>CM038669.1:239605054-240805054 GCA_021605145.1 Aegilops bicornis
AGGCCAGTTTGAAGATGGCATCGCTCAAGCTCGTGTCTGGGCGCCAGATGTAGAACACCGTTGATGTGGGATGAGGTTGGGGCAAACTGGCCATTGTTCTGACTAGACTTGATCAAAGAATCGGAGGAGAAGAGTTAAACCGACTGTGTAGATGCACTAAAGATTGCTCAAATCCAGATATAAGAGTCTACAGCGATTCAAAGCGCAAGGAAATAACCTAAGTGAAGTAGGAGGCAGAGCCTATCTCCATGAAAGTATCACCGCCTAAGGGAGTGAAACGCTTTTGGAGTAAAAGCTGAAAATTGGCCCTGAAATTTGTGGGACCGTGATACGTTAATTTTGGAAACGGATGGGGAGAAGTTGCTACATGTCGGAGTGCCATTTTGGAAGGATTGTCAGAGTTCACGATGTGTTTCCACGTATCACAAATTTGAAGAAGTTGCCATACGCGAGACGGCCGATATACCGCTGAATGATACTGCACCCTTGGAGGCAAATACAATTGGATAATAACTTGACTTATGAGGAGAGAAACCAAGTAAAAGATTTTGGAGTTTGATAGCCGAGTTGCACTCGCAATACAAAGTGTGATCAAGTTTTGCAAAGATTCAAAGGGATCCACCCATACCGAGGAGGAAGCCACTGGGAGCGAGAAGATGATATTCGCAAGGACCATCTCTGCACCTATTTTCTAGGTTAACCCTTAATCTCGAGGGCTAGGTGATTCATCTTAAAGGGGGTAGGGTTTGTAACATCCCAAATTTCCAATTTGGCATGGTATACATAGGTCATCCATGCATATCTTATTTATTGCATTCTGTTTTCAAATCTCGAAATCCTAAGCAACTCAAGGACCCTCCCGGGGAGAGTTGGGAATTTTTCGAATTCTATATTTGATTTTTTATCAAGTAGTGAAGATAGGAATTTTGGTTTAATTATTTTTTCTCTCCGTAACTATTTCATTTTAAATAAATAAATGAGGGGAGATAATATGACTTCCCTCAAAATAATTAAAATATCGGAGGAAAAATGTTAAAATCATTATTTGGTTTTTATTTGATTTTCTTTGGAATTTTAATTGCCTCTAGAAAATTTGCATGTTTTAAAAATTGCAATTTTTAGGGGCCAAGAAAAGTTCATCTTGTTCTAAATATTTTATTTTAGACGTAGATAAACTTGTTTTGGAAAATTTTAGATTTTTATTTATTTTTCTAGGAATTTTTCTTTCATGGAATGTTAAAAAAATCGATTTGCAGTTCTCGACCGGGCTAAAGGCCCGACCTGAGCCAGCCTTGTTCACGACCAGCAGCCTGGCCTGGCTTTTCCCCGAGGCTGCCCTTGAGTGTAGCACGGACGCCGAGGGCGAGTCCAGCTGACTCCTCCTCGGCGCCTTCCTTCAAGCCGCCCGCGCCCATCTCCTATATAGGTTACTACCTTGTCACTTATAGCCACCACTGCTGGCCACTCATACTCGCCGGACCTGGAAGCCCGGAAACAGGCCGAGCCGCCAGTCACTCGCCTCTGGCCATGCCTCAAGGCCTCCCACAAGGTTCCCGCCGTCAGCAGATTGCTCCTTGACCGCCTCGGCCGGGCCTCACCACGGGAGATCCTACGAGCCATGGGCCTGGCCTGGCCGTGATGCTGGGCCTCATGGAGGTAGCCGACCTCAGCCATGGGTTTTTCTTTGGAAAACCCTTCGGTTTTTTTAGATAAAACCTTAGATCGTTTTTTTTTATATAGATCGGTTTATTTAAATCACGGTTTAATTATTTAGCTTAATGTTCGCTCAATTGCTCGCTAGTTCAACGTAAACGATGTTCATCGCTTAGTTGGTTCGCTACCCAACGCCCGCTCGCTTAGCCGTTCATTAGCTTTTCTTTTTAATCGGATTTATCCCGCGTTATTCCGATCGCGATTTACGATCCGATATTCAAACTTGTTTATCTTTTGGCTTTACGTTTATCGGAATCGAGCGTATTCAAGCTACTGGAGTTTCATCTCTAAACCACTCTTTCCGAATAATCAACTCAAACAAGTTTTTGACCTCACCATGAAATTTGACCCTAGTTCAGATTAGTAAACAGATCTCGCTTTCTTCGCCATTCGAGGATTTACGTTGTTGTTCCGCTTTGATTTGATTCTTTGTGAACCGGGAGTTCTTAAGTTGAACTCTCCGGCCAACCTCTCTTTTCAGTTGAAGTTTCATTGGAGCATCTTTGAATGTTGCTTATGTATGCTGCTTGTTTGCTTGCGATAGAATTCCCGGAGTGCTGCGTGCAGCCATTACTACGAAACGTCTCTAGGAAGTTCCTGGATGTCGGCCACAAGGCGTAAGTAACACATTGATCATACTCTTTCATACCTTGGTTTTATGCATTAGTCCAACCTCTTCACATGTCGTGCATGATTAGGATATCATTAATTTGTGGGTTGGGGAAGTGAATTGATGAGGTAGAACCTATTGCCTTTTGTTACATTATCAAACCCTTGGGAGTTACTTCTACGTGTTGTTTATATTGCTATGCTAAGTGCTCAGAGACGTGGATTGGGTTGTATGAGGAGATATTCATTGACGATGATGTGAGATTGTTAATTAATGGTTAACTTAAGGTGGCAACTTTAATACACATCATCTGGGTGGATTGAGCAACCGGGGAACCCAATGTTGTGCATGCTTTGTTTTGGAAATCCGGGGGGACCCGTGTGATCTTCCTATGGACCGCCACCTGTGCTCAAAGGGAATCGAGATTATTCATATGCTAGAAACTTCCGTAGCAGCCACAAGCTATTATGGGCTCTCCAGCATAGTTGAGTAGAGTTACGTGAAGCTCTTGAAGAGGTAGATCAAACCGAGGTAGTGGGTTTGTAGGTTTGGTATGGTCTACCCGGAGTAAAGAGTTAATGTTCACGAAAGATCGTGTCGTTCGTCATCCGCTTTCTCAAACATCATGTAGTCTTGAGAAATCCAGCGGAGGCGTATGTCCGAGTCCTTGTGGGGAAAAGTGCTAATAAACCTCAGCATGAGTGTACAATCTAATCACATGGTTAATGTGTCCCAGTGCTATGGACAATTACGAGTATCTAGTTACCTCGAGTATTCACATGTTATCTCATCACTTCTAAATTAATTATTGTTGGGTTGTTAACTATTTTAATTGGGATTGAGTTGGGGTTATACCTTCTCAATGATGTTTCAATCCACCATGATAGTTAAATTCAAAAAAAATTTATTCCTTTGTTGTAGGGAAAAATTGGCTTTCCAAGCTGTAAAACTCAGCAACCATACAGAGCTTTTCCACCAGCCAAATATTACTGCATGTAGTGGGTAGTCTTGATTCTCGTTATCGCTCTTCATCAGTGTTACATTGCCAGGCCATATTCCGTATGTGTCGACTCGTTCTCGGGCTGCAGTAACGTATTATGTTGCGAGACTTTCGCATTACTTAGCGAGGTAAGGTTCGAAGTAGGTCGTTGCTGCAATTTCGTAAATTTCAGCTATGCTGATTGGAGTTGATGGACCCACTTTTAATCTTCCAAGCCTTCCAAACTGTTATCATATTGACGTATGGCCTTAAGCCATATTATTGTAATAAGTTCTCTTACGAGACATGCGATGTAATAAGTGTGTGATTGCTACTCTCGCTATATAAATCCTTCAAGCATCGTAGGTGGTGTCAGCATTACTAATCCGGTGGGATGACACTGAAATTCGATATAACAGTAGAACTTGACCAGCTTTGAGGTCGGATTCGCTACATTGGACATGTATGGAAAATAATGCATGGTGGCTTGTGCCACAACATATGATGTCAACTACCATGATCATGTTTAAATGCACATATGGACAAAAAGTATCATGTATGTCATAATAATGATGATGGAAGTTGCATGGAAATATATCTCGGAATGGCTATGGAAATGCCATGGGATAGGGTAGGTATGGTGGTTGTTTTGAGGAAGATATAAGGAGGTTTATGTGAAGAGAGTATCATATCACAGGGTTTGGATGCACCGCTAAGTTCGCACCAACTCTCAAGGTGCTAAAGGGCAATGCATGGTACCGAAGAGGCATTAGTAAATCTCTTGCGGAAAGGTAAAAGTGCGTATATATCCAGTTTTTGGACTTCAACATTAGTCAAAAGAACTCATATACTTATTGCAAAAAAATTTAGAAGCCATCAAAAATAAAGTACTACGGCGCATAATGCTCCTAGGGGGATAGGATTGGTAGGAAAAGACTCATCGCTCATTCCCGACCGGCCACTCATAAGGATGCACAAGCCGTGTACACTTCATGTTTTCAAATTTGTTGCACAACTTTAACCGGCATACGTGCAATGCCACGGGACTTGCAAACTTCAACACAAGTATTTCTCAAATTCTACAATTATCAACTAGTACGACTTTTGATATTATTACCTCCATATCTCAAAACAATTAGTCAAGCATTACATTTATCTTAGTATTCAATTCACTCAAAAGGAAAGTTTCACATATCTTGGATACCTAGTATATTAACATTAAGCTAAATTACCATGCTATTAACGACTCTCAAAATAATCTAAGTGAAGCATGAGAGATCAAGTTTCTTTAAAACAAATCCACCACCGTGCGTAATTCTCAGAAAAGATCTAAGTGGAGAAGCTACTAGAGCAAAAATTTATTACGCTCAAAAGGTATAAGTGGATAGCACATAGAGTATTCTAACAAATTCCAAATCATGTATGGCTCTCCTCAAAAGGTGTGTACAGCAAGGATGATTGTGGTAAACTAACAAGCAAAGACAATAAAATAATACAAGATTTACGGCTCCAAGCAAAATAAAACATATATCATGTGGTGAATAAAAATATAGCTCCAAGTAAATACCACCAATGGAAGTAGATTAAAAGAGGGGATGCCTTCCGTGGGCATCCCCAAGCTTTGACTTTTGGTGTCCCTTGGATTATCTTTGTGGGGTGCCATGGGCAATCCCCAAGCTTTCAGGCTCTTTCCACTCTTTGTTCCATAATCCATCGAAAAGAATTCACCCCAAAACTTGGAAAAAACTTCACAACACACAAACTCAATACAGAAATCTCGTGGAGTCTATGCTAGTGAAAGAAAAACAAAAGACTACTTCAAGGCACTGTAATGAACTCATTCTTTTATTTATATTGGTGTTAAACCTACTGTATTCCAAACTTCCTTATGGTTTTATGCAAACCAATTTATTGAAGCCATAGCAGATACATTGAAATAAGCAAACAACACACGAAAAAACAGAATCTGTCAAAAACAGAACAGTCTTGTAGCAATCTGTAACTTAACGCCAAACTTCTGGAACTCCAAAAAATCTACCAAAACTGGACGGCCTAGAAAATTTATTTATTGATCAGCAGAAATTGGAATCAGTATTTTATCACGTTCTTGTGATTTTTAATAATTCGGGCACTGAGCGCAAAGTTTCTGGAAATTACAGCAAGATCAAATAACTATCATCCAAGAAGTATCCAAAGAGGGTCTAACTTGGCACAAACACTAATTAAAACATAAAACCACATCTAAACAGAAAGTAGATGGATTTATTTATTCCTAAACAGTAAGAAAAACAAAAACACAAAATAAAATTGGGTTTTGCCTCCCCAACAAAGCGTGCCATCGCTTAACGCCCCTAGCTAGGCATAAAAGCAAGGATATAGGATCTAAGTTTTGCCATCTTTGGTAGGCAATCCATAAGTGGCTCTCTATGATAGATTCATATGGTAATTTTTATTTTCTTTCTGAGGGGAAGTGTTCCATACCCTTTTTTTCATGGCAACACACCCTACATTTGGCCAAGGCCGCTATCCCGTAAGTCATGGTTCCCACCCTCCCATCTCGCCTCCTTTTCACTCATTCAAATCCCAGGACCGCCATAACCTCTCCGATCCAGCCATGAAACCCCACCTTCTCTCCGTCCGTTAGCCACCACCTGCGCTGCACCTACCGCTCGGCCGAGCCTGGCCGAGCTCTCTTCCTCGAAACAACGCTCGGGCTCCATCCGCAACAGCATTTCAGCGATACCCTCATCCACCTCCCCGATGAGGGATCCATCGGCCCATTCATCGTTGTCCCGCCGTTCAGCCGCCCCCATCCTCCACCTCTCTCCAAGGAGTTGCTCCGAGCCGATCACCGTTCGAAATCTGCTTCGGGCAAGGCTCCCATCCCCCACAAATAGCCACCTTAACCTGCTTCCACCGGAACCGCAGACATCCTCAGGCTCACTCCTCGCACGGCCGGCAAGGCCTACTCGATGCCACTCAAAGAGATTGTACACTCATTCGCATCCGACCTTCCTCCTTAACTCGACCTCTCGGGCAAGCCAGACGGTGTTGCATCAGATCGCACCAGACTCCTCATGGTGCACGGCCATACTGCTCCCGGAAGCAGGCGCCTTGGGCGAAATCTCCATGACGGCTCTTTTCCCGGTCATCCGAGGGCCCCAAGTCGGGCAAGGCGCACCGGCGTCCATGACTCGACGGCATATCTGCCCGCCTGGGCCATCGCTCTGCCTCTCACTTTCGTATTTCTGCTTTGCTACTCTCCCCTCGCCAGTGCCGCTTTGCTCACGGCTCCCGAGCTACACTTCAGCCGGGATCAACCATTGAATCGACTTTTGAGGTCGATCCGGATTGTGGGTTAGAGGGGCTTCATGGAGTTTAAGGGAAGAACCACCCAGAAGTGGGGAGGGGAGGGCTCAATGGAGAGGTACCCACTATCTATCTTATGGTTCGGGGTGGGCGGTGGTCAGTCAATGCTGGGGGCACGCAGTGGTGGGGCGGCATGACCGTGGGGATGTCCGGAGAGAATGCTCGGCATGGGGGCTTGAGGTTGCTGGCCCAAGGCGGGCGCGTAATGACCGCGTGCAAAGGGGTGTGGTTTTGGCAGAGGCCGAATACCCAATAGCTCATCTTGAAGCGGCATGGCCGAAGTGCGCTTATGCCCATGGACCGGCGGTGGTAAAATTTGCGCGGCAGGGGTGCAAAGTCTTGAGTTGAAAGATGAATTGCAGGCCCTCCCCAAAACTACATGTGAAGCACCTCTCTGCTACTACCGTGCGTTATGCCCAGTTTCGAAAAGAACATTAAGATTCTACGAAGAAATCTCTGGGCTTCGGCATAGCTTAAGTTCGTAGTCAACAGTTTTTACCTCTATCTATTGTAGTCCTTGAAATCGGTGGTTTTTTGGTGATGTAAATTTTACATCTATCACTTTTGGTACTTGTGATTTTACATCATACATGCTTGGAGATGCTATTAGAACTCCACTTTGAGATTAACGCATGTATGTCTCTAGTCTTTGCTTCAGCCTCAACATTCATTTACGGCTCACTTGGAGTTGGCTTGAACTGTGATGGAACTATCCATCACAACACAAAGACAGGTGCTCGGACGCCGTGGAATCTCATGGTATTCCTCAGATTTTCCTCCACACTCTAAGGGACACAGCACACCTCTACCTCAACTTCTTGGCGTAATTTCAACCCAATGATCTTTGAGGCTTAACACGCTGTTTGTCGGTTGTCAAAGCCAAATCAAGGATTCGTAAATTATAGAGGTCCCGAACTGTGCGTCTAAGGCTAATGGTAACAGGAGGCGGGGACACAATGTTTACCTTCAGGTTCGGCCCTCTCGATGGAGAGTAATACCTACTTCCTGCTGTGATTGATCTTGATGATATGAGTATTACAAGGGAGTTGATCTACCATGAGATCGTGAGAGGCTAAACCCTAGAAGCTAGCTTCTATGATTATGATTGTTGTTGTCTCATTACGGGACTTTTGAACCCTCCGCCTATAGTAGACACCGGAGGCCAGGCTTAGGGTTACAGAGTCGGTTAGCGTAGAAGGAGATCTACATATCCTAATTCGCCAAGCTTGCTCTTCCACGCAAAGGAGAGTCTCTACCGGACACGTGGGGAACGAAGTATTCAATCTTGTATCTTCATAGTCCAACAAAATTCAAACCAAAGTATATAGTCATAGGCTCTATCTCGAGGACCCCCTAATCCAGGACTCCCTCAAAGTAGTCTCCGAACCAGGACTTCAATGACGATGATTCCGGTAGCGCCAGCATTGTCTTCGGCATTGCAAAGGCGGGTTCTCCTCCAAATCGAGTACCTCTATTGTAGCGTAGTAGTGCCCGGCTTCCCATTAATGTTGCACTCCTCAAGCTCGTGTCAGTGGTTCCGATAATGGCAATCTCCACGCAATGTTTAAGCGAATGTGAGAAGTCGGTGGCATTTTTACATTTGCCACCACGATTATGTAAGCAAATGTCTATTTAAAGAGACGGGATCTTCGAGGGACTCCAAATCAAGTATCCTCTTGATAGCACGCCTTGGAAGAAACCATCCCATCATGGTTGGCCGCTCGCAGCCTCCTCCTCCTCGCTGCCATCAGAGCACCAAGCCAAAGCGCATTTGGGAGAAGTGTTCCGTCCCCATCAGCCGCATTGGTAGAGTTGCAGACTCAGGGGGTTTCTCCCGCCATGTACATGGTCCCCGCGTTGGCCCGGAGCGGACTTCAGCCACTTCTAGTAATGGCGGGGGAGCAAGCGGAGAGTTTTTCCCAACCCGTCCCAAGGGGAGGCGGGTATGCCTTGTCCTGCTTTACTTGGCCGAGGGGACTTTCGATTTCCAATCCATCATGCTCCTCGCCGCTGGCTCCTCGGAGTTCTACGGCCTCAAACTGCATAATCTTCACCCCTGCCTCCATACTACACATCGAGGCTTCGTATTCGCCGCCTTTCTTAGCTATTTCGGCCACAAGCTCATTTCGAGCTATGGAAGAGGCTATTCCGCCTCGCACTTCGCACTCTAGAGGGGTCGATATATCAGTAAGTGGGCGGAGCCGAAATATGGCGCGTCACCGAATCCTAGGATACCCGTCCGGTACTTCCAAAGAAGACGTCCAGAAGACTGGCCTGGAGTGGTTTTATATGGAGGACATCCCCCTTCCGGACCCTATTCGGATGGACAGCTTCCCGAGTTTGCCATAATGCCCCGTTAAAAAGAAAACACCACAAATTGGCACCCTCGGAGCCCCTGTGAGGAATACAAGCAGTAGAGGTCCTTCACTTGATAGGCAGAGATAAAACGCTTCAGCCAAATCAGTGGACCGACAATAATCAAGGTTATGTCAATTTGTATAATGCGGGGTGCAGCCACTTCCAAGATCGGGAAAACCCATGTGGCACTTCAATGGAGAAGACTGATGCCACCTGGCCGCGTCGATTAAATAAAGGTCTCCGGACTCCATGGCCGCTGCCTCCTCGCGCGAAGATACCGTCTGAATTTGTAGGCTAAAGGATAAGAAGGAGGAGTTTCCTCCATATTAAGCCACCGCAGGATGGATTCTCCATGTACAACCCTCCAATTTGGGTGAGCCGCTATCTTTTGCTCTAGTCTTTCCGCGTGATTTATCTTTATCATAAATATTTATCTTTGCTAATTCATAGCGAGGAATCGCGAAAAGCTGTGAGGGAGATCCATAGTCTGGCCAACATGTACCAGAAGGGACTGACCCCGACCGGGCCCTCGACGGGACTCGAAGAAGATCCGGACGTGTTTGTTAACGGAGCTCGTCGACACGTGGGATGTTCTAGATCAATTAAGCCGTGTGATGGTGCCTTGGTGGCCATTATAGCCGATTACCTGGCCTACTCCACTGCGTGATCACATAGTAAAGTAAAACCGAGTCCCAAGTTCCGAGAAGGATCCTTCTTTGCACTCTTTCACCACTTTGCACACGTATTGACAGGTCTTATAGGGAAGGCCATCGGTAGCGCCATGCCGAACCCGCGGTGACTCGATCAAGAACCCATGCACCGGTCGCTTGTAGGCTCAAAAGGAAGGCGGTCAGGACCCGAGACAGCCGTCGTAGAGAGGTATGATTAAAAACTCTGTTCGTGATTATCGCCTTTTAAAATATAGTAGAATGTCTCATGTGGTTCTCGGCGGTAAAAAATGCTCACGAGATAGTGTCCGGAGAGCCTCATCGCCACGCTTTCTCATGACCACCGGACTCCAGAGCCGGGACTTAGGGGCAGAGGCTAATGTGGGGGACACGCCTTGGCTGATGGTCCTCCCACTGAGAGGATCTGCGTATAGACTGTCCGCCACTGAATTCCAAAGTGGAGAGCGCCATGAATCACCCAGGCGTCAGCTGGGCCGTACTACCATGATTTCCTAGTTTCTAGCTCAAGAGGCGTTCAATGCCTTTCAACTCAGAGGACGCCAGCATTACATCCGGAAGCTGCCAACAAGACGGACTTGCCAAGCAGCCACGGACCATCAAAGTATGTGAAGAGATATACGGTAAGGAAAATCGGATAATCATGTATATCAAGAGAGCTCCCCGAGACTTGAAGCAAAGTTTCGGCACATCTGATTTAAGCGATCATTGTATGCATAGGTTCTTACGGAGAAGAATACCACCACTTTTCCAGAAGAGCTGGAGGAGTGCAAAGCCCAGCTATGCGGCCGCATGCTTGCTGAAATTTCTGGAGGAGTCCCCAAGGAAGATCCTATATGGTAATACTTGTCTGGATCAAAAAGGAAATGTAAATGAGCATGTACAAGGTAGTATTACGGCATGCATGCAAACCTAACAATAGATTCTGCAGACAATCCTTGGGCAATCACGGAGATCGTGATCGGAAAATGAGCAACATGCTCAACGACAGCCTAGAGGCTCGGGCGGAAGGCGTGCTTACACGGGTTATTCGAGAGAATAATGATCTCAAGACGCCAAGACCTGGTTGACGTTGAATTAAAAGATGTTCGGGCCTAATAGACTTATCGACTCCATGAAGGAGAATAAGAGGCTTGACGCTGCATTTTAGTAAGTGCTCGAACGAACCTTTATACAGTTCGGGCGAAGAAACAAGCTAACGAGTTATGTCTCAGAGGTATGCTGCCAGTCGCCCCAAGAGGAGATGCCCGGATCCGCAAGCGATCTTCTCCAAGAACTCTCCATTTGCCGCATTTAACAAGTTCGGCAGGTGATGCAGGTACCGCCTGTGCCTTGTGGCCATCCGCCTCCCGCCAAGAGGTATGGGGAGCTTGTAGAGATGCTTTCGAGGGAGCGGCGGCGCTTCCGATTATGGAAGATATCGACCTGCCGACAAGGTGCAAGGGAAGCACAGGCGATGGTGAAGACGCGATACACCAAGGCTGACCAACCACATGGCCGAGAGTCGGGCCCAGTAGGGTCGATGGGAAAGAGGTCCTGTTGATGCGGTATATGACTAGGTAGCTTTAGCCGCAAAGTATTCCCAACAGGATTGTAGGCTAGACAGCCTGTTGGATGGTATAGAAGAAGAATTTAGTCAATCTAAGTGACTGTGTAATTCAGCTGACATAATTTGTCCCTAGCCGGATTGTAAATCATTTGTCATGGCGGACCTTTTAACCTCAGCTGACCTCCGGACCTATAGTCCTAAGTGTATCCAAATACCCGCTTATATAAAGAGTGCACGCGTGAAACCAGGCGTAGGGGTCATAAGTGCTTGAATGACAAGTGCCCAACTAGCTATGTTATATTACATGGATAGTAAGAAACATCTTCCTGTGGAGAATAGTTTGAATTAAGGTTCTTTACCACAGAGTACGCATGCATTAATGTGCATGTCCAGGCTGACAGTAGACGCGGGATATAAAACATCCGGGGTTTATATTGTAAGTAGGTAAGAAACATCTTTTGTTCACCGATCGAGTATTCCCTTAAGAACGTTAGCTTCGGCTTCACCCACCGAGGTACATCTGGCTGACCTTGTGAGTAACAATAACAGAGGTGCTCCCTTATGCCCTAGATTAATTAACGGGAACGAGGGCATAAACACAAGAGCCAGCAACCCAACTTGGCCAAAACTTAAGTCATATCGATGCATATAATGGTGAAAAAAGGTACATATGGGGAAGTGACGCATATGTGGTGGGCCTAAAGCCCGGAAGATAATTATATTAAGCTTCTGTATAGGAAGCCCCCAGGTATATTAAGCGCGCATAGCACGGCAGGAGTGTACGGTCGAAGCGCACTTGAAGCTTTTAAGGTTATATATAAAAAAAGAAATAGAGAGAGAAAGAGTATATAACTTTAAAAAGAAAGGCGGAGGTAAGGAGATGAACACAGAGTTCGTCACTAGGTGTAGAATCTTCGAAGTCTGGCCGCGTTCCACGGGTTCACCTCGAGTCGATTATCTGATGCATCACGCAGACAGTACGCTCCTCCGGTGAGAACTTTGTCAATGATGAAGGGACCCTCCCACTGGGCTTGAGCTTGTCCTTTTTCTTCTCCGGTAAGCGTAGAACGAGTTCGCCAACGTTATAAGTTTTGGCCCGTACTTCTCTGTTTTGATACCTTCGAGCCTGCTGCTGATAGAATGCGGAACGGGCCTTTGCAATGTCACGCTCCTCCTCCAAGGCATCTAAACTATCCTGCCGATCCAGCTCGGCTTCTCTCTCTTCGTATATGCATTCGAGGTGAGTCATGAATTATATCGCAGGGCAATAATTACGCCTCTGCGTACACCATAAAAACGGTGTGTATCCGTGGTGTGATTCGGCGTGGTCCAAGAGCCCCATAGTACGGAGTCGAGCTTCCTTGACCCAAAGGTGCGTGTCTGATTCCTTCAAGGATCGCACTAATCGGGGATTTGATGCCGCTCATAATAAGACCATTTGCTCGTTCGACTTGACCGTTTGTTTGGGGATGATAGACTGAGGCATAATCAAGCTTAATGTCCATGTTGCCGCACCAAGTTTTCACCTCGTTGGCTGTGAAGTTGGAGCCGTTGTCAGTGATGATGCTGTGGGGGACACCGTAACGGTGTACGACCCCGGATATGAAGTCTATCACTGGTCCAGATTCGACCGTTTTGACTGGCTTGGCCTCTATCCATTTGGTGAATTTGTCTACCATGACCAACAAGTATTTTTTTCTTATGGCTTCCTCCTTTAAGGGGTCAAACCATATCGAGCCCCTAGACCGCAAAGTGCCAAGTTATGGGGATTGTTTGGAGAACGATAGGTGGCATATGGCTTTGATTTGCAAAAAGCTGGCAAACACCAATGTTGGACGAGGTCCCGTGTCGCCTGCTTGGGCTGTCGCCAAGAGAAACTTGTACGGAAGGCCTTGCTTACAAGGGCCCGAGCTGGCGCGTGATGGGTCACGAGTCCAGCATGAATTTCGCCAGTAGATGCCGTCCTTCCTCTTCGGAGATGCACCTTTGAGCACTCGTCCACGCTTCTCTTATAAAGCTCTCTCTTCGTGAACCTTGTAGGCTTTAGAGTGCCGACAATGCAACGTGCTTCATTTTGGTCCTCAAGGAGTTCTTGCCTATTTAGGTAGACTAAGAAGGGTTCTGTCCACGGGGCAATGACAGCCATAATCACGTGGGCCGAAGGTGTTATTTCGGTGGCGGAGCCTCCGATTACCTCAGATTGTTCGGGATCTGGGGTTGTGTTCAGATCCGGACTGGTATTGCCGGTCTCCCCTTCCCACACCATGGATGGCTTGAATAGCCTTTCCAACAAGATATTAGGTGGGGCGGAGTCGCCATTAGCCCTAGGCTGAAGCGAGGAGATCCGGCCGCTTGATTGTTTTCTGACCACATGGTGGAATTCCGGTGCCCTCGAACCGAGCTGACATTTTGAGGACAGCATTACGGTAAGCCGCCATTTTGGGTCCTTGGCGTCAAAGTCTCGCTTTATTTGAGATATTTACTGAGGTTTGAATCCCCACACTTCCAAAGTTGAATGCCCATGGAGACTGCCATCCGGCTATCAGAAGACCATGTAACAGAGCCTCATATTCGGCCGCGTTGTTGGAGTTTGTGTATAATGTTTGAGTACGTATTGACTGTATCTCGATGGGGATGCCGTGACAACGCCCTTTCTGCACTCAGCCAAAGATCTTAGAGCCGTCAAAGTGCATGATCCAATTGGAGTACACGCCAGTACTCTTTAGGGAGTTAAACACATCCCATTTGGCGAACTTCGGCCAAGATGCCGACTTAATGGCTCGGTGGTTTTGTATATTATGTCGAACGGGAGGAGCTCGATAGCCCATTTAGCAATCCGGCCCGTGGTATCGCGGGTTATTTATTATATCATTGAGTGGTACTTCAGAGGCCACCGTGATGAACACTCTTGAAAGTAGTGTCGAGCCCGGATGCCATGAAGACGCGTATGCTATCTTCTGATAATGTGGGTGCAAAGAGACTTGCATGTAGTGAGGACAGTGGATACGTAGTATACCGCTTTTGAAGCGGGAATTTATGTCCGTCTGCTGCTGGATTTGACGAGCACCTTTGCGCTTACAACCTGATGTGTTGCAGCTTGTTATATATAACGACATGGGATTCGCTGATATTTGGTGCGGCCAGATTGGGTTGTCGTGGCCAAGAGGGCCTTTGTTTCTTCCAATCCGGCCATGGCTACATCCGGCCCACTTAAGTGTTCGGTCTAAATCGAAGAAGGCGAGAAGAGGTAGTACCTTTTCTCCCAATCGGGAGATAAAAGCGGCTTAAAGGCAGCCATGCATCGGTCGATTCTGGATTTGCTTGAGGTCTGTTGGGGTAGCTAATCGTGAGCAGATTCTCAGATTTTAGCCGGATTTACTTCAATTCCTCCGTTGGAAACGATGAAGCCCAGCTTTCCGTGTACACCGAAAACGCATTTTCCGGATTGAGCTTGATGTCATATGTTTGAGATTGTCGAACGTGAGCCTCAAGTCGCTTCTATTAAAGATTCGACGTGTCTTGTTTTGATGACCACGTCGTCTCACGATCTACCTCAACTGTTTTGCCGATTTGTTTTCCGGGCATGTCCGAATCATGTGTTGATAGGTTGCACCGCATTTTTGAGCAAAGGCATGGTATTAAAGCGAATGGGTCGTATGGTGTGATGAATGCCGCTCGCCTTGATCGGACTTTGCCATCTTGATTTGATGGTATCCGAGTATGCGTCGAGGAAGCACAATGAGTCGTGAACTGCGGTAGCGTCGATGATTTGATCAATGCGGGGAGGGAAGGGATCCTTGGGGCAAGCCTTATTGAGGTCCTTGAAATCGACACATAGGCACCGTGATTTGTCCTTTTGGTACCATCACCAAATTTGCTAGCCAGTCCGGATGTTTTATTTCTTTGATGAATCCGGCCTCGAGTAATTTGGCTAGCTCTTCTCCCATGGCTTGTCGCTTAGGTTCTGAAAAGCGCCAAAGAGTCTGCTTGACCGGCTTGTATCCCTTCAGTATGTTTAGGCTAAGTTCGGCCAGCCTGCGTGGGATGCCTGGCATGTCTGAAGGATGCCAGGTGAAGATGTCCCAATTCTCACGCAGGAACTCTCGCAGGTCGGGCGCCTATTGTGGGGTTCAGTGCGCCCCTAATGGATGCTATTTTTTGTAGGGTCCGTTGGGTGGACCTCGAATTTGACTATTTCGTCATTCTGGATTGAAAGAGGTGGACTTGGGTCGTTTGTCGAGTATCTCGGCCGCCCCTGCCCAATCGTGAGAGCGCAACGCAGCTTAGTTCTTTTTCGCGTAGGGCTTCGGGGATAATGCCTCAAGGGCCAAAGGTGGCGGTTTATTTTCGGCGTTAAGGAGTGCTACGTCCGGATCACTAGCTAGAGTGATGATTCCATTGGGCCCGGGCATCTTGCGCTTCATGTACCCGTAATGAGGGTATAGCTTGAGCTCATGAATGCATCACGCCCTAAAAGGGTGTGGTATCCGCCATCGAATGGGCCACTTGGAATGTGATTTCTTTGGACCTATAATTCTCTGATGTGCCGAATACCACATCTAGTGTGATTTTTCCCGCACATCGTGCCTCCCAACTAGGGATGATTCCCATGAAGGTCGTGTTGCTTTGCTCAATGCGGCTCTTGTCTATTTCCATTTTGTTAAGAGTCTCTCGTAGATGAGGTTTAATCCATGCCACCGTCCCATGAGCACTTTAGTAAGCCGGAAGCCGTCCACAATTGCACTAAGGACCAAAGCGGCTGGTGCTCGGACTGTTTGGAATTGAGGTTCACACTTGGCATTGAAGGTTATGGCGGTGCTTGTCGCTCCATGGATTTATTGTTGCAACGTGGCAGAACTTGGCGATGTTGCGGTGCTCGCCATGCCTTATTATTTGAGGCGAAAGTCTCAAGATGTCGAATGTATTGTTATTTTCCACGGGATGGTGTTATGCGGTGTTGTTGATGAGGAGATCCTCGCCGCTCTTGGCCACTCACCGGAGTATCCAACATGCTCTAAGGCTGTGTGTTGGTATGGCATCCGCATCATCAATTTTGCATGGCCCATTAAGCCATCCCTCCAATACGGTTCCACGCCCTGTAGTGGGCTTTGGTTTCTTTGTAATTGGATCGCGTGACTTGCGAGAGTGCACCCTTTTAGTTAAGACGAGGGGTTTAGTGAGAGCCGGAGGATCCTGTAATTTTGTTTGAGTTTTCAGTGCGCTTTCCATCGCAGAGACAAGATTTGTACATTATGGCCGCCAAGTCAAGTCGTATATGTCACGGCGACTTATGGCATTGAGTATTCCCTTGTTCGTGCAATTTTTGCAAAAGAATGAGATTGTGTCTTCCTCGCGACAATCCTTAACCTTGTTCATTACAAGGAGGAATTTGGCCCAGAAGTGATGTACTGTCTCTTGGGGCTCTTGTCTAATGTTGGAAACATCACTTGTATCTGGGTGGGTGGGTAGATTTAAGTCCAAACCCTGACCCGATCTAAGACCCAGGGGCAGAGGATCTTCCGAGCTTGGCGCTACCAGTCTCGGGATGTTGCCCGATATTTCGGCCCGCTTCCGATTCTAAGTTCGAGCTTCGCCGTGTCCTCCCAGACGTGTATCCGCTCGGAGAGCTCGAAATCAGGACATAGTTCGGCCCTCAAAATAGAGGAAGAATCGCCGTATTGCTCCTCCACCACCGCTTATCTCGATGGGTGACCGGTGGAAGGTTAATCTCCCTTTGGCTCTGCTTTTAAGCTCTGGATCCGATCATAGTCCTGAAGCGACTCTGAAGCGTGATGCGATCCAAGAGCTCGTTCAGTGGAGGAGAGCTCCATTGGATTCATCTACTCAGCAGAATTCGAGCCGACGTGGAGGCTGTTCTTGATGACCTGAGAAGTTATCGTACAAGGCGGCGAATAGGATCATGATGAAGCCGCCACCGGAGAGTTTGGCCTACACCTGTGGCCCCGGTGATGTTGTCCCTTGACCGACAACAAGGCGAGCCATTAAGTCTTACTGCGTGAGTACAAAGGAACTCTCAATAGAAAGCACCAATGTCGATGTCAAAACCGCGGATCTCGGGTAGGGGGTCCCGAATCGTGTGTGTCTAAGGCTAATGGTAGCAGGAGGCGGGTGACACAATGTTTACCTGTGTTCGGGCCCTCTCGATGGAGGTAATACCCTACTTCTGCTTGATTGATCTTGATGATATGAGTATTACAAGAGTTGATCTACCACGAGATCGTAGAGGCTAAACCCTAGAAGCTAGCTTATGATTATGATTGTTGTTGTCCTCACGGACTAAACCCTCCGATTTATATAGACAGGAGGGGCTAGGGTTACAATCGATTACTAGTAGAAGGAGATCTACATATCCGAATTGCCAAGCTTGCCTTCCACGCAGCGAGAGTCCTACCTGACACGGACGAAGTCTTCAATCTTGTATCTTCACAGTCCTTGATGCGGCCAAAGTATATAGTCTGGCTGTCCGAGGACCCCCTAATCCAGGACTCCCTCAACAGCGACGGGAAAGAGGTTGTACACTTGTCACATCACTTGTTACTCTACATTCATGTCAATTCATTAGGGCTATTTTGGTTCATCAGAAAAACATAGCAGTAGGGAAATTTTCCTATGGCACTCTACTATTCAATTATTCATGCATTTTGTTGAAAGGAATGGAGCAAAACGCCCACTGGACCTACTTTTCAAAATCCTATGCATGAAAACAAGACCAAGTGCATTAGTGGCAGAATAACATTCTAACTGCATACGCTTTCATATGGTTTCACTTTATTTTGGCCATGTTTCTTTTGCATTCTCTGCTCCTCCAATTCTGTGAACCAAACATCCAAGTTGACAGAATCTGTGTTCACAAATGCTCTGCTTCCCATGTGCATTCCTAACCTATTCCGTGTTTTTCCTCCTATCCTGCGTTTTTAGAATCATGCAAGCCAAATGAGCCCTCATAGAATTACTTGATTCTGGTAGGTGTAGGTGTCAAGAAAAGTTTGTGTGGTTTGTCACCGCTGCTCTCATTGCGACGCCGCTCCACCTCACCGGAGCTGCTCCATCGATGAAGCATCCACCAAACTACATCATGACTCGACCGTCTTTCTCCCTCGAGATCTCCTTCCTTCCATGGCACCCACCGTGAACGGCATCACTATCATCGACTCAGCAGATGAACCTGAGGAGTACACGGGTCCACCAGAGAGGTTGCACTCTTTTGTTTCTGCTTATGTTATGCATTGTTTAATGTTACATGCTACTTTATCGTCTTGTTCACCTCTTAGACTCCAAGTCAGGTCCAAATTAATGTGCAAACTTGAGGTCTAAATTAGTTGGGGCACATGTCAAGGCAGCAATGAATAGTATCTCCTGTCTAATATCTGGTTCACCTAGGGTATGCCTATGTTGTTCATCTTGGGTGAGAAACAAATAGTAAAGCAATCATCATCTGTTTTTTATTAAATTAAAGCAATCATCGACTACCGCTATCATTATTTTGGATCCATCCTTTGGTTGTTACCATCACTCTAGATTTTTGCATGCTCTCCTTACATAATCTCACTATATTTTTTGTATGCATGTCGATATTGTACATAGTCATATTGGAACATGTAGAGAAAAAGAGAAGAATTTTATGCTGACAATACAATGTCATGCAGACATCGCTTCCATGGTGGGTTCAATGGAAACCCCCCCCACCCTCTCCAGTTGTAATCCGAGAAGAAGATATCTGCTCGAGGAGGATCTGCACGCAATGACTAATTCACTCCTATTTACCCCCTCAAGGTGTTTGCTCTAACTTGGCATGATGATGTGAGTCATATCATGCATATGTTGCCTTGCGCTGCCTACTTTCGATATCATATATGTCATCTACTTAGTTTAGACATGTTCTATAATGCGACATTGCTTAGTTTCAATATCATAAATGGGTATTATGCAATCGATGTCTTTTAGCCAGCCATAATATATGTCAAATCTGCAATGCCATCCTGCTTTAACTGTGCATCATATATTTGAATGATATCTTGCTCCATCCTTTTCTTCATTACACCATTTGTCGACAATGTTTGTACATTAAACTACTATTCTGTGAATCAGCCATTTGAGTGGTGATGGAAAAATCCGAGTGAAAACAAGGCCTTCATCGCAGACAGTGCTACCTGTCAAAGCAGATCTCTTGCTAGGTCCCGGTAGCTCTTCAGAGATGGATTCAAAGACAGATGACCAGTCCTATTCCCCCACCGAGGTGTATGCTCTAACTTGGCACAATTATACTGCTCATATCATGCATATGGTGTCTTGCATTGCATAGTTTAGACATCATATACACAATATTCAACACCATGTTCTTAGTTGAGACATCATATATGTGAATGCCCTCTTCTTAGCATATAAATCACATATGTGAATTAAATCATGCGATCCTGATTACTTAGATAACATGTATGTGAATGTAAGTACATCTAGTGCCCCTTAGTGATTTTGGTGTATTAAAGACTTATAGGTTAAGGACCGATATGCGTTTGTGAGTGTACACATGTCTATAAGTCTATGAGGAGTTTGATATTTACAGGAGAAAGTCGTAATTTCAAAAATGAAGTTCTTCGACTGAAGACTTTCTGAAGACTTTGAATGTGCAGAAATTGGTGTGACCTTGAAGACTTGGCAATCATTCGAGGAACATGAAGCGTGAAGACTTTTGTTTTTATAGTTTCATTTTCTCTTTCTTAAGTCATAGGAAACACCGTGACTCTTAAAGGGGTCGAGGAAATACTAAGGAAAAATTTCCATGTGATGCTCAACTCAAAATCCTACACCTACCAATCCTTCGAGTGAAGCTATTGGAAATCTCATCTGGCTCAGTCAATTTCTTCTGAATTGAAGACGAAGTTCTTAAGTTCTTGAGGAATTTGTTACGACTTAGGAGTTAGGAATTCGCTTAGTGCGGATTGCCTACCTGATGAGGAACATGATAGCCCCGAGGAATTTGAGAGCCAAAATTCCGGTAGTTGTTGTGCTATGCCAGCCTGTCCCAAAATATCTACCCACCTAACGGTCATATCATTGAAGGGCATTTATGTCTTATCATGTCGGGTTGCTCCCTAGGCTATAAATAGCCTCCCCTCACAACAACTAGCTGGTTGGCTGCTCCAGAGAAATCGACACTTGTCATTTGAGAGCATCCCATCCTCCGAGGACTTTTGAGCGAAAATCATCAAGTGAGGAAAATCCAAACCCAACACCATACAAACCCAAAGTGATTGAGCATCACTTTGAAGAGATTGATCTGCGTGGATCCTATGCTTGTTACCTTTGAAGACCGTGCTTCTCCGGTAAAGCGGTTAGGCGTCATGGTCTGGAGCATCCAAGAGGAACTGTGGATCGTGGAGTGACTCTAGTCTGCGGAAGGTTTGGAAGTCACCAAGACTTACCACGAGTGATTGGGCGAGGTCCTGTGACCTTAGCTCAAGGAGAATACGGTGAGGATCGTGGTGTCCGGATCGCGTGTCCTCGAAGTTTAAATACTCAGCTTCCAACCGGACGACATCCGAGATAAAGACAATGGAACTTGGTCTACAAAATCATTGTCTTCTCCGAGCTTATTTGTTCTATTTCCTAAACTCTTTAATTTCCTCGGCCTATTGTTGTGTGCTTGTTCATCTGCTTGAAGACTTTGATCAAGACTTTCTCAATTTCCTCAGTTCAATTTCTTCACCGTCTGGCCTTCATCTGTGGTTATTCTGCGGCTTACGCTTTTCGTACTGTGCTTGTCTTCATTTCATCATGATGACTATGCTTATGTTCCGTTAAGTTTACTTCTCGAGTACTTATTCATTGCCAAGTAGTTCTTCGCTAAGGAATTTCCTCACCAAAGAAATTCCTCGTTGAAGAATTCATAAAATCGCCTATTCACCCCCTCTAGTCAATATAACGCACTTTCAATTGGTATCGAGCAAGGTACTCCTTGTTCCGTGTGATTTTGGTTTAACCGCTTGGAATTTTAGTTATGTCGACCGCAGTATGATCAAGGTCTCTGCTTTGGGTGTCCTACCTTCGATGGAACGGACTACCCCATCGGAAGAATAAGATGCTAATGCATCTTGAGGCAATTGATACCCATCTACGGTATGTTGTGGAAAATGGTGTTCCCTCACCACACCTTCTCACGAGATACTCTTGATGTGAAGAGATTCAAGCAACTCGATTCTCAAGTGAAGAATATCATATGCGGCCATCTCGAGCAAAGGGCAATATGGAAGAGTGAGTTCTTTAGAAACCGCTAAGCTTTATCCGGGATAGGCTGTCCAAAGTGAATGAAGGAGTCTCAACTCAATGTGACTCGTGTTGACGTTCTTCGTAATCTCTTCAACCGCTTCAAAAGACTCGACAATAAAAATGTCCAGCAAACGTTCGATCGCCTCACTAACATCTCAAATGAGCTTCAAGCGCTTGGCGCCACTGACATCACCGACCATGAGGTGGTGAAGAAATTGCTGAGATCACTCGATTCTTCATTTGATACTCTAGCACTGATGATTCAAGAACGTGATGATTACAAGTCACTTGATCCCGCTGATATCCTCGAGAGGCTAAATACTCATGAGTTCCAGCTTGCTGAGAAGAGAGATCTCTATGGTTCGAGCTATGGCAGATCACGTGCTCTGAAGGCCAAGGCAGTCTCTGAGTCTGAAGATGAAGACTCTGCTAGCAGCCTTGGTGATCCTGAAGAACTGAGCCAGGAACTAGCACTGCTCATGAAGAAATTTCAGAAGTTCTCAAGACGTGGTCGCTTTGGAAAATCCTCAAGGAGCAATGATTCCTCATCCAGTGACTATAAGAAGAGGCTATGCCACAAATGCAAGAAACCTGGTCACTACATCCAAGATTGTCCTCAGTGGGATAAGGAATCAAAGAAGAATAAATACAAGGACTACAGTTCTGATGACGCAAAGAAGAAGAAGAAATCTTCAAAGTCTTCATCATCAAAATCCTCAAAGTCTTCATCTCACAAGAAGAGCAGCTCCAAGAAGGCTCGGGCATTCATTGGCAAGGAAATGGACTCTGAGGCTGAATCTGAGGAACATGAGGACGAGGAGGCATCTGAGGAGTCCGAGTCTGGTGTGGCGAGCCTAGCTCTCGCTACTGCATTCGTCAGCAAGTCTATCTTCAACTCTGAAGAAAATGGCTTCACCAACAAGGCTGATGAAGGCAATGATGACTACGCTCCCACCTATTGCTTCATGGCAAAGGGTGCCAAGGTAATTAATCATACCTCCTCTGAATCTAGTGAGGATGAATCAGGTGAAAACCTCAAGCCCGGCTACTCTAAACTTGCTAAGATTGCTTTGTGAAACAACAAAAGGCTTTTGAAAAGGTTCAAACATGCTAGATAAAAGTGATGATATGTTGGGTGAAGAAATGGATCGCACTAAAACCTTGATTGAAAATCTTGAGACTTCGGTCCAAGTTTGACAACCTTCAAGGTCATCATAACACTCCCTTATCTGATAACGAGAAGCTTTCTTATGAATTTCTTCAAAGAAAGAAAGATCTTGAGAAGCTAAGAGTGGATTATGAAGATCTTCAGAAGGAGCGTGATTCATTACTTGCTCAACAAATCAGCGCTACTCAGGAAGAATTTGTTCCTCCATGTCTGAAGTGCATTGAACGTGAAACTGCTGATTCTTCACCTGAATGTTCAAATGCTTATAATGCTACAAATTCTTCACATGTCTCTGTTATCACTAATTTCTCATCTGAGGACATTGCTAGTATCACTGATGATGCAGGGCTGAAGGAATTGTACATGACAAGCATGTACAAAAGCCTCAAAGGGCATCAGACTCTTTGTGATGTGCTTAAAAAGCAGATCCTCAACAGGAACCCTAGGAAAGAGGGTATTGCCTTTGAGAGGAAACTCAATGTTGATGGAACATATTGGAAGCCTGAGCAGTACCCCAAAACCTCATGGGTTGCTGCAAAGGGACCTCCAGTTGATCCATCTAATTTATCTGGCTTTACATGTGAATCTCCTCATTCTTCTGATGAGTCATTTGACTCCAACTATAAACTGTTCAATACTCAGAATGGTGAAGTATTTGCTAGATATGTTGGCACTAATTGTGAACGATTCCCCTATGAAGAAAATCTGGGTTCCCAAAGTTGCCTTGAAAGTATTCAGTGAATGTCCTCATGACACCACCTATGAAGAATAGGAACTCTAGATCAAATTCTTCATATGGACCAAATTCTTCATATGGATCAAATTCCTCAAAAGGATCAAAGTCCTCATATGATCATCATTGCGCTAACCCCTCTATTTCGCAGGGTAGAGCTAAGGGCTATGAATATGAGCATTATTCTTCTAATCACTATGTTCATAAGTCCTCGAAGAATTTCTCTGCTTATTCATATGCTTATCCTAACCCCTCTTATATGAAACGGGCGGCTTCTATGCCACCTTTCTCATATGGTGCTCGCATGAAAGTGATGAATTCTTTGCCACCCCTTAAGATGTGGGTGGTGAAGAAAAAGAACTAATCTCTTATGGAGTTCAGGTCTCGGGCGTGCTTAAAACGTCTGAAGAATTTGCTGGAGACCTGAAGAATGCCTGAAAGGACGCAGGCTAATCATGAAGAAATGAACCTTCATTTGACACGTCATCATACTGTTTATCTGTTCTATTGATCTGATGATATTGATGTCATATTCTTCACTAATGAAGTATATGAGTTCGTAAGTTGCACTAATTCATCTGCAGGATGATCAACCCAAAGCCAATGAGTGGGTCCTCGATAGTGGATGTATGAATCACATGACTGGTGACAAGAATCTATTAATGGATGCTCCTTTATCACCACCGCATCTGAGGCATATCATCTTCGCTGACAAAGGCAAAAGTCAGGTATTGGGTCTAGGTAAGGTTGCGATCTCAAAGGATCGACACATGGACAAAGTCATGCTTGTCGAGTCCTTAGGATACAACCTCATGCACATCTCAATGCTTTGTGATCTCGATATGGTTGTTGTCTTTGGCAAATATCATTGTGTTGTGATCATGGAAGTGACAATTCCAAAGTCTTTGAAGGCTTTAGGAGAGGAGACTTGTACATTGTTGATTTCTCTGAGACCACAACCGCCAGTATGCTCACTTGCAAAAGCTTCATAAAGGCTGGCTATGGCATCGACGACTTGGTCATCTTGGCATGAGGAATTTGCACACGCTTGTGAAGAAGAAGCATCTCATTTGCATTGAGAATGTCAAATTCCTCAAGGATCACTTATGTGGAGCACATGAAGTCGGAAAGATGACAAAGGCCAAGCATCCAGTGAAGACTATCATGACCACCACTCAACCATTTGAATTGCTTCACATGGATCTCTTTGGTCCTAATCATTATTCTCATTGTTACAAATGATGCATCTCTATATGGCTTTGTTATTGTTGATGATTATTCTCGTTACACATGGGTGCACATTGTCACTTACAAACATGAGGTGCAGGGAAGTCTTCAAGCGATTTTCCTCGAGGGCTTCAACCAACTTTGGTGTGAAGATCAAGCACATCGTGAGGTGACAATGGGACCGAGTTCAAGAATTTTGGTCTTCTTGACTATCTTGATAAACTTGGTATTACTCATGAGTTATCTGCTCCTTATACTCCTCAATGAGAATGGGCGTCATGGAGCGCAAGAACGTAACTCTTGTTGAGATGGCTCGCACTATGCTTGATGAATACAAGACACCTCGTCGCTTTTTGGATTGAGGCTATTGATACTGTGCCACATCATCAACAAGAGTATATCTTCACAAATTCTTCAAGAAGACTACTTATGAACTCCTCAACGACAAGAAACCCAATGTGAGTTACTTTCAAAGTCTTGATGCTAAATGTTAGATTAGAGATCCTCATCACAATTCTAAATTCGCACACTCAAAAAGCACATGAGGGTTTTATGCTTGGTTACGGAAAGGACTCGCGACACCTACAAAGTCTTCAACAACGTTCTTCACAAAGGTTGTTGAAACTGTAGATGTCTTGATTCGATGAAACTAATGGCTCGCAAAGAGAGCGCCTACCTTCCTCGTGGTTAGATGAACCAAAGACCGAGGAATCTATCAAGTTCAAGGCTACCGAGGATGTCATTCCTACCAAGAATCTATCGAAGAATTCATTCCGTAACGTGAAGAACGTCCGAGTCAAGCACCAAGAAGATGGTGCCGAGGAAAATGCTCGGAAGGAAATGCGGATCAAATTCCTCGAAGACAACCCGCTCATCCTCGCATTGCAAACGAAGTGCAAATCGAGAAGATCATCGATGACATTGAAGCACCAGTCCTCTCACACGCTCAAAGCTTCACATTTGTCTAACTTTTGTGGGAACTTTGCTTTTTGTCTCTATCACAGAGCCCACTAAGGTAGATGAAGCATTTACGGAGCCTGAGTGGATTCAAGCTATGCAAGAAGAATTACATCGATTCGAGCTCAACAACGTGCAGAAGCCCGTCAAGCGTCGGATCCTCGTAAGCACAACATTATTGGCACAAAGTGGATCTACCGCAACAAGCAAGATGAAAATGGCCTTGTGGTGAGGAATAAGGCATGGCTTGTAGCTCAAGGCTACACAGAGTTGAAGGAATTGATTTCGATGAAACTTTTGCACTGTTGCTAGACTTGAGGCTATTCAAAGATATTACTTGCTTATGCTAACCATCATGATATTATCTTACAACAAATGGATGTGAAAAGTGCATTCCTCAATGGTAAGCTTGAGGAAGAAGTATATGTTGCTCAACCCCTGTGTTTTGAAGATCCAAAGCATCCTCGACAAAGTCTTCAGATTCAATAAGGCCCTATGTGGCCTCAAGCAGGCCCTCGGGCGTGGTATGATACTTTGAAGGAATTCCTCATGAACAAAGGCTTCAAACCCGTTCACTCGACCCAACTCTTTTCACTAAATCTTATGATGGTGAATTGTTTGTGCCAAATTTATGTTGATGATATCATTTTTGGTTGTACTGACCAACGATATAGTGATGAATTTGCCTATATGATGAGTGAAGAATATCAAATGTCTATGATGGGAGAGTTGAAATTATTTTTAGGTCTTCAAATTCGTCAACAACGCAATGGCATATTCATATCTTAGGAGAAATACCTCAAGGACGTATTGAGGAAATTCGGCATGCAAGATCGCAAAGGGGTCAAAATTCCAATGCCCACAAATGGCCATCTATGCACTGATGAAAATGGTAAAGACTTCGATCAAAAGGTATACCGCTCCATGATTGGCTCTTTATTGTACCTATGTGCATCTAGGCCGGATATTATGCTTAGTGTTTGCATGTGTGCCCGATTTCAAGCTACACCGAAGGAATCACACCATAAGGTCATGAAGCATATTCTTGATATCTAGCTCACACACCAACACTTGGATTATGGTATCCCAAGGGCTCTTCGTTTGATCTCATTGGATATTTAGACTCGACTATCTTTGGCGATCGTGTGGACCGCAAGTCAACGTCAGGCACATGCCATTTCCTTGGACGATCTTTGGTCTGTTGGTCCTCGAAGAAACAGAATTGCGTATCACTCTCCACTACATAAGCTGAGTACATTGCTGCTGGATCGTGTTGTGCTCAATTACTATGGATGAAGCAAACACTCAAGGACTATGGCATCAACGTGACGAATGTGCCTCTCTACTGTGACAATGAGAGCGCTATCAAGATTGCTCATAACCCAGTTCAGCACTTGAAGACCAAGCACATCCAGATTCTTCATCATTTTCTTCATGATCATGTGTTGAAGGGCGACATCTCCATCGACCACGTAAGTTAATCAAGACCACCCGCCGATATCTTCACTAAGCCCTTGGATGAGAAGAGATTTAGCAAGTTGCGTGTGAGCTAAATATCCTAGAATCTTGAATGTTCTCAAATGGACACACATCCTAACACTTATGCTGACTTGATGACTTAGATGCGTAACACACAAAAGTAACGCTTTTCTTCAATCAATGAAGACTAACCCTCTAAGTGTGAAGAAATTAATGAAGAAATTGATTCTCAGAGCCCTACGACAATTGTACGCGGTGTCTGAAATCAGCTTTCTTATACGGTGGGTTACGCCACCAACCAAAGTTGAAAATCTTCAATTTGAGTTTTTCTTCGTTTTTGAAATTCCTCGGTTTTTCAAATTCTTCAACTTTGCATTGTCTTCACTCTTTCCGTCGTTATTCTTCATCGACTATATATATATATATATATATATATATATATATATATATATATATATATATATATATATATATATATATATATATATATATATATATGAGTTTATGTCCTCTACATTCAATTATTGCTAATTCTTCAAGTTGATTTTTCTACGCTAAGTGAATGTGATCGGACCCTTCCCCTCTATGCTAAACTCAACCCAAATCATTCACAAATTCTTCATGTGCGTTCTATTTGAAACTTCGCTCAAAATCTTCACCGTGGTCCTTGATAATTTGAAGAAATTGCGTAACGGAACTTTTAACTTATCTTATCTAAATTTTCGGCTTTGCCGCTCAAATGTTCCGCATCCCGACAATACTTATCTACTCACACGCACGATCCTACACGATCGCCACCTCTCGATCGTGGGTGACATATGTCAAGCGAATGAGAAGGTCCAGTAAGCACGTTCATCTCGATTTTCTCAAGGCGACGGTTTTCACTCCCACTATAAATACCCTGCCTCTTCCTCACTTCGTTTTACTCGCCGCCTCGACTCCGCCGAGCTTCTCAAACCCTAAGCGCCGCCGGCTACTTCATCGTCTCCGGTGAGGAAGAGCTTCCAACGCCTCGACCTCGTTGGCCGGTCATACTCAAGGCCATTATGGATTTCTTCACTCCGCCGCCGCCATAGCCGTCTTCCTCTGCCGAGTTTGGGCGTGGAAGATCTGAACTGACGAACTTCACATCTACTCTTCCCAGTTCGTCGTGTTCTTCAAAAAGGGTAATTAAAAGCTACTTTTACTTCCCTCTTTGATTCTTTTGTTTTCTTGAAAATCTTCAAAGGTGTTTATTTTTCAAATCTTCACACACATGAACACCTCACATGTCATCTGCTCTTGATTCATTTCTCTAAGCGATGATTTTCTTCAAGATTCCTTAATTGTGTGGATTTTCAATCTGTACAACTCTGGAACCTAAGATTAAGAATGCTTAGTGAAATTCTTCAAGACTCATCTGGTCAAATTCCTCAAACCTATTCTTTTTGAAAATCTTACGAGAACATATGACCTCTCCAAATTCCTCGCAACTCTACTGCTCACAGTGTACTCATGTCCGCCATCGAATCACTAGGTTCTCATCAACTTAACTCATTTGCGGCGTTCCTCGAAGAAAAGTTGCACACCTCTTTAGAAACTTGGTTGTTCATATTCCTCGGCTAAAGAAAATGGGCGATGGAAAGAAGCCCTGGAGAAGGGGTGGAAAGAGGCTGAGGTCAATTGACAAAGATTTGAGATCCCTGATGACAATTATGCTGGATACTGCACACCCCCTGAGGAAGATAAAAATCAGCGCAAGGTGCGCATTCAAAAGATTGAGAGGAGATGGGCACGGGAATGGAGGGAGTACAGATATGTTACTCCCAAGTATATGAAGAAATTCGCACTCAACCCTCCATGCCCAAGACCTACATTGGCACCTGGCCAATTGGTGATCCCACCTCAAGCGCTGGTGAGGATTATCTGATGAATGGGCAAAGCGCCAGCCAAACTGGCCAAACAAGCAAAGGAAGCAAAGTGAGGAAATTCAATGAAGACTCATTGCTACTCTCCTCTTCACGAGGCCTCTGCTTAGTAAGTCAAGAAGGTGATGCCTAAGAAGCATCGCATAATCCAAGTGCTTCACCCTCAATGCCCTCTCACGGCCAAGTTCCTCAAAGAATGCCCTCACGGCCAGATTCTTCAAAGCCCTCACGGCCAATTCCTCGACCGCCCTCCTCCTCCTTCAAAGTCCTCGGCTCCTCCAACAAAGTCTTCACCGCTCAGGCCAAATCCTGCGTGACTTGTGCATCTCGCCACATGCCAAAGGACTACAGGCATCTCAATTGCCCTCAGAGCATCTACAAGTTCCTCATTTGGCCCTCTCTGCTTTGAAGAAAAGGCCCATCTTTGGGCAGGGCCTTCGACCAAGTCCTCACAAGAAGTGTGTCGCCTTCCAAGTGCCCTCCGATGACGATGAGATCGATGATGAAGAACTTGCGAAATCATCGAGAGGCAGTGAGCCAGGCCGCTAGAGCCAAAGGCAGCAATGTGCCACTGCTGTTGGATCCAAAGTTGATCCTCGACTTCATTGACCTATGGCACAAGGACCCTAACATGCCTTTGCCGAAGATGAACCTCACTCCTGGTCAAAGTCATGTTCTGACTGCCTTCATTGAGGAAGAGAAGTGGAAATTTGAAGAAGGCAGAAGACTGAGGAAAGCGCTTGATACAAGAAGCGGCCACCTCAAGGACAATGTCCTCACTCTTACCCCTCGATCAACTCGTTTCCTTCGGTGTCGAGATCCAAAGAATCGAGTGATGAATTCAATCGCTACTATGCTGATTGGCAGGGCACAAAGGTCCGGTTTGTCAATCTGACAAAGAAATTCACTTCAAGTGTTGCTGCTTCTATGCACATTGAAGTTACTCTGGCTGAAGCATCTTCTCAGCTTGAAGAACATATGCCGACCTTTGATGACAATCAGTCTTGAAAGAAAATGAAAGTACCAGGGCTGATGACTGCATTCCAGCCGCTGAAAAAATTGCCAGGGCATCCACTAGTGGTGCGCCTGAAGAAAGTGAAAAAGTCAGGCAACTGCATCAGTCGCGCCTGAAGCAACTGCACCAAATTCCTCTGCTCCTCCTACGCCTACACCAACTCCGATCCTTCCATCTGCATCAGATGTGAAGAAGACCAAGGCTGCAGAGCATGCAGCTGTGAAGAAAAGGAAGGCATCAACTTCATCAGATACTTCAGCTCCGAAGAAGATGAAGCCTTTGACAAGCTCTTATCACAACCAAATTGATGCCGTTCCTGTCTCATTCATGCCATCAAAGGACCTTGTTCCTTTTGGTGAAGATTATGTGATCCCAAGCGAATCCGATGAAGAGAATCCTTCTGCTGCTTCGTCAGAGTAGTTGGATGAAGAAATTCAAGTGGATGAAATCCCTTCAACACCAGTTGTCTCCTCGCCTATGCCTCAGTTCACTGCTGAAGAGGCCGACGTTGAAGAAATGGAAGATGAGGATGTGGACATTGGTTGTACCACACCTGTGCTAAATGATGACTTTTGGGAAAGTCAGCACCCCAATTCTCCAATGTTCACTCCACTTCAAGCAATTCCTCAGTCCCCAATTGCTACTAAAGTACAAATGGGATCTGAAGAACCTCATGCAACTCCATCTGTCCATGAAGAAATTCCAGCCACTAGTGCTGAAGAAAATGTAAATGAAGAATTGAACACCCAGGCTGCAGCTGAAGAAGAGCCTCAAATTCCTCAGTTTGTGGATCCTGAGATTGTGATTCCTGAGGTGGTGATGCAATTGACTGATACTCCTAAGCCCAAGCCAAAGGATCCCTTCTCAAAGAAGCAGAAATTCAAGGCTAATGACTTCTTCGGCGAGCATGTTTTCTTCACTAAATTCAATCCTTATGACAATTCTCGTCTTAGAAGGAAGTGCTTCTGGACTACCAGCCAGGACAACTTCTACTCTTCACTGCTATTCAACAAAGACAAAGTCTTCGACCACGAGCATATTCCTCACCTGGACATAGAATCAATGCCTTGCTTCTCTCAAGTCCTCAATATGCTTCATGATGCAGGCTTGCTCAACTTTTGCTCAGAAATAGTTGATTGGAATGAAGAGCTTATTCTTCAGTTCTAAACAACGCTGCACATCATAGGTGATGCTAATGATATCAACTCTTGGGTGTTGGACTGGATGACCGAAAACACTCACTATAAGGCACCGACCTCTGAATTACTTCATGCCACATCAATCACCCCTCCACAGAAGGTGCTTGTTGTCCGTCTTGAAGAGCCTGAACTCACTGCTCATTATATGCAAGTGCTCATGAAGCCTCTGAAGCCTGTTCAAGCCCCAAGGACCAAATTCCACGTGAAGGAATTGTCGTATGTGCCAAGAACCATCTATCGTATTCTGACGAAGACTATAAGTCCTATCAAAGGCCACGACTCATCCGATGAGGAAATTATTGGCATGATGAAGAATATGCTATTCAACATCATGCATGGCATCCCTATCAATTATCATGATTTCTTCATGAGGACTCTGGCGAATGTTGCACTTTCTCCGTTTGAGTTGAAGCCTTATGCTCCTTGGATCATGAGATTCCTCAGAACAAGGTCTTCACTCAACTACAAAGCTGACTTTCAGAATCACCTCACCTACTTGCCCCCGATTGAAGTCCTCAAGCGGACATATTCCTCACCGATGAGAAGGGCAAGGCACCGGTGTTATCGATGAAGGTATTCGTCCATTGGATGGTCGGGCCTGCAAAGCTGCACCTTATTCCACCAATGATGACTCTGCCACTCATGATTCTGCTGCCAATGCATCCAAGCCAAATCCTCAAGCCACTGCTCCTCGTGTGATGACTGACCATGAGCTACTTCTTAGTCTTCACCAGAAGGTGGATCGAAACCACAAATAGATTAAGCTTTAGTTTGGCTCTATTCTTCACAACATGACTTCTACACATAATGCAGTGAATAAAAACCATTACTACCTCCATGAGGTTTTTGATCGCACCTGGGCTATTCTGTCACATCTCTATGGTGAAGAAGATCTGAAGCAAATGGGCTTCAAGGAAGATTTTGACTGGTCTGCTCCTCCACCGAAGAAATTCAACAAGGTCAAGGTTCCTTCCTTGGTCGCCAGTTCATATTCCTCATCACGTGACACGGACAAGTTCGAAGACTTGGACGACACTGCGGCAGGCCCTACAACGACTCAAGACCCCAACAACGCTGGCGCTCCTCCATCTTCATGATATTCTTCAGGGGCATTGGTCCTCATTTTCAACCCTTTTGGTCATTCGATGACAAAGGGGGAGAAATTTGAGTTAGTCTTCAAGCGGGTCTATCTTATATGGGCATTTTTTCTAAGTTACAACTCTCGTTCTTTTGATGACTTTGCTGGATCGAGTTGTAATCTTAAACTCTATGGTGGCCTGATATTTTTGTTGAGTTCTTCTGCATGCTTATTCCTCATTAATGTCAATGCACGCATGCTGAATTACATCAGTCACCATATTTCATCATGCATTTCAAATTCTTCATATTATATGTCAAATGTGTGTATGAATTACAAGATATAGGGGGAGATCTCCATGATTATACTCTTCAAGATTGCATTGCTTCAAAAGCAAATTACTCACTATGCACATCTTCGTGGGAGTTCTTCTATATCTTGCAATCAAATTCCTCAACATCAGTATTTACACTTCATATATTTATCCCCGTTGAAAACTTAACCTATATTGTCATCAATCACCAAAAAGGGGGAGATTGTAAGTGCATCTAGTGCCCCTTAGTGATTTTGGTGTATTGAAGACTTATAGGTTAAAGGACTGATGCGTTTGTGAGTGTACATAGGTCAATAAGTCTATGAGGAGTTTGATATTTACAGAGAAAGTCGACCCCTAAAAATTAAGTTCTTCAACTGAAGACTTTGGATTTCTGAAGACTTTCTGAAGACTTTGAAAGTGAAGAAATTGGTGTGACCTTGAAGACTTGTCAATCATTCGAGGAACATGAAGCGTGAAGACTTTTGTTTTTATAGTTTCATTTTCTCTTTCTTAAGTCATAGGAAACACCGTACTGTTAAAGGGGGTCGAGGAAATACTAAGGAAAAATTTCCGTGTGATGCTCAACTCAAAATCCTACACCTACCAATCCCTTCGAGTGAAGCCATTGGAAATCTCATACTGATTCAGTCAATTTCTTCAAGAATAGAGACGAAGTTCTTACGGTTGTTGAGGAATTTGTTCGACCGAGGAGTTAAAATTCGCCGGTCGGATTGCCTACAAAGGAGGAACATGATAGCCACGAGGAATTTGAGAGCCAAAATTCCGACCATTCATTGTGCTATGCGCCTTGTTGTCCCAAAAATATCTACCCACCTAATGGTCATATCATTGAAGGGCATTTATGTCTTATCATGTCGGGCTGCTCCCTAGGCTATAAATACCGCCCCTACAACAACTAGCTGGTTGGCTTGCTCAGAGAAAGCCGACACTTGTCATTTGAGAGCATCCCATCCTCCGAGGACTTTGAGCGAAAATCATCAAGTGAGGAAAACCCAAACCCAATACCTGCAAACCCAAAGTGATTGAGCATCACTGAAGAGATTGATCCTGTGTGGATCTGACGCTTGTTACCTTTGAATACTATGCTTCTTCCAGACGGTTAGGCGTCATGGTCTAGAGCATCCAAGAGGAATTGTGGATCGCCGAGTGACCTAGTCTGTGAAGGTTTGGAAGTCACCTGAAGACTTACCACGAGTGATTGGGCGAGGTCTGTGTGACCTTAGCTCAAGGAGAATATGGTGAGGACTGTGTGTCCTCGAGTTTAAATAGTCAGCCGCTCCAACCAGACATACAACTGAGACAGCTGTTGGAACTGGTCTACCAAATCATTGTCTTCACCGAGCTTACTAGTTCTATTTCCTCAACTCTTTCATTTCCTCAGTTCTGTTGTTGTGTGCTTGTTCATATCTGTTTGAAGACTTTGACTGAATACTTTCTCAATTTCCTCAGTTCAATTTCTTCAGTCTGTTCGTCTTCATCCTGTGTTATCATGTGCTTACGCTTTATGTACTCTGTGCTTGTCTTCATTTCAACATGATGACTATGTTTGTGTTCTGTTATGTTTACTTCTGAGCACTTATTCCGCTGCAAGTAGTTCTTCGCTAAGGAATTTCCTCACCAGCAAATTCCTCAGTGAAGAATTCATAAAAATCGCCTATTCACCCCCCCCCCCCTCTAGTCGATATAATGCACTTTCAGTGAATTATGTCATGCGATCCTGTTTAGTTAGTCATCATATCTTTGAATTATGTTATGCTATGCTATCCAGTTTAGATAGACATCATATATGTGAAATTATGTCATGCTACCCGTTTTAGTTAAACAATATACATGTCAACTATTTCATGCCCTCTTTTTTCCACACTATCTATTGCATCTGCCTCTCATACAACGTCTGTACATTCAACTATTTTTCCTGTTTATCAGCCATTTGATTTTGAGCGGGTGATGGCGTATCTAGCGAGTAAAACACGGTCTTCAAATAAAACAGTGCTACCTCTTGGTGGAGATAGCACCCGGTTGTACATGCATGAGATCCAGCCTACCACACATAACCCAGACTGCAGATTGTACCCCTACTACGATGGACAGAGAACCGGCTTCACCCAATCTAACCCCAACCCCAGCAGATAGTAACTCACCATGTTGACACAACACCATCTCCACCATGTAACTCCCAAACAAGAAGCGATTAGTAAGGCAGCTCCAGTGCCCAAAGCGCCCGAGACTACCACGGCGAACCCCAACTCCACCAGCTTAGTACACCTATTCACATGGATGAAGCACAACCAGCCATTCATAGTTTAGCATCTATCGCATTTGATCTTTGTAAATCCTATGTGCGTATCTTCCCATCATGGAAATATTGTAATCAAGATGAAGGAAAATGCCGATTGCAGGTGTTTGTCCGAGAGTTATGTGTAAGTAATGTTATTCATGGCAATTACTTTGCTTTGTCCCATACATTCTACCTCCATGATGGTTATAATACAGCAAATTTTCCCATTTTTCTCTATAGAGAAGGATCGGTTTGGAAACTTAGGATGAGGTAACATGTGCAAATACCTCTGCTATCTTCAAGAATGCTTGGTGGCAGTATCGGAATTACCTAAAGAAAATGTACTTCACTGGCAAAGAAACTCATCAAATTCCCTTACGTTCTCCTGAGACACATTTACTGGATGACGACTAGGAACGCCTTGTTCTGTACTAGTCCCAAACCAAGAATGTGGTAAGGTCTATGAGCTCATTTTTTTAAGTATTATATGCTTGCATCTTACTGTACTCTGTTCATGTAGAACAAGTGCTTAAACCTGAAGAACAACTGTTCTCATTTAAGATTCCATTGCTATCGTGCATACTGCTTTGCTCTTGTATCACTGTATTTACTCATACAAACTTATTTTTAAATTGAATGATCCAGTTGAAACTCCAATGGCACAACAGGTATGTTTACGCATGTTTCTTTAACAGGTTTGCTCTTATAAATAACTCTGTTGATTTCAATTTCAATTGTGTGCAGTTGACTTCTCATATCATGCACATTACTAGCATCACAACAGAGCCAATAGTTAAAGTGCTAGTTATCGACTAGAGGGGGGGTGAATAGGCAATTTTTATGAAAGTCTTCAAAATAGGGAGTTTAGAAGACAAACAATAGAAACGAACCTATAAACAAAGTAAATGGAAGGTAGACTACACTAGACAAGCCATAGTCAAGCAAGTATGGAGCTAAAGCGTCAAGACTAATAGCAGTCAAGTAGTATGGATCAGGATGGAAGATAGTATGAAGCCAATCAGAAAAAGTAGTCACACAGTGAATTCAAACATGTAAAGCTATCAGGTAATGACTTCACGAAGACAAATAGTAAGTAAAGGAGTGTGAGAGATAGAACCAGTGTGTTGTGAAGACAAGGATTTGTTCGACCAGTTCCAGTTGCTGTGACAACTGTACGTATGGTTAGAGAGGCTGAGATTCAACTCAGAAGACCACGTCTTCACCTTATTCCCCTTGAGCTAAGGGCACCTAGTCCCCGCCCAATCACTCTGGTAAGTCTTCAAGGTAGACTTCCAAACCTTCACAGACTTCGTTCACCGGCAATCCACAATGACTCTTGGATGCTTTCGAACGCGACGCCTAACAAATTTGGAGGATTCACAGTCCTCGAGTGTAACAAGTCTTCAGATCACGCGGACAGAAAGACTTCAGTGAGCCCAAACACACTCTTTGGGCTCTGGGTGTTTTGGTCTTTGTCCTCGCAAGGATTTCTCTCTCAAAGGCTTCGGCGGTGGGTTGCTCTCAAACGACAAAAGCCGTGTACTCACTCTGAGCAGCAACCAATTTATGGTGTAGTGGGTGGGCTATTTATAGCCACTGGGCAAATCTGACCGGATTTGTCCGAAATGACCTGGTCACTAAGGAACCGACACACGTGTCTCAACGGGTCGATTTCAAACCTGCTGACGACTTAACTTGGGCTACAAGTAAAGGTGACTCATCCAGACTCTGGATAAGATTTTCTCTCATTGTCTTCGCTCGAAGACATAGATTTGGTTGAGCATCACTTCAGTCACTTCTGACTTTGTTCACTTGGACCCCACTTAACAGTGCGGTGGTTCCTATGACTCAACAAAGAAGAAAAGAAAACAAAGAACAACTAAGTCTTCGCGCTCCATAGTCTTCACTAAATCTCTTCTCGTGTCATAGTCTTCAATGTGAATATCTTCTGCTGACCACCATTGTCTTCACACATTTTTAGGGGTCATCTCCGGTAGGTAAATCCGAATCAAGGAGGGACTACTACATGTTATCCTGCAATTCTCACAAACACATTAGTCCCTCAACCAGGTTTGTCGTCAATACTCCAAAACCAACTAGGGCTGGCACTAGATGCACTTACAATCTCCCCCTTTTTCGTGATTGATGACAAACTGGTTGAAGTTTTCAATGGGGGTAAAAGTATGTGAAATTGTAAGGATTAAGATATTGTGTTCATAGATGGCAAAAAGGCTCCCCCTGAAGATGTGCATATAAATGTTTTGCGTTGGAATGCAAATGCACATGGCAGGTTGTACTTGTGGAGATCCTCTTCACCATATGAAGACAATACATCATGCATGAACAGATATACAGGAATAATGACATGCATAATGAAAAATGGACGTCTGGAATGAGTTAGATGCGGGATTTATCATCGCATATGCGAATTTATCATCGCATCACACAGAATAGCAGAAAAAGTAGCAGACGACCATCAAGTTTAAGTGTTACAACTCAAAGGACCAAATGTAGCAAAACAAGAGTTGTAAGCACTAGGCAAAAAGTATATCAACCTCCCATCAGGACCCGCTTGAAGACTATCAACCTATGCTTCTCCCCCTTTTGTCAGTAAGGACCAAAAAGGTTTGAAGACATAGGCTCTACTCATTCCCATGAGGAGGAGTAGGTGAAGCGGCCAGGGGTCGTCGTTGAGGTTTGGTGGTGCGAGAAGAACTTGGTGCGTGGTCGACCTGGCCGAGGTTGGAGGTGGTGAGGTAGCATCATCTCGTCATCCAAGACTACGGCATTCCACTGATTGCTTTGCGGAGGAGGAGTACTACGAGTCTTCAAGAGGCGGGGTTCACGTAAAACAGCATTCACGGGAGGAGTGGAGTCAAACTTGAATCTTCGGTGAAGCCATCGTCTTGAAGATCAGTTTCAGCACTGAGCAGTGTCAAACCCTTCCAAGTCCTCCGACAGGTTTCGTGAGTGACAAAGGCGTTCTTGGTGGCAAGATTGCGAATGCGATCGATATCCACCAACAGGCTTTTTATTTGCCGTTTCTGCCAGTAATGATGCTTATCTTGTTTCTGATGCAAGGCCACAAGAAGCTCGCGGTCATTGAGCACACGGGATCGCTTGCGAGGCCGTTGAGCAATTGTGCTTTCAGTGGCTTCAGTGGGGGCACGGTGAGGTGCACGCGTAGTGCCTGCCAGGGGATAAACACGATTGGCAGCCAGTACTCCTTCAATGGGCTGAGTGAAGCTTTGGTGATCTGCATTGTGAAGATGAATTGGCTCCTTGGCAGGGCTACGGGTAGATGGCTTCAGCAGACATATCAACCTCGGCAAAAAGATGATATGGTTGCGTGTAGAGGCTGATAGTTGAAGGCAGAGTGGAGCTTGATCGGGGCGCATGATCCAGGGAGCATAGAACTTCAGACCAAAAATGTCAGATCCTGATGCAGCAAGTTGGCGGATAAAGAAGTCTTGTGCATTGAAGCCTTTGCCGTGGAGAATATGGAAGACCAAGGTCTTCATTGCACCTTCCAGCTTAGCATGTTGAGAATGTCCTTTGACGGGCCAAAGAGTTCACCGTATAATGTGATAGATGGTACGTGGAAGATACTCAAGGTCTTCAACAAGGAACTCCTTGGGATATTCTGCATCTGGAGGCAAAGGCTTCATCATGCTAAGCATCTAGCTCATGTCGGGTTCGGGCTTGTGAAAAATGCTCTCCAAAGCAACCTTGTGAGTGACAACCAGAGTTCATATAGATCACCCGAGTGGGCGGGCGATAAGCTCAATGACATCAAGAGCTTTGGCTTCATGATGGACATTTCTTGTCATCCACTCAAGGACCCATGTCTTGGATCCTGTTGTAGCCACGAATATGAAGGGTGGCATAGAATTGAGCAGCAGTTCTTCATTCCAAAGGTGCTCCTTGTCAATGACGAACTGCAATAAGCGGCACTCTACGAAGCAATCGATTGCTTCTTCCAAGCGAAGCAGGCCAGTTATGGCTTCAGTGTCAAGACGCATATGTGGGAATATGCGACCTTGATTGTATAAAATGCATGAGTAATAACTGCGCTGCTGATAGCTCCAGAACCGATCAGATGAAATCTTCGGCTTGGTATAAGGGTTCTTGTCGCTATCAAAGAAGGTGTTGTGTGCAATGAAGCCATTGACATTGAATGATCCTGGTACAGATGCAGTACCTGGAAACCTTGGCAGCCTAGGCTTAGGCTTCTAAACCTGAGGCACTCCACATGATAGTCAGGCCGAGGTCCCGGAGCGGCGGAGGAACCAGAATTAGCCATTTGGTGTGACAAGCTTCGCCTTGGTAGAATGCTTGCTCAATTGTGTGTGTCCTCGGAGGCGGAACAGGAGCAATGGCATTCGTAAGGGCATCTGGTTGCACATGTGTTGCAGGTGCATCATTGGCTTCATTGGCCACGGCACGGTGTTCGGTCACGCAGCTCCGGTGTCTTGACCATGACAACGTCATTGGCTTCGATGGTGTTATTGGTGGCAGCCTCGAGTTCTCAACCTCCACTTGAGTATTTGGAGGGTCGGGCACAAACACGTTCTCTTCGAACAACTTCTTGAGTGGTGCAGGGAAGTAGCGACACGCTCTTCTTCTTGTCTTTCTTCTTTGATGCGGTGGATTGTCTTCGACAACATTAGCTTCGGACATTGGGGCCGTCCACGGAAGGATTGTCTTGAGGAACACTTGACGTGCCAACGAGCTGGACAAGTTTGAGTCTTCTTACGTGATGGTAGTCATGGAGACAGATGGCCTCGGCCTTTGCTTGAAACCCGTTGGAACACGGCGCTTTTGGTGATGGTGTGGTCTCCATGTAGTTGTCATCATTTGAAATGGGGCTGATGGTAGCCTTTGGTGAAGGACGGGGTGTACTTGGTGAGTCTTGATTTGGGGTTCTTGGTTGGGGGCGAGCCCATGAGGCATCTTGAGAGATTGGGCGTCAAAGGGCGGTATCTTATCGATGAGCTCATTCGTGAGAACGGTGATGATACCATCGGTATACCGGATCTCGAGGAAGGACTTCATCACCTTCTACATTGTCTTGGGGACCAATATCTTGATTGCGATGGGGTCAATGAATTTGGAACCTCTTAAGCAGTGGAGCCTCTGTGGGAAGCGGGCTCATGAACAATCAATCGACGCTCTTGATTTGCAGATGGAGGGGGAGCAGAAGCAATGGGTTCAACAACAAGGGGCTCTTTGGGAGCAGCCCGATCTCTCTTCTTGGTCTTCCTCTTCTTGAGGGGTGGTGCATCATCTGTGGTGTTCTTGGTCTTGCGCTTTACGGCTTGACCGGCTGCCTTGGTTTCTTGATCTCAAGCCACTGTGGAGACCTTAGGCTTCGAGCCTGTCATGCTGGCTGGGAAAACAATGTGAGGTTCTTCCCGCCGAGGAGCTTCAGTCTGGGCCATAGTGTGCTTCTTCTTGTGCTTGGCAGCCATCTTGGGGTCAATGCCAGGACGCCCAAGAGCCTTGCGCTTTTCAGCTTCGTTGTAAGCCAGAACACACTTTGCAGCTAGAGTTTTCATGCGCTCTCTTGAGCCTTTGGCTTCACTACAAAAAAATACACTTCCGTGATGATACGTGTTTGTCACAGTAGGTCGCGTTTTTTGTCATGCATGTACATCCATGAAAAATTTATGACAGAATCAAGATAGTCATACAGTCTTTGTCGTAGAAGTGTTCCATGACATTACCAAAATTATCATCACGGAAGTGTCCACTTCCATGACGATAAATCGCGCGTCCGCGAAGTGCTTTTCGTCAAGGGTGACCGACCGTGGCATCCACCGTAGCGAACGCCCGTTAAGCTATCGGGTCGGGTTTTGGATCCGATAACCCGTTAACGACCCAGAGCCAATGGGGATTTACCACGTGTAAAATCAGCATTGGTGGAGGAAACACGATGTCGGCTCACCGTTGGGGACAGATGTCATCCACTCATTGGATGGAAGGCGCCTATGATACGTCGACCGTGGCACGGCCCAACAGAGGCCCATTCACGTGAAAAGGCCGCCCTTTTGACTTGGTCAAAGGTGGCGGGCCGCCCATGTAAAGCACCGTTAACGGCATGTTCGCATATAGCCCATTTACTGACCCACTAACCCAAGGCCCGTTCGCCCTATCTCAATTAGGCCCGATGGCGTCATCTGGGCCACCCAATATGATTCCGACCGTTTTCGCCGGCCCATGTATGGCCCATGGCGTCTTCGGCCCATATGAGGCCCTATGTAACTCTTGGCCTATTAACGGCCCATGGTGAAAGCGGCCCGTAATGAGCGATGTATTACTTTACACCCATTAACGGCCGTGGTGAAATCGCCCGTAATGAACGATGTATCACTTTATACCCATTAAGGGCCCGTTATTCCATTGGGCGTTTCCATTATGTTATCTTCGGCCTTCTCAGAGCCCATTTATTCTTGGGCTCATTTCCAACATTCGTTTACTTACGGCCCGTTACTGTCATTTTCTTCTTATGGGCCAAATTCAGCTCGTGGTTACAGTCGGCCCGTTTGTGGTCCGTTAACACGTTGGGCCGTTTCATAGCGTCATGAAATATGGCCTATTAACGATGGCGTTATGGTCGGCCCATGAACGGACGATTCCAACTCTAGCCGTTTACGGCCATAATGCGACCTGTTATTAGCCCATGTTTGGCCAATCGATCATACCGCGTATAAGGCCCATTGATGATACGCCCATAGAAGGCCCATTGTTTACTGCTGACGTAGAAGGCCCATTGTTTCTGACCGTGGAAGGCCCATTTTATCTGACCCATAGAAGGCCCACTTTGCTTTCTGACGCGTGAGGGTGCAATGTCCCTACATGAAATATTAGCCAATGGTTATTGTGGCCTAGTTTTAAAAATAGGTTGTTGCAGCCACTAGCAAACCGCATGAAAAAGAAGCGCACCGACTAGAAGCAAACAAATAAACAAGACAACAAGGAAATAAATAAGCAAGCAACTTACACTAGGCTATCACGGCTATTACATATATTACATCCTTTGGGCATCAAAGTTCGCCACGGTGCAAATATAGGGAACACAACGACATATAAACGCCATGGCGGCAAAACAAGTCGAGGCTGAAACCACTTGAAGAGCTCAAGAAACAATATCACAGGTACCCATAATCTTTGGCAAGATGCTTAGCAAGCTTATTAACTTTCTCTTGTTTGGCGCTTAAGTCCTCCGGCGCTTTCTTTGTTGCACGAAAAGTATGCATCTCGAATTCCGCAGGGATTCTCAGCCCTTCGCTTCCTGTCGCATAACATCCGATCGATGTCTTTCAACTTGAAGTTGAGACTCAAGAAGTTTAACCATTCAGTGCAACGAGTTTGAAGAAGTGGTGCCCGGTGGTGGTAGCCGATAACTTTCGAACACTACATCAAGACAGGGACTTTGGGGTTGTCTCGGTGTCCTCAATATAGTTTTTATCAGCTTTCTTGGAGACCAACAGGGATGTCTCACTATCTTGAACCTTATCTCGCATTACTTCCTTTACCATTGCATAACAAGGTACTCTTCTCCAATATTTTATCCAAGGCGTTCTAAAAGGGAAACAAACAAACACATCTCAGGTTTACAATGTAGTATATGAAACTCATTTTGGTAAACCAGTTTAGTAGTAAGGTGAGACGGGATAACTTGACATGAAACAAACATATATCTACGTAGTATGGTCCTTTGTATGGTCTATATCATTCTAGTTTATGTTGCCAAATCAAGATAGATACAGTTGAATCATATCTATTTAAGACAAAGCAGCATAAACAGAATATAAGTGTGGGAAACTACACAAAGAATAACAACACTTGTAATGTGCATGGCATGAGAACATAGCTGTTTATTCAATTGAAACTGAAATAAACATAGACCAAGTTACAACGACAAACAGCCAAACACGTTGAAGAAATAGTTTTAAAACATACATTGCGCCATTGGAGTTTCAATTGCATCCTTCAAATTTGAAATTGGTTGGTATCGATAAATACGATGATGCAAGAGCAAAGTAGTATGAACCATAGCTACGGAACTGACACGAGAACAATTCTTCTTACGCTTTAAGCGTTGACTTCGGGTTCGGAGTGGTGGTCCTCGTGATTTGGGCACTCGCAGTTGCCTTACTAACTGCTCGTGTTTGGGTGCTCACGTGGTGGAGACGGTGTTGTGTCAACGGAACTGGGTGTCTATCTGCTTTGGGGTTGGGTTAGAAGGGGTGTAGTTGGTTCTCTGTCCAACTGGGTAGGGGTACAATCTGCATGAGTGTGGGTTATGTGTGGTGGGGCTGATTCTTGGGCAAGTACAACCGTGGTTCTATCTGCATCGACAGGTAGCACGATCTTTTCTGAAGACCGTGTTTTTACTCCCACAGATACTGCCATCACTCCCTCCAATTGAAATGGCTGATAAACAAGAAACATAATTGAATGTCTGAGACATTGTAAGATAGGCAGGTGCAATGGATAGTAGGGAAGAAAGCAGGGCATGAAATAATTCACATTTATGTTGTCTAAGCAAGCAGAGTGCAGGACATAATTTCACATATATGATGGCTAACTAAGCAGGATAGCATGACACAATTTCACATGTATGATGGCTAACTAAGCAGGATAGAATGACATACTTCAAAATATGATGACTATGTAAGCAGGATGACATGATATAACTATACAATGTGTCTATTAAAGTGGTTGGCATGCCATAAATCACAAACATGCCGTCAATGGAAACATGATGGCATGATATAATTCACGGATAGAATGACATAATTTAAAATATGATGACTATGTAAACAGGATGAGATGATATAACTATATTATGTCTTTAGAAAATGGGTTGGCATGCCATAATTGGATACATGATGTCTATGTAAACATCATGGCATGACATAATTCAAATATATGATTTATATACTAAGGAAGTGAGCGAGAAGCAATTGCATATATGATGTGTCAACTAAGGAGATGGCATTCAATATTGTGTATATGATGTAAAAAATAAGCATTGCAATACAACATATGCATTATATGAGTAATATAACCACCATAAGTTTGAGCATACACCTCGGGGGGATAATAGGACTGGTCATTCCGCCTCTGAATCCTCCTCTGAAGAGCTATACGTAACCAGCAAGATATCTCGCTTGAAGGAGTAGCATTGTTCTCTCAAGACCTTGTTTTCACTCCAGATTTCTCCATCACCAATTCAAATGGCTGATGCACGGGGAAGAAGCAGTTGAATATACAAACATTGTCGACAAAAACAATGAGAAATACAAAAAAGGACGGCATGATATAATTCACATATATGACGCTTGCCTAAACAAAGATGGCATTGCATAATTCACATACATAATGCCTTACTGACAAGATAACATTGCATAATTCACATATATAATGTCTTGCAACAAGATGGCATTGCATAATTCACATATATGGTAATTAGACACTAAGCAGGTGGCATTCACGAGAAAGCATGTCTAAACTAAGCAAATGACATAGCAATGCAAGATACCATACATACGATATGAGTAACATAACCCACCTTGCCAAGTTAGGGCATGCACCTCGGGGAAATATGGCTGGTCATCTGTCTCTAAATCCTCCTCACGAGGAGCTATCGGTAACCAAAGAAGACATGCACTTTCAGGATAGCATTATGCTCTTCGAAGACCTTGTTTTCACTCAGATTTTTCCATGACCGTGCCGAATGGCTGATTACACTGAGGAAGAGTAATTGAATGTACTAAAATTGTTGACAAATTTAACACACAATAAAAAAATGATGGCATGATATAATTCACATATAAGATGGTAGGCTAACTGTGGTGGCATTGCAAAATTCACATATATGATGCACAGCTAGACAAGATGGCATTGCATGATTCACATATACGATAAAGAAACAAAGCAGATGGCATTGACACAAAGCATGTCTAAACTAAGCGGATGACATCTTTAATGTATACGATAAGCAATGCAAGGCACCATATGCATGATATTACCAACATCGGCATGCCAAGTTAGGCGAAGATCTCATGGGGTAAATAGGAGTGGTCTTCTCATACGAATCCCCTCGAGCAGTTATCTTCCTCTTGATTACGATCCGAAATGGGTGGAGGGGCTGCCTTTGAGCCCACCATGGAGCGACGTCTGCATGAAATTTTATTGCCACGCATAAGGCTCGTCTCTTTTGCTCTACATGATCGGTTCCATTGTGTACAATAACCGGCATGCATAGGAATAAAACATAGTGAGATTATGTAAGGAGTGCATGCACAAATCCAGAGTGATGGTAGCAAGCTGTGGATAGACCCAAAACCAATGATAGCGAGCGGATAATAGCTTTAGTTAAAAATACAGATAATGGCTCCTTTAATGTTTGTTTGCACCCAACATGAAACTCATAGTAGACACCGGAGATTAACGGATAGTAGGCGAGATAGTAATCTGATTGCCGCCCCAATATGTACCCCACAACCATTTAAAACTCAAGTTTCAGCATTAGTTTGGACTGACTCGAGTCTAATAGGTGAACACGACGATAATGTAGCATGTCATCATATTAATGACGCATAACGTGGCGGAACCACGGAAGAGTGCGACCTCTCTTGCGGACCCGTGTAGTCCTCAAGGTCATCTGCTTTCGATTGATGATGGTAATGCGGTTGTCGTAGCTACGGCGGTGGGGAAGAAGATATGAAAGCGACGAAAGGCGGTCACGGAGGCGGATCCTATTTGTGGTGAACCCTTAAATCGTTGGAGCAGGTGGTGAGGTGGAACATGTATGAGGCAGGACAAACCACACAAGGTTTTCTTTGACACATATCAGAATAAGTAATTGAGTAAGGGCTTGTTTGAATTTGAGGATTCTAACAATGCAGGGTAGGAAATAGACAGGAATAGGATAGGAATGCGTGCAAAGCGAGGAGAATTTAAAAACACAGGATTTACGCCAATCTGGGTGTTTGATTCACAACAATTGGAAGATCACAGGATGCAAAAAGCATGGTGAGATTAAGTCAAACCACAAGAAAATGTCACGGTTATAATGCTATTATGCTACTATCTCTTAGTCTTGTGCTTGATGAATAGGAATATGAAAAGGAGGAGAAGTGGAAATTAGAATTCCAATGGTTTTTCTTTCAAGGAGACACTAAAGGAACAAATCCTACAATTTTCCTTTGCTCCATTCCTTTGCACCAAATTCATGAAAAGTAGTACCATAGGAAACTTTCCAATTACTATGTTTTTCATTCACTTTTCCTTTCAAGCCTTTGGCGATTCTAGTAGGCAGGCTTGAGCAAGGAAAATCCTACACTAAAAAAAATTGTGCTACTTCTATTACTTTGGACCCGAGCCTTTGCCATACTAGCTCAACTCCCGTGCCCATCGACAAATGCACAGCTCAAGCGCAGCAAAGATAAATAATGATGGCGTTCAAGAGAGTCCATCACGGATAGCTAAGTTGCTGGTACCTCACTTTGCTTGTCATATAGTAGGATAAAATAATCGTATTCCCGTTACTCACGAGTGCTCGATGGACAATATATATAACATGTAGAGTAAAAAGAGATGCACGACAAGTGTACAACCTCTTTGGCGAAGCCATGTCGATCTCGGCGTGATTGGGTTGGCCGGTGAGGATGCTCCGGCTGACTTTCTTTGTCGGAGGAGGGAAGAAGATCTTAGGCGTCTGGAGATGGAGCCCGATGCTTTGCTCACATTTGTGATGGAGGGTTTAAATCGTTGGAAGCGACTCCGGTGAGTTGTCTGACGCCGAAATTTGAAGCAGGACAAGAGAGACAACGAACAACGTTAATCTGAGTGGAATTCTAATAGCATCTCAATACATGACGTAAAATACATAACCACAAAGTGCTAGATGTAAAATACATCAGCCGCTCATCTCTGAACTTAACTGTCGGCCCGAACTTAAGCGTAAAACTGAACCTAAGCACGAAGCTGAATTTTCTTTGTGGCCCAAACGCACTAGCAAGGTGGCGCTACACGTCGGTCGTGACTTTTCATCTACAGTCGGTCGATTTTGCAGCCGTTGGATACGAAATCAAGGGCATGCGGTTCATCTTCACCCTCCACCCCCTCCTGAGCCGCCCGACCACCACCGGCCAAGCAATGACAGCCGCTGACGGCGGTGGCATCACCGCCATCGCCCGAAAACACTCCCCACCGCTGTCCGCCACGCCCAAGCCATCCCTCTAGGCCCCCGTGCCAAGCTTTTTCTCCGTGATCCCCACCACCGCCCTGGCGCCCCGCCACACGCCACCGCCCCATCACGAACCCTAAGATAGATAGTGGGGTACCTCTCGTGAGCCCCCTCCCTGCGGCTGGTTCTTCTTCCTTCACCGTGAGCCACCCCTTGGAAATCACCGACCCAAAAGTCAATTCAATCGTGAAGTGTAGCCAAATCGAAGCGACGCCATGAAAGCAAGAGCAAGAGCGAGAAGCGGTCTGCGAAAAGAGCAATAGCAAGCAGACCGGCGGGGACGAGAGCAAGAGAGAGCAAAGGCAGCAGCGGCGAGCGAAGCGGCAGCTCCCTGCGATGTGGATGTCGCCGCCGAGGGAGCGACGCCGTGGAGAAGTGGCGGCGGCGCCACCGTGGATGGAGCAGCGCCGTGTCGGCTTCGGGCGGCGCCCGGCTGACCGTGAGATCAAATCAAGAAGAAAATGCGGCGATTAGTGTACAACCTCTTTGGTGGCGCCCGATTAGGCGGCAGCTTCATCCGAGGAAGCGGTGATGATGATGCTCTTCGGTGGTGCGGTGAAGACGGCGGTGTTGGAATGGAGGTGGTGCGAAAGACGAGGGGAACGCGTCGGGCAGCTCCTTGGAGGTGGAGGGCGGGGTGGTTGAACCGGCGGGACGATGAGATCGACAGCGGATCCTCATCCGATGCGGTGGATGAGGACATCGAGGTGTTCTTTGTGGACGGCGTCGTCCGGGGAAGAAGCTCGTGGGTGGTGACGGAGGCGGTGTGGGGTTTCGTCGTGGGTTTTCGCGGCCTCGGTGTCTGAATGGGTGGGCGGATGGAATGGCGGTGGGAAACCATGGCTTAGAGGCAGCGCTTATGCTGAAATGTGGGTAAGATTACGAAAGTACCCCCACCGATTTGAGGCGGTTCTTTCGGTTTAGGGGCACCACGAGCATTTCGCGTGTCGGGATTTCACAGGAGGTGGGAGTTTTCGGCAGCGTTGTAATTTCGAATAGCAAAGGCGCGGGTTGAGATGGAGGGAGTTGTGAGCACAACGAGACAAAGATATATCTTAAATATTTAGGGCTAACAAGGCACGGGTTGAAGAGGCGGGAGTTTCAAGAAGACGATGAAGAGACGCTAGCTTCAATTTTCGGCATAACAAAGGCGGCGGCTTGAAATTTGGAAGAACAAGCTTAACGTGTACCCAAAAAAAGACAATTTGCACCTCAACACGCACACAAACACCATTTAGACTAGAAGTAAGGTACCGTGCATTGCACGCATGAGATTTGGCAACCAAATTATGAATAAATACCACATTATAGCATGCAAGCTTTGAGTCATATATGCATGATGTAGATGTTCGTTTAATTCTTATAGTTCATTTCATTCAAAATCATCTAGTTTTTATAAGAAAGCTAATCTATTTTAAGATTCATGGAATTGTGCGTTGTAAGACATAAAGTAAAAACAAATAATGGCAAATCATGTAGAAAAACATTTGGGCAATTGTGATACGGAAGATTCTAGAACAAATAAGAAGTGCTTGTGTTTTGATGTTTGTGCATTATGCTTAAGTTCAACCATGGAGTCTTCTAGATTATACATGTGGCGAAATCTAGTGGAATCTAGATGATATCCAACGGCCAATAGTGCTCAAATTTGTCATCTTTGGACCTTCGGATTCGCCACATCCAACGAGCATCTTTCAAAGTTAAAGTTACCCGCTCACAATAAAAAAAATATAATATAATATATCTAGGGGTATAGATATAGATATGTGATGCGAAAGCCGCCCATCATCTCCAATTACATGCGCGGATGCGACATGGGCAAATGATGTACGCCATCGGTATCTCAAATTCAAATCGGTCGACCTTCTTCAATGTGTATACATTACAACATGCTTGTTTCCAAAAGCACACGCATGAGATCTCCGTTATATTCATGCATGAATGGGTTTCAAACATCAGGATCTCTTATTCAAATATTTGAATTCAAGTTTACATTGATTATGACCTCACCTATTCTTTTACACCCACACGAGTCTTCTCTTTATAATTGTACCACTAACTTTCTCTCATGCATGCATGCACACACACTACCGATCGGCATTATCTATCGTGACGCATGAAATCTTTTTCTTCTGTCGGTCTCCCATGAAGGCACACACCCACACACATCCCCCTCTCCCTCATACCGGGCATTCTTTATCTCTCACGCGTGCATGCGCAACGATCGGTGTTCCTCTATGTATGTGTGTATATAGCTAGGTCTTTCATAATTTTCCACACAAACCGATCAATCGATATATCCAGTGAGGTCTCACCCTCTTTCCCATGTCCACATCGATCAATCTATACCTCTCCCACGTCCACATCGATCAATCTATACCTCTCTATATAGGATTAACATAAATAGCTAATACACCCACATTAATTATATATCCAACGTCCCCTCTCATCATCCATGCCTTCCTCTTCATCTCTCGAGATCGTGCACAATGGCGAAAGGCAGTGATGAGGCCCTGCCCCTAACATCACTATATATCGAGGCTAATATGAATGTGATCATTAGACAATTGCTGCTAAAAAAGGTTTAATTTCATGAATTGACCCTCCTCGTAAAGGATTAGCAATGCTTGGCCCCTAGCTCATTTATTTTCATGGCTCATACTTGCGTCTGACAGTATGCGTGTTCGCCCCCTCTCTCTAAATATCGATCTACGCACTTGTGCATTCCTTCATAGTCTCCTCCACTCGGCCCCTCACTTTTATCTTCTAGCCCCCACGGATTTTGCCACATGTACAATCTATGAGACTCCATGGTTGAACTTAAGCATAATGCACAAACCTCAAAACAACGGTGGTTATCTTTTGTTCTAGAATCTTAGTATCATAACTGCCCAAACTTTTTATCTAGTTCAATTGTCATTATTTGTTTTACTTTATGCTTTACAACGCACAATTCATGAATCATAAAATAGATTAAGGGCTTCTTTGATTCAAAAGGATTCTCAAAGGAATTTTGGAGGATTCTAATCATTAGGAATTTTTCCTATCTTGGTTGTTTGATTAAGTAGGATTGTAAACCATAGGAATTTTTCCATATGATTCATTTGCACTAGATTTCATAGGAAACATCCCATCCACTCAAACCTCTTTGAAAGAATTCTGCGTTTTTCTTTGCACAATCAAACACTCGTACAATCCTGTAGGATTCAATACGACATTCCACTATAATCCCATGTTTTTCCTATGCACGTGTTCTTAGCTTTTTATAAAAACTAATTTGATTTTGAATGATATGAACTATAAGAATTAAGCGAAGGGCTACATCGCATATATGACTAAGAGCTTACATGCTATAGTGTGGTATTTATTCATAATTTGGTTGCAAAATCTGATGCGTGCAATGCACGTGTAAATTACTAGTACTTGGTATGTGCAAAACACGTAAATTAGAATACCAATGGCACGCTACGGTGTCTCTCTTATAGTTCATGAAGCCACGTGGCACATGTGGAGGCGTTGTCGCGACCTCCTTGCGTGGATTGATCACGATGACGTCTGCTTTGGTTCCGGAAGAATGTACTCGTCCTCCACGAGCCATCTTGGCGGTACATGCCTGAAGCGAAGATGTGCACGCATACGCCAAGACGCACTCATTCCCTCGCTACGCACAGCTGGGTACGGGCGGACGCAATTTTGTACCAAGATCCACCCATGTGATAATTTGGCGGCGTGTAAAGTCATTCACTTCATTGATGGTCAATTAATACAGCGCATGCAAATTGAGTGGGCGTGAGGGCGGAAGAAAGACATTATTACTCCACTTGGCGCATGCGAGTAGTTAAATCGTGGGTTGCTAGTAGTACTTCCATTGGTCTCCTTCGTATTTTGTGCCAATTTTTGTGATAACATAATATTTACGCATTTGAGCGGTGTAGTCTACTTGAAATTTATGTTCCACTAAACTCATCGGGAGCCGTTTGGACCTCGAAACCAAAACCATCAATTAATCTTTACCTTGTTCCCATCACATTCGAAAAGCCTGCACACACCTACTAGTACTACGTACCAAACTGACGATGTTCCCACTATGCAGGTATTAGTACTACTAGTGCTAGTACTTAGGTTATAAAAGGGAACTACCTAACGAAAATTACTCTACCTTTCCTCCTCATAAGTGCTTCTTCTTCATCCATCGTTGCCATGGCCGGTGAGCGAGAGCTCTAGGTCGAGAACTACTCGTAACAAGGGAGGCGGCAACCAAGGCTGCGGAAAAAAAAGAGGGCTCGCCGCCACACAGAGACCTCAAAAGATCTCTCACAGGCAGGCGATGGCTCCTGTGAGCGCCCTAGCCGTGAGGCGAACATGCCGAGCCGGGCGGGCTGGAGTCGTTATCCCTCGGCGGCATGCCCGATCAGCTCAATAAGCACCTCAATAAGCGAAGGAGTTCATCCAAGGCTTGTGGAGTTCTTGAAGGAGAGCCTCGACGACATGCCCGTGAGCTCAATCGGCGGGGGAGTTGACGGCCCGGCTTGGTGATCTTTCTTTGAAGAAGAGCATTGCCTCGGAGAAAGAAGGCGGCAGGCGAAATCCTGCGACTTCAGGAGGACAAGGTGAAGCTACGCCACTTGAGATCGACTGTTGAAGGAGAAGAGCGCCCGGTGGAAGAAGCTGCATGAGAATAGTAGTTCCTCGATGAAGATGCTGCGAGGCCCTCGTCACGCGAACGAAGGAGGAGTTGGCGAAGCTCGCGCCGAGCACCCGGCTCTTTGTCAAGATGCGTAATGCAGCCGTTGAGCAGATGATGAAGGCTCGCGTACGAGAAATCCCGCGTCGTGGACGAGAATGAAGAAGATGGCGGAGGAGGCGTGCAAGGAGATGGAGGTCGTGGAGGCGATGAAGAAGCGATTCTGACTCCGGCGAATTAGATCATTTGGGGTGATAATCTTCCTTCTTCTTTTGCTCCTGTGTTTCATCTTTTGCTTCGGGTGTTTCGCCGCACGTGTCACGTTCTCTGCGAGGCATGAATAGAACAATGGTTTTTTTTTGAGGGAATGAATAGAACAATGCTAACAATGAGATGACTAGCAAATTAGATCATTTTTTATCGCCATATAGCCTTTGGGCTGCCGTGTTTACGTGCTCCTCCGTCGCGATCCGATTGGTAAACTTGAGTATACCGCGACGGTTCTTTGCTCCTCCTCGATCGTAAAGGTCGGCGCATTTATCTGACGAGCAGTCAAATCACAAGGCCCCGCCTTCCAGTGATAATGAGTCAAATCACAAAGGCCCTCACCTCTCGTGAAACCGACCAAGCTAGACTGCCCGCCCTCTAGCCTTTTAAAAAATGTATACTTTTGTACAAAGATGTAGTATCGATGGATTGCGCCATGGAGCAAAACTTGAAATTAAAAAAGGTAGTACATATAGAGAGCGCTCGTCAGCCAAATTATGCATATAGTACTATTAAAAGGCTAGTCACAATAATGGTGTCGACAACCCACCCCTCAAATAAAACTAAGCACCACGGAATTCTTTGACAAAACTAAGCACCACGAAATTCTTTAACAACTAAACTGTTGGCTATATGATGTTGGCCATATATATTGTATGCATTATATAATGTGAATAAACGAAAGTGGTAGTACTATACCAACTAAAAAGATGAAATGTAAGAAATACTAGTATGTACTTCTTTGAAGAGTTAAAGTAACAAGAAGAAACATAACATAGTTACATTTGGGGCTCGACACAACACACCCCTCAAATTAAATTAAGCACACCTGAAATTAAACTTTGCAACTATTCCGGTAGACCTTTGCATTAGAACCACCATGAGCAACGACATCGCCACCTTACTCGGGTCCTCGTCCACGTCCTCGACTTCGTCCTTGTCCCTCTTCCTCTTGGTCGATACTTATTTGCTTGAACCGCCAACTTGGTTGTTGCTCTTCATCGAACCCTTGTAGATATTGAAACAAAAGTAGCCATCCATTGCAGCGTAGTGGATGTGGTCTATATCTAGTACATTCCGCTGCCATGCATGACGATGAAAGCGTGTAATGAGGTTTCTCAGGTTTACCGTCTGAAGGATGAACCTTGGCTCCTGCCGGTCGACGTGAAAGTGACGAGAGGACACCGGCCGATTCTTTTGGAGGTCGAAGGTGTTGCCTACAACGAGGCCTATCCGACGCAGGACTTCTTTGTGCGTTACCAAAGTCTGATGATGAATTTGACTAGGTTGCTCTCGAGGAAGTCCTTAAAATCCGGCACTCAACGTCGGCATGGCATATGTGGTAGACCAAGCATAAGTCATGCACGCAAACCTGGATCACGGCGGGCTTCTTCCTCTCTTAAATCGCTAGATCCTTCTCTCGTCCCACAAGCGTGGTGTACTCAACATCTAGCCCGGTGACCCACTCATCATGTGAGTCTTGAACATGCGTCTGAAGCGAAGCGCATCCTTTCACCGTCGCGGAAGAAGCGGTGTAGATGACGTCGAACTCATCGCCATGGTGATGGTTCTAACCTTGTACTCACCGCCCGATCGGGGAGATTTGGGACGCCATGGATTTGGGAGGAGGGTTAGGATTAGTGGAACTGCCGTAATGTGAATGGGACCAGGGACGACTAGGAGCAAACCGCCGTAGTTTTAAAGGACGTGCGAGGGACGAGTAGGAAGCGAACTGCCAGCGTCGGCGAACGGCAGGGTAGTGGCTTTCCATTCTCCCATGATCACAGACTCTGAGAGCCCTTGGATCGGAGATCGAGCGGTTGCATGGCGTGATTCTAGACCAATGGGTGAATATCCTATCACGGAGGGTTATTACGCAAATTTTCAGCAACTTAGCATCCGACCGTTTGATCTCGAGATCCAAGGGCTGCAGCCGTATCGTATCATGGTCGCCTACCATTGTCAGCGTCGCTTCATGCGATCGCGCATATGGAGATTTAACACGGTGCATACAACGAGGCCTATCCGGCCTTGAGGACTTCTTTGTCGTTCTTAAAGTCTCTGATACGAATTTGACTGTTTTGTCCTCGAGGAAGTTCTTAAAATCCACGGCACTCAACGTCGGCATGGCATATGTGGTAGACCAAGCAAACATTATGTACGCAAACACGGATCATGGCGGGCTTCTTCCTCTCTTCGTCCTTTAGATCCTTCTCTTATCCCACGGCGTGGTGTACTCGACATCTAGCCCAGTGACCCACTCATCATGTGAGTTTTTGAACATGCGTCACGAAGCGAGAAAGGCATCCTTTCACCGTCGCGGAAATGCGGGTGTAGATGACGTCGAACTCATCGCGGTGATGGTTCTAACCTTGTACTCACCGCCGATCGGGAGATTTGGGACGCCATGGATTTGGGAGGAGGGTTAGGATTAGTAGAAGCTGCCCGTAATGTGAATGGACGGAGACGACTAGGAAGCGAAGCTGCCGTAGTATTAAAGGGCGTGCGGGGAAAGAGTAGGAAGCGAACTGCCCGGTGTGAGCAGCGGGGTAGTAGCTTTCCATTCTCCCATGATACGGGCTTAGAGAGCCCTTGGATCTAAGATCGAGCGGTTGCATGGCGTGATTCTAGACCTATGGGTGAATATCCTATCACGAGGAGGTTATTCTTAAAATTTTCAGCAACTTAGCATGCGACCGTTTGATCTCAGATCCAAGGGCTGCCAAAGAGCCTTCGTATCATGGTCGCGCCTACCACGGCAAATCACGTCGCTTTCAAGCGTGGTCACGCCTTGAAGATTTAACACGGTGCGTTAGGCTATCTCGATGTTGGCATGTCATACATAGTCATCACTTAGTCACTCATACTACAACAAGGTTGGCTATAAGGTTGGCTATAAGTGTATTTTATTTTACTCCTCTCTATCTCTTTCTTTCATTACTCCTCCGTCCCATAATATAAGAGCGTTTTTGACACTAGCTAGTGTAGTGTCAAAAGCGTTCTTGTATAATGGGACACATGGAGTACTAGTATTTATTGCATTTGCCAAGGAGTGACCTCTTCCAATGAAATGGTGTTGCTAAGTTTGCTTCATTTAATTAGCTATAGACTCAAAATTGTCTTTTCACCTAGGTACACGCGCTTAGCACCGTTTCTTCCTTGGGTCACCAAACTAGTCTCTCTCTTCTTGATTAACTTGCCACAACAGACTTTATGCCTATGTGGCAAGCTTAAGCACTGTAGGAACAAGTAAGTACAATAGTGCTTTGCGCTTTATATGGCATTTTTGCATATGTGGAGGAAAGAGAGGCAAGGAAAAAGTGGAGAAGTGGGCTCTCATGCAAGAGCCGACCTCTACTACTACATGGTGGAGCATTGGGAGAGGCACACTGTATGGAGGTGGTCGGGGGTCAGGAGACTCACGCGGTTAAATGGCGCCATGATTAAAATGATAATGGCAAGTCAAACCACGGGGCCCCACCTGTCCCAAAGATAACCGGTTGTCAAATCACACTGACCCCTCGTTTGCGACAGCCTACTCCCTCGTCTTCTCGCGTCTCTGTTGAACCGACTAGGCGGAGCGTCCCGCCGCCCTGCAAGGTGAGGAAAAGCCCGCCCTCGACTTTTTAAATAGTATCTGATATACTAATTTTGTATCCATGGATTGCGCCCGCGCCATGGAGCAAAGTGTCTAGAAAAGCGGCGGTACACATGTCACGGAGTATACAACACATACGTCGCGTTCGCGTCGCACCCAGACGGTCGGTCGATGCAGCACGCTGCTCTCCGAATGGAACGCGCGTCATATTGCGTTCGCACACACATGTGGGACGGCAATTGCGACCCGACCATAGGCACACTCCCCGGCCCCGCAAGTCAGGTGACTTAATAGAAGAGGGAGACGAGCGATAGTACTAGAGAAGTGTTGTACTACGTTGGTGCCTCGACGATCCCTGCAAGACACGGAAGATCAGTTCGTCCATGCATGTGACCAGACTCCAGCAGACACACCTGGATTGGCTATCGTCTACATATCGTGCAGGCTGTGTTGTACATGGCTGTAGTTGTGGTGAGAAATCTAAAAAAAGGTTTCTTGTCATCTCGCAAAATTATGTGTCATGTGCTTCGAATCACTGCGAGGGTTAAACAGCGATAACCGAGTTGGGCTAGTCATTGGGGGCACATGCACGAACAGTGAAGGTCAAGCCGGCTATGTTAATTAGGACATCTATTGACGGACCCCTTTTCTACGAGTTTATCTTTAATTTGAGCTTTGTTCCTCGTCTAGTTTGTCCGTCGGGATTCATGTTGTCTCCTTTAGGCGGTGAGGTTGTGATTTCTTGTCATGTGGCATTTTTTCGTGTTATATGTTATAATCCGGCGCTCAGATCAAAATGACAACAATTGCGCCTCGGCCACGTGCATGAAGACTTCTCGGCAGTCATTGACGAGGTCAAGCCGGCTCGGTAGAGACAAAAGAAAACTAAGTACTACTTCACTATATAGGCAGGAGCCTCCGCGCTTGCTTGCTAGTGTTGCTCTCTTCACACCGTCTCGGCCTCTCCAGATCTAAACACGACAGTGGTGGCCACACACACTCTCTCTCTCTCTCTGCTCACCGCTGGTCACAGACCAGCCGGATCCTCTCCGTCGGGGAAGGTGAGAAGGTGCAACGTTCACGCGGTCGTCCTCGACGACGGTTCTTACCCACTGCTGGGCGCGTCCCGATCAGCCTGCCTTGCCGTTCTCTCCCAAGCACCGCTGGCGAGGGAGGGCCTCCGACCTCTTCTTCCTCGGCCGTGAGTGTGGGCAGATCCGGCCTCCATGCCCACCTAGCGACATTCCGGCGACCATCAGGTATAACTTCCTTCAGAACCGGCCTTGCTCTACTTCCCGAGCTCCTGACGTCGCTGCATTTGTATCTTTTACTATTTCTCAGGCCCCCTCGTAGATAGGATCGATCGGCTGTTCAAAAACCACCTAATTTTTTTTACGTTTAAGAGGTAAAACTAGTTCATGCACTCGAATCTAGTACTACTTGGTTCAAACAATGAAGAAAGGGGTGGGGGTGGGGAGGATTTGTTACTGAATCTAGGACTTGGTGAAAGAGGAAATAATGGGGGCGAAAAGTAGCAGACCTGGCTATCCAACCGGTCTCTAGGTCTAATAGGGAAATAAAGGAAACGCAGTACAAACTCAATATAAACCCGATCTATTGGTTGAAAAAGGAAAGAAAGTGGGGCTGGGGACAAGTCAGCGAGTAAGTCCAAAGACTAGATTTCCTAGCCTCACACTGATATAAGGTGGTATCTTAGAACAAAAATGGGACCAACCCGGATATCCTGATACGATGTTTGTTGCCCCGAGCCACTCTTATGTAATGCCACTTTGGTAAAAATGTAGCGATCGCCTTCGTTAAAAGTAAGGACACGTTAAACCAATGTTGTTTTCAATGTAATGCCTCGATAATATGAATCAATGGCACTTCTTTATATGTCCCGCTAAAATTTCCCATTAAGATAAGTTGGTTCTTTTGTTAGAAATGCAACGGTCCTGGTCCGCCTACTCTCCCGTGCCCAAAGTAATGTCGTATTTAACGGTTGTCATAGTTAATCCTGATGCCCACACTAATATCTAGCAATGCCACTGCTTTAGAAATTGCTATTGTCCTTGTAGTATTGCCATTAGGATAAAGGAACGTGCTTCTTTTCATTTGATGCATGTTTCATCACTTGTTACTTGTTAGTCACCCTCCTTTCCACCTTTTTTGTGCAAACAGAGATATACATTTCACGCTCAATCTTAGTTGAACTGCACAGATGATATCCAAATTATAGTTGAGCATTCCAGAAGCTTCACAACCCACCTTGATGTTGCTCAATTTTATTGCAACTAATGAAGAAGAAGCTCTGTGGGTTTTGTTTTCTGATGGAAATGGAACCGGGCTGGAGCCCTTTTCTTAAAAAAATGAAGAAGAAGCTGCTAGCTCACGGGACATTGCTTCATTTTAGGTGAACTGCACAAAAGGTCCCATGAATTGAATCATCCATGTTGGTGACTGAAAGAGCCAGCTTGACATCGATCTAAGCACCCCGGCCTCCATCCTTGCGGCCTTGCGGTACACCTTGTTTGCCACACCTTTCGACCCTAGTGTCACCGATAAAATGAAGTAATAATACTGATTAAAATAGGCGAGTGTCATCTCTATCATTTCATTTCCAATGTAGGTAAAGAAAGTGCTTCTCTTTGTTAAAGTATGTTTCATCAACTAGTCCCATTGTTAATGTTTAAGCGTTTACGCAAACTGGGTGCTTAATTTTAGTTGATATGTACAATAATATAGATTTGAATTTCTCAATGCGCCTCCTGGTAATAATGCTGTACACTTATTTTCATCACTGGCAGAATGTGTATCTGTGAGACTTGGGACGATGTCAGTATGAGGTGTATCATTATGAGGCGTCATGAGGCCCATCTCGCCCTCATGACATGGCATACTATGATACTATCGCAATATTTTCTTCTATTTATTTTGTGTGTTTCATCAACTAGTGCCACTATAATGTAATCACGCTTTTCATTATCTCTGTGCAAACAGAGGTTATTCATTGCATTTTGGTGGAACTGCACAAATGTACGTATGGGCTGGCATATGTCACGAAAAGAGGTGTGCCAAGTAAAAATTACCGACACCAACCATCTTGCATGCACGCATTGGCATACACAACAACCAGTGGGATGTGTGGCGCTCTCGTGGACGGATCTTTCTCGGCAAAGAAATCCTCTAACCAAATACTAGTAGCTTATATTGGCAGTTTTCTAGGGAGTACTCTTTTCCAAAGAAGCACCAATCTATTTTTCTTTATTTGTACAACTGTGTCACAACTTTAACCCAAAGGTCGAGCTATTTTAGGGTGATTGGCGTAGTACTCGAGACCCGATTGTAAGCATGATTTTCATTAGCTATCACACCGATTGTAAGCATGAGCAGGTGGAAGATTAGGTTAGTCTGAAGCTTACCTTAAACCCTACCGCCGTAGATTGAAGCGAGGCGGCGTCGAGGCAACCGTGGAGAACGTCGGGAAGCTGACGTCGCACCATCCGCCTCCTCTTGCGGTGGGAGAACGAATACTCTGTGGCTCGGTGGCTCTGCACCCTAACGAATGGCACACCATACTCGATCGATTCATTATCCTCTGGGTGCTCGACCTTGACACAGTATGCCCACCACCTCCGCCTTTGGCCGCCTCGAGGCGAATCACATGCGCTCCATCGCCCATAGGAGATACTCGATGAACTTCGGAGGATCTGGCGTGATTTGCCGTCGAGGAGTACATGTACATCGCCGCCATCTCGCTCTTTCGCATACATTGCCACATGGCCCATGTCCTCGAAATCTCCCACTCATTGTCAAACCAACTAAGGATCTCCTTCAACCTGGCTAACTTTGCACAGTGCATGGCGATCTGCTGGTCATTCTTTGCATCCTCTCCATTGATGTCATTCTGTGTGGTCCGTTGCTTGCTTTGGAAGATGGGAGGAGAGACTGTGGTCTTGCAATAGAGAAGAGGGAGAGGAGAGGAGGTGGTTTTGGAATGGAGATGGTGGAGAGGAGAGGAGGTGGTTTTGCAATGGAGAGAAGATCAGAAGAGGGGAGGCGAGACGGTGGTTTTGGAATGGAGATGATGGAGAGGAGAGGAGGTGGTTTTGGAATGGAAATGATGGAGAGGAGAGGAGGTGGTTTTGCAATGGAGAAGATCGAGAAGAGGGAGAGGCGAGTCGGTGGTTTTGGAATGGAGATGATGGAGAGGAGAGGAGGTGGTTTTGCAATGGAGAAGATCAGAAGAGGGAGAGGCGAGATGGTGGTTTTGGAATGGAGATGATGGAGAGGAGAGGAGGTGGTTTTGCAATGGAGAAGAGGGAGAGGAGCGTGCGGCAGCGATTTAGGATTAGGCGAGGAGAGGGCGGTATTGTGGATCGGATCAAAATCAAAATCAATTTACCCTTCAATTAAGAAAGCGACCCCACATTAACTAGTCTCCCTTTTATTACGGGTCATAATTGACCATGATTTTCGCACATAAAATATATGTTATACGTTGCAAAAATAATATAATTTGAAAGTACATTCAGATCTGAACCAAACGATACAATTTTTGGTGACATGCATTCACATTTTGCTTGTCACATACTGACGTGGGTCAAACTTTGACCCAAAATACATAAAACAAGAAAAAAATACTTCCAAGACCAAATACGCTCTTCCGCTCTTCTCATGTTCCAATAATCCACCGCCGCTCCTCTCTTGCTCCAATCTAAATCCAGCGCCGCTCCTCTCCTCTTCCATTTCAAAACCACCGCCTCCTCCTCTGTTCCGGTCAAAACCAGTGCCGCTCCTCTCCCGTTCTTATCCAAAACCAGTCTCGCTACTCTCCCCTTCCATTCAAAAACCACCGCCGTGAGTGAAGGTGTTGTGGAGAAGTAGATCGATGGAGGACTACAACGATACATGAGGATCGCAGACGGCGACTCGTGAAGCTAGCTAGGATGTTGGAGATACGCCTTGGTTTGACAACAAGGACCAACTAGCGGCAGCGACATCCATGGCCAAATATGCAATGAAGCGAAAAAGGCGGCGATACTCCCCGAGGAGTCGTGACCGGAGTACATAGAGCTGCTCCTCCTGGGCCATGGAGCAAAGCAGATTCACCGAATCCGATCGTGAGGGAGCGGTGGTGGGAGTATCGATCCCAGATGGAGCATCCACCGTAGATTGAAGGATCGAGCATCTACATGGTGCCGTTTGTGAGGGTGTCTGGCCGGAGCGAGCGGTGGAGTCTTCGTCGACCGAACCCAAGCGCAAGAGGAGAAAAGCAGTTGGCTGACGACGCTTCCCGCCATCGTCTCACGGGCGGTATGCCGCCGAGGAATAGGAGGGGATCGCCTGACCCAATAGTCGGGCAGGTTGTGAATTGTCGGGAGGAGCTTAGGGTTGTCAAGATTTGCAGGTTATGAATTGTGTTTTGTGTTGTGTATTTTGAGAGTACTTTCAGATATGAATGTCTTTTGAATTTCAGATTTGCGAAGTATTGAGCATATGAAGAATTTTATGAATTCTAGAGATCTATTTTAGCACTTAAAAAATGTAGTTTCATAGGAGTATAAAAGTGCGAGAAGAAAAGCGCAAGTTTCCGCTTTCAGATAAGAAACGGCAAGTTGATTTCGATAAGAAACTGCAACTTTAGAGGCGAGCATTTATATTAACACGGCCTTTTCAAACAGGGTTAACATCATGTTGGAACTTTTATTCGTGATTGAAAATGGAACTACCAGCCGCTTAACATCATCTTGATCAACATTCATGCATAGCACATCTTCATATGATGCAGATCAAAATGCCCACACAATGTTGAGTGTGCGAAACACAGAGAAAACGAGGGACGGAGTTTTGGTAAGTGTTGGACGTGGTTTTGGGCTGCCCCGTCTAGGCTTTCATTTTTAACATGCGCAGCCCACAACCTCAGATGGGAGGGCCAGTTTGTATTTTCTTAGGGCCGTCATGTATCGACCGCCTATGGACCTCCCATCCGAGGTTTTATTTTTGGCAGCCCAATTTATGTATTTTTTTTGAAGAAAACGCATGTCTGTTCTATTTTTCTATATAAGAATAGGAACGCCAGGTACAACTTATGTCTCCCTTTTGACTATATTATATATATTTAAATTATTTTATATGTTATTATATATTATTTTTATTGTCGTCATATATTTAACAGATACTTACATATGTAAGAAAACAATATCCCACATCTTATTAACTTATAAAAATAATTTCTTAACAAATAAAATCCTGGATTGTTTTGGCACGAAAATCCTAGTGATTGTGTACAAAAGCTTGGTAAGATTTAAGGACGAATGTAATAATATCACTTATTATTCAAATATATTTATAACAAAATGCTCAGCCCGTTTTATTTTTGATAACATTCTTGGCCCAACCCAACATTATAATTAGAATCAGCCCAAAGAAAATCGTGTATGTAGATAAAGTGCAAATGGCCTGTAATTTTTTAGGAAATAAAATAAATGGGCCACATGAAAGCTACATTAATTGTTCACCCAGCCCAGCTAATGGCTGTAATTCAAAAAGAAAGATCAAATTGACTGTAAATTTTGAAAAAATGGGTTGAATACGTGCCACATTTTTGGAGGCTGAAATGTGGGCCAATAGGTCGAAGCCAACGCAGGTCGTTGTAAATTTAGTCAACAAATGGTTCTGACATGTTAGCCGTTGGATTTACATCCAACGGCCGGCATCCATCTTCAATCTCTCGTCTTCTTCCTCCAGCGCCGCCGAGACCACCTCCCGCCTCCTGCTGCTAGACTCTGCTTATGCGCTTCGCTATGAAGCGCTACTCCACCGTTGGGCAGGCCATCCCTCCAACCCTCCACACCTCATGTTCTTCTCCACCGACTGCCGAACCACACCGCACTGGAACTAGTTAACCCTCGTACACCTCTCCGTCTGCGACTCTACTCCCGCGTCTTCCCATCTACGGCTCGTTCTTTGTCAGGGGCCTCGCCGTCGTCCACCACCATGGATGCGCTTTCGGCCAAGGCGTGGTCAACGTGGTCAACGAACAACACCATCGAAGTAGGTTGTGCGTGGAGAGGTGGCCGACTGGGTCCACACCGCACACAAGGAAATGCCTCCTTATTACGCCGCAAAATAATGATTCCTCCACGACATCCGGGACCCACCTAGGAAGGGCCTCTCAGATTTCACGAAAAAACGTGCCCTCACGACTTGTCGGGACCCACCAGCTATCTTCGCACGCAAGGAAGTGCCTCCTTATTACACACAAAAAAATGAAGACTCCCCCTGCCAGCTAAAACCCAGCATACTGGGAGGCTGACTTGTGGGCCTACCAAGTTGACGGGGACGGAGGGCTTTGTCAACTTAGTCAATATGAACGATTCTAGCTCCTGTATCTGCATCGATGTTCATCCAGCGGTGTAGTGCTTCTTCAACCTCTGGTCTTCTTGCTCACCGCCCAAACCCGGCCCGGTGCGTGGCGTGCTCACGCCTCCGTGGCGGTCAGTGATGCCATGGAGGCCTCACCACTTCTACTACTCGCATCACTGGCAGGCCATTCCTCTACTCACACACACCCCTCTTAATCTACGGCATGACAAAGACCTCACACCGCAGCCGAACCCGGTGAACCCTTGTACTCCTCTTGGCGTGGTCATCCACTCTGCGTCTTCCCGGCTCGAAGTCATCCCCTTCCTAGGCCTCGCCGTCATCCACCGCCGTGGTGCTCTCGTGGCGTGGTCAATGTGGTCAAGGAACGACTTCCATCGGACGTGGATCAGACGTGGAGAGGCCGACAATTTGGGTCCACGACCGCAGCAAGGAAGTGCCTCCTTATTACGCCGGAAAATAATGATTCCTCCACCGACAATGAGGACCCACCGGACGGGCCACCGTATTGCGAAAAAAGTTTCCCCACATTGCGGGACCCACGGCTACATCTTCGACGCAAGGAAGTGCGTCCAGGCAAAAACGATTCGCCCCGGTATTTGTGACCCACCAGACTACATCTTGAAGGCAAGGAAGTGCGTCCGGCAAAAAACGATTCGCCCCCACATTGCTGGGACCCACCAGCTACATCTTCGCACGCAAAGGAAGTGCGTCCGGGCAAAAAACGATTCGCCTCGATTGCTAGGACCCACCACTACATTTTTCGCACGCAAGGAACTGCACGGCTCGGTCGGGACCCACACGGTCGAAGCGTCGTAGCATTGTCATTCAGGTCGCGAACTTGTACTTACATATATCTTGGTCGATGTAGAAGGCGCCGCGACGTGTCGTAGTAGAAACGCGTCACGTGTCGTAGTAGAGGCGCCGACGTAGCATGTACACGCGTCGTCTGGCCGGCGTGGTGCAAGAAAGAAAATCTGACGCCACGTATGTGTACATACTGGCAGGTCTTGAACGCGCCTAGTCGCGCGCATCATGCACGGCGAGGGCTCGTGTTCATGGGGAGGCAACGGAATGCGTCGTGTTCATGGGGAGGCAACGGAATGCGTCGTGTTCATGGGGAGGCAACGGAATGCGTCGTGTCCATGGGGAGGCAACGGAATGCGTCGTGTTCATCAGGAGGCAACGGAATGCGTCGTGTTCATCAGGAGGCAACGGAACGTGTGGGAGCCAACCGCTTGGACGGAACGGCGATGGAAGCGAGGCTGGCGTATCGCAGAAGCGGAGGAAGCGGACCTCCTACGGTTGAAAGCGGGGTCCTGTTAATCGGGAGGGTGTGGCGCATCGCAAAAGCGGACCGAAAGCAGGGTTCCTGTTGATCGGGAGGGGTGTGGCGCATCGCAAAGCAGATTTAAACAGACCTCCCTACGGTCCGAAAGCAGGGGTCCTGTTCGCCGGGAGGGGTGTGGCGTGCCAAAGCAGGACTCCACGGGATACTGTTCATCTCCACCGTCGACCTCCACCAGCCTCCACTGCCACCGTCGACCTCCTCCAGCCTCCACGGGCTCCTGTTCATCCAGCCTCCACCGCGCGCTACTCCACAACTCTTTGTTCAACCACCCTCCACGGGCACCCTCCACCGCTCATCGTTCATCCAGCCCTCCACACCACGGGTTCCTGTTCATCCAGAGGCAACGCCACCGCCATTCGCTCATACAAACCCCCGCAACGCTCACTGTTCATCCCAGAGGCAGCATCGATCGGCTTGATTAGCAGAGCGGGCGAATCGCTCCATCGGGTTCGATTAACAGACCATCGATCGATCCCTGGAGTTGATAACGCGCACTGCTGATGCAATCGCTAGGTTGATTAGGGCCCAACGCCTCGCTCGGCTTGATTAGAGCCAACGCCTACGCACACGCTGCAGCGTGCGTCAGAAAAGCGCGCATCGCTCCGCTTCAACCTCCCACCGTAATCGCAACTCCCGAAATTTTCCTCCCCTCGCTTCTACCACGGTTTTTTCCATCATGGACGGCCCAAAGAATGTCATGCAGCTGCGTCTCGCCCGCCCGGTGACGAAAAGCCCATTTTACATCATGATTTTTTGTCATAGAAGTAGGAGCCCACCACATCTATGATGATACCGGGTTTTATCACAATTATCGTCATAGAAGTGTCATATGTATGACAGAAAAAAATTCGTTCGGCCCAAAATGTCACGGATGTTTTTTTTTGTAGTGCTTCCTCACGTTTCTTGCGAAATGCCTCCTTGAGGTCATTGAGCATCACCTTAAATTTCTGGACATCAGCCACACTCAGCTTGGCCACATGCTTCTTGAACTGTTCCTTCTCAAAATCAATCTTGTGCTTCAGTTCAACAATTGACGAGCGAGCCAGCTCAGGAGCAATGGCGCCTTTGAAAGGAGACGCCGATGCCAATGGGGAGTTGAAGATCATCAAAGCTGAGATCTTGATTGTCAAACCATTCATCAATGAAAGCATGCAAGATATTCACATCGAAGAGGGGCAGATCATTGAATATCTACGCCTCTTGCTTGCTCTTGATCAACCGCCGAGAGCATCATTGCCAAATTCTTCATCGAAGACAAATCAATGGCTTCAGATTCGTTCCTCGAAACGCCAGCAGTGTCGGTAGCTTGGCGTGTCCTTTGAACAGGTTTCTTCTGTGGCTTCTCACGCTTCTTGGAGATGCGAGAGAGATCTTGAGGTATTCTTGGGAAGCAGGAGGGGCGGTTGCCAATGGCTTCACTCGTGAAGCTTTTGGAGCAGTAGATGACTTTGAAGCTTTAGCCTTCTTTTGCTTCTGTGGCTTTGGAGTAGGAGTTGGAGCTTCATCAGTGTTAGCACCATCATCAGAATGATCCACCTTTGCACCTTGTACGGCAATGTGTGTGATCAGGCTGTCGAGGTTGTAGTAGGGGCCAATCCTGTTCTCGTTGGCTTCACAGGTGCCATCATCCCGAGGTGAGGAAGGACCAGGGTTGAAGTCAAGACCAAATTCCTTCTTGTTCTTTACAGCAGAATCTTTTGCAAAGTGGTAGTTGCGCTTGAATAGATTGTCTTCACGGCACCATAGCAGAGAGGAAGGGTCAGCATTCTCCGGGCCGTGGTCCGCGCTTTCATTCATGGATAGAAGCCTTGCTCAATAGCTTCACTGGGTCTGGGTGGAAGATTTTTGTACAAAATATCACCCTGTGGTGCCTTGATGGCATTCTTCTCTCGCATACTCTTACCTCGTAGAAGCGGTACTTGAACCATTCCTCAGCCCAATATCTTCAAATCCATTGCATTCGATTTTTGCAGCCCGTATAGGTTTCCTCTGGATCTGTTTTGTACAGCTCGTGCAAATCTGGAGGAAAATCCTTGGAAGTGTTACCACTGTTGTCTACCTCCCTTCGTCTTGACTTCTCGGTTGCCATGAAGTTTAAAGCGAAGGGCTTCAGACGCGTAATGGCTTCAAAGGTCGGTCGACAAGAACCGGCTTGGTGAATTGATGTGACTCTGTAAGAATTACGCAAGCGAATCACGGACTATGAGAACCAAGTGGATTCTCCCATGGGCATGTACCTGTGATAAAGATTAGAGGTGCGAGGGAAGGGAAGAGGTCATATGCATTCTCGGAAGATTTTGAAGATAAATCAGTTTGAAGACATTGACCTCATAACGCGAAGACATTCACTTATTTGATGAGAGTTGGTTCCAGAGTTGTACAAATCCAAGAATAAGTACAAGTGAATCTAACTTGTAAAGAAGCATAAGTGAATAGAATAGGCAGAATATGAGATGCAGAACGAGATAGATTCAAGTTTGGAGATCTAGAAACCACTTTTGGTAAAGACGGTTGAATCTATCAGATCGAAAAAACGGTAAAAAGTAAAATTTAATTACCACACGAAGAACTGCTAGACGAAGCGAAGGTGGAGGCCGAGCATTTTGATCTCTCGTGCCCTAACTTGGCGACGGAAGACACCTATGGCAACGGCGGAGAGGTCGAGGTCCGCGGCCGGCGTGAGGACGGTGTCGGAGAAGTCGCGGCAGCTAAGCACTTCGTCGCCGGCGTCGTCGAGAGCTAGCAAAGGTGCTAGGGTTTGCGAGAGGTGGCAAGGTGGAAGAAGAATTTTTGACCGAGATGTGATGGGTATTTATAAGGAAGGAGACGGCAGCGCAATTCATTACGCAGGTGCCCCTGGCGGTTCACATCTGAAGGACACGTGGCACACATGCAACACATTGAGAGTTGTTCCATGTTCCCATGCTTGCCTGGATTGTCGGGGTGGTCATTCCGAATTCTCCGGGTTTCAGGCAAAAGGATATAGCATTAAAAACAGATATAAATGTTTGTCAGATTGACTTCAGCTGACAAGGTCTAAGTGAAGACAATCGACAGTTTTCAATAGAATGCATATGACTTGGACAGATAGAGTTGAGGTAGAAGCATAGATAGGTTAGGGTCCGATCACATTCACTTAGTTCAAAAGATTCAACACGAAACCATAGCTATAAGTGAAATGCTGTAGAGGACAGAACACAGATGAATATATATAGTACTAGACCAATTCAACCAATTGAAGATAAACTTGAATATAAGCCAAGGATGAATATGAATCCAATATGAAAACTATGCAAACATAACGCCAAGAGAAACACTTCAAACAAAAATTTGGTGGTGGCGTTACCCACCGTATAGGAAGTATTAGACCCAGACACGGTGCACAATTATCGTGGCGCTCTGAAGTCAAATTCCGCATTAATGTTTTCGCACTTAGAGTGTATGTCTTCATTGATTGAAGATATACATTACTTTCGTGTGTTGCACATCTAAGTCATCAAAATGCATAAGTGTTGTGATGTGTGTCCATTCACAGGACATTTGAGGATTCCAAGATATTTAGCTCACACCGCAACTTGCAAAACCTTTTCTCATCCAAGGGCTTTGTGAAGATATCACCAACCGTTTCTTCTATCTTGGCGTGAATGATATCAATATCTTCCTTCATAACATGATCTCACGAGAAAGTGATGATGAATTTCAAGGTGCTTTGTCTTCGAGTGCAGACCTGGGTTGTTGGCAATCTTGATGGCACTCTCGTTGTCGCAATAGAGAGGCACATTCTTCAGATGGATACCATAGTCTTTGAGATTTTGCTTCATCCAGAGAAGCTGAGCACGAAGGATCCAAAGACAATGTATTGATTCAGCAGATAAAGAGGATACAGTTACGCTTCTTTGAAGACCAACAGACAAGAGATCGTCCCGTAAAGTGACATGTGCCTAATGTGGACTTGCGATCAACCTTGTCACCGCATAATCAGCATCCGAGAATCCAACTAGATCAAAATCGAGCCCTTTGGATACCATAATCCTAGTGTTGGGGTGTAAGCCAAATATCGAAGAATTCGCTTCACAACTAAGTGATGCGATTCCTTTGGTGCCGCTTGGAATCAGGCACACATGCAAACACTAAGCATTATATCTGGCCTAGATGCACATAAGTAAAGCAAAGAACCAATCATGGAGCGATATACCTTTTCATCGAACTCTTTACCATTGTCGTCGGGACCCAGATGACTTTTGGTTGGCATTGGTGTCGTGTATCCTTTGCAATCTTGCATTCCAAACTTCTTCAGGCAATCTTTGAGATATTTTTCTTGTGATATGAAGATGCCGTTGCGTTTTTGACGGATTTGAAGACCCAGAAAGAACTTCAGCTCTCCCATCATGGACATTTGATATTGCTCTTGCATCATGTGACCAAATTCATCACTGTATTTCTTGTTGGTGCAACCGAAGATAATGTCATCCACATAGATTTGGCACACAAATAGTTCACCATCATATGTCTTCGTGAAGAGTGTAGGATCTAGTGAACCTGGTTTGAAGCCTTTGCTCTTCAGGAAGTCTTTGAGTGTGTCATACCAAGCACGGGGGGCTTGTTTGATGCCATACAGTGCCTTGTTGAGCTTGTATACCATATCAGGATGTTTTGCATCTTCAAAGCCTGGAGGTTGTGCGACATATACTTCTTCTTCTATCTTTCCATTGAGAAAAGCACTTTTCACATCCATTTGATATGAGCGAATGTTGTGATGATTTGCATAGGCTAGCGGTATCACGAATGGCTTCAAGTCTTGCCACCGAGCAAATGTTTCATCGAAGTCAATTCCTTCCACTTGAGTGTAACCTTGCGCAACGAGACGAGCCTTGTTTCTGAAAACTTGACCATGCTCATCTTGCTTGTTGCGATATATCCATTTGGTGCCAATGATATTGTGCTTCTGAGGATCGGGACGCTTGACCAATTCCCACACGTTATTCAGCTCGAACTGTTGAAGCTCTTCTTGCATAGCTTGAATCCATTCAGGTTCCATGAAGGCTTCATCCACTTTCTTGGGTTCTGAGATTGAGACGAATGCAAAATGCCCACAGAAATTGGTTAGCCGTGTTGCTCTTTGAGTAGCTTTTGAACGAGTGAGAGGACCAGGCGCATTAATGCTATCAATTATTTTCTCAATCTGAACTTCATTTGCAACACGAGGATGAACTGTACGAAGACTTTGCTCTTGCTGATCATTGTCTTCATTCTGAGGATTTGCTTCTAGTTGAACATTGTCTTCGGGTTGATTAGGTGCAGAAATGATAAGTTCCTCTTCAGCCTGGGCCTCAGATGGTATGATCTCTCCGGTTCCCATGTGCTTGATTGATTCACTAGGAGATACTTCATCTAGCACATTTGGCAGGTGCTCTCTTTGCGAGCCGTTAGTCTCATCGAACCGCACATCCACAGTTCAACCACTTTATAGTGAAAGAGATTGAAGACTCTGTAGGAGTGCGAATCATTTCCATAACCAAGCATAAAACCTTCATGTGCTTTCGGTGCAAATTTTGAAGTGTGATGTGGATCCTTGATCCAGCACCTAGCACCAAATACTCAAGTAGTGACGTTTGGCTTCTTACCGGTCGAGCTCATAGGATGTTTTCTTCAGAAGCTTGTGAAGATAAACACGGTTGATGACATGGCATGCAGTATCAATGGCTTCAGGCCAGAATTTTCTTGGAGTCTTGTACTCATCAAGCATCGTTCGAGCCATCTCAATAAGGGTTCTGTTCTTGCGCTCCACGATGCCATTTTGCTGAGGTGTATAAGGAGCTGAGAACTCATGAGTGATGCCCAAGGTATCAAGATAAAGGTCGAGGCCAGTGTTCTTGAACTCTGTGCTGTTGTCACTCCTAATGTGCTTGATCTTGACGCCATAGTTGTTCATGGCACGGTTGGCAAAGCGTCTGAAGACATCCTGCACTTCAGTCTTGAAGAGAATTATGTGTACCCAAGTATATCTTGAATAATCATCAACAATAACAAAACCATAGAGACAAGCAGTTGCAGTGAGAGTAGAGTAGTGAGTGGGACCGAACAAGTCCATGTGAAGCAGCTCGAAGGGTTGAGATGTAGTCATGATTGTCTTTGAAGGATGCTTGGCCCTTGTCATCTTCCCAGCTTCACAGGCACCACATATATGATCTTTCTTGAACTTGGCGCCTCGATGCCTATGACATGTTTCTTCTTGGCGAGAGTGTATGGAGTTCATGCCAAGCATGCCCTAGCCTCCGATGCGAGCCAGATTACGAAGCTTTTGCTAGAAGACATACGGCCATCTCGTAGTCCCGGCCGAGAAATCTACCATATACAAATCGTCTTTCCGATACCCTTCAAAGACTAGAGACTTGTCAGATTCCATTAGTACAAGGCAACGATATTTTCCAAATAGCACAATCATGTTTAAGTCACAAAGCATTGAGACAGACATTAAGTTGAAACCAAGGGATTCAACAAGCATCACTTTATCCATGTGTTGATCCCTTGATATTGCAACTCTACCTCGACCCAATACCTTGCTTTTACTAGTGTCAGCAAATGTGATGTGGCTTTTATCAGATGGACGTAAGGTTGAGTCCATGAGAAGACTTCGACCACCAGTCATGTGGTTAGTGCATCCACTGTCCATAATCCATTCTGAAGACTTTGGTGACATGCCCTACAGTAGAGTTAGGGGGATAGGCTTCACCAAGAGTGTTGTGAAGCATAAACATTTGATGGACAGGAAAATTATCAAGGCTCAGATCAAGGTTAGAACAGATGGAACAAATAGTAGCCGACACATAAGCAGATCACATAGCAAGTTATTTGAGCATTATATCTTGCGTTCCAAAAATTTTAGGTCCCCAGCAATAACATTGGACGCCTTTGATTTTTGGTTGGAGACCATTCCCTGCAACAGAGAGTTAATTCTTCTTAACCACCCACATTTTCAGGGGTGGCTTCGAGGCAATGAGTCTAAGTGCAGCATCTGAGAACTTCGGCTTTGGAGCCCTAGCAAATAGCCTTGCAGGAGGTGAATAATACTCATATGAATAAGGTAAAAGTTCTTAGTTTTATGAACATAGCGGTTTGAAGACACACGCTCATATTCATACATACGAGTATGTTTTCCTGCAAAACATTGGCGTTAGGGTAACTTGGATGAGTCATCTGTCTGTATGAAGCCTTTCGACCATATGAAGCCTTAGGTCTGGAGTTTGTCTTCTTCCCTTGTGGTGTCATGACGACATTCACAGGAAGATTCTCAAGACAGATTTTAGGCACCCAGATCTTCTTCATAGGTGGTCCATTCCTGCAGTTAGTACCAATATACAGCAAACACTTCACCATTCTCGATTCTTAAATGCTTTATAGTTTGCATGAAAGGATTCAACAACAATAACCGGTTAGCACAAGTGAAGCGGATAAGGAGGATGGATCCATGAAGGTTCCTTTGCAATAACTCCATTTGGTTTCGAGTACCGCTTTCGGTTTCCAGTCTGAGCCATCAACGTTCATTTTCCTCTCGAACCCAACACCCTCTTTTCTAGGGTTTCGGTTCGAGAATCGCTTTTGAGGACATCACATAGTGTCACGATGCCCTTTGAGACTTTTGTACATCCTGTCTCAAGCAATGTCTTCAACCTAGCATTTTCATCAAGAATGGCGGTGGCATCCTTAGCAGAGGGGTTAGTTACCACTTCAACAGCTTGAAGATATTGCAACAAGATGGCGATGAAGAGAACATTCAAGAATGTAATTAGCGTTATCACGCTCAAGACATTTTAGACATGGTGGTTCAAACCTTCCTGAGCGGGACTGATCTGTTGAGCGCGAAGTGATTCATTCTCTTTTTCAAGATCTTCATGAGCCGCTCTCAACTTCTCAAGTTCTTGCTTCCTTTGAAGATAATCATAGGAAAGCTTTTCATTGGTTGTTGAGAGTGATTCATGACGACCTTCAAGTTCCTGGTACTTAACATGAAGATTTTTTATATCTTCAATTAAGGACTGAGAACGGGTCATTTCCGCATCCAACAGATCATCGCTTTTGTCTAACAGTTTTTGAATGTGTTCCATAGCTTTCTGTTGTTCAGTTGCAATTTTTGCAAGTGTTTTGTAGCTGGGTTTGGATTCACAATCAGAGTCATCTTCACTGGATGTTTGAAAGTAAGCATCGCGTGAGTTTACCTTGGCACCACGTGCCATGAAGCAGTAGGTGGGAGCGGCGTCGTCCTCTTCATTAGCATCAGTGTTGGTGACAGATACATTGTCTTCAGTGTTGAAGATGGACTTGGCAACGTAGGCTGAAGCTAGAGCCAGACTTGCAACGCCAGAGTCAGATTCCTTCTCAGACTCCACCTCTGCCTCCTCAGAAGCAGACTCCTCCTCTAAATCCATTTCCTTGCCAACAAAAGCACGAGCCTTGCCAGATGAACTCTTCTTGTGTGATGAAGACTTGGAAGAAGATTTTGAGTATTTCTTCTTCTTCTTGTCATCAGAATCATATTCCTTGCTCTTCTTCTTTTTCTTCTCATTGTCCCACTTTGGACCCTCAGAGATGTAGTGACCTGGTTTCTTGCACTTGTGACATGTTCTCTTCTTGTGGTCATGAGTGGAAGCTTCATCATTTCTTGAGCTGGATCGTGAAGACTTTCTGAAGCCTTTCTTCTTTGTGAACTTCTCAAACTTCTTCACAAGCATAGCAAGTTCCTTTCCAATGTCTTCAGGATCATCAGAACTGCAATCAGATTCTTCTTCAGATGAGGATATAGCCTTTGCTTTCAAAGCGCTAGTTCGGCCATAGTTGGGGCCATAGATATCTCTTTTCTCAAATAGCTGGAACTCATGTGTGTTGAGCCTTTCAAGTATGTCGGACGGTTCAAGAGTCTTGAAGTCAGGGCATTCTTGAATCATCAGGGCCAAGGTGTCGAATGAGCTGTCAAGAGATCTCAGAAGTGTCTTGACGATTTCATGCTTGGTGATCTCAGTGGTGCCGAGAGCACGAAGCTCATTTGTGATGTCAGTGAGGCGATCAAACGCGAGCTGGACGTTCTCATTGTCATTTCTCTTGAAGCGGTTGAAGAGGTTTCGAAGGACACTGATCCTTTGATCTCTCTGAGTTGAGACGCCTTCATTGACCTCCGAGAGCCAGTCCCAGACTAGCTTTGACGTTTCCAGAGCACTCACACGGCCGTACTGCCCTTTGGTCAAATGACCATAGATGATGTTCTTCGCAGTAGAATCAAGTTGAATGAACTTCTTGACATCAGCAGGGGTGACACCTTCACCAGTCTTGGGAACGCCATTCTTTACGACATACAACAGATCAACATCAATGGCTTCAAGATGCATACGCATCTTATTCTTCCAGTAGGGGTAATCAGTGCCATTGAAGACAGGGCACGCAGCGGAGACTTTGATTATCCCTGCAGTCGACATAGCTAAACTCCACGTGGTTAAACCGAATCACACAGAACAAGGGAGTACCTTTCTCTGATACCAATTGAAAGTGCTAGTTATCGACTAGAGGGGGGTGAATATGCAATTTTTATGAAAGTCTTCAAAATAGGGAGTTTAGAAGACAAACAATAGAAACGAACCTATAAACAGGCAGCGGAAGGTAGACTACACTAGACAAGCCATAGTCAAGCAAGTATGGAGCTAAAGCGTCAAGACTAATAGCAGTCAAGTAGTATGGATCAGGATGGAAGATAGTATGAAGCCAATCAGAAAAAGTAGTCACACAGTGAAGTCAAACATGTAAAGCTCTCGGTAATGACTTCACGAAGACAAACGATAAGTAAAGGAGTGCGAGAGATAGAACCGATTCTTTGTGACAACTATGCGTCCAGTTAGGGAGGCTGAGATTCAACTCGAGGAAGACCGCGTCTTCACCTTATTCCCTTGAGCTAAGGACACCTAGTCCTCACTAATCACTCTGGTAAGTCTTCAAGGTAGACTTCCAAACCTTCACAGACTTCGTTCACCGGCAATCCACAATGGCTCTTGGATGCTCAGAACGCTGACGCCTAACCTACTGGAGGATTCACAGTCCCTCAAGTGTAACAAGTCTTGAGATCACGCGGACAGAAAGACTTCAGTGATGCCAAACACACTCTTTGGGCTCTGGGTGTTTTGGGCTTTGTCCTCGCAAGGATTTCTCTCTCAAAGGCTTCGGCGGTGGGTTGCTCTCAAACGAAAAAAGCCGTGTACTCACTCTGAGCAGCCACCAATTTATGGTGTAGGGGGTGGGCTATTTATACCCACTGGGCAACCCGATCGGATTTGTCTAAAATGACCCTGGGTCACTAAGGAACTGACACGTGTCTCAACGGTCATATTTCAAACACACGCGACAGCTTAACTTGGGCTACAAGTAAAGCTGACTCATCCAACTCTGGATAAGATTTGCTCTCATTGTCTTCGCTCGAAGACATAGATTTGGTTGAGCATCACTTGATCCGCCGACTTTGTTCACTTGGACCCCACTTAACAAAGGCGGTGGTTCCTATGACTCAACAAAGAAGAAAAGAAAACAAAGAACAACTAAGTCTTCGCGCTCCATAGTCTTCACTAAATCTCTTCTCATGTCATAGTCTTCAATGTGAATATCTTCACAGACCACCATTGTCTTCACACATTTTTAGGTGTCATCTCCGGTAGGTAAACCGAATCAAGGAGGGACTACTACATGTGTTATCCTGCAATTCTCACAAACACATTAGTCCCTCAACCAGGTTTGTCTTCAATACTCCAAAACCAACTAGGGGTGGCACTAGATGCACTTACAATAGTGTTGTTGTACATGTAGACCCGTGGTACCCATCTGAAATCTTGTTGTACCATGTAGTTTCCCATGCTTTGTGTTCTTTCAGTGTTGCTTTCTCTTGAACTGATATGATTTGAACCGTGTCTCTATTTTGATTTGGCAAGACAATACAGTGACCATAGGACATAGATATATGTTTCTTTGATGCTTTTATAATGTACTACTTGGCAATGGAAGACTTGGTAGTTTAATCTTGTCCACCTTACTAATGAACTGGTTCACCGAAATGAGTTTCATATACATGCTAAACATATTATGTGTCTGCTTGTTTCTTATTTTAGAATCTTGTGTAATATTGGGGAAGAGTGCCTTATTAAGCAATGGTAAAGGAAGTAATGCGAGATAAGGTTCGTGGATAGTGAGACATCCTTGTTGGTTCTCCAAAAAGCTGATAAAACAGCTAAGGAAAACTATCTTGAAGACGGTGAGACAACCCCAAAGTCTTGTCTTGGTTTATCGCTCGAGTTATGGCCACTACCACTTGCACAAGCTATTCAAACTCACTGTCTGAATCAGTTCAGTTTCTTGAGTCTCAACTACAAGCTGAAAGACATCGATCAGTTGTGCTGGGACAAGAAGCGGAAGGACTGCGGAAGTCCCTGGAGCATTCTTTCTGGTGCAACAGCAAGCATTGGAGGATTTTAGCACCAAATAGGACAAAGCTAATAAGCTTGCTAAGCTTATTGCCAGCATGGTGGATACCTGTGATAACGCTTTCTTGAGCTCTTCCGAAGTTGTTTGATTATGGACTTGTTTCTTTGCCGCGTTTATTTGCACCTTGGTGGCCAATTTTGACGGCCATTATATGTAATATGCTGCTTTGTTCCCTACATTTGCCTTTGGTGGCGAACTTTGATGCCCAGTGGATGTAATATGTGTAGTAGCTGTAATAGGCTAGTGTTAGTTGCTTGCTTATTTATTTCCTTATTGTCTTGTTTAGTTGTTTGCTTGTAGTCACTGCAGTTCTTTTTCCGTGTTTTTCTAGTGGCCACAATAACCTATTTTCGGTAACTAGGCCACAATAACCATGGCAACACACGGACCGTTGTAACCATGGGCCTCCTGCGGGCCGTAGGATCCATGGGCCTTCTATGGGACATAGGATCCATGGGCCTTCTACGGGCCGTAGGATCCATGGACTTTCTATGGGACGTATGATCTATGGGCCTTCTACGGGCCGTACGATCCATTAGCCTTCTACGGTGTCGGTGTCAAAACAGGCGGATCTCGGGTAGGGGGTCCCGAACTATGCGTCTAAGGTCGATGGTAACAGGAGACAGGGGACATGATGTTTACCCAGGTTCAGGCCCTCTCTATGGAGGTAATACCCTACTTCCTGCTTGATTGATCTTGATGAATATGAGTATTACAAGAGTTGATCTACCACGAGATCGTAATGGCTAAACCCTAGAAGTCTAGCCTGTATGACTATGGCAATGAGTATCTTCCTTTCCGGACTAAGTCCTCCGGTTTATATAGACACCGGGAGGATCTAGGGTTACACAAGGTCGGTTACAAAGAAAGGAATCTACGTATCCGGTCGCCAAGCTTGCCTTCCATGCCAAGGAGAGTCCCATCCGGACACGGGTGCAGTCTTCGGTCTTCATGTCTTCACAGCCCATCAGTCCGGCCCATGGCTAATAGGCCGGATGCCTTAGGACCCCTTAGTCCAGGATCCCTCAGTAGCCCCCGAACCAGGCTTCAATGACGAGGTGTTCGGCACGCAGATTGTCTTCGGCATTGCAAGGAGGATTCCTCCTCTGACGACTTCCAATTAATGTATTCGGCTTATAATTCAATGCCACACCCCTCGGCTTCTATGCATCTGTGTCTTCAGCTTCCATGCGTCGGGCGAATGCAGACGGTCAGGGTATTTTTTGCAAATAACACCCCGGCCATGCAAGGAAGAGCGTCTACTTAAAGGGATTGGATCTCAGACCCATTCGGCACCACGCGGAGAAAATCCACAGAGATTGCTAGGAAAGGCCATTCCAACATGGCTAGCATCCCCCGCTCCTCCTCCCGTTCCGGCCCAGAGAAAGGCGAGTGGAAGAGGTGTTCCGTATCTCATGGCCAGCTGGAGAAGCTGCAAATGCAGGGGTCTCTCCCTCCTGCAGATCTGGTCCCTGTTCGGGCAGGGTTGGCTTCCTTCAACGGCAAGACCCAGGCGGAGGATTTTCCTAAATCATCCGCAAGGGAACGAGTGTGCTTCGTCCCCTATCTGCTGGGGGGCGTGGGTTTTCCCATTCACCCATTCCTCCGAGGGCTTCTGGAGTATTATGGCCTCCAGCTACACAATTTTACCCCAACCTCCATCCTGCACATTGTAGGTTATGTCGCTTTATGCGAACTATTCCTGGGTTGTGAGGCCCATTTTGATCTGCGAAGAAAGTTGTTTTGCCTGGTCCCGAGCAACCACGAGGGATCGATATTTGAAGTGGTAAATAGAAGTATGGTGTATTCTTTGAGACCAGATACCTATCCGGCACACCGGAGAAAGCTTCCGAAGAGTGGACCTCCGAGTGGTTCTACATAGATGATGTCATACTTCCAGATCCAGTCCGGAGATGTCTCCCCGAGTTTGCGGGTGTTCCTTTGAAGAAGCGCCACAACTGGCGCCCTCGAAGCCCTGAGGAGGAAGATATTGTGGAAGTTCGCCAACTCCTAAGCAAGATCAAGACGCTTGCCCAGTCCGGGTATACGATGGTCGAAGTGATGGCGACTTCCATAGTACGGGGAGTTCAGCCACTCCAATACAGAGCCCCATGTGGAATTACAATGGGGAAGATGACGCCTCCTGCTGCGGCAGGAAAGGTCCACACACCCCTGCCGCCCTAGCCAAAATATTGGCCGAACTGTTCAAGGGTGAGGAAGAGGATTTCTTACGCATCACGCACAGAGAAGGATATTCCATGTACAATCCTCCTAGCTAGGTGAGCTCCCAACCTTTTGCTCCACTCATTCCTCTCCCTGAGCTTTATTAACCCGTCCATTTATAACAGACCTTTGGCGAAAGACTTCCGAGGGCTTTACAGCCGCCTGCAGCCCGAGGGCCACAATCGGGACCTTGACCCCGGATTCGAAGAGGATCCGGATATATTTGTGGTGCTGGAGAATGGTGTGTTTTACCAGGCGAGCTACGACGGCATCGAAGTGGCCATCATTGCCGATTACCCTAGTCTTCTCCCAGCTTCACACGTAAGTAGTCAGGAGACATCTTCCCCGAAAGGATTCCCTCATTCCGCCTCACCCACCGCACTGTCTCGTGCTTCGAAGGGGAGGTGTTCGACATACCGTGCTACTCCAGGAGTGACTCCAAAGAGAGTGGCTCCCGCACCGGGCAAGCCTTCGAAGAGGAAGGCATACGAAGACCCGGTCGGGCCCTCGTTAAAGAGGTATGGGTTTGCAAATATGTTTTTAAATAGTCGCACCCAACTGTGACTTTCATTTTCATCCCGTATCAGGAAAGGAGTGTGTCGGACTGTGTCCGGGGGTCCGGGCAGTAATACTCCCAGCAGCCAGGATCCAGCCCCAGCCGAGGGGTGGGGGCCGATATGGGAGTGACGCCGGACTGTCCTTCGGCCGAGGGCTCGGAAAATATGTCCGTCGCCAACTTGGAAGTGGAGAGCGCCATGAATCATCGGTGCTGGAGGGCCATTTTATGAGACCCCTGCTGTTTGAAAGAGGCGTTTGATGCCTTCAGCTCGGCTGACGCATACATCCGAGCTGCTCGAGATGGGCTTAGCAGCCACAAAGCGACATTTAACGGATGTGCGGGTAAGATTTGTTTTGTCCGAAAAGGATAAGCACGTGCTAGTAGCCCCGAGACCGAAAGCGGTTGGCACAAGTGATTTAAGGATCGATGTATAACTGTGTTACGACGGAGAGGAACAACCTACTAGCTCAAGAGCTGGAGCAGTGTCAGACACAACTAAATGCTTCTACCGCCGAACTGAAAGAGTCCAAGAAGGCATCTTCTGGTGAGGTTCCCCTCCATCGAGGAATAACAATTATACAGTAGTTGTGCTAATACTGTTGCTTATCTCATAATAGGATCATCAGGTCAGCTCGAGAAGTTGAAAACCTCTCAAGCGGGAGAAAAAGAGGCAAAAAGACTACACGCCGCAGGCGAGCGTATCCTGGTCCGAGTCAGAGAGGAGAAAAACAAACTCCAAGATTCAAACACCAAACTGGGCGAAGAACTGAAAAATGTATGTGCCCAGCTAGCCGACTCCGTGAAGGAGAATAAAAGGCTACGAGGCGGCATATTCAGTACGTGGCCAAATTGACCTTATAACGGTTTCGAGGTAAAAGTAGTTGATATAGCTGTGATTGCAGGTATGTTGACGGGCCATCCCGAAGAGGAGGTGTCTGGATCATCAAGTGATCTCCTGCAAGGGTTGTCGCAGTTGCACGAGAAAGCTTGGCAGGCAATGCGGAGTGTAGCCAAGGCCTTATGGCCACCCGACTCCCCTCCAGGGAGTATGGAGAAGCTTGTAGAGCTGTTCAAGGGAGCGCGGCGGTGTATCCGACTATGGAAGATATCGGCTTGCCGAGAGGGTGCGCGAGAGGCCTGGGCCATGGTAAAAACACGATATACCAAGCTGGATCCGAATCACATGGTTCGGTCCGGACCGCTAGGGTCAAATGGGGAAGAAATTCCCGTTAGTTTAGTATATAACCAAGTAGAAGTAGCCGCCAAGTATTCCCAATAGGATTGTAAGTTAGATAGCCTGCTGGACGGCATAGAGAAGGAAGTTTTTGAGTCCAAGTGACTATGTACTTTCCTTTGCATATGTAGCTCTAGCTGAAAAACGATTGTCATGGCGGACCTTTTTGCTTCAACCTCTCGACCGAAGGTCTTGAGTGTTTCCGAATACCGTAACGACCGAGTAGACCGGGTATGCATGGAAACCAGGCGTAGGGGTCATAGTTGCTTGAATGCATAATTATCCGCTAGTTATGTTATATTACATTAGAGTGTAAGAAACATCTTCCAGAGAGAATAGTTCCGTTAAGGGTTCCTTTCCACGGTGTGCATGCATCGATGTGCATGTCCAGAACTGTGATGAAGAAATCACAATGTGTACAACCACGGGGTTCATGATGGGACAAATGCAAAACATCTTTAGTTTACCGAATCAATATTCCCTTAAGAACGCTTAGCTTTGGCTTCACCCAATCTGAGGTACACATCCGGATGACCCGGCAACAATAATCGCAGAGGTGCTCCCTTTATGCCCTAGCCAAACTAACGGGAACGTAGGGCATAAGCACAGGAGCCAGGCAACCCAGCTTGGCCAAAACTTAAGTCATATCGATGCATATAATGGCGAAGAAAAGGTACATATGGGAGAAAACGCATATGTGAGGAGCTTGATGCTCGGAAAATAACAATAGCAAGCTTCTGTCCAAGAAGCCCCCAGGTATAATAGACGTACATACTTCAAGACGTATGCGTCGGGGGTGTACGGTCTAACCACACAAAAGCTTTTAAAGCTAAAAATAAAAACGAAAAGAGAGAGAAAAAATAATGGAAACAATAGGGGGACGGGGACGAACAAAGATTTCCGCGCTAGGCATAGAATCTTCGGAGTCTGGCCGCGTTCCAGGGGTTCGGCTCTAATTGATTGTCTGACGCATCACGCAGGCGGTACGCCCCTTCGGTGAGAACTTCGTCGATGATGAAGGGACCCTCCCACTTGGGCTTGAGTTTGTCCTTTTTCTTCTCCGGCAGGCACATAACGATTTCGCCGACGTTGTAAGTTTTGTCCCGCACCTCTTTGCTTTGATACCTGCGAGCCTGCTGTTGATAAAATGCAGAATGGGCTTTTGTGACGTCGCGCTCCTCCTCCAGGGCATCTAAGTTGTCCTGCTGATCGGGCTCGGCCTCTCTCTCTTCGTACATGCGCACTCGAGGTGAGTCATGAATAATGTCGCGGGGTAGTACTGCCTCTGCGCTGTACACCATGAAGAAATGTGTGAATCCGATAATGCGATTGGGCATGGTCCGCAGACCCCAGAGTACGGAGTCGAGCTCCTCAACCCAGTGCTTGTCTGACTTTTTCAAAGACCGCACTAGTCTAGGCTTAATGCCACTCATAATAAGACCATTGGCTCTTCCGACTTGACCGTTTGTTTGTGGATGATATACAGAGGCGTAATCAAGCTTGATGCCCGGATTAGCGCACCAGGTTTTCACTTCGTCGGCGGTGAAGTTGGAGCCGTTATCAATGATGATGCTGTGCGGAACACCGTAACGGTGTACAACGCCAGATATAAAGTCTATTACTGGCCCGGACTTGGCCGTTTTAACTGGTTTAGCCTCTATCCACTAGGTGAATTTGTCCACCATGACTAGCAAATATTTTTTCTTATGGCTTCCTCCCTTAAGGGTTCCAACCATATCCAGTCCCCAGACCGCAAAAGGCCAAGTGATGGGGATTGTTTGTAGGACGGTGGGGGCATATGGCTTTGGTTGGCGAAGAGTTGGCATCCGACGCAACATTGCACAAGGTCCTGTGCATCCGCTCGGGCCGTCGGCCAATAGAATCATGTACGGAAGGCCTTGCTAACAAGGGCCCGAGCTGCGGCGTGGTGCCCGCTGAGACCGGCATGAATCTCAGCCAGTAGCTGCCGTCCCTCCTCCTCGGAGATACATCTTTGAAGGACTCCGGTAGGGCTTTTCTTATAGAGCTCTCCATCGTGAACCTTGTAGGCCTTCGAAAGCCGGACAATGCGGCGGGCCTCATTCTGGTCCTCAGGAAGCTCCTTCCTGTTAAGGTAGGCCAGGAAGGGTTCCGTCCAGGGGGCAATGACTGCCATGATGAGATGCGCCGACGATGTTATTTCGGTGGCTGAGCCTCTGATGATGTCAGTGTTTTCAGAATCTGGGGTTATGTTCGGATCCGGACTAGTGTTGCCGTTTTCCCCCTGCCACACCACGGATGGCTTAAAAAGCCTCTCCAGAAAGATATTAGGCGGGACAGGGTCGCACTTAGCGCCGATACGAGCAAGAACGTCCGCCACTTGATTACTCTCTCGAGCCACATGATGGAACTCGAGCCCCTCGAACCGAGCCGACATTTTTATGATGGCATTACGATAAGCTGCCATCTTCGGATCTTTGGCATGGAAGTCTCCATTTATTTGAGATATTGCGAGGTTTGAGTCCCCGCGCACTTCCAGGCGTTGTATGCCCATGGAGACAGCCATCCGGAGACCGTGCAATAAGGCCTCGTATTCGGCTGCGTTGTTGGAGTCTGTGTATAGTATTTGGAGTACGTCTTGAGCGATGTCTCGATGAGGGACGTTAAAACAACGCCGCTCCTAGCCCCGCCAAAGATTTTGGAGCCATCGAAGTACATAACCCAATTGGAATATGTGTCGTACTCTTTAGGGAGTTCGACCTCTATCCATTCGGCGACGAAGTCAGCCAGTACTTGGGATTTGATAGCTCGACGTGGTTTGTATGTAATATCAAATGGAAGGAGCTCAATGGCCCATTTGGCAATTCGGCCCGTGGCATCGCGGTTGTTTATTATGTCGTTGAGTGGTACTTTGGAAGCCACTGTAATCGAGCACTCCTGGAAGTAGTGACGGAGCTTTCGGGATGCCATGAAGACCGTGTATGCTATCTTTTGATAATGGGGGTACCGGGATTTGCATGGTGTGAGGACAGTGGATACGTAGTATACTGGCTTCTGAAGCGGGAATTTGTGTCCGTCCTGTTCTCGTTCAACGACGAGCACGGCGCTCACCACTTGATGTGTTGCCGATATGTATAATAACATCGGTTCATCGACGTTTGGTGCTGCCAGGATTGGGTTGCTCGCAATAAGGGTTTTTATTTCCTCCAGTCCGGCTGTTGCCGCGTTTGTCCACTCGAAGTGATCTAGAGTGGCAGTGCCTTTTCTCCCAATCTGGAGATAAAGCGGCTTAGAGCTGCCACGCAACCCACGAGCTTTTGGACTTGTTTAAGGTCTGTTGGCGTAGCCAATTGGGACAGAGCTCGGATTTTGGCTGGATTTGCTTCAATTCCTCTGTTGGAAACAATGAAGCCCATCAGTTTTCTAGCGGGGACACCGAAAATGCACTTTTCCTGATTGAGCTTAATGTCATATGCGCGGAGGTTGCCAAATGTGAGACGTAAATCGTCTATTAGTGTCTCGACGTGCCTGGTTTTGATGACTATGTCGTCGACATAAGCTTCAACTATCTTGCCGATCTATTTCTCCAGGCATGTTTGAATCATGCGTTGGTATGTGGTGCCGGTGTTCTTAAGCCCGAAGGGCATGGTGTTGAAGCAGAATGGCCCATATGGGATAATGAATGTTGTTGTAGCTTGATAGAACTCCTTCATTTTGATTTGATGGTATCCAGAGTATGCATCAAGGAAACACAGTGAGTCGTGTCCTGCGGTAGCATCGTTGATTTGATCGATGCGGGAGAGAGGGAATGGATCCTTAGGGCAAGCCTTTTTGAAGTCTTTGAAATCGACGACGAGCCGTGATTTGTCCTTCTTTGGTACCATCACCAAGTTTGCGGCCGGTCTGGATGTTTTATTTCTCTAATGAATCCGGCCTCAATTAGCTTGGCTAACTCCTCCCCAATGGCTTGTCGTTTGGGTTCGGAAAGCACCGCATGATGCTTGTTTGATCCGGTTTATATCCCTTTAATATATTGAGACTATGCTCACCAGCTTTATGGGATTCGGGCATATCGGAAGGGTACCAAAGTAATATATCGAGCCATGAAGGAAATCCGTCAGAAGGGCGTCACCGTTAGGTCTAGTTGTGCTCCAAGAGATGCTTGTCTTCTTGGGGGTCCGTTAGGTGGACCTGGAATTTGACTATTTCTTACGCCCGACTTGAAGGAGGTGGATTTTGGTCGTTTGTCTAAGATCACATCGTCCTTATCCACCGTAGAGCGCCAATGCGTTAATCCTTGACCGCGAGGGCTTCGAGATAATGCCTCAAGGGCCGGGGATGCGGTTTTGTTTTCGGTAGCGGAGTGCTATGTCCGGATCACTAACAACGTTGATTATACCATTTGGTCCAGGGCATTTTGAGCTTCATATACCCGTAATGGGGTATAGCTTGGAAGCGTGTAAAGCGTCCCCGCCTAACAGGGCATGGTATTAAGCCATCGAAAGGAGCCACTTGGAAGGTGATCTCTTGGACCGATAATTCTCCGGCGTCAATACCACATCACGTGTGATTTTTCCCTGCTATCGCGCCTCGACTAGGAATGACTCCTCGGAAGGTCGTCTTTGCTTTTGCTTGATGCGGCTCCTGTCTATTTCCATTTTGTGGAGTGTATCCTCATAGATGAGGTTTAGTCCGTTGTCGCTGTCCATGAGGACCTTGGTGAGTCTAAAGTTGTCCACGATGGGACTGAGGACTAATGCGGCTGGCGCTCGGACTGTCTTGTGATACGTCTCCGTCGTATCTATAATTTTTTATTGTTCCATGCCAATATTATTCAACTTTCATATACTTTTGGCAACTTCTTATATTATTTTTGGGACTAACATATTGATCCAGTGCCCAGTGCTAGTTCCTGTTTGTTGCATGTTTTATGTTTCGGAGAAACCCAATATCAAACAGAGTCCAAACGGGATAAAAACTAACGGAACTTATTTTTAGAATATTTATGATTTTTGGGAGGAAGAATCAACGCGAGACGGTGCCCGAGGTGGCCACGAGGGTGGCCCCACGCACACTTTCACTGGGCACGCCCCTGACCCTCGTGGGCCCCTAGTAAGGTGGTTGACGCCTTTCTTTGGCTGCAAGAAAGCTAATTTTTGGAAAAATACCTGGGCAAAGGTTTCAATCCAATCGGAGTTACGGATCTCCAGATATAAAAGAAACGCGGTGCAGGCGTAATCTGTGAACGCAGAAACAGAGAGAGACAGAGAGACAGATCCAATCTCGGAGGGGATCTCGCCCCTCCCACGCCATGGGAGCCAAGGTCCAGAGGGGAAGCCCTTCTCCCATCTAGGGATAAGCTCAAGGAAGAAGAAGAAGAAGGGGGGCTCTCTCCCCCTTGCTTTCGATGGCGCCGGAACGCCGCCGGGGGCCATCATCATCACCGAGATCTACACCAACACCTCCGCCATCTTCACCAACATCTCCATCACCTTCCCCCATCTATATTCAACGGTCCACTCTCCCGCAACCCACTGTACCCTCTACTTGAACATGGTGCTTTATGCTTCTTATTATTATCCAATAATGTGTTGCCATCCTATGATGTCTGAGTAGATTTTCGTTGTCCTATCAGTGATTGGTGAATTACTATGATTGGTTTAATTTGCTTGTGGTTATGTTGCTTTCCCATTGTGCCCTCCGTGTCGCGCAAGTGTGAGGGATTTCCGCTGTAGGGTGTTGCAATAAGTTCATGATTCGCTTATAGTGGGTTGCTTGAGTGACAGCAGCATAAACCCGACTAAGGGGGTTGTGGCGTATGGGATAAAGGGGACTTGATGCTTTAATGCTATGGTTGGGTTTTACCTTAATGATCTTTAGTAGTTGCGGATGCTTTCTAGAGTTCCAATCATAAGTGCATATGATCCAAGAAGAGAAAGTATGTTAGCTTATGCCTCTCCCACATAAAACTTGCTATCGGTCTAGTAAAGTAGTCAATTGCTTAGGGACAATTTCACAACTCCTACCACCACTTTTCCACAGTCGCTATATTTACTATATTGCTTCTTTATCTAAACAGTCCCTAGCTTTTATTTACGTGCTCTTTATTATCTTGCAAACCTATCCAACAACACCTACAAAGTACTTCTTGTTTCATACTTGTTCTAGGTAAAGCAAACACTAAGCGTGCGTAGAGTCGTATCAGTGGCAGATAGGACTTGAGAGGATATTTGTTCTACCTTTAGCTCCTCGTTGGATTCGACACTCTTATTTATTGAAAGAGGCTACAATTATCCCCTACACTTGTGGGTTATCAAGACCTTTTTCTGGCGCCGTTGCCGGGGAGTCATAGCGTGGGGTGAATATTCTCGTGTGTGTGCTTGTTTGCTTTATCACTAAGTAATTTTTATTTGCTGTTCTAAGTTGTTCTCTATCTTTATTTATGGATATGGAACACGAAATACCAAAAAAATTAGGTGTAACTCATGGAGATGGGGAACCTCCTAAAACTCTCGATCTCATTATGTGAAAGATATTATGTACTACTTTGACAATCCTGAGAAAACCCCATTCAATTATGTTATGGGAGACACGTTGAATCAACATGAATACTTTAGGGATTATCGCTTAACACAAAAAGGGAAACTATTATGGGATCAAATTTATATGTTATATTGGTATGCTAGGCAACTATGCTTGAGATATGATTGTACTTGTTGCTCTAGGATGAAGGCTCCACACCTTCCCTTCTCATGCAAATTTAATGATGATAAAACCTTGGCTTCTTATGCTAATGGTATCTATGATTACTATGATGTGGAACAAATAGAAGAATTCGTTGCTTTTATGGGTGATTATGAGATTGAATCTATGTTTAAAGAATTTGAAGATTTTGATGATTCAGTTTATAGACCTAAAATTTTTGCTATACTTAGATATTGCTATGAAAATTATGAATACATACCAATATTGATGCATTTATTGAGAAAGTCTCCGCTGTCCACGAAGAGACTAATATTTTGCAGGAATCTATGGAAGAAGAAATTGATGAAACTGTGAGCTCATTGGATGAAAAAGATGATGAGGAGAGCGAAGAACAAAAGGAGGAAGAGCGGATTAGCTACCCGTGCCCACCTTCTAATGAGAGTAACTCTCCAACTCATACATTGTTTAATTTCCCTTCGTGCTTACTGAAGGATGATTGCTATGATGATTGTTATGATCCTGTTGATTCTCTTGAAATATCCCTTTTTGATGATGCTTGCTATGCTTGTGGCCAAGATGCCAATATGAATTATGCTTATGGAGATGAACTTGCTATAGTTCCTTATGTTAAACATGAAATTGTTGCTATTGCACCCACGCATGATAGTCCTATTATCTTTTTGAATTCTCCCAACTACACTATATCGGAGAAATTTGTGCTTATTAAGGATTATATTGATGGGTTGCCTTTTACCATTGCACATGATAATTTTGATGAATGTGATATGCATGTGCTTGCTGCTCCTACTTGCAATTATTATGAGAGAGGAACTATATCTCCACCTCTCTATGTTTCCAATATGATAAAATTGCAAGAAACTGCTTATACTATGCATTGGCCTTTACTATGTGTGCATGAATTGTTCTTTTATGACATGCCGATGCATAGGAAGAGAGTTAGACTTCGTCATTGCTTGATATATGTTACTTTGTGCTCACTATTAAATCACAAATCATTGTTAATTAAAATTGGCTTTGATATACCTTGGGATCCGGATGGATTCATTACTTGAGCACTACATGCCTAGCTTAATGGCTTTAAAGAAAGCGCTGCCAGGGAGACAACCCGAAAGTTTTAGAGAGTCATTTATTTCTGTTGTGTGCTTTCATAAAGTTTAAAAACAAAAAAATAAAGAGAGGAACCCAAAACTTTTCAAAAAGGAAAGTGAAAGTGAGAAAGACAAGCATTGTTGAAGTGGGGGAGCTCCTTGAACTTTGTTCATGCTCACGGAAACTTTGTGAATCTTGATTACAGAACCTTTTCAACAAAAATAATTATCCCCTTGTACAATTCCATTGTATTATAAAAATAATGTGCTAAGGTTTGCCTTTAGGATGTTTACAATGCTTGTTGGTTTGTATGGTGCAGGATGTAAACTTTGGTCAGTAGTGCGCGATTTTACATTTTTTACTGGAACGTCAAACGGTTCTGATTCTTTTTGCACTGTCTTGCTATACAAATTGTTTAGTTTTCTAATTTTGGCAGAATTTTTGGGGTACCAGAAGTATGGTGAATGTTTAGATTGATACAGACTGTTCTATTTTTGATGCATAGTTTGCTTGTTTTGATGAAACTATCAATTTATATCAGTGGATTAAGCCATGGAAAAGCTATATTACAGTAGACACAATGCAAAAACAAAATATGAATTGGGTTGCTACAGTACTTAGAGTAGTGATTTGCTTTATTATACTAACGGATCTTACCGAGTTTTCTGTTGAAGTTTTGTGTGGATGAAGTGTTTGATCGAGGAGGTCTCGATATGAGGAAAAGGAAGAGAGGCAAGAGCTCAAGCTTGGGGATTCCCAAGGAACCCCAAGTAAATATTCAAGGAGACTCAAGCGTCTAAGCTTGGGGATGCCCCGGAAGGCATCCCCTCTTTCTTCAACAAGTATCGGTATGTTTTCGTATTCGTCTCGTTCATGCGATATGTGCAAGTCTTGGAGCATCTTTTGCATTTAGTTTTCACTTTTCTTTTATGCACCATGCTGGTATGAGATAGTCCTTGGTTGATTTATAGAATGCTCATTGCACTTCACTTAAATCTTTTGAGTATGGCTTTATAGAATGCTTCATGTGCTTCACTTATATCATTTGAAGTTTGATTGCTGTTTCTCTTACATAGAAAACCGCCATTTGTAGAATGCTCTTTTGCTTCACTTAAATTTGTTAGAGCGTGGGCATATCTTTTGTATAAAGAATTAAACTCTCTTGCTTCACTTGTATCTATTTAGAGAGATGACAGGAATTGGTCATTCACATGGTTAGTCATAAAATCCTACATAAAACTTGTAGATCGCTGAATATGATATGTTTGATTCCTTGCAATAGTTTTGCGATATAGAGATGATAATATGTGGGAGGTACTAGTAGATGGTTGTGTTTAGTAAGGATATTGGTGTTAAGGTTTGTGATTCCCGAAGCATGCACGTATGGTCTACTCACTATGTAACCAAATTGGCGCGCATTGTATCTTGATTGTTTATCTTTGCGTGAAGGTCGGGGGCGCGCGATGGTCTTTTCCTACCAATCTATCCCCCTAGGAGCATGCGTGTAGTACTTTGTTTTGATGGCTAATAAATTTTTGCAATAAGTATGTGAGTTCTTTATGACTAATGTTGAGTCCATGGATTATACGCGCTCTCACCCTTCCATCATTGCTAGCCTCTTGATGCAAGTGCATTGCCCTTTCTCATCTCGAGAGTTGGTGCAAACTTCACCGGTGCATCCAAACCCGTGATATGATACGCCCATCACACATAAGCCTCCTTATATCTTCCTCAAAACAGCCACCATACCTACCTATCATGGCATTTCCATAGCCATTCCGAGATATATTGCCATGCAACTTCCATCATCATCATATACATGACTTGAGCATTCATTGTCATATTGCTTTGCATGATCGTAAGATAGCTAGCATGATGTTTTCATGGCTTGTCCATTTTTTGATGTCATTGCTATGCTAGATTATTGCACACCCCGGTACACCACCGGAAGCATTCATATAGAGTCATATCTTTGTTCTAGTATCGAGTTGTATTATTGAGTTGTAAGTAAATAAAAGTGTGATGATCATCATTATAGAGCATTGCCCCATGAAAAAAAGGGGAAAAAGAAAGAAAAGAGGCCAAAGAAGCCTAAATAAAAAAGGGGGCCAAAGAAGCCCGCCCAAAAAAAGAAGAAAAAAAGGGGTAATGTTACTATCCTTTTACCACACTTGTGCTTCAGAGTAGCACCATGTTCTTCATATAGAGAGTCTCCTATATTGTCACTTTCATATACTAGTGGGAATTTTCATTATAGAACTTGGCTTGTATATTCGAACGACGGGCTTCCTCAAATGCCCTAGGTCTTCATGAACAAGCCAGTTGGATGCACACCCACTTAGTTTTCAATTTGAGCTTTCATACACTTATAGCTCTAGTGCATCTGTTGCATGGCAATCCCTACTCCTCGCATTGACATCAATTGATGGGCATCTCCATAGCCCATTGATGAGCCGCGTCAATGTGAGACTTTCTCCCTTTTTGTCTTCTCCACATAACCTCCACCATCATATTCTATTCCACCCATAGTGCTATATCCATGGCTCACGCTCATGTATTGCGTGAGAGTTGAAAAAGTTTGAGAATACTAAAGTATGAAACAATTGCTTGGCTGACACCAGGATAGGCATGAGGGTACCTTGTGTTAAGAAAAGGGAGCATACAAGACTATATGATTTTGTAGGGATAACGTTCTGAAGCATTGATATTTTGAAAGACATGATTGTTTATTGGGATGCCCTAAGTATTATTGTTTTTATGTCAAATGATAGACTATTGCTTTGAATCACTCGTGTCTTAATATTCATGCCATGATTAGATTACATGATCAAGATTATGCTAGGTAGCATTCCACATCAAAAATTATCATTTTTATCATTTACCTACTGAGGACGAGCAGGAATAAAGCTTGGGGATGCTGATACATCTCGTCGTATCTATAATTTTGATTGTTTCATGCCAATATTATTCAACTTTCATATACTTTTGGCAACTTTTTATATTATTTTTGGGACTAACATATTGATCCAAAGGCTCAGCCCAGCCTCTGCTTTTGTTGCATGTTTTATGTTTCGCAGAAACCCAATATCAAACGGAGTCCAAACAGGATAAAAACGGACGAAACTTATTTTTGGAATATTTATGATTTTTGGGAGGAAGAATCAACGCGAGACGGTGCCCGAGGTGGCCACGAGGGTGGCCCGTGCGCCCACTTTCACTGGGCGCGCCCTTGACCCTCGTGGGCCCCTTGTAAGGCAGTTGACGCCCTTCTTTGGCCGCAAGAAAGCTAATTTTTGGAAAAATATCTGGGCAAAGGTTTCAATCCAATCGGAGTTACGGATCTCCAGATATAAAAGAAACGGTGCTGTGGGCGTAATCGTGAACGCAGAAACAGAGAGAGACAGAGAGACAGATCCAATCTCGGAGGGGCTCTCGCCCCTCCCACGCCATGGGAGCCAAGATCTAGAGGGGAAACCCTTCTCCCATCTAGGGAGAAGGTCAAGGAAGAACAAGAAGAAGAAGAAGGGGGGCTCTCTCCCCCTTGCTTCCGGTGGCGCATGAACGTCGCCGGGGGCCATCATCATCACCGCGATCTACACCAACACCTCCGCCATCTTCACCAACATCTCCATCACCTTCCCCCATCTATATTCAGCGGTCCACTCTCCCGCAACCCGCTGTACCCTCTACTTGAACATGGTGCTTTATGCTTCATATTATTATCCAATGATGTGTTGCCATCCTATGATGTCTGAGTAGATTTTCGTTGTCCTATCAGTGATTGGTGAATTGCTATGATTGGTTTCATTTGCTTGTGGTTATGTTGTTGTCCTATTGTGCCCTCCGTGTCGCGCAAGCGTGAGGGATTCCCGCTGTAGGGTGTTGCAATACGTTCATGATTCGCTTATAGTGGGTTGCTTGAGGATGTAAGAATAAACCCGAGTAAGGGGTTGTGGCGTGTATGGGATAAAGGGACTTGATGCTTTAATGCTATGGTTGGGTTTTTACCTTAATGATCTTTAGTAGTTGCGGATGCTTGCTAGAGTTCCAATCATAAGTGCATATGATCCAAGAAGAGAAAGTATGTTAGCTTATGCCTCTCCCACATAAAACTTGCTATCGGTCTAGTAAAGTAGTCAATTGCTTAGGGACAATTTCACAACTCCTACCACCACTTTTCCACACTCGCTATATTTACTTTATTGCTTCTTTATCTAAACAGCCCCTAGCTTTTATTTACGTGCTCTTTATTATCTTGCAAACCTATCCAACAACGCCTACAAAGTAATTCTAGTTTCATACTTGTTCTAGGTAAAGCGAACACTAAGCGTGCGTAGAGTCGTATCAGTGGCAGATAAGACTTGAGAGGATATTTGTTCTACATTTAGCTCCTCGTTGGGTTCAACACTCTTACTTATCGAAAGAGGCTACAATTATCCCCTACACTTGTGGGTTATCATCTTGTATTTCGGTTCGTCACCAGCATTAAAGGTTATAGCCGTGTCGTTCCAAGGGTTTATCGCGGCAATTTGGTAGACTTCGGTGAGGTCGCGGAGTGCCCTTTTTGCGCCATCGCTTGAAGTTAATGTCTCAAGACCGCCAATACTCGGGGTCGCTGCCTTCCGGAGGGTGTTGCTTTCTGGGGCGTTTTTGGTAAGGATGTCCTCGTCGCTCTTGGCTACCTGCCGGAGTATCCAACATGCTCTAAGGCTGTGGGTTGGTATGGTGTCTGGTGTTGTGTGTATTTTGCATGGGCCATCGATCCATCCCTCCAGAACGGTTCCATGCCGCGTAATGGGTTTATGTTTCTTGGCTATTAGACTGGGCTTGTCACGATGAGGTGCCCTTTTCGCCTGGACCAGCGGTTGAGTTGGGACCGATGTCTCCCAACAAGCTGCCTGATCTTTCCAGGCGCTTTCCATTGCGTTGTACTTCTGTATGATAGTTTCGAAGTCAGCGAAGTGTAGTATACGGCGGCGATTAATTGCGTTGAGGATTCCTTCATTCGTGCAATTGCTGCAGAACGCAAATATTGCGTCCTCATCGTGGCAATCTTTAACCTTGTCCTTGACAAGGAGGAATCCGGCCCAGAAGTGGTGGACCATTTCCTGAGACTGTTGTTTTATGCTCATGAGAGCGCTTATGTATGGGTGGGTGGGTGGAATTGGATTCGGACCCTGACCCGGTCGATGATCCGGAGTCTAAAGGGTTTCCAGACTCAACAGTCCGGGCTCCGGAGTATTTTTCTGGTTGCCTGTGCCCACCGTCCGATTCTATGTTCGGAAGGCCGGTCACCTCCTTTTGCTGGTGGGTGTCCGGCTCATGAGGTCGGGCGACCGGACATAGTCCGTCTTTAGTATAAGGCAAGATTCGCCGCCTTGCTCCTCGACTACCGCTTATCCGTGGGTGACCGGTGGAGATTTGATTTCTCTTTGGTCGGGTTTAAGCCCGATCCGATCGTAATCTGTGGCGATTCCCAGGGCGGCGATGCGATCAAGGAGCTTGTTTAAAGACGAAAACTCCGCTAGATCCATCTGCTTGGAGTGTTTGGGGTCGATACGAAGGGGGTTTCCGATGGCCCGAGAGGTCATCGATAAACTGGCTACTTAATGAACAAGCGGTCATGGTAAAGCCGCCCAGGAGGGTTTGGCACAGGGCGCCTCTCTCTGGCGGTGATATTGTCTTTAAGGACGAGGCGAAGTCATCAATCCTGCCGACGGCATGACAAAGGAACTCTCAATGAAAGCACCAATGTCGGTGTCAAAACCGGTGGATCTCGGGTAGGGGTCCCAACCATGCGTCTAAGGTCGATGGTAACAGAGACAGGGGACACGATGTTTACCTGTGTTCGGGCCCTCTCTATGGAGGTAATACCCTACTTCACCTTGATTGATCTTGATGAATATGAGTATTACAAGAGTTGATCTACCACGAGATCGTAATGGCTAAACCCTAGAAGTCTAGCCTGTATGACTATGGTAATGAGTATCTTCCTTTCCGGACTAAGTCCTCCGGTTTATATAGACACCGGGAGGATCTAGGGTTACACAAGGTCGGTTACAAAGAAATGAATCTACATATCCCGTCACCAAGCTTGCCTTCCACGCCAAGGAGAGTCCCATCCGGACATCGGGTGCAGTCTTCGGTCTTCATGTCTTCACAGACCCATCGGCCCGCCCATGGCTAATAGGCGAACGCCGAGGACCCTTAATCTGTGACTCCTCATACGGGCCGTAGGATCCATGGGCCTTCTACGGGGCGTATAATGATTTCGCCAAACATGGGTTGTACTATTCGTGGACCATAACGGGCCGTTAATAGGCCGTATTTGATAACGCTATGAAAACAGCCCAACGGGTTAACGGGCCACAAACGGGCCGAATGTAACCACGGGTTGAATTTGGCCCACAAATGGAACAGGCGTGTAATGGACCGTAACTAACCGAATTTTAGAAATGAGCCCAAGAATAAATGGGCTCTTAGAAGGCCGAAAGTTAACACGGGCTGGAAACGGTCGACGGAATAATGGGCCGTTAATGGGTATAAAGCGATACACTGTTCATTATGGGCCAGTTTCATCTCGGGCCTTTAATGGGCCCGGAGTTACAAAGGGCCTCATATGGGCCGAAAGACATCACGGGCCATACATGAGCCTAAGTTACAATGGGTCGGAATCATATTGACGCCCAGATGAAGTTCTTGGGCTAAATTCGATAGGCCGTAACGGGCCGTGAGTTAGCGGGCGTAAATGGGCTATATACTGAACATGCCATTAACGGGCTTTCGTGGGCGACCCGTTACCTTCGACCAAGTCAAGGCAGGCGTTTTCACGGAATGTGCCTCTGTTGGGCGTGCCACGGTCGACGTATCATAGGCGCCTCCTGTCCAATGAGTGGATGACATATGTCCCAATGGTGAGCCAACACGTGTTTCCTCCGGCCAATGAGAATTTTACACGTGGAAAATCCCCATTGGTTCAGGCTGTTAATGAGTTATCGGATCCAAAACCGGACCCGATAGCTTAACGGCGACCTGTTACGGTGGATGCCACGTGTCGGTTACCCTTGATGAAAACACTTCAATGACGCGCCATTTATCGTCATGAAAGTGGACACTTCCGTGATGGTAATTTTGGTAATGTCATGGAACACTTATACGACAGCACAGGTATGACTATCTTGATTCTGTCATAAAATCGTCATGGATGTACATGCATGACAGAAAACTTGACCTACCGTGGCAAACACGTATCATCACGGAAGTGTATTTTTTTTGTAGTGTACCTTGCTGAAACCATTTGTCATTTCCTTCTGCTCCTCGTTGGGTTCGACACTCTTACTTATCAAAAATAGTTACAATTGATCCCTTATACTTGTGGGTCATCACACATATGGCGGCGGAGGAGGAAGAGGTCATGGCGACAAGCATCAGGGAAGTGGAGGAGAGTGAACAGCCATGGCGACGAGCGTCGAGGGAGAAAGGAGGAGTGCGGCCATGTCGGCGCGCATCGGGGAGGCACATCCATGGTGGCGGCGGAGGAGGAGGAGGTCATGGCGACGAGCATCTGGGAAGTGGAGGAGAGTGCATGGCCATGGCGACGAGCGTCGAGGGAGAAAGGAGGAGTGAGGCCATGTCGGCGCGCATCGAGGAGAGAGGATTAGCAAGAGGAAGAAGAAGATACGAGGGGGGAAGGGATATGCGTGGGCCCTCAAGGACGGGTGGCGCCCCGCCGTTGGTGGGTGCGGTCGACACGACCGACGCAAAGTTCGTACCGCGTGCCTGTAAACGTTTTCCATATAGAAATACATGGACTTTGGCGGAATTAACACAAAGTTAGAGGGCTAAATCAACAAATAGCCGAATGGATAAGAATCCCCAATCTTTCTCCCGTGTGTCCCGAGGAAAAGACGGCCGCTGCCGGCCGGGAGGGCCTGCTCGCCGTGCGCCAGAGGCCGCTGATGTGGTCGTCACGTGCCGCGCGCCCTGCTCCGCCCAGAGGGCTCGGGCGCGTGTGATTCGGCGGCGGCGGCGGCGGCGGGGACGAGGCCGCCGGAACCGGCGTCTTGGTCCAGTGCGGGAGGTGAAGCCAGGCGATGCCTCATCCCGTCGATGCCTTGGTCCGTCGTCGAGCGTCTAGGCAAGATTTTCGTGTAGCCATGCGCCTTGTTTCTCTGTAGCAAGTAGATGAAGTTGGTATTTGCGTGGTACTTGACTCGAGTCTCCGATTCATTTTTTCTTCCCCTCTTGATTTTCCTCTTTTGGATATTTTTGTTTTTGAAACCCTCTCTTGGAGTTTACTAGAAGGGAAAGCAAGTGATTGGACACTTGTCTCATTAATTGTGATTAGACGGCGCTTACAAGGGGTGGTTGCCGCAACCGACATTAACCCTACCTAATTAATTACTCCAGTATAGTTCCTAAGTCCTAACAGAATGGAAGCAAAAAGAGAAGTCCAGTTCGAATCGAGCGAATTCGTTTCCCTCCCCTCCCCTCCCGGCTCCTGGCCAGGCCAGCAAGCAGCCCGTCCCGTCCCTTCCCTATATATTCTGATGCCCATCCTGCCTCGCGGGCCTCGTGAGAAAGGGGTCTGTTTGCTTTATAGCGCTAGATCAATTCACCAGGAGCACTATGTGCAAGCTAGCTAGATAGTCAAACAATCAGCTTGATTGATGAATAGTAGACCAGCATGCACGTAACTTGAACCTGGGCTTTCACTAACACTAGGATCGCTTGATCTCTCGATTAACTTCGACGTGGTCGGCGAAACACTTGTGTACAAAACAAACTGGACAGAGGAAAAATCTTTTGGTGATAGCTACAGGGGTGTGTCGCTCCTGGGCTTTTCTTTTCTCTTGTATTGATCTAGTTCGTTGTGTTACAGATTACACGGGGTGGTCATGTATATATACTACCAGGCTAGACCTAAACCCAAACCGACTAGGCTTAGTATCCTATATTGACACGCATACATACAAGACGGACAAGGGATTACTCTAACATTCACCCCCTAATCACGATGTCCTTACTTTCTCGACCTGGATCCCAAATGCGGCTGCTGCTACTCTTAATCTTTATCCTCGACATTGCCTTTGTCGTTTCTTATAGCATTTCAGGGATCGTCTTTCTTGTCGTCGGCTCATCCATAGCTTGACGCCAACTCTCCTTGTTGGTCGTGTCTTCAACCTTCACCTGTTCTTCGGTGCTTGGTAGACTGACTTTCGGATCGTTGATGGGACATCCTTTGAACTCCAATGAGACCAAACTTTGGTCTAACATTGAATCCCAAGCTCTTGGCGCTTGCTTCAGCCCGTAAAATGCCTTGTTGAGCTTGTAAATTTTCCCTTCTTTGTCTTTGTTCTCGTAGCCGAGGGGTTGTTCCACGTACACTTCTTCTGTGAGGTTACCGTTGAGGAAAGCGGATTTAACATCCATATGATGAACCATCCAATCCTCTTGTGCTGCTAAAGCTAGGAGCACTCTCACCGTCTCGATTCGGAAAGCAAATTGCAAACACCTCCTCATAGTCAACTCCTTGGCGCCAGACGTAACCCTTGCGACGAGTCTTGCCTTGTGCTTCACAATGGCACCCTTCGTGTCCTTCTTCAACTTGTAAACCCACTTCAAACCTATGGCCTTTTGGTTCGGAGCTCGGGTTACCAAAGTCCACGTGCCATTGCTCTCGATCGCCTTCATCTCCTCATCCATGGCGTCGTCCAACTTGTACTTTTGCTCGCCTACGAAGTTCGCTGCTCCTCAACTCCGAGTAAACACAAATCGGAGTACTCGAGTGTAACCGGCTTTATGCATTTGTAGACTTTCTTGAGGGGCTTGTGGCAGCGACGAGGAAGAATCCGTCGTGGCTTGCGAAGGCGACACAAATTGTGTCGGCGTCGATGCACTTGAGGAAGGCGGTTGAGTCTCGTGGTAGATCTTAGGGTCGTTGGCATCGCTGCATCCTCGTCGTTTGGGTAGTCGTCCGTGATCGTGACCATCATCATGATTGTCATCATCACTATGCGCCTCATTGTCGAGATCTCCGCCCGTGTCGTGCATGTCATTGTCGCTATCACCTTGCGACCCATGCACGTCGTCGTCGGTGTCGGCACCATGATGATCACTTCCATTGTGGTCACCTTGGTTGGGTGTCTTGCCAACCACCGCTGGACATCCTCCCTTGCATCATCATCGGTTGGAAATTCAACCGTGAATATGTTACCGTTTGGGCATCGTCTGCTGCGCTCCAATTCCACGCTTGATTTTCTTCAAACACAACATCGCGTGAAATTCGTAGACGCTTGGTTCGTGGATCGTAGAAGCGGTATGCCTTGGTGCCGGAACTCCTCGCGTATCCGATGAACACCATCTTGGTGCTACGATCGGCAAGCTTTGAGAGATGCTTGACTCTGTAGTCTTCACATGCGCCACACACCCAAACGTCCGTAGATGAGACACATTCGCTTCCGTCCGTAAATTGCTTCATCTGAGTCTTGCCGATCCTTTGCCGCCTTCGTTGGAGCGATTGAGAAGATAGACCATCGCCGAGGCGACTTCTCCCCAAAAGTCCCGGCAAGTTCTTGCTCTTGAGTAAACTTCTCGCCATGTCAACGACGGTTCGATTAAGCCTTTCAACAACCCAGATTACATTTGTGGCATATAAGGTGCCGTGAGGAACCTCTTTATGCCAATCTTCTCGCAGTAGTCGTTGAACTCGTTTTGACGTAAACTCTCCGTCGCGATCCGTCTGTAGAGCGAACCTTCAACTTGTGTTCCATCTCCGCTGCGACCTTGACTTCTTGAACGCTTCAAATGCCTCATCTTTAGATCGTGGGAGAACGACCCACATGTATCTCGAGTAGTCATCTACCACAAGGAAGAAGTACTTCTTTCCTCCGTGAGTTCTTTGGGGTGATAGGGCCACATAGATCACCATGGAGCAGCCTCGAGTGCATCACTTGCGATAGGTAGACTGAAGCGGGAACGGCTGCGATCGCATTTTCCAACCAAGCACCCGTCACATACTCAACCAACATGGTCGATAAATGGCATCCGGATACCATCTCCATCTTGACATCTTCTTCAAGGCGAAGAAGTTAACGTTTCCAAATCTAGCATGCCATAACCATGAATCATCATCACTCTTGCCGAGCCAACACTCAGGTAGAGAATGATCAAGGTTGAGGATACAGAGCCTGTTCCGCGTCACGATTCACACGCCGCTAGCACGCTTCGGAGGTTGTCGAAGATCGTCATCACTCAGTTCTCAATATCCACCTTGCATCCATTCTCGTCAAGTTTCTCGGCAGAGATGATGTTATTCTTGGCCGTGGGATGTAGTACACTCGGTGAGTATGCAATGTTCTCTTGTGAGACCCTCGAAGAGGATGTAACCTTGCCCGCAAATCTCCACATTTGAACCATCACCGAACTTCGACCGAGCCTTGAACATCATATTCCGTACCGAGGAACTTCTCCTTGCACCCGTCATGTGGTTCTCGGCACCGTGTCTAGATACCACGACACGCTCAAGCTTCAGGATAACTTTGGTGTTACTTTTTCCTCATGAAGTAGCACCTTCCGGTTTCAGTTTCTAGCTGCCCGTTTGGACGAGATCACAAACCGACCATCGGAAGACACGACGTTCGTCTTCCGCTTCGCCAAATTTGCCTTGATCTCCGCTTGTTAGGCTCCATGAGATCACAAACTTGACCATCGGAAGACACGGACGTTTCGTCTTCTGCTCGCCAAATTTGCTGGATCTCCCGCTTGTTAGGCTCCATGAGATCACAAACTTCGCCATCGAAGACACGGACGTTCGTCTTCCTGCTTCGCCAAATTTGCCTTGATCTCCCTCTTGTTAGGCTCCGCATAATCCTTCGCAAAGTGACCCATCTCGTTGCAGTTATAGCACTTGACCTCGGACATATCCAAGTTCCATGGTTTCCGCTCTTTAGATCGGTCCGCCTTACCACGACCTTGTGGCTTGCCTTTTCCTTTGCCTTCTTTGGTTTTGTCGCTTGGCGCTTCGCGTTGTTTGAGCCTTCGCCATGACGCTATGCCTTCCTTTGCTACTTAGGGACTCCCAATCATGCGCGAGTACATGAGTTGGTCATCGCCTCCTCCGTTGTCTTTTAATGACCCACGAGCAATCTCTTCCCATGTCCGCAAGCGTCCGATCGCCTCCGTTATGGTCATGTCGTTGATGTCGTAAAAAGCTGCTTTCGGCGTGCCGATGATGTAGGTGAATTTATCGATCCACCGAATCAAAACTTCTCCACAATCTCGGTCTCCTCGAAGCTTGCACCAAGCGCCGCGGATCTCTCCCACCAATGTAGTCGACGCATGGCATAGTCATTCACCGATTCTCGCTTCCTCCATACGCAACTTGTGAAATTGGCGCTTCAAAGACTTGTGCCCGAGCCTTCGTGGCGCGATCTTACGCAATCCTCATCTCTTTGAGTGCATTCCACGCCTCTCTTGTCATCTCGAACTTCGGCCAATGTCATCAAGACGGAATCCGCACGACTGGGCTATGGCAGCCATGGCACCTTCGTCGCACTCCTTGTCGACGTCGTCGTCCGTGATGGCCTCCCACACTCGTAGGGATCGGAGAATAATCTTCATCTTGACCGCCCACACGCCGTAGTTGGCGTCGGTGAGCATCGGGTACTGGATGGGGATGTTGCGTTGCGCCTGCATGTTGGCGCCGCCCGTTCCGCCACCATTGGTCGCTGACTTGCCGCCCTTCTTCACCTTGTCGCCACTCTTGTTCGCCTTGGAACCGCCGTCACCGGACTTGTTCGCCTTGGCACCGCCGTTGCCGGACTTGACGGACTCAGCGTCGCTATCCGTCATCGTAGATCGTCGAGGTTCTGATACCAATTGTTTGCTTTATAACGCTAGATCAATTCACCAGGAGCACTATGTGCAAGCTAGCTAGACAGTCAAACAATCAGCTTGATTGATGAACAGTAGACCAGCATGCACGTAACTTGAACCTAGGCTTTCACTAACGCTGGGATCGGTTGATCTCTCGATGAACTTCGACGTGGTCGGCGAAACACTTGTGTACGAAACAAACTGGACAGAGGAAAAATCTTTTGGTGATAGCTACAGGGGTGTGTCGCTCCTGGGCTTTTCTTTTCTCTTGTATTGATCTAGTTCGTTGTGTGTTACGATTACGGGGTGGTCATGTATATATACTACCAGGCTAGACCTAAACCCAAACCGACTAGGCTTAGTATTCTATATTGACACGCATACATACAAGACGGGCAAGGGATTACTCTAACAGGGTCGCGGCCGAGTTGGAGATGGATCCAGAAGAGGGGAGCAAGCGCGCTCGTGCGGCTGATGATGTGAGTCTTCCTCCTCTCTTCTCTCTTTCTCTTTCTAGGAGTGAGAGCGAGCGTCTCATTCGAATTCTCTAGGAGCGTCTGATCCGAATTCTCTAGGAGCGAGAGCGAGCGTCTGTCTGATTCGAATTCGAGCGTCTGATCCGAATTCTCTAGGAGCGAGAGCGAGAGCGAGTATCTGATTCCAGTTATTTGCTGACCCAAATACTTGTACGAGCACCGGATTTGAATTTATTTGCTGATGATCCAAATACTTGCGCGAGCATCGGATTCGAATTTATTTGCTGATCCAAATACTTGTACGAGCACCGGATTCGAATTATTTACTGACCCAGATACTTGTGCGAGCAACGGATTCGAATTTATTTGCTGATCCAAATACTTGTACGAGCATCAGATTCGAATTATTTCCTGTCCCAAATACTTCGTACGAGCATTTGATTCGAATTATTTGCTGATTTCTGATCCATATACTACTATTTGCTTGGTGCAGAGCACGGACACCGTCGGCCTCACAGCGGGATGGGCAGACATTCCCCGCGAGCTGCTTCCCGTTGTGCTCTCCCACCTGCCATGCCCGGTAGATCGTCTCCGGTTCTCCGTCGTCAATAAGAAATGGCACGGGTTCTTGGAACAACACCGTCGTGATCTTCCTCCACTGCTCCCGTCATTGGTGCTACCGACGTCTTCTCCAGAGCACCCTCTGGTCCACGTAACACAGGGAGGGAACACCCGGCGCCTCGGACTCCCACCAGACATCAAGCAGAGAGCAAGTTTCTGTGGATCCTACCAAGGGGGGTGGTTCGTCCTCGCTCTTGATAAACCACTGGAGAATAGACTGTTCAACGTATTCTCCGGCGTCAGCATTCCGATGCCAACGACGACAATGGTGGACGGGCATGCACGATATATCTGAGTTGAGGCAGCAGCTCTCTCAGGGTCGCCAGTTCTGGACCCACCATACAACTACGCCATCGGGGCGATTGCAAGGATCCAGGGCAGTGAGTTCTCTGGCATTGCACTATGGGACCCGTCCAAGGAGCACTGGACGTGCATTGACTGGGATCTCATCCCAACGCAGAGTCTGGATATACACGATGTGGTATACTCCAATGGCAGCTTTTACTTCCTCAACTCTTATGAGAACATGGAGAGAATTGGAGCTCATCCCAACCGTGAGGGAGTCCCACCCCGCCTGGAGATTTATGTCGAGAAGGATTGGGAGATATATGATGAGGAACACCCGGAGAACATGACAGTCCAGCGGTATTTGGTTAATCTTGGAGGTATGGAGGAGGATAATCCTTTCCTCATGGTGCTCAAGTATCAAGATGAGCCTACGCAACCCACTTCCTCTGTGCGCGTGTTCAGGCTAAGTGAGGTTGATGAACCTGACGGTCCAGAGTGCCCTGAGGATGTGGAGCCCCGTCTCCACTGGCATGAGCTAGATCCCAGCTCCAAGTCGGACCATGAGTTTTTCCTTCAGGCCAAGCTCATATTCATTGGGCGTGGTTGCTCCAGGATCTTCAATGCCAGTGATTTTGAGGATCTCGACGACAAGTTCCGCACTGGAGTGTCCATTTTCTTCTACGACGACCGTGGCGTCAAGGACCAAGAATGCTTCCTGCGTGGTGACATGGGAAGGTTCACTCTGCCGGAGGCCCAAGTTGAGCCGTGGCCGCCAGTCGGCAGCCAAGCAATCGGGCCACGGTCGCGCAAGTTCCCTCCTACCTGGTGGATTCACTGATATGTTGACCCAGATTGGGGACTGAACATTATTCCCTCTCTGCAACTTATTCCTCTGCTTCCATTGAGTAGGCCACTAGGGCACACAAAAACATAGATAACGTGCTGCAAACTGTTATACTAGCAGGCAAAAGACCGCGCCCATGGGAAAGCCAGTGTGAGTGGCTGTTGCTGCTCTAGTTAAGAAAACGGAATGGGGAACGGGAGGCACCAGTAGATCGAAAAACAGTTTTGGCTGGCGGGCTGTTTTCATGTGTGTCCTCGTATGTTGTTTTGTTGCAGGCAATGGGCTGAACCATTTGTTGGATACTGATCTATACATTGTTCATTTGTAACTAAACCTTTTTTGGATCAATGCAAGCTTCCAATTCGGGTTTGTTTGTGGTTGGTAGCAGTTGGTGCTTGTACATGAAACGCTCAGCTGTGAATGAATAGGCATGCATTGTTTTTTTGGTTGGAGATGTCATAACTCTACTCCCTATATATATGCAGCTCATACATTAGACGTGAGAACGGAGTTGTAGGGAGAAAACACAACATATCAGACGTGAATTGTTGTGTTTTCAACTGGTTCTCAACTGGTTTTGTTCTTCTTGACGTTCATTGTTGTGTTTTCTGTCATTCTTCTGAGGAAACCGTTCTTTTGTTACACTGTTGGACAGAGACGATAGGTAATACAGTAGTAACAAACTTGCTAGATGCATGTTTAAGCAGTACGATAATATTACAGCCCAGAAGGTACAGATTCAAAAGGGTACATAAACATGAATTGGTCGTTCAGAAAGAAATAACACTAAAGAGTTTGTACACCCGTGAAATAAACAGCAACGTGTTCCTCCCATACTATACAGCAGATGATTTTGGATGCACTCTCTTCTCTGAGATCACCTCCATCTTCATGATTTTTTGGAGGAAATAACTCCTTTGCAATGTTCCTGCGTGACATGGTAGCATCATTACATCAATGTTCTGTATATCAAATCATCTTACTGGTTATTAAAATTTAGTTTTACTCACACTTTCTTTGACTTCTTGCCCATAGGTGGGTCTTCCACTACTGGTCTTTTGTGTCCCTCCGAAGTGGGAAGTAGCAGCATCAAATGGCTAGAAATGATTCGCAAAAACTGTATGAGTTCGATTAACAGAGTGTGCTTTGGTTAAAAGTTCAAAGGCATGGGCTGAAGTTACCTATCTCTTTTTTTCTCGCTGAACATTATTCCCTCTCTGCAGCTTATTTCTCTGTTTTCATTCACAAGGCCACTAGGGCAACTACAAAACACAGAGATAACGTGCTGCAAACTGTTATATGTATGGCTATAGAATGAACTAATCTAAATATGTATGCGCCTCATCTGCACGCTCCCCTAAAAACGTATCCCCTTGTTGCACAATGCAAATCCTCTGTGGACATAGACAGTGCGTTAGTCCAAGAATTCACATAATAATGACTACGAAAAAATTGCATATCATCGTTCCTTTACAATATAACTACTTTAATCATCTAAACACTCTTATATTAGTTTACAGAGGGAGTACAACACTGTCGTCTTCGGTTAACACATTCGAGAATTTTTCACCCTTTGAATGCTGGTCAACGACATTCATCTTGATGAGCAACTTGAGGATGATATCTCTTGGAAGCACTCGAATGACGGTATCTACACGGCGGCCACCGCTTATAAGGCCCAGTTCCTGGGGCTAACTCTTTCCCCTATGGACCGCATGGTTTGGAAGGCTCCCCCCTCCCCCCTAGGTAATTTTTTTTTTGCTTGGTTGACTATCCAAGATAGGATCTGGACCGCCGATCGCTTGGATCAACGGGGTTGGGATAATTGTGGGCTATGCCCTCTCTGCTCCACACGGAGCAAGAAACGGGTGCACATCGCTTCTTCAAGTGCCGGTACACGCTCCAACTCTGGAAGGCTATCATCGAAAAGCTTGGCATTGCTCACATGGACACCACCGATTGGCACCTCCACGATTCCGTCCGCGATTGGTGGGACAAGAGAACCGGCAATCACATCCCCAACCGGAGCGCTATGACCTCCGCACCATCTTGGAGGAGGCAAAAGCTTTGGATCACCGCTGGTGCGAAAAGACGAGGGAAAATTATTTTGCGCGAGTAATTGTCATGCCGTGTATGTGCGTGTTGTAAAACTCTAAACTTTGTTCGTCCCTTATTAATAGACGAGACGAATCTTTTGCCCCCGCAAAAAAAATCTTTTGCCTCCGTTTCGAAAAAAACCAGGTCGAGAAACTTGGTATGGTATAAACACAAAGACGAACCGAGGCTGCTTTCGTGGCGCACCTCCTCCGTCATTTCATCTCACGCCCAATCCACGGCAAATTTGATAAATTTGACCTATAGACGGAATCAAATCATAGAATGAACTATCCGTGAAACTATTTCACGCTTGGTGACCTTTGTGTGACGCTTGCCACGGCGCGTACACTACACCGTGTAACGCCTCACGATAGGCGCTACGGCCAAAGATCGCACACGCAGTGATCGGAAAATTCTTAAGTCGCAGGTGCCGGGAGTAGGCGCCACACACTATACTGACAGCGCCTTTAGCTCCTAAGCGTTGCACTAGTGCAGCGCTTAGCCCTGGCGTTGCTGGTCTGGCAGCGCCTGAGAAGCTAGGCGCCACGGGTCAGCCGCGTGAAATAGTTTTACGAATAGTTTATTCTGTGATTTAATTGCGTCTATAGGTTAAATTTGTCAAATTTGCCCCAATCCACATCCACTTGACGCGACGTTCCAACTACCATTGACCTCACCCTGTCCCGGCACGGGAAAAACAAAGCTCTGAACAAGTCAATCACGCCCCAAATTTTTTCCAGATCAACCACACCCCACTTGGCCACGCACGAATCACGTCCGTTTTTCCACGCCAGACCGGGCGACCAGCCCAACAGAAACCTGTAGTGAAAAGGAACGAACGGACGGCGCCATTTCCCTCTCGCCCCGTTTGAACGATTCCATTTCGTCCTCCTCCTCTCCGCGTGCGTGCGTTTTCCAGGCTAGTACGTACGCACGCCATTAGTGCGCCCGATTGCGCGTCCCGCACCGTCACCCGCCCGCCACCATTCCACCATTCACACCGCTTCTCCTTCTCCCTCCCTCTCCCTCGCCCCTCCCCTCTCCCTCTCCCCTCCCCTCTCCTCCCCTCGTCGCCGCCTCCCCTTCCCCCGTAGTAGCAGCAGCAGGAGTACTTTTCTCCGGATCCACCGGGATTAGCAGACTACTAGGCGGCCCTGTCTCTCTCTCTCCCGGGAGGGCGCGATTTGGTCACGTGTTCGCCCCTTGATCCCTTCTTGGCTGCGGCGGCGGTCCCGCTGGTCTTCCTCCCTTCTCCTCCTTCCCCGCGCTTAATCCGCTCCGCGTCCCCTGCTGCTCCAATCGCTCCGGACCGGGAGGAAAGGAAAGATCGAAATACTTGTGGAGCTGACAGTTCTTTGGAAAGATCGACCGGAATCAGGAGCGCTTCTTCTGGTGCCAGTTCTTGGGAGTCGCTCGGGTTCTTCTGAAGTTGCGTCGGGCATGGGGAATTGCCGGAGGAGAGGCCCGGCGGCGCTCTTCCTGCTCTGGTTCCTGATGACACGCTTCGAGCCGTGTGCGGCTCTGAATCACGAAGGTGCCGGGTCGTGCCTTCGGTTGCTTCTTCTTTTGGCTGCGGTTTGTTGCTTTTCCAGCTTCTTGGTTTGACTCAGTTCAGGGCTTTGTTTGCTGGATTCTTTGCAGGTCTTGCGCTTCTGAGGTTCAGGGAGATGGTAGAGGCTGATCCGCGTGGTGCTCTGCTGGGTTGGGATGAAGGGCACGCTAGCCCCTGTTCTTGGTTCGGCGTGCAGTGCTCGGATGATGGACGGGTCGTAGGCCTGTAAGTTGCTTTCTTTGCACAGAAATAGATGGAACCTGAAAGAACCCTGAATTAAATTGTTAGGAAGAAAACAAAGGGATTAACCTTACATTTTACTTGTTTAGGCTGATTTTTTTGTATTTATGGCTATTAACAGAAACTGCAGAATCATATTAGTATGTTGTCTTGCACCGTTGGAAGGATTATTGGCATTTTCTTGTTCTAAAATAAGACATTTGAACTGCATTTAGGGAGCATCTTTCTTTGGATTGACAGTTTGTTGATCGTCCTGATAAGGAGGGTCCTTATTAACACTTCAAAAAAGGAAATAGGGCCCTTTACAAATCTGCATGTGGAGCATCAGCTTATCTGTTTGCGGTGACATTTTGTTCAATATCTAGTTCCCCTGACATGCATGGGCTGTTTATTATAGGATGCCCATCTTATGCAGCTATGTTTGCTCTGTTTAAATTGTTTTCTTTCATGTGTTATGTTTGCAATATTTCCCTATGATCTGATTGATAATATGTATTTTGATGTTTTTGACTAATTTATGTGTGCCTTTGTTTTGTAGGAACTTGTCAAATCTTGGTCTGAAAGGCGTGTTATCTCCTGAGATTGGACAGCTTATTAATATGCATTCTCTGTAAGCATATTCTGTACTTCCTTCAGTGGTATTTTTTGGAACACTTTGATTTTACATTACATGTTTCACACTTTGAATCAGAAGATTGTTTTTGATATTTCTGAAACTACCACTGAATCAGTCATTTTGCACTTCGATCTAGACTTTTATGTTGAGCACAGCAGTAAAGCTGAAATGTCGTAGTGTGTATGTTTTCCTTATGAGGCTTATCACCTTTAGCTTTTGAGCTGTCGATTATGGCACATCAGTTAGCTTCATGGAATACAATCTGCATGGGTCTAATTCAAGTACATGACTGTTTGATGGTAAATAGATCCTCCACCCCCAAGAGTCACCCACCCATTGGAAAGAGCTCTGTATTTTTTCCTATCGTTAGTACCACCATAAATCTAACTGTTGAATTATGTATGCCCATTCAGGCCTTCACCAAGAAAGCATCTTGTATCTACAGATATCATTTTTTGTATCTTATGCACTTGTGTTACTTGTGAAATGATGTTCGCTCTTCAAACTTTTCTGATCTATTTTTCTTCCATCTATACAGTGTACTGCACAAGAACTTGTTCTATGGTACTATCCCTAGAGAGATAGGAGATTTACGGGAGCTGAAGGTGTTGGATCTGGGGTACAATAACTTCAATGGATCAATTCCATCAGAGCTAATAAACATTTTATCCCTGGAGTTTATGTGCGTGCAAACTTCGATTATGTGTTTTTTCCATTTCAGTTTAACTTCAAACTTGACTGACCTTACTACTTGAATTGCAGCTTTCTTAAAGGAAACAGACTTTATGGTGATTTACCTCTTGAGCTAAATGAGCTCATCAGTCTTTGTGAGTCTCAGGTTCACCAAGGCAGGGCTTTGTCAAATAGGGATGCCCACTGCAAGGTTTGTCTGAGCTTTTCTTCTACTTGCATATCTGAGAGTTACACTTGTGATTATGCAAGGCTTGAGTGCAAGTTCAAATCAAAAAGGGATTAGAGCAAGCTTGATTTTGGGTTTAAAAAAATCCCACCCTGCTCCTGCAATCACATGTATGTTAATGATAGCTGAAATATTTTAGAATTTCGACTCAACAAATATCAGAGCTTTTGTTAGGAACTGTTCCTTCCTTGGTAGAATGGTAAATTACATCCTAGTCTTTCGTAGCAGTGTAAGGCTACCTCAATGGATCAAATGGATGTATGGCTTGTTGGATGCTCCTTTTACTTGAACACCAAGTAGGCAGTAACTACTAAAACCAGTATAAATATTTTGTTAGGAGAACTTACTTTATAACACACGTCTGGAGTTCAGTACTTCAGACTGTCATAGGCACCATTACTTGGTTACTAGGTATACTTACATTTTGGTCTACAACGGATTCTTGGTTGATGAAACTTTTATTGAACATTTTTCCGTTAGGATGATCTAGTAAGGATGACTTGGAAATTTTATGGCTTCTTTTGCAGGATTTTTTGTTTACTGCAAACATGATCGTTTGTTTCCTCTAACATTCAGTTATTCACTATGTAGGGGTAAGGACAGCGCTACAACCAGAAGACTTCTAGCAGGCAAACAAAATCATTCTCCAAAGAACGAGATGCTTGGTTCTGAAAATTCTGTATTAGAACCATCAGATGTGAGCCCGTTTTTTAAGCTCCATGAACCCCACAAGGATCCAACACCACCAGTTTTGCCCCATGCCCTGACACCACCTCCTCCTTCTGAACCTGTTCCTTCCCTTGCCTCTCTTGTATCTCCCAACAAAGACCAAACCTTAAGCAAAGGGAGCAAGGGCAAGAGCAGGAAGACGATATATGCGTTAATAGGAGCAGCGATTTGTTTTGTGGTTCTATCCTTGTCAGCTGCAATATTTCTTTGCTACCGCCGTGGGAAGGCTAGCAGTGTTGTGCCCATGTCTTCAAGTAGGGAACTGCAGACCACTATCCTGGGAGGTTAGTGTGCTGACAGATTTGTTTTTTCCATGTTAAGATGCATTTCTACGATCATGGTAGCAACAGTGTGTGCTTCTTCTAACGCACGCAACAGAAATTTGGAGTCAACTGCGAAATTCTGACTTCTATTTTGCAGGCATAGCTTTATTCAGACGGTCAGAACTCGAAACAGCCTGTGAAGATTTCAGCAATGTAATCGGTACGCTACCTGGATGTACATTGTATAAAGGAACTCTCCCATGTGGAGCTGAAATAGCTGTTGCGTCTACACTGATAAAACATGCCTACGGGTGGTCTGTTATAGCCGAAGCACAATTCAAGAATAAGGTATCTAACTGGGTTTTCTGTTTCATTCTTTTCAACGCTGTAAGATGCTGAGTTTCTAACATAGATATGATGTTGTATTCTAGGTTGAAATGTTGTCGCGGGTGAACCATAAGAATTTCCTGAAACTCGTGGGTTACTGTGAAGACGAAGAACCATTTACCCGGATGATGGTGTTTGAGTATGTTTCAAATGGATCACTATTTGAGCACTTGCACGGTAAGAATTCCCAAGTACATTTTGTTATTCTTCTTGCCAAGATGACTCGTGCTACTAGCCTACTACTAGTAGTTATTACTGTCCACTGTTAGTTAATCCTAACATCGAAACATTTCTGTTGCAGTTAATGAGGCAGAGCACTTGAACTGGCAGTCGCGCCTGCGGATGGCGATGGGAGTAATATACTGCCTTTACCACATGTACCAGCAGTATCCTCCTGTGATCCTAAGGAATCTCAACTCGTCGTGCATATACCTGACCGAAGACAACGCTGCAAAGATTTCAGACATCAGTTTCGGCGATGACTGGAAAGAAGGCGAGGACGAATTCGATGAGCCTGAAGAGTGCACCATAGTGTATAGGTTTGCCTTGCTTCTGCTTGAGACGATCTCTGAAGGCGTCCGTTCTCCAATGACACCGCCTCCTGATTCTGTGGGCGCACCGGTACCTCACCGGCGAAAAGCCCCTGACGGGTATGGTCGACCCGACACTGAGATCAGTCCCCCTGGAGCAGGTCGCGGCGCTGACAGAGCTGGTGAAATCGTGCATAAGGGATGACCCCTGGCGGAGGCCGTCGGTGGGGGAGGTCACCCGGAGGATGCAAGAGATCACTGGGTTCTCTCAGGATCAGTCGACCCCAAGGAATAGCGCGTTGTGGTGGGCTGAACTTGAAATCCTAACGGTATAGAGAAATGCTAGTTCGTTGTGGAATTGCCTTGAAGCCATTCCGCAGTCCATTTGATAGAAGGATCAGAGGAAATTGTACAGTTTGGGTTTCTTACTCTTTAGGCAGGCATACAGTTGTACAGATATGCCTGCACTGCCCACACTATTCTTTCGTTCTTTGGTAGATCTGTTTTTTCTTTCCTTCGTAAGTTTGACTAGTGAAATCCTGCAAGAGCTTGTAAGGCGCAAATATGTGCCAAACATTTGTAAATAAAGTTTGAAATGTGAAACAACTTGTTTCAGCAGTTCAGCGAAGACTTGAAACATTTCGAAGGAAAAAAAAAGTGAAGACTTGAAACGAAATGTACTATGTGCAGGTTTTGGCTCTCGTGTGGATCATCTTTTGCTATTCACAGCATTGCTCCCGCGCGCGTGACAGAGCCACGACTCGGACGGCGGCTTCACCTGCAGCTGCAGCTGCGGCATCCGCCCGGACGTCGAGTGCAGCGGCGAGGAGGCCGCCTTGCCGCTCCTCCTCTCCCTGCTCATCCTCGGGCTGCCACCGCCGCCGCCGCTGTCCGTGGCCGATCGCGCCAGCCTGCTCAGGGCCTTCTTGGCGTCGGCGCAGTACCTCTTGCTCGTGCCAAGGATCGACATGCCCAGCCCGGGGCCGCCGGGACTCGACCACTCCTTGCCGCTGCCTCTGCTCTTCTCCTCGTACCAGTGCGACGGGTCGCCGTTCCGTAGCCCGAGCTCCTTCACCAGGACGTCGCCCATCGTGGTGCTCCGGCGAGGAGGGGAGGCGCGGGGGTGCCGCGGCCGCGCCGGGCTCCACGGGAACCCGCACAGCACCGGCTTGACGCACCAGGGGAAGAGCACCGTGAACCCGCACGACCTCGGTGGCGTCTCGTCGCCCCGCGCCTCCTCCTCGTGGCGCCACGCTATCTGTTGCGGCGGCGTGCCCTCCCAGCTCTCCTCCTCCTGCTGGACAGCGGGAACGCGGCGCTCGCGGCGTGACGTGTGCGTCTCGAGCCTGGCCGTGGCCGGCGCCTCCTCCTCCTCGTCGTCGTCGTGCTCGGAGCGGCGCGCAGCGCGGCGCGGCGATTTCTTGGCGCGCTTCTCCGTGGACGTCCTGGCGATGGCGTTGGCGGCAGGGAGGAAGCGGTCCATGATGAAGCTGGACAGGCGCCTTGACGCGGCGCGGCCGTCGATGGAGCTCAGCCGGGCGGAGAGCGCGGCGAGCCGGTCGGACGACGAGATCCTGTCGAGCGCGTCGGAGAAGGTGTCGTCGTCGTCGTCGCTGCTCGTCGCGTCGGTGGTGGTGTTGCCCCCGTGGTACGCCCGGCCGCCGCCGCGCCCCGGCGGCGGCCTCGGGGGCAGCCATCCCCGCTCCAGCGACGCGCCGCCGGCCTTGGGCACGCCCGGGGAGCTCTCCCAGGAGAAGGGCACGTGCGTGCGCTGCGGCGACGCGGCGCGCGCGCCGCGCGGCGTGCCGGCCGCCGACCCGCAGCAGGAGCGGCGCGGCGTGGGGAGCGGCGAGTCCAGCAGCTGCACCACGACGTGCCCGTCGCTGGGCTTGCGCCGCCGCCGCCCCCGGTGCTACTGCTCCTGCCCCTCGTAGCCGCTCCTGGCCGTGACGATCTCCATGCCGGCGAGGGCGCTGCACCTGCAGTGCACGGTCGGCTAGGCAACCACCACCGCTGCTGCTGCTGCTGCTGCTGCTGCTACTACCGGGGCGCGCTGGGGCTGCGGTGCATGCAACAGTGGTACGATCGGGGGCGCGTATAAAAGGCGGCGTGGCGAGGTGGTTGCGCGCGGGCGGGCATTGGCGCGACGGAGCACCGGCAAAGGCGACGCGCGGCTGGTGGTTGAGCGTTGGTTCGGCGCGCGTGGGGGTGGGGGTGGGGAGCTCTCAGCTCTGTCGATCTACTTCCCGTGACGCCGTTTATAGGCCGCAATGGAGGTTGCCGAAAGGGAAGGGAGCCGCTTCCGGTGGAAAACTTGGAAGGCTCCGGTGCGGGATGGGCGGCACTTTTTTCCATTGTTCCTGCGTGATTTCTTACAGAATTTCTACTTATTATTAATAAGATCACTTCTAACAAGCCACATTGGTAGTATACACAGAAAGTAAAACGAAAAAAAACTTCCACTACCGTCATGTGTTGAAACATAGGGCTGAGCTACTATGGTGAGAATCAATGGTTTATACCCGCAAAATTCTTTTAGAGAATCAATGGTTTAGTTTTTTCTTGGCATACTCGTTGTCATATTTTTTGGGGCGTGCTATGCGTTCGTCGACTGATCTTTTCGAAAGATCACCATCAGATTTTGGCTCATCAAGCGGCCGAGCGATGCCCTCCAACATTGCAACACAAGGTTTTTTCAGAATATTTTGCAATTGAAGTTTTGTTGTAGATTTTTTTTCTCTCTTTTTGCAACAGAGGTTTGTTGCCGGTTTTTTTTCGTCTTCACCTTTTTTCAACATAGTTGATGTTATGGAAGAAACTTCTGCAATATTGGTGATGTTGCAGACAAATTTGAAGGCAATTGTGTGGAGCCAGGGGCACGCGTGATATGGGACACTTGTTGTGTCATGTGTGAGTGATGCGGCGGGAGAGGGCCAAGAAACAGTCAGTTGATGGGAATCATTTCTCATAAACTTAGGCAAATCTTGTAAGGTCCCTTGCTATACCATTTTCTTTAGAAATGCACACTCAATCACGAACGCACACCCTGTCCTAGGAGCATCTTTTAGATACCGAACTAACGGATCTTGAGATTGATGCAGTCACAATATGCACCTTGTAGTTGACGACTACGTCATACCTTTTAAAAAGACAGCGCCGGAAAGCCTTAAATAAGTTCAGAAAATATGCAAGTACGCAAAATCAAAGTTATGCTCAATTCGTAGTCACTTGCTATAGCATGTTGTAAATCCACACAAAACATTCAATTCTTTGCACAATTCCATGATATTGAAGTGTTGCATTTTAAATGTCAGTTTGAAATGAATCTAAGTGATAATTGTCTTTTTTGGTGATGCAAGTAAGGAGTGATCTATAGGTTCGTCTTAGATATAGTTTGTTTCTAGGTCAACATCAATAGCTTGCCGATCACGCTCTCCTAATTGCACTTATCAAATATAGATGTTTTCGATTTAGAAATAACAAGATTGTCTGAATACACACGAATGCGTTTATGTACACCTTTACAGTATACTACTTCAATCAAAGACACTTATTTTGAGATGGGAAGAGTAAGTTTTAGTAAATTAAAAACACTTATTTTAGGACCGCCCGAGTAGATGTTTGCCAAAAAAATAGAGGGTACAACCAGGCGTGTGAAGCTCTCTTGCAGTAAAAGACACTTAACACATTTTCAAAGACAAAACTTTGCTGGAGATTCTCTAGAAAATCTCAAAATTACGTGGATATGTTAACCCTTTTGTTTCCGTTCAAGATTCATTCTCCCTCTTTTTTCTCTTGGGGCGCGGCAACTAGCCAGAACGGAGCTACCATAGCTTGATAGCTACTAGTACTACTAAGCCTGGGAATAGTTTGGACTCAAACCTAAGTTTTAGTTCGGTTTTCCTAATGGGTTGTTTTGGGTTGGTTTAAATGGTCTGAGGCCCTAATATAATCTGGTCTAGTTTGGGCTCTATCATTTATTGGACTGGATTGGTTTGGTCTGAAGGTAGACTAATAGATCTCAAATCAGCCACCTGTTTAGGGGTGTACGAGACTAGCATCCCAAAACAAGCGTACGAGACCAGCACATCGTAAGCCATCTTCCACGCTCTAGCCGCTGGGGTGTTGCTGGGCTGCCTTTGCCGCCGCCGGAGATCCGACGGCCGTGTTTTCCTCCCTCTGCCTTAATCCGACCGTGTCGATCATGACGCCGACATCATGACGTTGTTTCTCTCCATGAAGCGCACGACCGGCGACTAGCAGCGAGTCTCTCTCCATTAAGCGCACGGACGGCCACGCAGATGATCAGTAGCTTCATGTTGCATACCAACACCAGCTTGTCCATGGTTTCAAACTATGGATTAAATCCAAAAGGATGAAACGGTCTGGATTGGTCTGGATGGAAACTACACCTAGTTTGGTTCAGTTTAGATTTTAGACCTCAATAATTGGATTGGATTGGATTGGTGACTGGAAGGGAAGTCGAGTGATTTGGCCTGGTTTCAATCTGGATTTGAAACTATTCCCAGGGTTAAGTACTACCTTGTCAAAAAAACATTAGTGTTGTTTTAAGCTCCCAGTTGGATTGTTCCACATGGATCCGCGCGGGAGGGCATTTTACTAGAGAGACGTTTAACCGTTATTAATCACAGGCTGACGGTCCCAACAGTAGCATCGTGTCACCGGCATTCCATCCACTCCGCGCGAGATCGAGGGCAAAACCCAACGGCACGCCAGTACTAGTGCTTCCGATGAGGCGTTGGCACTTGGCAGTGGCAGGTTTCTCCTGATGTACGGAGGTGTACAGTGTACTTAAATGCTGAGGAGGAATCTTTCGGAAACGCCGTCCCGGCAGAAGATCAGGTTCTAGTACACCACTCTATTACCAGCCTGCCACATTTTTAAGCCGCTGGCCTGATTAACATGGCGACTGGCGAGCCTTTGAAACAAACCACATGCGGATGTCGTGTGTCATGGGGTGGAGAATCTGATATGCCATGCCCGCCGGCCACTGACACATGCGAGTACATTACCATCTGACATCGGGGGCTGCGGATCTTGCTTTCTTAGGTGCGATTCGAACACGTCGGCCGGCTTTCTGTGGCGACTCCTAATCCGTTGCCTCGCCGTCAGAGATCAAGAATTGTTTAGAGATTGGATGTAGTTATGTATACCCACACACACACACACATAAATCAGCGATGTTTTTCCCTTTTGAGAATTGACGGCTGATGATATCTTATGAGGATGCCCCAGGGATAGTGGGTATAAAACGTTTTGTATGGATGTACTGGTGTATGGGAATTTGAATTTTGTGGAACCTTTGTACTTATCAGTTTCAGCAGTGAAATTGAAGGAACCCCTTTTAAGTCGAAAATAAGAATCAGCTGTGCCAATTCTTTAGGAGCTGTAGATAGTTAGTACTACTTCCGTGTCAAAAACACTCTTTTATAATTATGGGACGGAGGGAGTATTATACACATACAAATCCGCGACGATAATTAGTACAAGATCGACCATATTTGATGTGCTGGACCTACATCTCAGCAACGTTGATGCTCCTCTAAAAATAAAAATAAAATACGGTTCAAACATATGTTGCATCCAATTCTCCTTGTGTGTAAGCAAAGGTCTCGCTGAAAATTAACGCAACTAGAAGTTCTAATACAGAAAGAAAAACAGATTAATTTTTTTCTATAGAAAACATACATATCTGTGATCTAGTTTTAATCCGCACTATTTTCCTAGCCAGTATAGGAGGATTTTAATCTCCAAACATGGAAATCTGTATGTAAAAAAATGAAACAAATCATTATTTTTGTGTATCAATACAAAATAATAAGTAGAACCATTAAAGGTAACTACTAGCGGAAATAGGTGATCTGTTACCTTTTTCTTTGGTGGCTGCTGCCCTGGTGCCGGGGGCAGCTGACAGTTGGCGTTAAACTCATGAAATTCTTTGGTTTTGATTGTAATTTTTCTTCTTGGCTATTGGTCCTTTATGCAAAGAATAGGGTATTGTTGCTTTTTTTTAGCTTTGTCAGGTTGATGTATACGTGGCTTGTACTTTGATCTTTATTACATGAACGAGACAAGTGGTACTACTATGCAAAAAACAAAAGTAGCAGAATACTAAAATCTAGTTCTAGCCCAACATATTGACTCAACTTTTAGTTGACATTTTTTCCGGCTATGGTTTCCTATTTATTGAATCAGAGGAAACAAAAACAAATTTTGGGGCCACTAAGTTTAGCTATTCGTTTTGAGTTAAAATGAGAGCACAATGGACAATATTAAGACTTGAAGAAGTGAACCTTACTTTATCAATTTAAAGCTAGTGTTACTTTGCTAAAAGTAGGTTGTCTTTCAATCAACTTTGCAGTTACTTTCTGTCACTAACCTTACTGCTTCTTGGTTAGATGAGCAGATATGCTTTCCAACAGTGGAACAGTGTACTAATATTTGAATGATGACCATTGCAACAAAACATTTGCATGTAAACTCACTTGGCCCTAAAAAAGTACTTCCTCCATTCCATATTAGTTGTGGCTACGGATGTATTTAGACGTATTGCAGTTAGGGTGTGAAGTTATCCACTTCTGATCCATATTAACCTTATCACAAGAAAGTACCCACGAACAGGGCCGGCTCTAGCATTATGGAGGAGCTAGTGCGAATCGAGGTACAATGGACCTAACAACTACTCCTTCTGTTCCAAAATATAATGTGTATTAGTTTTTTGAAAAGTTAAACATGTGCATGTTTGACTAGGTTTTTAGAAAACAATATCAATATTCACAGTACCAAATTTGTATCATTATATCCAGCACGAAAAGTATTTTCATATTTTCATGTCGGTATTTAATTCTATAATATTGGTCAAACATACACTTCATAAAATAATAGGTATATTTTTTTGTATTCGTGTCCTCGTCATATGTTATGCAGTTACTTATTTTCTAGTAAAAAATTGCAAAGTAGTATGGTGCAATGGACAATACAGTATTGCTGGTAAAACAGGAGTGCACAAATTCATTATATTTTTAAGTGATAAATATTTGATGATTATAGCTAGAGCACACAAAAAAGGCTAAAAACAAGCCACCAACCAAAAAAAAGCTAAAAACAAATGCAAAAAAAGGTAAATGAATTATATACTAAATCCATATGCAAGATAAAATGCCAAATGCACGTAAATTATACCAAGAAATAAGAACAGAGGGAAAATAATAAAAAGGTGGAACGAGGAAATAAAAGGAAAGCACACACGGTGAAGACTTGTAGAGTAAGAAGAAGGGAAAAAAACTCTCCAAGAAAAGGAAATAACAGAGAATACAAGACTATATATATATATTGGGATTCCGGCCCAGACAGCCCATGCTGCTTGTCGTGAGCTTGGTAAGCACGAAAGGCCGCATCTGAAAAAACAAGAGAAAGCTCGGAAGGCCCTCTCCTCCTCCCCCAAACCCCAGCCATGGCCGACGCCGCGGACCCCGCCGCCGACCAAAACCCTAAGGACGCCGGGAGCCGCGTCCCCGAGCCCTGGGCCGGCGCCGATGGAGAAGTCGCCGAGGAGGAGTACGAGTACGAGGACGAGGAGGAGCTGGACGAGCCGGCGGCCGCGGCCCTCGTGCGGGAGAAGGTGCAGTCCGTGTTCCGGAGGCTCTCCACGGACCCCGTGGGGATCCGCGTCCACGACGTCATCATCAGGGGCAACGCCAAGACGCGGGACGAGCTCATCGAGGCGGAGGTCGCCGACCTCCTCCGCTCCGCCACCACCGTGCAGGACCTGCTGAGCGCCGCCGCCGACGCCAGCGCGCGGCTCCGCGGGCTCGACGTGTTCGAGGCCGTCAACATCACGCTCGATGCCGGCCCGCCCGAGCTGCCCGGCACCACCAACGTCGTCATCGAGGTCGTCGAGCCCGCCATCCCCCTCAGCGGCAACGCCGGCGTCTACTCCAAGCCCGAGGTGCGCTCCCCACTTGGTTCGATTTGTTGGTGATTGCACTGGATGATCAAACTGCTTGTAGCTAGAGACCTGGAGCAACACTTGTTTGTGCCATTGGGCTTGGATTGAGATCTAGATTCATGGTTAACCCATTGTTAGAATAGTCGGTCGTCTTTCCTAATGTTTTCTTATGATTATATTGGCATTATGATTCATTAATCATCATGAGTTCCTGCTAGTTGGACGCACATCAGTAGTGGAGATTGTATCCCTGCAACTGTAAGCCTGTAATTAAAACAGTAGCAAGTAAATTGCTAAGCACAAGCAGCACCTACTGTATTAACTTTACAATCAGTATGTAGCCACCTTAAGTAGACCAGATAGTAACACTTAGCTGGATGCTCCAAATTAACTTAGGATGCTTCCGTTTTAATCAATACTATCTGTAAGTAAAATTTTCTTGTAAATACATGGTAGACTTTAGGTTTGCATAAGTGAAGCAATGGAACACATAGAGTTCTTTAAGTAAGGAAAATCTGGAACACTTAGATTGTCCTTGGACATCATCTTAGCTGATAATCGATCTCAACTCATTAGAGCTAAACTCTACTATTCGATTGTTGGACAATGGAAACTTGAAGAAGCAAAAGGTATGCAATTTTTTTATATCAGTGTGGGAATGCTAGTAAATTATCTATATTATAACATGGAAAATCTCAAGCTTGAGAATAAAATATGCTTTAATATTTGGGTAAATACATGGACCCCTGATGGACGCACAGTAATGTTTACTGACAAAAATTAAGCTTTCTACATCCTACATACTATAGTACTATATCACACATCACTCTTTCTTGGACTGAATTTTGTGGCCCTCCACAACCTAGGTAACAGCAGGAATAGACAATGGGGATATGGTGTAGGTCTTGGGTGCTCGTGAGCTCACCTACTTTTTTATTCTCCAAGCAAAGCCTGAGAGAGAATGTACATGTTCATATTTATATTTGACCTTAAAATCATCCTAATTAGTATACTGAACATGTTTATGAAAAACTGGTTTAGTCATTCATGTTATCAGTTACATTTTGTTCCTCCCAGCTGGTAGCTTGTATGTTGATGTTATCCATCAAATTCTTCAATCTATGAATGCGAGTCAATCTTGATCAACTGATATACAGTGAGTATGTTTAGCTGCCCATAAGAAAATTGACCTGGCAACTGATAACTAATTTTATAGTTTAAGACTTAATCCATGACACTATCTGGTCCGAATAGTGTGATACATAAACAAAAAAGAGATATTTATTTGTCTGATTAAGAGGGCAACTTTGTGAGTCAAGCTATGAGTTCAGTTATCGGTGTTCAACATGCAACTTTCACAACTATAGATTACCTTGTTTGTTTGATCTTCAGCACATTCTACCGATGTTTCCAAGTTTCAAGTAGCTCAGAAAATAATACTAATGTTTCAACGTTTCTAACAGTTACTTTTTAAGTACGGAACAAAAAGCTGCATGCCATGTGTTTTGTTAAAATAATTGTTCTGTTGAGAAGTACTCCCTCCGTAAAGAAGTATAAGAGCGTTTAGATCACTAAAGTAGTGATCTAAACACTCTTATATTTCTTTACAGAGGGAGTACTTGGTAATTACCTTTACCCTATGCTGAATACAAATACTTTAGTATAAATATAACTTTATAGGTCATGATGTTACCGAACCTATATTGTCGGCATCATAAGGGCAGGAAAAAACGCTGTTGTTTTTACTGCATGGCAATCTCCACTACTATTTCATAGGTTATCACATCTGATGCGTGAGTGTGTTACGTTTGTAGGCAAAAGCATGGTCAGTGGAAGGGGCTGTTAAGTGGAAGAATTTGGCTGGCTATGCAGACATCTGGGATGCTTCAGTTGCATATGGTTTCGACCAAACAACAGAGGTTGGCGAGGAGTCTCGCTGCCAAGATTTAAATCAATACCAACACCCTTGATGGCTCGGGCTTCATTGTTGTCACAAGATTGGATGAAGTTCTCATCATACAAGGAGCGCCTACTTGGTCTTTCATTGGGTTTGCTTTCAACCAGGCACCACGATTTATCTTACAACCTTACATGGCGTTCCTTGACTGATCCGTCACGCCTCGGCGTCCAACGTCCATAAGAAGGCAGTTAGGGCATAACCTTCTATCTGCATTGAAATACACATACAAGATTGATGAAAGGGATTCACATATCAGGCCAACAAAAGGATATGCATTTTTCTCATCCTCTCAAGTTGGCGGTCTTTGGGATAACAAAGGATTGAAATTTTTTCGCCAGGTCTGTTTTCAGCTTTTCTGTCCCCCTTTTCACGATTTCTTTAGCACCAATCTATTTATCATTTCTCTTTTCCTTTTTATGGTTCCTCACAATAATGGAGAAGTATACTTGTCACATCCATTCTCATTATTATTATCTTACAATATGGTGCTTTTGACTTTGCTTCAGGAGTTTGATGTTCGTGCTGCCGTGCCTTTTGGATTCTGGAACGCTGCTCTCAATGTTGGTGTAGGAGCGGGTGTTGTTTTACCACTGGCAAGAGGATTTATGAATTCGTCTACACCTGTGACTGATAGATTTAACCTGGGAGGTCACAATTCTCCAGTTTGCAGCCTGGGTGGAATATCATCCTTGCTTGGTTTCAGAACAAGAGGAGTTGGCCCAACAGAACCACGGAGGCTTGTCCCCGGGGAGTCGGAAGATGGTTCTCCTGCTGTTCCAGGGAGGGATTACTTGGGTGGCGATCTTGCTGTTTCTGCCTTTGCGGATGTTTCCTTTGATCTGCCTCTGAAGGTGTTTAGAGATGCTGGAATACATGGTCATGCGTTTCTCACTGCCGGGAATCTTGCGAAGCTGTCGGAGGGCCAGTACAAGAACTTCTCGCTTGATGAATTCCGTCGTTCGTTTAGGAGCACTGCTGGTGTCGGCATTATTTTGCCGACTAAACTGTTCCGGGTGGAGGTACGTTTCGATAGTCCTCTTCGATCTCCTTTGCGCCAGATTACAGATCATTTGTTTGTGCCTGCCTCCTGACTAACAAGCTTGTTTTACTGCATCTGTTCAGGTGAACTACTGCTACATTCTGAAGCAATCCCAGCACGACAGCGGGAAGACGGGAATCCAGTTCAGCTTCTCCTCGCCCTAGTAGAGACCTGCCACCAAGTGTCCTGCACTCCACGTGCCATCCCTTTTGCCTCGTCGACCCCCTTCTGCTCTTCTCTTTCTCGACGAGTACCTACTGGACAAGCGTATTTGTGTTTTCAGCCTTGTTTTGGGCACCGAGGGGCCTGGAATATCTCGCGTGCCGTTCGGCGTTTTTGCACATCTTCCGGAAGAGTTCAGTTCGGTTCCCTTGTTAACACTAGTGATTGTCGTGGACATGCCTGTGTAACTGAAATACCGATGCTGCGATGGTGGATAGAACAATAATTTAGGCGGACGAGGAATATTGGCGCTACTGTGACTCTGTATCACCCACTTATCTTGTGATTTGCGAGCCTATTTGGCAAGCGTTTGTGTGTGCTGCTTGGATCAAACACTGTCCGTTTCAAACGCAGAAAATACCTCTAAGGGTACTCGGGCATGGACAGCCCGGCCTGACGACCTGGCCTGAAAACCCTAGGCCGGACTTGGGCCTTGTTTTGCAGCCTGGAAGATAGTTTGGGCTGGGCTTGGGCTTCTCTTTTTCTGTTTTTTGGGCTGGGCTTTCGGGCTTCAGGCTTCGGGCTTGAAAACAGAGTATTTCAGGCTTTGGGCCGGGCTCAGGCTTGAGAAATGAAGGTCAGGCTTTTACAAGCCAGGCCCGAAACCCAGCCCGGCCTGACGTTTGCCTGAGTTTAGGAACCGGGAAACAAGGGCAGCGCAGCTGCTAGAAAACTGCATAATTCGTTGCTGAAGACTATTGTCCTCGGCTTCTCCGGCGCGTCCTCTGGTGGCGGTGGCAAGCTTTGGGGGCTGTTTTCCTTCGGGGCATCGGTTGATTGCTTGATCTGGAGCGTCCTGGTAAAACATAAAGGGTGATGGGGAAGATGGGGTCGAGGCGAAGCTCACAGTGGCAAAAGGGGTCGTGGAGGCTCATTGGCGACAATGGAATCACATGCGGGAGTTGGGGATGTTGAGCTTAATTCGAGTGTCCTGGCGGCGGAGAGGGTGAGCACGGGCTGGGAGTCGGGAGAGGGGTGTTAGGGGGTTCTAGTAGGGGGCTTGGGCGGCATTGTGGCCGACTTTAGGCGTATCTCTGGATCGACTGAATATAATTCTATCTAAGGGTGATGTCCTCGGAACTAGTGAACCACATGAGTTGGTTAGATGCGTTAGGCGTAGGGCTCGTAGTACCCTCCCCCCCCCTCTTGATCCAACCTTTTCTTCGCTTCGGTAGTTGATCACACGTCGTGCGACAACGATTGCGACAGTGAGTGATGAACCTGATGGCAGGGGCCACTATCAGGGGCAGAGAGAGGAAGGGCATGGGGTTGTTATCTCCCGTTAGAACTAAGGGAGATTGGCGGTTGAGGTTAAGTCATGGCTTACTGCTTCAGTAGGAGGGTCGTGCGCCGGGCTGTAGGTAGACTAGGTTAGTTTTTTCTCTTCTCTTCTTTTCCTTTTCTTTTTTGTTTCATTTTTTCCTTTTTATTCTATCTAAATTTAATTTAAAAACCAAATCTTTCCACAGAAGTCCATCTAGTAATACTTAGGGCTTAGCCGAAGTGATCTCTTTTGCCGGATGAAAAAATAGATTTATTCGCTTTGAGCCTAGATTGGGTTTCCACGTGGGCCCCACAGCTCAGCCAATTCTATACTCCAAGACTCGCTGGCCATGACTCGCTGCGTGCACGGTTATTCATCCGTGCGTTGTACGTCAGGGTCAAGACGTACGGTAGCTGGTCAATTATACATACATTCATCGCCCATACGTGGCGGCCAACACAATCTTGGCCGGCCAGCTGGGGTAGGACGCTGGCCGTCGTGCATTCATGCTTCGGCGAGCCCACCGACCGCCCGCCGTAGCCCATATGGCGCCCGCCGCAGACGGTTCGTGCTGCTCGGATCAGGAGGAGGAGAGGAGAGCCGCGCGGCACGTGGATGAGGGCGGCGGCTCCACCCACCCACCCGGACGCGAGAGCGTAGCAGGTGCGCTCCGGTGACATGTGGGCGCACCAAAGAGATGAAGTGGACACAAACGCGCTTTGTTCCTCCGATATAATCTCCTCACTGCTTATGAATGTACTATACACTATCTCAAAAGGAAGAAAGAAAAATCCGGAGCTTGTGCAATCAAATTGGATATGGCAAAAGCCTATGACCGTGTTGAATGGGCCTATTTAAGAGCTGTGATGATCAAGTTGGGTTTTGCAGATGCTTGGGTGAATAGGATCATGACATGTGTGAAAACAGTCTCATTTTTTGGTCCGGGTGAATGGAGTTTTCTCGGAGCAGTTTAAGCCAACCAAGGGTATTCGCCAGGGAGATCCAATATAACCGTATCTTTTTCTTTTGTGTGCTGAAGGGTTCAACAGTATGCTGAAGTTCAAAGGATCTCCTCACTTGGCTCGAGGCATTAGGGCTTTGAATGAGGGTGTACAAAGGCTGCAAGATATCTTAGAGTTATACAGGCTTGGCTCGGGACAAATGGTAAATAGAGGAAAATCGGCCTTATTTTTCAGTAGCAATTGTACAGATGAGATGAAGACGGACGTACACACTGTGTCCGGAATCGTTTCGGAAGCCCTTGTCAAGAAGTACCTTGGGCTTCCTACTGCCTTGGGGAGATCTACCGATGCTGAATTCGAGCACATTATGGCAAAGGTCAAGAAGCTTGTGAACGGAGGAATTCCTCGTATGCTAAGCAGTGCCGGTAGGGAAACACTAATCAAGTCTATTTGCCAAGATTTTCGGACTTATTCCATGAGTTGCTTCCATCTATCAAAGAAGTTTTGCAAAAAGCTTACTAATGTTATTGCTCGGTTCTGGTGGGGAGGTGACGAAAATAAAAGAAGTATGCACTGGAGGAAGTGGGGAGAAATAGCAATCCCAAAAGGAGAAGGGGGCATGGGCTTTAGGGATTTCCAGCTTTTTAACCAAGCTTTGCTTGCCAAACAAGGGTGGCGTCTGATAACACAACCGGAATCGTTGTGTGCTCGAGTATTAAAAGCAAGGTATTTTCATGAATGCGTTTTTATGTCTGCTGGGCGGAAGAGGAACGCCTCCCATACATGGCTAGCAATTCTGCATGGCCGAGATGCTCTACGGTGTGGATTAATTAAACGCATTGGCGATGGATCAACCGTTAATATCTGGAGCGACCAATGGATTCTGGATAATTATACCTCCATGCCTTTAGTCAGATTGCCACAAGCTAATGTCAATCAGGTGGAAGAGCTCATTGATCAGGGGAATGGTGATTGGGATAGAGTGAAAATTGAGGCAAATTTTCTGCCACCTGATACAAAAGCGATATGTAGAGTTCCTGTGGGGCATATGCCGGAGGACATCTGGGCCTGGAAGTATGATAAATTGGGAAATTTCTCTGTTCGGTCTGCATACAAAGCTTTATTACAGTTGAGAAGACAAAATGAGAGTGCATCCACCTCCATAACTGCTCCTATTAGTCATTTAGCAGAAGTTGTGGAAAATCCCAGTGCCACCTAAAGTTCGTAATTTCTGGTGGAGGGTTATTCACAAATTTGTGCCATGTCGTTCGGTCCTGCAGAAGCGTCATATTGAGAAGATATCATTTTGCGAGGATTGTGGAGTGGAGGAAACAATTACACATGCATTGTTCTCTTGTACATGGGCCAAGGTTTTTTGGTCTGAACTGAAGCTTTTCCTTCTGATCAGAATTCCTGTTCTTCATCCAGACTCTTGGGCTATTGATATTGTTGAAAATAAGGAAGTTCCAGAATCACTTGTTGCCATTATCTTAGTTGGGTGTTGGACGGTCTGGACGGAACGGTACAATAGGAGACATGGGGAACGATGTCGTTCCATCCAGGCTTCTGTCAAATGGGCATGATCTTGCTACATTGGAAGGAGTGAAGAAGCACCGAATGCCGAGAGAGAATACGAGCTGGTTACCGCCAGAGGAAACCTTTATAGGTGAATGTTGATGCAAGCTATTCAGGAAACTTGGCTCATGGAGGCACGGGAGTGGTGATTCAAAACCACAATGGTGAGTTAATTCGAGCTCAGGCTATATGGTACCGGTATGTGCAAAATGCAAGGTTCATGGAAGCCTTGGCTCTTCGGGATGGTATCCATTTAGCAATGGATCTTGGCTTTTGCAAGGTTAATTATCCTCGAGAGTGATGCGCAAGAGGTTGTCCGGATGATCAATGTTGCAAATTTTGAGAGGGCGTATATTGCTTCCATTTGTTATGAGGTCCAGGAGGTGAGCTCCAGTTTTGATTCCTTCTTTCTTGTGCATGTAAACCGGGAAGCAAACATAGTTGCGCACAGATGCGCCAGGCAGGCTAGCGTGAATCGTAGAAGATGTTTATGGATTAACTATGTACCCTCTTTTCTTCTAGGTTGTATTCAACCTCTCTGTAATTCTCCTGTTTAAGCAGTAAAGCCTGTGTTTCGCAAAAAAAAAAGAACAAAAAGAAAAAAAAAGAGATGGAGTGGAGGCATGGAGCGCGCGCGCAGGCGATGCCCCTGAACGTACGGCATGCGCCACCCGGCCATACGCCAGATTGGAGATCCGACTCGGTTTCATCCGTGCCGCTTCCATCGCTTGCTCTCTTGGTGGCAAAATTTCTTGTTTTGACCCTTTTGGCGTATAAAATCGGGATCTGACCCCGGTATGGAATTTTTTTGAGATTTGTCCCTTTTAGCTACCGTCGGAGGGCCTGGCGGTAGAGGTCTGCAGGCTACCGCCGCCACCCCTGGCGGTAGGTTCCGTTGACGGCCGTCTGGTCGTTTACGGGCGCTGACGTGGCAAAGGTGACATACCGCCGCCAGCCTTGGCGGTAGGCTCCGTCACCCTACCGCCGAGGTCTCTGGCGGTAGGGTACTGGAGGATAAGGTTTGGTGGGGCCCACTCACGACCCATCCACTCCACTCATCTTCTTCCCCAAGCTCTCACTCGCTCCCCCTCTTCTCCCCCACCCAAGCACCCACTAGATCCCCCGCCATTGCTTGAGATTTGCCCCTTGGATCGAGGTCATTTGCATCACCCGAGGTACCTCCCCCATCCCCCCTTCATTTGGTTGGTTCAAATCATCTACTTTTGTTGGAATCAACTAGTTTTGCAACCCCTAGTTCTTCCTCTAGTTTAGCATTTATTGTGCATTTATGGGTTATTTATGGTGCATTTATGGTTGACCTAAGTAATATGTGTCACTCTTTTGTTGTGGCAAGCTAGCTTAAGTGTTAGGGTTAGGGTTTAGTTAGGTTAGGGTTAGGGTTAGTGCTATGATTAAGGTATAGTACTTGTTAGATTCAAAATCTTATATTTTAGATAGTTCATCCATATGAAATGGCGGTTCATGGATGACTCAATTTTGTTCCATTGTTTTGGATGGATAAACTAGTGAATGTGCATTATTTGGACAAGGCGGCTTTCATGGATGGAAATGCCGACGAAGGAGGAGGCCATGGTTTTGACACAAGCCGAGCTATGATGACATTGTCGTGAAAGTGAGAAACGTCCTCAATTGGATTAACCCCAAGTGATGGTGTGAAGCTTATTGGGCGATATGATGTGGGAGTGGGAGTAAAATCCCGATTAAAGAGTATGCCCATCACCTCTCAATTTGTAACATCCCAAATTTTCAATTTGGAATGTTATACATTAGGTCATCATGCATATCATATTTTCTCGCATTTTTCCGATCCTAGAAAATTTCACGCAACTCAAGGACCCTCGGAGAGAGTTGGAGATTTCATTAGTTTCATATTTGGGATTTCTCAAATTTTGAAAATAGGATCATTGGATTTATTTAATTATCTTCATCAAGTTTTTCCGATAAAAAAATTAAGAGAGGGAATAATATGACTTTCCCAACATTTAGGAAAAATGAAGATATATTATAAATAAATCAAATTTTGGTTTTGAAAGATTTATTTGATTTAGGCAAAAATGAGCATTTTAAAAAAATATGCATAATTGCCCGTTTTTAAAGTTCATTTTGTTCGACTCATTTTTAGGAGTCGGGGAAAATTAATTTTATTAATTTTGGAGTTCGTTTGGTTTTATTTTTATTTCGTTTAGTTTTGTTTAAAAAAAAAACTGCGCCGCCCGCCTGGGCCAAGGGCCCAGCTCGCCTCGCCCCATCTCCCTTCCCTCAAGGCTCACGGAGGAGTCCCGCCGCCTCCCGAGTCCCGGCCACACGACCTCATTGCCGCCCTCCCGCAAGGCACCGCCGACCCTCCTATTTAACCCCGCCGCCTCCTCTCCTCACCGAGCCGTCAGCCGCCCTCCACCCGAGCCGCCTGCTCAAGGCCGCCCGCCGCCCGAGCCACCCGCCGCCGCCACCCACCGCCTCGCCTGACCCCTCGCCACCCGCCGGAGGCCGAGACCCGAGCTCGCCGCTGAGGTAGCATCTGCCGCCGCCCGATCCGGTTTTCTTAGAAAGAACCGATCCGGTTTTTTTCGAGATGTTCGTTTTTTTTTCAAAACCCTAGATGGTTTTTATTTTCTCGGTTTTCTTATTTAGTGAACGTTCACCGACCCGCTCGTTTCAATGAACGTGTTCGTTGGATTAGTTCTGCTAAACGAACGTCCGTCGCTTTTAACTGCTCGTCGCTTTTTCTTTTAATCGGATTTAATCCGTTATTTTACGATTTTGATTGATTCGATTTTCAAATCTGTTTAATTTCTCGCCGTTTATCGGAATCGGTGATTCAAGCGCTGGAGTTTCGTTCTGAAACCGCCGTTCCGACTAACCTACTTACACCGAGTTTTGCTACTGTAAAATTTTGACCTAGTTTCAGATTGCTAGAACCGAGTCGTTCTCTCTCGAGTTTCGACTTTCGATGTTTTATTTTGATTCGATTCTTTTGCAACCAGGGTTCTTAAGTTGAACTTTCTGGTTAGATCTTTTATTCGAGATTTCCCTGTGCATTAGATTAGTACTTATTGTATGCTTGTTGTTTGTCTGCGTTAGATCACCCGTGAGTGCGCCGCTTGTTACCGAAGTCTCTAGGTTTCATGGATCGTCAAGAAGGCAAGTAACACTTTGAACATACTTTCTCATACCCAGTTTTTATGCATTAGATCAATCCTCAAACACTTGCATGAATAGGATCTAATTAAATTGTGGGATGGGAAGTAGATTGAGGTAGTACCTATTACCTGTTTTACTTATGAACCTTTGGGAGTTACTTTACGTTTGCTTATTATGCCATGCTATGCTAGTAGACGTGGATTGGGTGAGTGAATATCCATGACAGATGTGAGATTGATAATTAATGGTTTATCTAAGGTGGCTACTTAAACACACATCTGGGTGGATTGAGGCACTGCTTTCAAGCAGGACTTGCCTGTTTTTTGGGACCGCCACCTGTGCTCAAAGGGATCATAAGATACTTCATACTAGTAACTTACGTGTGCAGCCACAAGCCACTATGGGCTCTGGCATAGTTGACTAAGTCGTATGAACTCTTATAGCGGTGGACTAGAGATGTAGGGGATGTAGGTGTACCGTCCACCCATCGTAAGGGCTAGCACTTCGAAAGACTGTGGTGTCTCGGCCATCCGTCTCTCAAACACCATGCGGTGCGAGAAACCAAACGGAGGCGATCGAGTCTTGTGGGGAAAAGTGCGCAAACCTCTCGCAGAGTGTACAAACTAATCATGATTAGCCGTGTCCCGGTTATGGACAAATCTTGAGTATCTAGTATTTGAATATCATGTGAATCTCAACATGTTACTTCTAATTAATATTGTTGGGTTTTAATGAGTACTTTTAATTGGGATTGAGGATGTCATCAACCATTCTCAATGTTTAACAACCACCATGATAGTTAAATAAAATTATTCCTTTGTTATACGGAAAAATTGGCTTTTCGCAAAACTGTAACCATAGAGCCTTACCACCAGCCAAATATGCATGTAGTATGGGCTTGTTGCTTCATTACTCTCTATGTGTTACATTGCCAGCATATTCCATGTGCTGACCCGTTTTCGGGCTGCAACTTTCATGTTGCAGACTTTTCAGACGACGAGTAAGGTGTTTAGGTCGTGGTTCTATACTCAGTGATGCCGATGGAGTTGATGGACTCACTTATCTTCCAAGTCTTCCGCTGTTATCGTTATTAGATGGCCTTAAGCCATACTTATTGTAATAAGTCCTCTTCTGGACAATCGATGTAATGAGTGTGTGATTGCTACTCTTCTATAAATCCTTCGAAGTACTGTGTGGTGTCAGCATTACTGATCCAGGGATGACACCTGAGCACAGAGACTTGATCCATTCGGGTCTGGTCGCTACAGAGATGGTATCAGAGCACACGCTGACTGTAGGACACGACCACTAAGTTAAAGCCATAGATCAATACTCTCTTCTCATTTTCTAACTCCTCATCTTTTCTACTCTTTAGGATGAAGGACCTTGAAGATCAAGTACACCCAACCGGATGAAGGCACACCTTTTGGATTTCACTTGAAGGAAGTTACCAAGTACACGAACATTGGACTACCAAGTTTCACCGGAACTTTCAACGCCACTCTGCCTGAAGAGGAGCGCTGGAAGATTCAAGCTCACGTTCCAGGAAGGACATTCGCCCCAATCACCAAGCCTATAGATAGTGTTTTCAGCGCACCAACATGGAGTCTGGGAAAGAGCATGGCAGCTCATATTACCATGGGACGCATTGGAGAAGTTTATCAAGAAGACCTCAAGGACACCATCTACCAGATTTGCGGACGCCGAGATGACAACTGGGACGTCGTCAGCACCAAGAAGGATAGATCCATTGCAGCTTTCATCCAGGAGTTAAATCAGCACATTCGACGCCAGGAGAACCAAATGTGCAATGATATGTTGGAGTTGCAAAATGCAAAGGGAAGGATCATCGAACTTGAAGAAGAACTAAAGACTACACGCAAGGACTACATGGACGAGATCGTAGCTCTAGCGAGACACAATAACGATCTTAAGTACGAGATTGAAGAACTCAAGAAGAAGTTGGCGCTCAGGAATGAAGACCAGTATATCGACTGTCCAAGCGACTACATCAACATCGACGACACCGATTCGGATCCAAGTGAACCCGACTTTGAAGACGAAAGTCGAGCGGACATCATGGAGTCTTCCACCGTTCAAATTAGTAGAAGTCCCCACATATTAGTAGTATTCCTCCATGTAAACATTATAGTACACGCACTTTTGCGATAGTTAGATCGCTGTAAGCCCTTGTTTGATTGAATGAAGTGATTTTGTGTGCATTTGATCATGTGCATTTGGGTAGTGATTTCCCTTAGACCTCATTCTATTCTGAATTTCGCCTTTTCTAAACCCATCGATGCCTCCGAGACGCGACCCGGATTCGCTTTTCCCGCCAGAGATCACCCAACTGATCCAAAGCAGTAATGCCCTCGATTCGTACATTGGTATGCAACCAAGGCAACAACAACCCACCACCACCACCACCGCGGATCACTTGACTGCTTTCCTTAGACTAAATCCACGGTGTATTCCAAAGAGTAACCGAGCCGATTGTAGCGTATGATTGGCCCGTAAGATAGGAAGGGAGTTGACCAACGCAGGATGCATGGATGGAGAAAGAGTGAAGTTTGCTGCACATCGGCTTGAAGGACCCGCAGCAAAGATGGTGGGAGAATTTTACAGCCCACTTACCCGTAGACACCGTCACATGGGATCAGTTTCAACAAGCTTTTCGCAGACCGCTTGCTCATGTTTCAGCAGGAGCTATGGCCATGAAGAAGCGTGAGTTTCGCAACTTACGCCAAGGAGGAAGGACTGTTGGCCAGTACGTAGATGAATTTAGTAAGTTAGCACGTTATGCCCCAGATGACGTTGCTACAGATGCGGCTAAGCAGGAGAAGTTTCTGGAAGGACTGAATGATGAGTTCAGCATGCCGTTAATGGTAGCAAGTTTCAACAACTACCGGAGTTGGTAGACCGAGCCCTTATGATTGAAGGAAAGCAAGAAGAAATTGAGAACCGCAAGAGGAAGTATGGGCAAGGGAAGTATAACTCTGGAGCCCAAAGCAGAAGCCCCCTGCTATACTCCCTAAGCCAGGAGTTCGGGCCAGCATACCCATGGAGGAAGTAGTTCGCACAACCATAATGGCCACAAGAATGGTAATATGAATGGAGGAAGCAATGGCCGAACCTGACCACACCAACAACCCCAGCCAAGAAAGACTTGAGTCATGTCACCTGTTACAAGTGTTCCAAGCCGGACATTATGCAAATGACTGTCTGTAAGGCGTAATGGAAATGGCAATGGAAGCTCGAAAGAAGCCCAACCCTTTCAACAGAGGATGTGTGAACCACATTGATGTGGAGGAGGTTGAAGATCAGCCCGATGCAAGAATCGGTAAGTTTTTGGTTAAGTCATTTATCATAGCTTGTTCTTTTCGATACTTGGTGCATCGCATTCATACATATCAAGGATTTGTAGAAAAGTATAGCCTACCTACTCGGACTCTTAAAACCCCTATGCTAGTAAGCTCACCAGAGGCGGAGTATATGGCCGCACAAGGATGTTTTCAAGTGCCACTAAGTATAGGAAGGCATGTGTTCCCGACGGATTTGATCATTTTGGAATCCCAAGGATTTGATGTGATTCTAGGTATGGATTGGCTGTCGATGTATGGGGAAACATCGATTATGCAAGTAAGACGATTTTGCTCACCACTCCGGAAGGAAGAAGGATTAAGTATGTATCACGGCATGAGCCGAGGAGAGCTCATGTAAATTGCCTATCGTGAGTTGTGCAGGAAGAGGTGCCGTGAGTAAAGGATTACCACGATGTATTTCCTAAGAGTTGCTGTGAATGCCACCGGATAGAGACATTGAGTTTTGATTGAACTGCTGCCGTGAACAGGCCCGATATCGAAACGACCATACAGTGATGCCCGCACAAGATTTGGCGTAAATCAAGAAGCGATTAAGGAGTTGTTGGATAAAGGTTATATACGCCCAAGTTCTTCACCTTGGGGATCACCCGCTTTGTTAGTGGAGAAGAAGGATGGATCTTTGAGAATGGTTGTTGATTATCGTGGATTGAATGCAGTAACAATCAAGAACAAGTACCCACTACCAATGATAAATGATCTGTTTGATCGCTTGCAAGGAGCTAAGGTGTTTTCCAAGATCGACTTGCGATCGTATCGTGGTACCATCGATTGAAGATTAGGGAGCAGGACATACCCAAGACAGCATTTACCACGAGATATGGACTGTATGAATATACCGTTATGTCATTTGGACTGACTAACGCACCAGCCTATTTCATGAAACTGATGAATAAAGTGTTTATGGAGTTTTTGGATAAGTTCGTCGTGGTGTTCATTGATGACATTTTGATTTTATCGAAGAATGAAGAGGAACACAAGGAACATTTGAGATTGGTTTTGGAGAAACTAAGGGAACACCAGTTGTATGCCAAGTTCAGCAAATGTGAGTTTTGGCTAAAGGAAGTTGGATTTCTCGGACATGTTATATCCGGAGAAGGAATAGCTTGACCCCACAAAGGTTGAGACCAGAACCAAATGGGAAGCACCAACGAGCTTGAGAGATTCGAGTTTCCTTGGACTCGCAGGATAGTACCGAAGATTCATTGAGAATTTCTCAAGGATTGCTAAGCCTATGATGTAATTATTGAAGAAGGATAACAAATTCATATGGACCGAGGACTGTGAGGCAAGTTTTCAGGAGTTGAAGAAAAGATTGGTTACCTCACCAGCTTTGATATTGCCAGATCGCACCAAGGATTATGAGGTGTATTATGACGCTTCACGCCGAGGACTTGAAGCAAAGGCGTATGCAGAAGGAAGAGTTGTTTCATACGCTTCACGACAACTTAAGCCTCACGAGTTGAATTATGCCACACATGATTTGGAGTTAGCAAATTGCCAGCATGCATTGAAGACATGGAGACATTTTCTCATTGGAAATCATTGTGAAGTATATACAGATCACAAGAGTTTGAAGTATATCTTCACACTGAAGGAATTGAATCTCAGACAAAGGAGGTGGTTAGAACTTATCAAGGATTATGATATGAGATTGCATTATCACCCCGGAAAGGCTAATGTCGAAAGGCGCATTGAGCCGTAAGAGCCACGTCAATACTCTAATGATGGGAGGAATACCCAATGAGTTAGCCGAGGACCTTCGAGAGCTATGTTTGGAAATAGTTCCGAGAGGCTATGTAGCAGCATTGGAGATTCAAATAACACCGATGGATAAAATCAGAGATGCCCAAAAGGCGTATAAGGAAGTTGCCTCTATAAAGGAGAAAATGGGCAAAGGAAAGGCTAAAGGATTTCGTGAGGATGAACACGATACCCTATGGTTTGAAGACCGTGTTTATGTGCCCAATGACCCGGAAATAAGGAAGTTGATTTTGCAAGAAGCCCATGATTCACCCTATTCGATTCACCCAGGAAATACCAAGATGTATTTGGATTTGAAGAATACTTTCTGGTGGACAGGAATGAAGAAGGATATTATGGAGTATGTAGCAATTTGCGATGTATGTCGAGAGTAAGCAGAGCATCGAAGCCGCCAGGATTGTTACAACCATTGCCGATACCGAATGGAAGTGGGATAAACTAGGCATGGATTTCATCACAGTTTGCCAAAGACCCGTGCTTGGACATGACTCGATTTGGGTTATAGTCGATCGCTTGACGAAGGTAGCTCATTTCATTCCAAAGAAGACTACCTATAGCGATTGCTAAGTTGGCAAAGATATACATGACCAGAATTGTGTGTTTACACGGAGTTCCGAGGAGCATCGTATCGGATAGAGGAACCCAGTTTACCTCGAAATTTTGGAACCGGGTTACCTAAACATTGGGGACTAGATTGGAATTGATGCCTTTTTCCACCCACGCATCGATGGATGCACCGAGAGAGTCAATCAGATTTTGGAGGATATGCCGAGAGCCCGTGCACTAGATTATGGGTCTAGTTGGGATGATAATTTGTCAGATGCAGAATTTTCTTATAACAACAGTTACCAAACAAGCTTGAAGATGGCACCTTCGAGGCTCAGATGGAAGGAGATGCAGGACACCGCTTTTCATGGGACGAAACCGAGATCGTTAGTTGTTTGGACCAGATTTGATTAAGGAGTCCTAACGAAGGTTGTTGATTCGAGACAGGCTCAAGGTAGCCCAGCCTAGACAAAAGAGCTATGCAGATTCAAAGCGCAAAGCGATTGAGTATGAAGTTGGAGACAGAGTATATCTTAGAGTATCCCCGCCGAGGAGTTAAGCGCTTTTGGAGTTAAAGGAAAATTAGCACCCCGCTTCGTTGGACCATATAAGATTTTGCAACGCATGGGAGAAGTTGCTTATAAGTTGGAATTGCGGAAGGACCGCCAGAGTTCATGATGTATTCCATGTTTCTCAGTTGAAGAAATGTCACGCCGAGATGGCGGAAGTACCGCTAAGAGATACGGTGCCGCTTGAAGAAATTCAGTTAAAGGATGATTTAACGTATGAGGAAAAACCGGTTAAGATTCTCGATTATGCCAGCAGAGTTACCCGCAGCAAGGTTATCAAGTTTTGCAAAGTTCAGTGGAGCCACCACACTGAGGATGAAGCCACCTGGGAAAGAGAGGAAGTTTTGCTCAAGGACCACCCTCACCTATTTTCTAGTTAACCCGAATCTCGAGGTCTTTATTCATCTTAAGGGGGTAGGTTTGTAACATCCCAAATTTTCAATTTGGAATGTTATACATTAGGTCATCATGCATATCATATTTTCTCGCATTTTTCCGATCCTAGAAAATTTCACTCAACTCAAGGACCCTCGGAGAGAGTTGGAGATTTCATTAGTTTCATATTTGGGATTTCTCAAATTTTGAAAATAGGATCATTGGATTTATTTAATTATCTTCATCAAGTTTTTCCGATAAAAAAATTAAGAGAGGGAATAATATGACTTTCCCAACATTTAGGAAAAATGAAGATATTATAAATAAATCAAATTTTGGTTTTGAAAGATTTATTTGATTTAGGCAAAAATGAGCATTTTAAAAAATATGCATAATTGCCTGCTTTTAAAGTTCATTTTGTTCGACTCATTTTTAGGAGTCGGGAAAATTAATTTTATTAATTTTGGAGTTCGCTTGGTTTTATTTTTATTTCGCTTAGTTTTGTTTAAAAAAAAAAAAACATCGCGCTACCGGGCCAAGGGCCCCACGCCTGCCCATCTCCCCTTCCCTCGCTGGCCGGGAGGAGTCCCGCCGCGCCTCCTCCCGAGTCCGGCTCGGCCACGACCCCGCCGTCGCCCTCCCAAGGCACCGCCGACCCTCCTATTTAACCCCGCCGCCTCCTCTCCCCTCACCCCGAGCTGCCGCCGCCCTCCACCCGAGCCGCCTCGCCCAAGGCCATTGCCGCCGAGCCACCCGCCTCCGCCACCCACCGCCTCGCCGCCACCTCCTGAGCCACGCCACCCGGGAGGAGACCTTGAGCCTCACGGGAGGTAGCACCTCGCCGCCTGATCCGGTTTTTTTAGAAAAACCCGATCCGTTTTTTTTGAGATGTTCGGTTTTTTTTCAAAACCCTAGATGGTTTTTATTTTCTCGGTTTTCTTATTTAGTGAACGCTCACCGACCTGCTCGCTTCAATGAACGTGTTCGTTGGATTAGTTCTGTTAAACGAACGTCCGCCGCTTTAACTGCTCGCTGCTTTTTCTTTTAATCGGATTTAATCCGTTATTTTCGATTTTGATTTACGATTCGATTTTCAAATCTGTTTAATTTCTCGCTTGCTTATCGGAATCAGGTGATTCAAGCGCACGGAGTTTCATATTTAAACCGCCGTTCCGACTAACCTACTTACACCGAGTTTTGCTACTGTAAAATTTTGACCTAGTTTCAGATTGCTAGAACCGAGTCGTTCTCTCTCGAGTTTCGACTTTAGATGTTTTATTTTGATTCGATTCTTTGCAACCAGGGTTCTTAAGTTGAACTTTCTCGTTAGATCTTTTATTCGAGATTTCCTGTGCATTAGATGAGTACTTATTGTATGCTTGTTGTTTGTCTGCGTTAGATCACCGGAGTGCGCCGCTTGTTACTTCGAGTCTCTAGGTTTCATGGATCGTCGGCAAGGCAAGTAACACTTTGATCATACTTTCTCATACCCAGCTTTTTATGCATTAGATCAATCCTCAAACACTTGCATGAATAGGATCTAATTAAATTGTGGGATGGGAAGTAGATTGAGGTAGTACCTATTACACTGCTTTTACTTATGAACCTTTGGGAGTTACTCTACGTTTGCTTATTATGCCATGCTATGCTAGTAGACGTGGATTGGGTGAGTGAATATCCATGATAGATGTGAGATTGATAATTAATGGTTTATCTAAGGTGGCTACTTAAACACACATCTGGGTGGATTGAGGCACCTGTTTTCAAGGTGACTTGCCTGTTTTTTTGGGACCGCCACCTGTGCTCAAAGGATCATAAGATACTTCATACTAGTAACTTACGTGTGCAGCCACAAGCCACTATGGGCTCGCATAGTTGACTAAGTCGCGTAACTCTTATAGCGGTGGACTAGCAGATGTAGGGGATGTAGGTGTACCGTCCACCCATCGTAAGGGCTAGCGCTTCGAAAGACTGTGTCTCGGCCATCCGTCTCTCAAACACCATGCAGGCGAGAAACCAAACGGAGGCGATCGAGTCTTGTGGGGAAAAGTGCCAAACCTCTGCAGAGTGTACAAACTAATCATGATTAGCCGTGTCCCCGGTTATGGACAAATCTTGAGTATCTAGTATTTGAATATCATGTGAATCTCAACATGTTACTTCTAATTAATATTGTTGGGTTTTAATGAGTACTTTTAATTGGGATTGAGGATGTCATCAACCATTCTCAATGTTTAACAACCACCATGATAGTTAAATAAAATTATTCCTTTGTTATACTGGAAAATTGGCTTTTCGCAAAATCAGAACCATAGAGCCTTACCACCAGCCAAATATGCATGTAGTATGGGCTTGTTGCTTCATTACTCTCTATGTGTTACATTGCCAAAGATATTCCATGTCTTGAATTGCTTTCGGGCTGCAACTTTCATGTTGCGAGACTTTTCGCATTTACGCAGTAAGGTGTTTAGGTCGTGGTTCTATACTCGGTGATGCCGATGGAGTTGATGGACTCACTTATCTTCCAAGTCTTCCGCCGTTATCGTTATTAGATGGCCTTAAGCCATACTTATTGTAATAAGTCCTCTTCGGACAATCGATGTAATGAGTGTGTGATTGCTACTCGCTTATAAATCCTTCAAGCTTGTGCGGTGTCAGCATTACTGATCCAGGGATGACACCTGAGCACAGAGACTTGATCCATTCGGGTCTGGTCGCTACACAATTGCATTGGGATGTGTATAAGGGGAAAGTTGAGGGATCACAAGACAAGTCACTTGAGTTATTTGCCACAAAGGTTGAAGTTCCTCGGCCACTACTCGACCTGAACCGGAATGTGTCCTCCCCAATACATGATGCTGTCGTGGTGTATGACCACAATGCGGCTAGCCAACTACCAAGTAGCCAACCAAATGAAGAGGTCATCAATGCTAGAGCCATAGTTCTTCTAGGTGATGATCATGTTGGAGATGAGGCCGATGCTCATGTTGATGAACATGCAAATGTCCATGTTGATGAAGATGCCATCGCTCATGTTGATGGAGATGCTATTGCTCAAGATGATGTGTATGAGGAAGAAGAAGAGATTGATTACAATCCCATTGGTGACCTGGATGTCATTGTGCATCAACAAGAACATGGACCGTAACCTCCCTTACAGCCGTATGTGTAGGTATGAGTCGGATGATGAGGGTCCACCGGAAGAATTGGATGAGGATGGATTCACGCCGCAAGAAAATCAAATTTACAAGAAGGTCAATGGCAAGGAAAGAGGACCCTCTTTGTTTCGTGATCTTAGTCTTGCCGACAAGGCCGTTGTTGATGGTGGCATGAGGTTGGGCTTGGTTGAACCATCACCTTGCCCGAGGATGGGTGATCCGAGGCCACCGGGTGAGGATGAGAATGCTCATTTGAAGAAAGGGATCAAGTTTGGTTGTTTGCAAGAGTTCAAGATATGGTTGAGTGACTACGCCATTCGTAACCATAGGCCGTTCATTGTTCGTCATTCCAACAAAACATTGCGCTACACCATCAAATGTGACAAAGGAGGTTGCCCCTGGAAGGTCCGTGGAAGAAAGATCAAGGAAACCGGGCAATGGGAGTTGAAGAGTTGTGTGGCCACCCACGAGTGCATACCACGGGAGAAAGCGGATCAAGCAAGGGACACCGCCAACTCACGTCCGAGTATCTAGGCTACAAATTGTTGAATGAGATATCCCATGACCCAACCATGAAGGTAAAGTTCCTCATGAGTTCGGTCTTCGAACGATCCGGCTACCCGGTCAAGTATGGAAAGGTGTGGATGGCCAAGGCAAACGCTATAAGGATGTTGCATGGTGATTATGTCGCCGTGTACAACATTCTTCTGAGAATGTTGGGAGCCATTGCTCATCGGAACCCGGGCATGTGCCATAGGGTCGAGTCAATCGAGGGAGTGTTTCATCGAGCTTTTTGGAGCTTTGGGCAATGCATCGATGCATTTAGGCATTGCCGCCCCGTCTTGTCAATTTATGGCACGTTCTTGACTGGAAAGTACAAGGGAACGTTGATGGTAGCAATGGCTCACTCGTCCAATGACAATGTGTTGCCGGTGGCATTTGCGTTGGTGCCTTCCGAGCACGATGATAATTGGGAGTGGTTTATGGATCATGTGAGGACGGAGGTGATTAGCCCCAAAAGAGAGGTGTGCATCATATCGGATCGCCATCATGGGATTCTCAAAGCAATAGAAGTTGACATTCCAGGCTATCCAAAGCTCCAACATCATTGGTGCATGAGGCATTTTGTGGCAAACTTTTACCGTGCATGCAAGAGTAAGGAGTTTTGCAAAGATCTTACCCATGTTTGTGTGGCATTCAACACCGACACATTCCAAAGCCGCTATGATAAGCTATTCAAGGCGTTGGAGAAGAACAAAGGAGGGAGAGAATTCTTGACAAGGCATTTTCCGGAGAAGCATAAGTGGTCACGTGCTTACGATTTAAGGAGGCTTCCGACACGGAGAAATGACAAGTAACATGGTGGAATGCTTCAACAATGTGCTCAAGGGTGTCCGTTCCTTGCCGGTCACTGCAATAGTGAAATATACCTTCTTCAAGCTCAACGAGTATTTTCTGAGGCATTCCGAAGAGACGGCCAAATGGATAGGTGAGAAAATGGAATTTCCCTTCAAAGTTGAGGATTGGTTGAAGCATCAAGCGCGCAAGTCTTGGCGTCAACAAATCATTAGTTTCAATGAAAAAGAACAAATCTACCAAGTCGATGAGCCGGGTGGCACAACAAGGGACGACATGACGTACGGTGGAGTAGCATATGAGGTGCGCCTCAAGACCCGGTGGTGTCAGTGCGAGAGACCTCACAAGTATCATTGGCCTTGCTCGCATGTGATGACCGCTGCAAGGTTCAGAAACTTGAAAGTATCCGATGGTACCACCTTGCGGTTTGTAGGACCTTGAGAAGAGGTGTCTAAAGGGGGGGGTGATTAGACACTAAGTACCAAAGTTGCAGTTTTAACTTCTTTAGGGTTAAGTGGAGTTTAAGCACAAGTTTAACATTCATAAAACATAACAAGCAAGCATGCAAAGAGTATACGAGCAGCGGAATGTAAAGCATGCAACTTGCAAGAATGTAAAGGGAAGGGTTTTGGAGGATTCAAACACAATTGGAGACACGGATGTTTTTGTCGTGGTTCCGATAGGTGGTGCTATCGTACATCCACGTTGATGGAGACTTCAACCCACAAAGGGTAACGGTTACATGAGTCCACGGAGGGCTCCACCCACGAAGGGTCCACGAAGAAGCAACCTTGTCTATCCCACCATGGCCGCCGCCCACGAAGGACTTGCCTCACTAGCGGTAGATCTTCACGAAGTAGGCGATCTCCTTGCCCTTACAAACTCCTTGGTTCAACTCCACAATCTTGTCTGAGGCTCCCAAGTGACACCTAGCCAATCTAGGAGACACCACTCTCCAAGAAGTAACAAATGGTGTGTTGATGATGAACTCCTTGCTCTTGTGCTTCAAATGATAGTCTCCCCAACACTCAACTCTCTCTCACAGGATTTGGATTTTGTGGAAAGAAGATTTGAGTGGAAAGCAACTTGGGGAAGGCTAGAGATCAAGATTCATATGGTTGAAATGGAATATCTTGGCCTCAACACATGAGTAGGTGGTTCTCTCTCTAACCGTAAGTTGGAAGTGTAGGTTTGTTCGATGGCTCTTTCTACGAATGAAGAGGAGGTGGAGGGTTATATATAGCCTCCACACAAAATCTAACCGTTACAAACAATTTACCAAACTCGGTGGGACCGAATCATCAAACTCGATTGGACCGATTTAGTAAACCTAGTGACCGTTAGGTTTTTGGGTGGATCGACATGCAACTCGGTAGGACCGATATGATTAGGGTTAGGGCATAACGTAATCTCGGTGAGACCGATTACACAAACTCGGTGAGACCGAATTTGGTAATTAGCTAACCAGAGAGTTGGTCAGGTAAACTCGGTGGGACCTATTCGCTCTTTCGGTGAGACCGAAAAGTTACGAAAGGGAAACAGAGAGTTTACATTGCAATCTCGGTGGGACCGATCGCTTACTTGCTAGACCGAAACGTTCTGAAGGGAAACAGAGAGATTACAATCCCATCTCGTTGAGACCGAGATCCCTATCGGTGAGACCGATTTGCCTAGGGTTTGTGGTACGTGGCTATGACATCCGAACTTCGTGGCGCTGGATAGAAAGAATCGGTAGGGCCGAGTTTGACTTTTAGGTTTAGGTCATATGTGGATGTGAGAAAGTATTGGAGGGTTTTGGAGCATATCACTAAGCACATGAAGCAAGAGGCTCATTAAGCAACACCTCATCCCTCCTTGATAGTATTGGCTTTTCCTATAGACTCAATGTTATCTTGGATCACTAAAATGTAAAATAAAGAGTCTTGAGCTTGAAGCTTGAGCCAATCCTTTGTCCTTAGCACCTTGAAGGAGTTCCCACATCCTTTAGTCCATGCCACTCCATTGTTGAACTTGTCTGGAACATACTTGATAAAAGTGTTAGTCCAACAAGAGATATGTTGACATTAATTACCAAAACCGCCTAGGGAGCACTTGTGCTTTCAATCTCCCCCTTTTTGGTAATTGATGGCAACATACATCAAAGCTTTAGATAAAGATATAAAGAATAACAAGTAAAGCTTTGAAAAGACATGAAACAAGCATAGGCTCCCCCTACATGTATGCAACCATGTGAATATGGAATATATAGAAGCATGTGAGAGCATAACCATGATGGAGTAGGCAATGTGTTACATGTATCTTGGCCATATGCATCAGAGCAAAGAATATTAAAGAAAATACCTCCATGCTTATGAGTCCTTCTTGCAAACAAGATGTACATCAGCAAGAATTCCTCATACACATGAGTGTGATGCATATACTTACCTTGTATTCTTGAGTTGGCTTAGGGTGGAATGAACTCGCACAAACAAGGTTAGATAACACAGTACATCTACTAGCCAGTGAGCAAACAAAAGAAACCAAAAGAATACCAAGACTGGGATGACATGTAGAGAGTGAGTACTAAGTACCACATTGGATTAGACATGTCCCCAAGAGTAAAGATATGCAATGAATTTGAATGATTCCTTTCCCTTAGATGTCTTGCTCCCCCTGAATCTAGCATGGGATACTAGGAGAAGATAGGGAACAGAAAATCAGAGCTGAAAGATATAAAAGAACAGAGCTTAAAGAAACAAATGAACAGAGCTGATGCAAATAAGCACATATGAACATGCCTTTCCCCTCAAGAGGACATGTGGCATCTCTCCTCTTGAACACCAAGCATCTGGGATCCTTGAGAAATACTTTCTACCTGAGTATTCTCTCCCCCTATGGAGGTGATAAGTTTTGATGTGATCTCTCTAAGTGATAAGCGTTGATGTGATCTCTCTCTCCCCCTTTGACATCAATTTCCAAGAAGGGTTTGATCCTTGAGTCACAGCACAAAGCATTTAAAAAAATGTGATGCTTGTAGAGTACAAGATTCATTGAGTGGAGCTGGATCAGAAGAAACACGTAACAAGTGGCAAGCTGTTTTTCCTGCTAGAAATCGGTGGCACTGAAAGTGGTATGCTTCGGTTGTACCGAAAAGATTCGGTTGGACCGAAAACAACAAATCGGTGAAATCGAGTTCATCGCAGAGAAAACACTTGTCACCTCAGCTCACTAGACCAGTAAGATCTCACAGATTTGCAAGGAATTAACTGAATGATATGCAATGAATTGGATGCGCATAATGCGAGAACAAAAAGAAAGAAATGAAAGAAATCTAGATGAAGTTTTTTTTGAAAGGGGAAACAAATATGCATGAGACAAATGCAAAACACGTAAGAGAACACAGGAGAACTTCATCTAGAGATGGTCGGCGACAATGTCACCTATGTTAGAGTATATTGACTTAGGAGTCAAGTGAGATCACTTGATCATAGGTCATACTCATCGTCTAAGCTCAAAATGGGGTTACCATTTTCGCTTACATCTTGATGTATTCACATCTTGTCGAGTTGCTTTAGCTCATGACTCGGAGTAAAGCTTCTCTAAGATGGAATAACATACCTTGGTTGGTGGTGTTGACCATGTAGTTGAGCTTGTGTGGATTGCTCAAGGTTGATGTAGCTCATCAAGAGTTGGGAGCACCACTTGGAATTTGAGTCCATCTACCTACATGGGTTAGATCTTGCAAGGAATAGCACTTGTGTATCCACAAATGACAATCATGAAGCTCAACATAGAATTTGTCAAAGGATATGTTTGAATGATTCCGTGCTTCCTTTTCTTCAGTCACCATAGTGTAGAGACTTGGTGATGTAGAGATTGCTCAAGATATGAGTAGGTTACAATCTCATGGAGTTTGTTTCAACCAAGTACCTACATGGGTTAGATAACATGCAAGATGCAAATATATCCAAGATATAATATTTTCATCATAAGAGAGATATCATGGATTAGTCATAAGCTCATGTCTTGCATGTATCCAATGGAGTTTCTACTCCAAGTTTGAAGCATCAATGATGTTCAATTCTCCTCTCAACCTACAAAACACTTTCTCATCAAGAGGTTTAGTGAATATATCTGCTAATTGCTTTTCGGTGCGAACATGCTTAAGATTAATATCACCCTTAGCAACATGATCTCGAATGAAATGATGACGAACTTCAATATGCTTAGTTCGAGAATGTCGTACGGGATTATGACCAATTTTGATAGCACTTTCATTGTCACAAAGCAATGGAACATGTTTCACATATATCCCATAATCTTTAAGAGTTTGGGTCATCCAAAGTAATTGAGCACAACATGAACCAACAGTAATGTACTCCGCTTCAATGTAGATAAGGATACCGAAGTTTTGTTTCTTGAAGGACCAAGACACAAGAGATCTACCAAGAAATTGACAAGTGCAAGTGGACTTTCTATCAACCTTGTCTCCGGCATAGTCCGAGTCGGAGTAGCCAACAAGATCGAAAGAGGCCCTCTTAGGATACCAAATGCCAAAATTTGGTGTATGAATTAAGTATCTCACTATCCTTTTTACGGCCTTAAGATGACATTCTTTAGGAGCAGCTTGATATCTTGCACACATGCACACACTTAGCATAATATCGGGACATGAAGCACATAGGTATAACAAGGATCCAATCATAGAGCGATAAACCTTTTGATCAACCGGTTTACCATCTTTGGTCAAATCAAGATGTCCACTAGTAGGCATGGGTGTAGACATACCTTTGCACTCTTGCATACTGAACTTCTTGAATAAGTCCTTAGTATACTTCGTTTGAGAGACAAAAGTACCTTCCTTAGTTTGCTTGATTTGCAACCCAAGAAAGAATTTGAGTTCACTTATCATTGACATCTCAAACCTCTCCGACATTAGCTTTCCAAACTTTTCACTAAAGTGAGGGTTAGTTGATCCAAATATGGTATCTTCAACATAAATTTGGCATACAAATAATTCTCCATTAACCCTTTTAGTAAAAAGTGTGGAATCAATTTTCCCAATTTCAAAGCCTTTTTCAAGAAGAAACTTGGTCAAGCATTTATACCAAGCTCTAGGAGCTTGTTTAAGACCATAAAGGGCTTTGTGAAGTTTGTAGACATGATTTGGTTTCTTAGGATTGACAAAGCCGGGAGGTTGTTTAACATAAACTTCCTCCTCTATTTCACCATTTACAAAAGCACTTTTAATGTCCATTTGGTACAAGGTGATATCATGGTGATTAGCATAGGCAAGTAAGACGCGAATGGACTCAAGTCTAGCAACGGGAGCATAAGTCTTACCATAGTCCATACCTTCGACTTGTGTGTAGCCTTGGGCCATTTAGACGTGCTTTGTTGCGAACTACTTGTCCATCTTCATCTTGCTTGTTGCAAAACACCCATTTGGTACCGATGATGTTGTGGTTGTTGTCGGGCTTCTCAACCAATGTCCAAACTTGGTTTCTCTCAAAGTTGTGTAGCTCTTCATGCATAGCATTTATCCAATCCGGATCTTCCAATGCTTCTTCAACCTTCATAGGTTCAATGCTAGAGATGAAAGAATAGTTTTCACAAAAGTTAGCTAAGCGAGTTTTAGAGCGAGTGATTCTCCCGGTTTGAATATCATTGTAGATTTGCTCGACGGGATGGTCTTTAGCAATCCTTGCTCGAACTCGTGAAAGCTTTTGCTTGGGTCTCGGTTGAACATCTTCTTCATCTTGTTCTTCTTCTTCTTCTTGATCTTCTTCATTGTTGGCGTTGTCGTTCTCTTGTCGTGGTGGAGAAGGAGGTTGTTGACGTTCGTGATGTTCTTCCTCGCTTTTCTTCATCTTGGTGTGTTCCACTTGTGGATGCTTCCGTATCAACTCTTGGTTCACCTTGTCGTGATGTAGAAGCTTCCACTTGGGATGCAGACGAGGTACTCTCCTACACCTCCGCTGGACGGACCTTGCCAATAGACAAGTCTTGGATTGCTTCCGAAGGGTCTTTGTCTCCTACATCAATTGGCAATTGCTCTACTTGCAGCCGTTAGATTCATCAAACTTCACATCTACCGCCTCTTCAACCTTTCGGTGAAATTGTTGTAGACACGGTAAGTGTGAGAGTTTGAGCCATAACCTAGTAGGACACCTTCATGAGACTTAGGAGCAAATTTTGAACGACGATGCTTATCAAGAATGTATCACTTTGAGCCGAATACTCAAAAGTATCCATCTTGGGGTTTGTTGCCGGTGAGGAGTTCGTTTGCCGTCTTGCCGTGTAGCTTGTGAAGATACAAGCGTTTTGTTGCATGACAAGCTGTCTCAACCGCTTCTGCCCAAAATTGCTTTGGTGTCTTGTACTCATCAAGCATCGTTCTCGCCATTTCGATGAGCGTCCGGTTCTTCCTCTCAACAACTCCATTTTGTTGAGGTGTGTACGTAGTCGAGAACTCGTGTGATATCCCTTCTTCGTCAAGAAAGGTGTCCACATTTATGCGTTCTTGAACTCCGTTCCGTTATTGTCGCTGCGAACCTTCTTGATCTTCACTTCAAACTGATTTTGGGCCTTCCTAGCGAAGTTTTTGAAGATCTTTTGGACCTACGATTTATCATCAGAAAAGAACACCCACGTAAATCTTGAAAAATCATCAACTATAACTAGACCAAAAGAATTTCCACCGAGACTTTTGTAAGCGTTGGGACCAAAGAGATCCATATGAAGAAGCTCGAGTGGCCTCCTTGTGGTCATGATGTTCTTCACGGGATGCCTTCCTCCAACCTCGCTTTACCCGCCTCGACAAGCACCGCAAAGTCTATCCTTATCAAATATGACATCGTTAACTCCAAGGATATGATTTCCTTTAATAAGTTTGTCAAGATTTCTCATGCCAACGTGACCTAGTCGCCTATGCCATAACCAACCTTTTGAGGATTTAGCAATGAAGCAAGTTTTAGGTTGTGCCTTTTAGAGAAATCAACAATGTAAAGATCACCTCTACGATACCGGTAAATACCATTTTATGATTGTCTCGACGGAATACTTGGCAATCTACTTCAAAGAATAGAACATTGAGACCAAAATCAGCAAGTCTAGATAATCGAAAGTAAGTTGTAACCAAGAGATTCAACGAGCATAACATTTTGAATGGAGCTATCATGTGAGATGGCCACCTTACCGAGGCCAACCACCTTACCCTTTGAGTTGTCACCGAAAATGACGTACTTTCAAGGACTATCATTTTCAGCAAGCTCACAAAACATGTCTTTATCTCCGGTCATGTGATCGGTACATCCACTGTCAAGAACCCATTCCTTTCCTCCTGACACATATCCCCGAAGAATTGCCATAAGACCAAAATGTCTCATTGCATCATCAAGATCGAAGTCACTATCATCATCCTCATCATAGTATCCATGTTCAACATCGCCATGTGGTGGATCAAGTCCTAGAGAGGGTAATTCGTTAGAGTGAGTTTGACAATGATCTTGCTTATGAATTCTTATAGCTTCGGAAATAATATCACCAATAATTCCAACATCTCCTTTGGCACGCATAAGGTCCTCAGAAGCTCAAATAAACGATCTCCAAACATAGGATCACTAGTATTCATCTTACTCAAGGCAATAGACTTATAGAGAATTTCATCTAGATTTTTCAAGGAATATTTTGGAAAGCGTTCCTCAAGAAATTTCCATATAGTGTAGGCACACTCAAGAGTAGGCAAGATTCTAATTAAGTTTCTAGGCAAGCCTCTAGTGATGAGATTAACAGTTCTCTGATTCCTAGTCATGTCAATTGATTCATCAAGGGTAGGATGCATAGGATCAACACAAGGTGCACAAGGGCTAGCAATGTACTTGTTCAAATGATATTGATTGAAAATTACAAGCATCTCATTTTTCCACTCATGAAAATACTCTCCATCAAGAATAGGCACTCTATGTCTAAGACTCCCCAAAGTAGACTCATCCATCTTCCTCCATAAACCAAGGCAATGGAGACCAATGCTCTGACAGCACTTGTAGAACCTTGAGAAGAGGTGTCTAAAGGGGGGGGGGTGATTAGACACTAAGTACCAAAGTTGCAGTTTTTAACTTCTTTAGGTTTAAGTGGAGTTTAGGCACAAGTTTAACATTCATAAAACATAACAAGCAAGCATGCAAAGAGTATACGAGCAGCGGAATGTAAAGCATGCAACTTGCAAGAATGTAAAGGGAAGGGTTTTGGAGGATTCAAACGCAATTGGAGACACAGATGTTTTTATCGTGGTTCCGATAGGTGGTGCTATCGTACATCCACGTTGATGGAGACTTCAACCCACAAAGGGTAACAGTTGCGCGAGTCCACGTAGGGCTCCACCCACGAAGGGTCCACGAAGAAGCAACCTTGTCTATCCCACCATGGCCGTCGCCCACGAAGGACTTGCCTCACTAGCGGTAGATCTTCACGAAGTAGGCGATCTCCTTGCCCTTACAAACTCCTTGGTTCAACTCCACAATCTTGTCGGAGGCTCCCAAGTGACACCTATCCAATCTAGGAGACACCACTCTCCAAGAAGTAACAAATGGTGTGTTGATGATGAACTCCTTGCTCTTGTGCTTCAAATGATAGTCTCCCCAACACTCAACTCTCTCTCACGAGTTTGGATTTGGTGGAAAGAAGATTTGATTGGAAAGCAACTTGGGGAAGGCTAGAGATCAAGATTCATATGGTTGGAATGGAATATCTTGGCCTCAACACATGAGTAGGTGGTTCTCTCTCGGAACTGGTAAGTTCAAGTGTAGGTTTGTTCGATGGCTCTCTCACGAATGAAGAGGAGGTGGAGGGGTATATATAGCCTCCACACAAAATCTAACCGTTACAAACAATTTACCAAACTCGGTGGGACCGAATCATCAAACTCGGTCGGACCGATTTAGTAAACTGAGTGACCGTTAGGTTTTTCGGTGGGACTGACATGCAACTCGGTAGGACCGATATGATTAGGGTTAGGGCATAACGTAATCTCGGTGAGATCGATAACACAAACTCGGTGAGACCGAATTTGGTAATTAGCTAACCAGAGAGTTGGTCAGGTAAACTCGGTGGGACCGATTCGCTCTTTCGGTGAGACCGAAAAGTTACGAAAGGGAAACAGAGAGTTTACATTGCAATCTCGGTGGGACCGATCGCTTACTTCGGTTAGACCGAAACGTTACAAAGGGAAACAGAGAGATTACAATCCCATCTCGGTGAGACCGAGATCCCTATCGGTGAGACCGATTTGCCTAGGGTTTGTGGCGATGGCTATGACATCTGAACTCGGTGGCGCAGGATAGAAAGAATCGGTAGGGCCGAGTTTGACTTTAGGTTTAGGTCATATGTGGATGTGAGAAAGTATTGGAGGGTTTTGGAGCATATCACTAAGCACATGAAGCAAGAGGCTCATTAAGCAACACCTCATCCCTCCTTGATAGTATTGGCTTTTCCTATAGACTCAATGTGATCTTGGATCACTAAAATGTAAAATGAAGAGTCTTGAGCTTGAAGCTTGAGCCAATCCTTTGTCCTTAGCACCTTGAAGGAGTTCCCACATCCTTTAGTCCATGCCACTCCATTGTTGAACTTGTCTGAAACATACTTGATAAAAGTGTTAGTCCAACAAGAGATATGTTGACATTAATTACCAAAACCACCTAGGGAGCACTTGTGCTTTCGCGGTTGCATGAGTTCACATTGGAACGAACGAGGTTGACATGGGCTCCTAGGTTTCATCCCTTCCTAGATCAGTCATAGTGGCCTGAGTATGATGGGCCACACATCATCCCCGACCTCGAACTCATGGTGCCTACAAAGGGAAGAAGAAGAAAGAAGAGGTTTAGGGGTGACATGGATGACCTAGCTGGATAAACTAGAATGAAACAATTTGGTAGCGGCCATTTCATGGAGGCACCGGACATCAATAGTTGTGGTAAATGTGACGAGCCGGGACACAGTGTTAGGAAATGCACCAAAAAGCCACGGACCGATGCCAACACTCCGGATCCCACTAGTCAAAGTGGTGCCCGAAGAGGAGGTACCGGTGGCACACGAGGAGGTAGGAGTGGTAGTGGACGAGGAGGCAGGAGTGGTGCGCGTGGAGGACGGACGAATCTTGGCGGTAGTGGACGAGGAGACAGTATTAGAGGGCGTGGGGGACGGTCGGGTACCGGTGGCCGTGGTCGTAGGACGAGAAGGGTTGATAGAGGAAGGCCTATTGACATCTTGCTTAACCCAGATGGTTGAAATAATGTGAATGGTACTTGTTATTTGGTCTTGTTTATTTGTTTTTCTTGCATACATACATGTTATTTACTTTACTAACTACCAAATTTGTCTTTATAGGCATGGCTTTTTCCGGTTCCGTGACGAGGCCACCGTGTGCTAACCGCGAGGACATGCCGGACAAGTGGACAGACGCCGAGTTGGATAAGGTGAAGGACAAAGATATGAGAACTCCATCATGTTGGTGTGGATATGTTTGCAAAGTTAAGGTATCCACCGACCACAAGAAATCATGGACGAAAGGAAGAAGATATTTTGTTTGTCCCAACTATGCCCACGATCGTTCTCGTCCAGCTCACGCCTATGATGTACCGCCGGTAAGTTGTTCAAGTTCAAAGAGTATTCAACCATTGAATCTATCTTACTAATGACCACATTTGTTCTTTATTAAATGCACGTAGTCGCCGCCTCCACTTTGTAAGTACTTCACATGGATAGATCAAGATGTGCCAGAAGATGTTAAGAAAGATCAATATCGAGATTGTTTAAGGAGGCAGCGGTTGTTTGAAGAAGCATTTCAGAGAGGCTTGGATGAAGAGCTTCGTGAAAAGGAGAGGATGGAGCGAAAGAAGCGTGAAGAGGAGAGGGCATGCAAGGAGAAGATTGCTCGTCAAGAGAGAGCAAGAAATCTTGCAAGGGCTCGTGAAGCCCAAGAGGAGGATGAGGCACGCGACAAGAAAGGAAAATGGCCTCGTGTGACCCAATAAGGCCTTACTTTCGAAAAACTAGTCATGAACTATGCCTTCAATTCGAGAAACATGTGATGAACTATGTCTTTGATTTGTGAAACTTGTGTTGAACTATGTACTTTATTTGCGAAACATGTCGTCAACTATGTCTTTGATTTGGGAAATTTGTGATGAAACTATGTCATGAACTACATCTGTTATGCTGCTGTTTTTGCTGTTAATTAGAAATGATGAACACGATGGAAAACATAGTAAAATTTTGCTCTGCTTTGCACCCTACCGCCAGAAGCCCCGACGGTAGGCTATGATACCCTACCGCCATAAGGCCTGGCGGTAAGCCACGAATCCCAACAACAAAACTGCTGGAACGCAAAATCTCACATGTTTTGCGGTAGGGTTGGCTATCCTACCGCCAAGGCCGACGGCGGTAGGGTGGCCACTCAACCGCCTTCTCTGCTGCTTCTCCTGTGACCAAATCGGGCATTTTTGGGCCGGTAGGGTTGGCCACCCTACCGCCAAAGCTCTTGGCGGTAGGGTTGCAGCCTGGTGTGCTGTCTCCTGTGACCAAATCGGTGACAATACGGACGTAGGGTTTGCCACCCTACCGCCATCACGTTTGGCGGTAGCTTTCTACCGCCGTAAGCCCTGGTGGTAGGGTTGGCCACCCTAACAGCCATTTTTCTCTGTGACCATTTTTCTCTATGACCAAGTCGGCCATTCTTTTGACGGTAGGGTTGGTCACCCTACCGCCGGAGCCTATGGCGGTAGGGTGCTGATCCATGTCCCCTGCCTTTATTTTATAGCCCTTTGCCTTTCCATTTCTTACAAATTTCTATGAACTAAGCGTCCACAAATGATCGAGTAGCATCCACAAATGACATCCACAAATGATCGAGTAGCAAAGACATACATAACTAAGCATAGTTCATTACATCCACAAATGACACTTGTTCAACTGACTTAAAACATCTAGCGATTCGAATGACATGAGTTCAAACTAGAAAGCTCAAACTCGAGCATACATTTTCTACTACGGAAAAAAAGATCTAAAACGTATAAGACGTTCAATTTGTGCGTCACGATCAAGATTAGGCTTCAGTTGATAATCCGACGATCCCGCCCAATTCTCCAACACACCTTTCGTTTACCGAACCAGGCCCATCGAGCACGGGCGTTAGGAATCTCGACTTACCTTGTGTGATTGCCCATCCAATGACTCCGTCCGGGTTTTCTCAAGTCCAACTCAGAATTCTTCTATGTTCACAAAGAAAAAGATCTCCGTTGCCCACGTAATGTCCGCAAGCATATTCCATCTCATGCAGCTCATTAAGTATCTTCTGCTTTTCTTTCACAAGCCTACGGAAACTTTTCTCTCCTTAAGATCGAAGGTTCCTCCATGAATGGATACTTGTTGAAATCCATCATGGCAGCAATCACCTCATCATTGCTCTTGAACCATGCTTCAAGCTCCCTCTTGATACCAAGTTCTCGCTCCGCTTACAATCTTCTCAAACGCTACCGCTGCACTTCGTAGATGCAATGTCACAACACTTCTCATATACTTTCTTCATCTCCTCCGGGGTCATGTTTTCCATGCTACATGAATTGGAACAAACCAAAACTTATTTCAAATGATACAATACAAACACAAAGCATAACTTATTTATAATGACCTAGGTTACATAATGTTCTCACTAGTTCAAATAACATATGTTACATAAATGATAAGGGTACATGCCATTAGAGTCCAAATGACACTACAACATCATTTGTTTCAACCCCCTCTACTACTCCATAAACAAGACATCTTTGTCGTACGACCCGGGGTTGCAACAAATGACATCATTTCTTTCACGGACCCAAGCCCAATGAGTTGCCCGACTAAGTATCGCCGATGATGGTTGCCTAACTAGCCAATAAATGATCTGGCCAGGGTTGTTAAGTCCATCTCATTCACTTCATCCCTTGTCACACACAATGCAATTTGCCTTGCAAGAGCGCGTCTATGAATTTTCTCTTCCTTCTTGAGATTGCTTATGTTTTTCTCTTTAGCTTGATATAATTTAACTCTGGCATCGTCGCACTTCGACACATAATACTTTGAAAAATCTCTACAAGCCGCATTCAATGCATTAACGGCTTTGACCCACAAGTCCATCTTTTCCTCAATGACTGCACGTTCACGCTTCGCCGCCGGCTCCGCGGAAGTCTCAACAAAGATGATCGATCCCATCCTACAAGTCAAGGGATTACTATAATGGTCATCCAAGGCAAAAATCCTAACCATCTCTTGACAAAAACTATAACCCTAGGAGTAGATCGAGCTAAACGTTATAACCATAACGTTCGTCATATAGGCATTTACTTAAGCATAACCATAACCATAACCTTAACCCTAACCATGTCATTAAACCTAACCCTAACAAAACCCTAAATGATATTTCTTACTACTCAAACAATGCTAGTGACACAATACATTGTCAAAGCACAAACATTACCCTAAATGCATCATATACATTGATTTCACCACAACAAAACCATGAACTAGTGATTCCAATAAAATGAGCAAAATGCATGATTTGGACCAACCAAATGAAGGGGGGATGGGGGAGGTACCTTGGGTGATGCAAATGGTCTTGATCCACCGGCCAAATCTTAAGCAATGGAGGGGTATCTAGTGGGTGATTTGGTGGGGGAGAAGAGGGGGAGAGAGCTTGAGCTCGAAAAGAAAAGTGGGGTGAATGAGTGGGTGGGGAGCAGCACATCCCCCTCCCCTCACAACCTTATCCAGGAACCTACCGCCATAGCCGGCGGCGATAGGTCCCTTTGCCACGTGTACACAGCCGTTAATGGCCAGACGGCGTCAGGAAACCTACCGCCACGAGGGATGACGGTAGCCTCAGACGCACTACCGCTGATTCCTCGGTAGCAAAATGATCAAATCTCGAAATTTTTCCATACCGGGGTCAGATCCCGATTTTATACGCCGAAAGGGTCAAAACACGAAATTTAGCCTCTCTTGGTCTAGTATGCTCCGGAGGCGAGATTCCCCTCACATCATCCCGTGCCAATGGGGGGAGGACAGGCCCGGAGTAGCCCCAGATCTTTTCCTCTTTCTCTCATTTTTGTTGCTATAATTGCTACTCCTAGATATTATCAAGCGAAGGCTGCGATGCAGTTTGTGTGCTGATGGACGTCTCAACCGAAACAGTTGTGTTGCCACTGGGATTTGGACCTGGTCAGGGGATATTATCAAGCGTTTTCTTTAGCCCCCAAGTAACTTCTGCATGCACTGAAAAGGGTATGATAGACAAAATCCGATTCCTTCCATTGTATTCTCAAGCAATTGCGCACACAAAACAGACGCTACTCTCTCGAGCAGTAAGATTCAACGGAGGAGCCAAAGCTGCATAGGGCAGGGCACGCCGCAGGCCACATTGCCTCTGACGACCGCGTGGGCGAAACAGACGGCACTGCAGCCTCATCAGTGAGTTTGGTGGCGCTGGCTGGCTGCCTGCCTGCGTGCCCTCGCCGGTGCCGTCCACGGCGATCCACTGCCGAGCGAGGCAAGATCCGGATTCCAAGCGGGCGCAGCAGAAAGCCTGCGGACGGGGACGATCTGCCTGGGCGGCAGGTGGGACGGTTGGTGGCCGTGTCATGTCACTCCGCATGTGAAAGGACAGGAGCAAGATAAGAAGGATCATGCATACATACGATCTCACTCAAATGAGGGGTGTGCAACAGTGCAACAGTGCAGCTGCAATGCTGCTAGATACGGAGAGCAGCCGGCTGCGATCCAAACAGAAACAGCAGACATCTGTAGACTGTACTGCCAGAATGTCAACAAGCACAGGATCATATATTATGGGAGTGTTGGCAAGTGATGGAATCAGCTCTACTAAACTAACCCAGTGGTGGATGTTTTAGGTCACCTGTGGCTGTGGATATGATCACTGGGACTGCTGAACGGGACAGAGTGCCCAACTCCATCACGAGGGCACCAGCCCTGAATCACAAGCACGGCAATACGTAGCAAGTCACATGTAATGTGTATCATTCCAATGCCAGTGTCCAGTCTTGCTCCAAAACAGAGATGATATTGCACAGCAGATAAACGAACCTGGGGATGCAAATGGCTGTCAAATTAAAGCATGACTAGGCCGACTGTCCTGTATAGTTAAAACTGGTTGCTAAATTTGGAGGACAACCAAGACGGGTCGACAGAGCGTCCGTAACCAGCTCGAAAAAGGGGAATGAATCACACAAACATCAATCGTAAATCCATTACCACATCCCCCAATATACGATCCTGAACATAGATAGTAGTGTTTGAGTCATGATATGTGACTATCTATCATAAAAGGAAATGCTTTCCTTCTTTATTGAGACTTGACACATCAGAAACATCAACCAATGTATTTCACGATCCATATCGGAAACATCAACCAAGAACAAAGATGAGATTATCATAAAAGGAAAGGGAATGCTTTTCTTCCTTATTGCGACTTAACATACCTCTTTGCCCAGTAGCAAGAACAACAGCAGGGCAGCTGCAAAAGAGTAGAACGACAACAGAGTTCATTACTTGGCATTCATCCAGTAAACCAACAACAGAGACCCTCACTTGGCATTCATCCAGTAAAGTGACAACATTGTTCAGTACTTGGCATTGGAAAAAAAATTATATGAGACCAGGTCTCACGGTTAGCAGGTGAGACCCGCCCTGATGGATGACACGTGGCATTCACAAATCACAAAGCATCTAATCTCCCCCCTGATTTCAGGTGGGGGGTGGGGTGGATGCTTTGTGCTTTGTGAATGCCACATGCCATCCATCAGGATGGGTCTCACCTGCTAACCCGTGAGACCTGGTCTCATAGAATATTTTTCCCTTGGCATTCATTCACTCCATTGGACTAAATATCAGCTCAGTTTTACATTTTCACTTCAGCCATCTACAACCAAGACTCAAGTGACAGTGCATTATTTATGACACTAAAAGTTGATCCCATATAGTACACATCTGCTTTACGATCAAGGAAAATTCATCTGATGACAATCTCTCAGGTTTCCTTGGTATGCATGTCTAAAGTAATAGCATAAATTAAACATGGGAGGAACTAAACAAACAAACAATTAAACAGTACCCTATTAAACAAGCGGAAGAGGAAGACTTTTGATCACACTCAGCATAGTGTGCCCAAAGAGATAAAATGGGCTCATTGAGAAGAGCGAACCGTAAAAACTGGAGCAACACTGAAACCTCTGCAATACTCGGTCCAGCCTTCTTAGCTTTAGTTCAACCGTCTTCTCTTGTTCCGGTGTGTTTCGCCACCATCCACATCCAACGAACCTAAGGCATCGCTTCTTCCCCTCCTCCTCAGGGTTCTTGAGGACCCTGCATTGCTAGGTTCTCCTACGCTTTCAGTAAAAGCAGCATCCTCCTGAATCACAGCCATTGTGCTTGAATTAGAAGTTTGATCTGCAGATGGTGCTGCAGCAGCATGAATTCCATCAACTGGCGGCTCATGATTTGGCAAATTTGACGAAGTTGATGCTCGGAGGCTTGGCCTGGATATTCTTCTAAGATCGCTCACTGCAGTTGCCAACCTTTCCGTATTTGCAAGGCCAACAAGGGTGAGGCGTTGCAATAAATCAATTCCTTCCGAGGAAAGTGGACTTGAACTACGCCTAGGAGGATCTGGCGTGCTGCTTCCTGGCAGCCCGCTGTCTGGAGTAGAAGAAGAAACAAATGTAGGATTTTCTGCTTCCCTTTGCAGCCTCCTTGCTCTCATCCTAGTAGTAATTCGGCTTAGACGGCCAGTCTGATGAGCATGATCTATCATCTCCTGGACAGATGATTCTGGAGGCCCTTCAAACCTACTCGCGCTGGTCATAATCTGCTGATCAAGAATGCGTCTCCAAGAAGATAATATCCCATGTGCCTCGCCAAGCCTACGAGAAATTGGGCGCAAATGATGGAACTGTTGTCGAAAACTCTCGAGCCGGTTCCCATGTGGCCTGGCAGGAATGTTAGGACTGGACACGTTGCCATCGTCTGCGACTTTCTTCTCCACATCGGAAGTTGAATTCCCTCTCCCATAGATAGGAGTGATGTTTCCTTCAGTCACCTCACCTTTGCAGACAGGGCATTCCTTGTGGGTGGAATGAATATGCAGCCACTGGTACAAACAAGGCCAGCAGAAGAGATGGCCGCAAGAAGTGACCACCGGCTCGTCGGCCATCTCAAAGCAGATGTTGCATTCAAACATGGCAGTACTCTTGCCACGGTCCGCCGGCTCATCCTCGGCACCCACCATGGCACCATTGTCAATCACCTTATTCTCCTCGACGGCATCCTGCACGGGCTGCTGTTGCGGTGGTTCCAGTGCAGCCTCGTTGTCCGGGCTAGGGGCCTCGGAGCTGAGAGGAGGAAGGTCTGAGCGGAAGCGCCTGGGACGGAGGCAGCGCAGCTGGCGGCCATTCATGGAGATGGCGCGGCGGTAGCGCTCGGAACGCTCCGGGCGGAAGGTGGAGGAGGCCGTGGAGGAGGAGGGGCGGTCGACCCAGCCGAGCAGCTCGCTGGGCCGCGGGGGTGGTGGGGGTGGCGGGGGCGGGTGCGAGAAGCCGAACTCTTGGGCGAGCTCGGTTATGGGAACCTCCTCGGCCTGGAGGTAGGGCGCGCGCAACACGGAGGCGGAGATGTGGTAGGGCTCGGGCGGCGGGCGCATCAGGTCGGCGCGGGTGGGCGAGTAGGGCGGGTGGAGCGGGTCTGGGTCCCGGTCGAGCGGCGGGGCGTCCGCGGAGGCGGCGGAGGAGGAAGGCGAGGAGGAGAGCATGGAATTGCCGAGGGCGAGGTCGGAGCCGAGATCGGGGCGGCGCGGGCGCTGGGCGCGGGGGAGGCCGAGGTAGAGGTTCAGATCCATCCTTCTGCGGCTCCGGGCGGCATCATCGGCGTCCATCCACGCCTGCCCCGCCTAACTGCGCCCTCCCACGCCGTCTCCGTCGTCGCGGTCACCCCGGCGCGGCGCAAACGCAACCACCCACCACCACCATCGCCCGTCGCCGCGCGGGGCGAACGCGAAGCACATGGGCGGGCGGGCGGGGACGGAGGGCGGGAGACGGCGGATGGCGCGGGGCTGGCGAGAAAATTGGGGTGAGGGAGGTGGTGGTTGCGGCGGCGGCGGCGGCGGCGGCGAGGGGTGGGGAATTATGGGAGGAGGGGAGGGGATGGGGGAGGGGAGGAGAAATGTAGGAACGGGGAGAGGCACGAGGTGCGCGAGGTTTCTGTTGGTGCCGGAAAAACAGAGCGCCACGTCAGCGCGCACCCGGCCTTCCCCACCGCCAGAAAGGGGGGGAGGTTGTCCCGGCGAGGCGAATCTACCCGCCCGCCCGCGTGCGTGTCTAGCTGCGCTTTGCGGCCGTGTAATAAAAGATCGTCTCCGTCGTGGGCGGGCGGTGTGTGGCCACCGGGCCGTCAGGCAGGCCGTTTCTTTTTCTCTTGGACCTCACTCAGTTAGAACTGCTGTCCATTTGAGGCCTCGTTAATCGTTATGTTGAAGCTCGGATTCACACGGAGATGGGTGGACATAGTTATGGAAATGGTCACCTCAGTTTCTTTTTTAGTGCTCTTTAATGGACAGGAACTTGATGAATTTCAACCCGCACGTGGTATCTGTCAGGGGGATTCGATTTCATCGTACCTCTTTTTGCTGGCAGCAGAGGGCATTTCATGCCTTTTAAAATCCAGAGTTCGGTCATCTAGTCTTGGCGGAATACAAGTGGCGTCATCGGCTCCACAGGTGAACCATTTGTTATTTCCAGATGACAGCCTGTTGTTTTCTAAAGCAAATAGTGAGGGGGCTGAAGAAGTGTCTCTCCTTTTGGAAACATATGCCAAGGCATCAGATCAGAGAATCAACAAAGATAAGTCGTCTATTTTTTTTAGTGAGGGGTGCCCTGAAGATGTTAGAGGTGTCATTAAAAATATACTGACGGTTCCTATTGAACAATTGAATGAGTAATATCTTGGAATGCCATCGGATGTGGGAATCTCAAAAAATGGGGCTTCCAAATACCTCAAAGACAGGTCGTGGAACAGAATTCAGGGGTGGATGGAGAAACTTTTATCAACTGCTGGTAAGGAGGTACTTGTTTAATCTGTTGCCCAAGCTATTCTAGTTTATTCGATGTCCTGTTTTGAAGTACCTAGAGGCCTTTGCAATCAACTCACTTCCATGATCAACATAAACCATATTGGGTATCCTCGGATACAATGAGCATGCCAAAGTATATGGGAGTTATGGGTTTTAGAGATTTTGATATATTTAACCTTGCACTCTTGGCAAGGCAAGCATGGACGATCCTTGAAAATGCTCATACATTGAGTGCAAGAATCCTCAAAGTAGTGTATTATCCAGAGGTGAATTTCTTAGCGGCAGACTTGGGCAATCATGCCTCTCAGATTTGGTGATCCTTGCTAGAGGGACGGGACACATTGAAAACAGGACTCACCCGGAGGATTGGTACGGCTGCTACAACTCAGATATGGGGGACAAATTGGATCCCCGGACAAGAAAATATGAGGCCGATTGTATCTTTAGTTGTTGATCAACCACACCTAGTGTCAGAGCTGATAGATGAGGGCAATGCACACTGGAATACCCAGCTAATCGAGCAAGTTTTCCTGCCATATGACGCCTCCGCTATATTACAAATACTGATTAGCACAAGGGCCATAGCTGACTTCTGGGCATGGAATTTTGAGAAGAATGGAATCTTCTCCGTTCGTTCAACATATAAGATGATTGTGGCAATCAAAAAAAGGAGGGAAGACTGGCTTAAGGAGCGGGCAAGAGCTTCTAATGTGTCGGTTGAAAGAACATGCGGTGCCCCATGTTTGGTTTTGGTAATTGATGACAATCTCTATGGACTAATGGTTGCCTTGAGTTATATTTGAAGGATTTGTCCATGGGCATTTCTTGAAGTCCATGTGTTGGTTTCAGAGAGTTTATGTGATGACCAAAGTGTTATTCAAGGAATTATCCAAAGATTGATCATGTAGAAGACATGATACAAGGTTGATCAAGACCAATTCAAAGAGTGAATCAAGTTGATCAACACACAAAGCGTACAAGATGTACCAAGAAGGATCAAGTGATCCCATGGTATGGTAAGCATTGTCCATTACGCTTTGTGTACTAACCCATGGTCTACGTGAGAGTTCTATGTTGCTAAGAAGTTGGCGTGCGATGGTTAACTCCTACCAACCTCCCCCTAGGGGCATGCGTAGTAGTACTTTGCTTTGAGGGCTAATTGTTGGAAATATGCCGTAGAGGCAATAATAAAATGGTTATTATTGTATTTCCTTGTTCATGATAATTGTCTATTGTTCATGCTATAATTGTATTAACTGGAAACCGTAATACATGTGTGAATACATAGACCACAACATGTCCCTAGTGAGCCTCTAGTTGACTAGCTCGTTGATCAACAGATGGTCATGGTTTTCTGACCATGGACATTGGATGTCATTAATAACGGGATCACATCATTAGGAGAATGATGTGATGGACGAGACCCAATCCTAAGCATAGCACAAGATCGTGTAGTTCGTTTGCTAAAGCTTTTCTAATGTCAAGTATCATTTCCTTAGACCATGAGATTGTGTAACTCCCTGATACTGTAGGAGTGCTTTGGGTGTACCAAACGTCACAACGTAACTGGGTGGCTATAAAGGTGCACTACAGGTATCTCCGAAAGTGTCTGTTGGGTTGGCACGAATCGAGACCGGGATTTGTCACTCTGTATGACGGAGAGGTATCTCTGGGCCCACTCGGTAATGCATCATCATAATGAGCTCAATGTGACTAAGTAGTTAGTCACGGGATCATGCATTATGGAACGAGTAAAGTGACTTGCCGGTAATGAGATTGAACGAGGTATTGGGATACCGACGATCGAATCTCGGCAAGTAACATACCGATTGACAAAGGGAATTGCATACGGGATTGCTTGAATCCTTGACATCGTGGTTCATCCAATGAGATCATCGTGGAACATGTGGGAGCCAACATGGGTATCCAGATCCCGCTGTTGGTTATTGACCAGAGAACGTCTCGGTCATGTCAAGATGGTTCCCGAACCCGTAGGGTCTACACACTTAAGGTTCTGGGTGACGCTAGAGTTGTTATGGGAAATAGTATGTGGTTACCAAGGTTGTTCGAGTCCGGATGAGATCCCGAACATCACGAGGAGCTCCTAATGGTCCGGAGGTGAAGATCGGTATATTGGACGAAGGGTATTGGAGTCCGGAATTGTTCCGGGGTACGGTGATGACCAGCTGTCCGAAAGGGGTTTGGAGGCCCCGACAAGCATTGGGGGCCTTATGGGCCAAGGGAGAGGGCACATCCAGCCCACTAAGGGGCTGAGCGCCTCCCACCCCATCTCACGTAACCGGGAGAGGTGGGGCGCCACCCCTAGGCGCCGCCTCCCGGCTTGGGGGCAAGTTTCCTAGGGGTGGGGCGCCCAAACCCATCTAGGGTTTCCCTGGCCGCCGCCCCTCCCCTAGCGAACCCTAGGGCGGCTCCCCGTCCTCCCTTCCCCCTATATATAGTGAGGGAGAGAGAGGGCAGCCGGAACCTTCCCCTGGTGCAGCCCTCTCCCTCCTCCAACACCTCCTCCTCCTCCGTAGTGCTTGGCGAAGCCCTGCCGGAGAACCACGAGCTCCATCACCACCATGCCGTTGTGCTGTCGGAGTTTTCCCTCAACTTCTCCTCTCCCTTGCTTTGGATCAAGAAGGAGGAGACGCCCCGGCTGTCACGTGTGTTGAAAGCGGAGGCACCGTTGTTCGGTGCTTAGATCGGATTCGGCCGCGATCTGAATCGCTTCGTGAACGACTCCACCGACTGCGTTTGTAACGCTTCCGCTTAGCGATCTTCAAGGGTATGAAGATGCACTCCCTCTCTCTCGCTGCTAGTATCTCCTAGATTGATCTTGGTGACACGTAGGAAAATTTTGAATTTCGCCACGCTCCCCAACATGGCATCATGAGCTAGGTCTATTGCGTAGATTCTATGCACGAGTATAACACAAGTAGTTGTGGGCGTTGGTTTTGTTCAATATGCTTACCGTTACTAGTCCTATCTTGTTTCGACGGTATTGTGGGATGAAGCAGCCCGGACCGACCTTACACGCACACTTACGTGAGACAGGTACCACCGACTGACATGCACTTGTTGCATAAGGTGGCTAGCGGGTGCCGCCTCCCACTTTAGTCGGATCGGATTCGATGAAAAGGTCCTTATGAAGGGTAAATAGCAATTGGCATATCACGTTGTGGTTTTGGCGTAGGTAAGAAACGTTCTTGCTAGAAACCTATAGCAGCCACGTAAAAAAAACTTGCAACAACAATTAGAGGACGTCTAACTTGTTTTTGCAGCATATGCCGTGTGATGTGATATGGCCAAGAAGGATGTGATGAATAAAATATATGTGATGTATGAGATTGATCATATTCTTGTAATAGGAATCACGACTTGCATGTCGATGAGTATGACAACCGGCAGGAGCCATAGGAGTTGTCTTTAATTATTGTATGACCTGCGTGGTCACCGAATAACGCCATGTAATTACTTTACTTCATTGCTAAACCGTTAGCTATAGTAGTAGAAGTAATCAGTTGGCAGACAACTTCATGGAGACACGATGATGGAGATCATGATGATGGAGATCATGGTGTCATGCCGTGACGATGATGATCATGGAGCCTCAAGATGGAGATCAAAAGGAGCAAAATGATATTGGCCATATCATGTCACTATTTGATTGCATGTGATGTTTATCATGTTTATGCATCTTATTTGCTTAGAACGACGGTAGTAAATAAGATGATCCTCATAATAATTTCAAGAAAGTGTTCCCCCTAACTATGCACCGCTATGAAAAGTTCGTTGTTTCAAGCACCACGTGATGATCGGGTGTGATAGATTCTAACGCTCACATACAACGGGTGTAAGCCAGATTTACACATGCAAAACACTTAGGTTGACTTGACGAGCCTAGCATGTACGCACATGGCCTCGGAACACAAGAGACCGAAAGGTCTAACATTAGTCGATAGTAGATACGATCAACATGAAGATGTTCACCGACGATGACTAGTCCGTCTCACGTGATGATCGGACATGACCGAGTTGACTCGGATCATGTATCACTTAGATGACTAGAGGGATGTCTATCCGAGTGGGAGTTCATTAAATAATTTCATTAGATGAACTTAATTATCATGAACATAGTCAAAAGGTCTTTGCAAATTATGTCGTAACTCGAGTTTTAGTTCTACTGTTTTTAGATATGTTCCTAGAGAAAATTTAGTTGAAAGTTGATAGTAGCAATTATGCGGACTGGGTCCATAAACTGAGGATTGTCCTCATTGCTGCGTAGAAGGCTTATGTCCTTAATGCACCGCTTCGGTGTCTTTGAACCTCGAACATCGCCTGTGGATGTTGTGAACATCCGACATACACGCTTTTGATGACTACATGATAGTTCAAGAATGTTAAACGGTTTAGAATTGTGGCGTCAAGACGTTTTTGAAGCGTCATGAACATATGAGATGTTCCAAGGGCTGAAATTGGGATTTCGTGCTCGTGCCCACGCCAAGAGGTATGAGACCTCCTACAAGTTTCTTAGCCTACAAACTAATTGAGAAAAGCTCAATCGTTGAGCTTGTACTCAGATTGTCCGGGTACAAAAATCACTTGAATCGAGGGAGTTAATCTTCCAGATGAGATAGTGATGTTTCTCCAAAGTCATTGCCACCAAGCTACTAGAGCTTCGTGATGAACTATAACCTATCAGGGATAGATATGATGATCCTTGAAATATTCGCAATGTTTGACACCACGAAAGTAGAAATCAAGAAGGATCATCAATTGTTGATGGTTAGTGAAACCACTAGATACAAGAAGGGCAAGGGCAAGAAGGCATACATCATGAAATGGCAAATCAGTTGTCGCTCTAGTGAAGAAACCCAAGGTTGAACCCAAACCGAGACTAAGTGCTTCAGAATGAGGGGAACAATCAAGCAGAACTACCCTAGATACTTGGTAGATGAGAAGGTCGGCAAGGTCGACGTAAGTATATTGGATATACATTATATTGATGTGTACTTTACTAGTACTCCTAGTAGCACCATGGTAATAGATACCGGTTCGGTTGCTAAGTGTTAGTAACTCAAATAAAAGGCTACGGAATAAACGGAGACTAGCTAAAGGTGAGATGATGATATGGTTTGGAAGTGTTTCCAAGGTTGATGTGATCAAGCATCGATACTCCCTCTACCATCGAGATTGGTGTTAAAACCTAAATAATTGTTATTTGGTGTTTATGCGTTGAGCATAGACATGATTGGATTATGTTTATCGCAATACGCTTATTCATTTAAGGAGAATAATGGTTACTCTGCTTATTTGAATAATACCTTCAATGGTCTTGCACCTAAAATGAATGGTTTTATTGAATCTCGATCGTAGTGATACACATGTTCATGCCAAAAGATATAAGATAGTATGATATAGTGCCACCTACTTGTGGTAATCGCCATTTGAGTCATATTGGTATAAACGCATGAAGAAGCTCCATGTTGATGGATCTTTGGACTCACTCGCTTTTGAAAAGATTGAGACATGTGAACCATGTCTATTGGTATATACGCATGAAGAAACTCCATGCAGATGGACCGCTTGGACTCACTTGATTTTGAATCACTTGAGACATGCAAATCATACCACATGGGCAAGATGACTGAAAGCCTCGTTTTCAGTAAAATGGAACAAGAAAGCAACTTGTTGGAAGTAATACATTTTGATGTGTGCAGTCCAATGAGTGCTGAGGCACGTAGTGGATATCGTTATGTTCTTACTTCACAGATGATTTGAGTAGATACTGAGTATATTTACTTGATGAAACACAAGTCTGAATTACTGAATGGTTTAAGTAATTTCAGAGTGAAGTTGAAGATCGTCGTGACAAGAGGATAAAATGTCTATGATATGATCATAGAGATGAATATCTCGAGTTATGAAGTTTGGTACACAATTGAGACATTGTGGAAATTGTTTCACAACTAACACCGCCTGGAACACCATAGTGTGATGGTGTGTCCGAACATCATAGATGCACCCCATTGGATATGAGGCATACCATGATGTCTCTTATCGAATTACCACTATCGTTCATGGGTTAGGCATTAGAGACAACCACATTCACTTTAAATAGGGCACCACGTAATTCCATTGAGATGACACCGTATGAACTATGGTTTAGAGAAACCTAAGCTGTCGTTTCTTGAAAGTTTGGGGCTGCGATGCTTATGTGAAAAGGTTTCAGGCTGATAAGCTCGAACCCAAAGCGGATGAATGCATCTTCATAGAATACCCAAAAACAGTTGGGTATACCTCCTATTTCAGATCCAGAAGCAAAAGTGATTGTTTCTATAAACGGGTCCTTTCTCGAGGAAAAGTTTCTCTCGAAAGAATTGAGTGGGAGGATGGTGGAGACTTGATATGGTTATTGAACCGTCACTACAACTAGTGTGTAGCAGGGCACAAGAAGTTGTTCTGTGGCACCTACACCAATTGAAGTGGAAGTCGATGATAGTGATCATGAAGCCTCGGATCAAGTCATCGCCGAACCTCAGAGGGACGACAAGGACGCTGCATCGCTTCGTGAGTGGTACGGTAATCCTGTCTTGGAGGTCATGTTGCTAGACAACAATGAACCTACGAGCTATGGAGAAGCGATGGTGGGCCCAGATTCCGACAAATGGCTCGAGGCCGTAAAATCCGAGAGAAGATCCATGTATAAAAAAAAGTGTAGACTTTGGAAGAACTACTTGATGGTCATAAGGCTGTTGGGTACAGATGGATTTTAAAAGGGAAGATAGACAATGATGGTAAGTGTCACCATTAACAAAGCTCGACTTGTCGCTGAGATGTTTTCCGACAAGTTCAAGGAGTTGACTACGATGATACTTTCTCACTCGTAACGATGCTAAGAGTCTGTTAGAATTATATTAGCAGCCATCTTGCATTATTTATGAAATCTTGCAGATAGGATGTCAAAATATAGTTTCCTCGACGATTTTCTTGAGGAAAGGTTGTATCCGATACAACCGTAAGGTTTTGACAATCCTAAAAGATGCTAACAAGTATGCAAAGCTCCAGCTATCCTTCTAAGGACTGGAGTAAGCATCTCGGAGTTGGAATATACGCTTTGATGAGATGATCAAAGATTTTGGATTTATACAAAGTTTGTGAGAAACTTGTATTTCCAAAGAAGTGAGTGGGAGCACTATAGAATTTCTGATGAGTATATGTTGTTGACGTATTGTTGATCGTAAATGATATAGAATTTCTAGAAAGCATATAGGGTATTTGAAAAGGTGTTTTTCAATGGAAAACACGGATTAAGTTACTTGAACATTGAGCATCAAGATCTATAAGGATAGATAAAAACGCTCAATAATACTTTCAAATGAATACATGCCGTGACAAGATTTTGAAGAAGTTCAAAATAGATCGGGCGAAGAAGGACTTCTTGGCTGTGTTATAAGGTGTGAGTATTGAGTAAGACTCAAGACATGACCTCGGCAGAAGAGAGAGAATGGACGTAAGGTCGTCCCCTATGCTTCAGACATAGGCTCTACAAAGATGCTATGCCGTGGTACCGCACTCAAGTGTGCCTTGCCATGAGTCGACCTAAGGGTACAAGAATGATCCAGAATGGATAACAAGACAGTTGTCAAAACATATCCTTAGTAACTAGCGGACTAAGGAATTTTCTCGATTATGGAGGTGGTAAAGAGTTCGTCGTAAAGGGTTACGCCCGATGCGAACTTTGACACTAATCCGGATTATTCTCGAGTAGTAAATCGGAATCGTATAGTAGGACGCTTATTTGGAATAGCTCCAAATAGAGCGTGGTAGTTGCATCTAGGAGATGACATAGAGATTTGTAAAGCACACACGGATCCGAAAGATTCGCACTGTTGACTAATAACCTCTCTCACAAGTGAGATATGATCAAACCCCATGGGTGTTGAATTCATTACAATCACATAGTGATGTGAACTAGATTATTGACACTAGTGCAAGTGGGAGACTGTTGGAAATATGCCGTAGAGGCAATAATAAAATGGTTATTATTGTATTTCCTTGTTCATGATAATTGTCTATTGTTCATGCTATAATTGTATTAACTGGAAACCGTAATACATGTGTGGATACATAGACCACAACATGTCCCTAGTGAGCCTCTAGTTGACTAGCTCGTTGATCAACAGATGGTCATGGTTTCCTGACCATGGACATTGGATGTCATTGATAACGGGATCACATCATTAGGAGAATGATGTGATGGACGAGACCCAATCCTAAGCATAGCACAAGATCGTGTAGTTCGTTTGCTAAAGCTTTTCTAATGTTAAGTATCATTTCCTTAGACCATGAGATTGTGTAACTCCCCGACACCGTAGGAGTGCTTTGGTGTACCAAACGTCACAACGTAATCGGGTGGCTATAAAGGTGCACTACGGGTATCTCCGAAAGTGTCTGTTGGGTTGGCAACGAATCGAGATGGATTTGTCACTCCTTATGATAGAGAGGTATCTCTGGGCCCACTCGGTAATGCATCATCATAATGAGCTCAATGTGACTAAGTATTTAGTCACGAGATCACGCATTATGCAACGAGTAAAGTGACTTGCCAGTAACGATATTGAACGAGGTATTGGGATACCGACGATCGAATCTCGCAAGTAACGTACCGATTGACAAAGGGAATTGTATACGGGATTGCTTGAATCCTTGACATCGTGGTTCATCTGATGAGATCATCGTGGAACATGTGGGAGCCAACATGGGTATCCAGATCTCGCTGTTGGTTATTGACCGGAGAACGTCTCGGTCATGTCTGCGTGGTTCCCGAACCCGTAGGGTCTACACACTTAAGGTTCGGTGACGCTAGAGTTGTTATGGGGAATAATATGTGGTTACCGAAGGTTGTTCGGAGTCCCGGATGAGATCCCGGACATCACGAGGAGCTCCGGAATGGTCCGGAGGTGAAGATCGGTATATTGGACGAAGGGTATTGGAGTCCGGAATTGTTCCGGGGTACGGTGATGATGACCAGTGTGTCCGAAAGGGGTTTGGAGGCCCCTAAGCGTTGGGGGCCTTATGGGCCAAGGGGAGAGGGCACATCAGCCCACTAAGGGGCTGAGCGCCCCTCCCACCCCATCTCACGTAATCAAGAGAGGTGGGGGCGCCACCCATAGGGCAGCCGCCCCTCCCGGCTTGGGGGGCAAGTTTCCTAGGGGGTGGGGGCACCCAAACCCATCTAGGGTTTCCCCTGTGGCCGCCGCCCCTCCCCTAGGGAACCCTAGGGTGCCTCCCCCTCCTCCCTTTCCCCTATATATAGTGAGGGAGAGAGAGGCAGCCGAACCTTCCTGGTGCAGCCCTCTCCTCCTCCAACACCTCCTCCTCCTTAGTAGTGCTTGGCGAGAAGCCACTGCTTGGGAGAACCACGAGCTCCATCACCACCATGCCGTCAGGTTGCCGAAGTTTTCCCTCAACTTCTCCTCTCCCCTTGCTGGATCAAGAAGGAGGAGACGTCCCCGGGCTGTGCGTGTGTTGAATGCGGAGGCACCGTTGTTCGGTGCTTAGATCGGATTCGACCGCGATCTGAATCGCTTCGTGAACGACTCCACCGACCGCGTTCTTGTAACGCTTCCGCTTAGCGATCTTCAAGGGTATGAAGATGCACTCCCTCTCTCTCGTTGCTAGTATCTCCTAGATTGATCTTAGTGACACGTAGGAAAATTTTGAATTTCTGCTACGTTCCCCAACACTAATAGACTTCCGCAATAAGTATGTGAGGTCTTTATGACTAATGTGAGTCCATGGATTATACACACACTCAACTTTCCGCAATTTGCTAGCCTCTTCGGTACCGTGCATTGCCCTTTCTCACCTCGAGGTGCAAACTTCACCGGTGCGTCCAAACCCGTGATATGATACACTCTATCACACGTAAGCCCCCTTATATCTTCGTCAAAACAGCCACCATACCTACCTATCATGGCATTTCCATAGCCATTCCGAGATATATCGCCATGCAACTTCCACCGTTCCGTTTATTATGACACACATCATCATTGTCATATTGCTTGCATGATCATATAGCTGACATAGTATTTGTGGCTCAGCCACCGTTCATCATTGTTATACATGTTACGCTAGCATCATTGCACATCCTGATACACTGCCAGAGGCATTCATATAGAGTCATATGTTTTAGTTTTATCGAGTTGTAATATTGAGTTGTAAGTAAATAGAAGTGTGATGATCATCATTATCCCAGTGAAAAAAGGAAAAGAGGCCAAAAAGAGCCTAACAAAAAATGAGAGAAAAAGAGAGAAAGGGGCAATGTTATTATCCTTTTCCAAACTTGTGCTTAAAAGTAGCACCATGTTTTTCATACAGAGAGTCTCCTATGTTGTCACTTTCATATACTTATGGGAATTTTTCATTATAGAACTTGGCTTGTATATTCTGATGATGGGCTTCTGAAAGCACAAGTGCTCCCTGGGTGATTTTGGTAATTAATGTCAACATATCTCTTGTTGGACTAATACTTTTACCTAGTATGTTTCAGATAAGTTCAACAATGGAGTGGCATGGACTAGAGGATGTGGAACCCCTTCAAGATGCTAAGGACAAATGATTGACTCAATCTCAAAGCACAAGACTCTACATTTTACTTTTAGTGATCCAAGATCACATTGAGTCCATAGGAAAGCCAATACTATTAAGAGGGGATGAGGTGTTGCTTAATGGCTTCCTTGCTCAAAGTGCTTAGTGATATGCTCCAAAGCCCACAACCACTTTCTCACATCCACAAATGTCCCAAACCAAAAGTCAAACTCGGCCCAATCAAACTTTCTATCCGGGCGCCACCGAAGTTCTCTTGACATAGCCAACGCTAAAACCCTAATCAAGTCGGTCTCACCGATGGGATCTCGGTCTCACCGAGATGGGCTTGCAAACTCTCTGTTGCCCATTGCAATGATTTCGGTCTTACCGAGTTATGCAAATCGGTCCCACCGAGTTTGCCTGGCCAACTCTCTCTTTCTCTTATTACCCAAATCAGTCCCACCAAGTTTGTGTAATCGGTCAAACCGAGTTGAGGCTTTACCCTAACCCTAGCACATCGGTCCTACCGAGTTGATCATGTCGGTCCCACCGAAATTCCTAACGGTCACATTATTTACTAAATCGGTCTGACCGAGTTTCATGATTCGGTCCCACTGAGTTTGGTAAGTTGTGTGTAACGGTTAGATTTTGTGTGGAGGCTATTTATACCCCCTCCACCCACTCTTCATTCATGGAGAAAGCCATCAGAACATGCCTACACTTCCAACATACATTTTCTGAGAGAGAACCACCTACACTTGTGTTGAGGTCAAGATATTCCATTCCTACCACATAAATCTTGATCTCTAGCCTTCCCCAAGTTGCTTTCCACTCAAATCTTCTTTCCACCAAATCCAAATCCTGTGAGAGAGAGTTGAGTGTTGGGGGGACTATCATTTGAAGCACAAGAGCAAGGAGTTTGTCGGTGTCAAAACCGGCGGATCTCGGGTAGGGAGTCCCGAACTGTGCGTCTAGGCGGATGGTAACAGGAGACAAGGGACACAATGTTTTTACCCAGGTTCGGGCCCTCTCGATGGAGGTAATACCCTACTCCCGCTTGATTAATATTGATGATATGGGTAGTACAAGAGTAGATCTACCACGAGATCAAGGAGGCTAAACCCTAGAAGCTAGCCTATGGTATGATTGTTGTTACGTCCCTACGGACTAAAACCCTCCGGTTTATATAGACACCGGATAGGTTAGGGTTACACAGAGTCGGTTTACAATGGTAGGAGATCTACACATCCGTATCGCCAAGCTTGCCTTCCACGCCAAGGAAAGTCCCATCCGGACATGGGACGAAGTCTTCAATCTTGTATCTTCATAGTCTTGGAGTCCGCCGTGACGATAGTCCGCTATCCGGACACCCCTAGTCCGGACTCCCTCAAGAGTCTCCCGAACCAGGCTTCAATGACGATGAGTCCGTGGCGTTGATTGTCTTCGGCATTGCGAGGCGGGTTCTTCTCAATTCCATATACTTGTCGAATAGTGTCCGGCTCGATAAATGCCGCGCCTCGGCTTCTACGCCCAATAATGGCCATCTTCCACGTGTTTGAATGAATGCGAACAGCCAGTGGTATTTTCACAATTACCCCCTAGGCGCAAAATGAGCCGCCCATAAAAGGAGCAAGGATCCAGATCCGAGTCACACCATCCCCCTTTGCAAGATTTCATCAGAGCGCCTCGACCAAAGCCCATTCCATCATGGACAATGACGCTGCTCCTCTTCTCGGCCCCAAATTTCAGCCAGGAAATTGGGAGAGATGCTCGATCCGCATGGCGAGCTAGTTATACTCCAAACCAAGGGATTTCTCCCCCCGGCCTTCTTGGTTTCGGTTCGAGCCGGACTTGCCACCTACAAGGGCGGGAAGCAAGCGGAGAGCGTCCCCGATCCCTCTAAAGGAGAACGAGTATGCTTCATCTCTTATCTAGTAAGAGGCCTCGGATTTCCCATCCATCCGCTTTCTCCGGGGCTCTTGGAGTTCTCTGACCTCCAATTGCACCACCTTACTCCTGCCTCCATCTCGCACATCGCGGGCTTCGTGGCCCTTTGCGAACTATTCTTGGGCGTCGAGGCTCATTTCGTACTGTGGAAGAGAATATTCTGCCTAGTACCCCGCTCTCATGAGGGGTCAATATATCAAGTGGGCGGAGCCGAGCTATGGCGCATCGCCGGGACCGGATACCTATCCGGAACCCCAAAGAAGGCGTCCAAGACTGGCCTTCAAATGGTTTTACATGGAGGACGCCCCGCCGACGGATCCTGCTCGACCGGGCCTTCCGGAGTTCAAGAATGCTCCTCTCAAGAAGCGCCTAAGGTGGCGCCTCGGAGCCCCGGAGAGAAGATGACCGGATGTCCGTTATTTGATGAGCCGAATAAGGTTATCGTTTCATGCCGGATTGACCATGACAGAGTCATGGCAATCTGCATTATAAGAGGAGTGCAACCGCCCAAAGATCTGAGGCCACCCCATGTGGGACTTCAATGGGGAGGACGATGCCACCCGCCATGGTCGCAAAGGGCCGAATCGGTCACCGAACTGGTGAAGATCTTATCTGCCATGTACAAAGGAGAGGAGGAGGATTTCCTCCGTCTTAACCCACTGAAGGAGTTTTCTTCGAATAATCCTCGAAGCTGGGTAAGCAAACATCTTTGTGACCTGTCCGATCCATGTTCCCGTAGTTAAATATCTCATTTCATGGTTTTCTTGCAGGAACTGCTACCGGACTGTGGAGAAGATATACAGCCCACCCCCACAACCGAGGATCCGGAACGGTCCCTCGATCCGACCTCCGAAGAGGATCCGGATATAAAGGTGGAGTTGATCGACGGGGTGTTCTACCAACTTAGCATCGACAATGCGTTGGTCGCCATTACGGCTGATTACCCTGGAATATTTCCAAATTTCACAGTAAATGAGACCGAGATCCCAAAACCCCGATAACGACCCATCCATGCTTATTTTTGATCATCAGATACCAATGGTGCTTCGCAGGGGTACCTTCGAGGCAGAGCCGAGCCGCGGTGGCTGGCCAACAAAGGGCGGTGCAGCCTCAAGAAGCTAAAAAGAAGTGCGGTCTGGATCGAAAATCCGTCGCAACGGTATGGCATGTCACCATACTCCCAGGATTGATTCCTGGAAGGCGTACTAACACCGATACCCTTTTCAGGAAAAAGAGCGCTCGCCGGACTGAGTTCGGAGAGGTTGTCGATCGAACCTTCATCGGACAGGCTTCAAAGCCGGGTCCGGAGGTCGAGGCGCAGCACGAGACGCAAGGCGTCGGACGCCTCCTCCGGCTGCAGGATGCCGACAGTTGTCCGCCACCAACTCCGAGGTGGAGAGCGCCTTGAACCACAGCGCCACGGACGCTTCTTCGTGACGCGTGTTTCTCTTAGGAGGCCTTAAATGCCTTTGATTCGAGATGCGCACCTCCGTGCCGCTCAAGATGGACTAGCGAGCCACGGAGCAGTATGTGAAGGACATACGGGTAAGTAAATTTGACATTATATATGCCAAGAGTCTCCCGAGACTTAAAATAGTTAGAATAACTGATTTAAGGATCATTTGTTATGCAGGATCTTACAAAAAAGAATACCCGACTGTCCCAGGAGCTTGAAGAGTGCAAAGCCCAACTTGAGGCCGCACTAGCTGCTACAGGGGGAGCTATAGAGGCCCCCGCTGGTAATATACGCTTCAAAAGATAAATAATTTATGAAGTGCGGCGGGTGTGTAAAGCTGACAAAAACATTGCTGATGGCGCCGGACTAGATCCGGACAAGCAACAGCTCTTATGCTAGTTAAAGGCTGGCGAGAGCGTGCTTACGAGGGTGCGGCAGGAGAAGAATAACCTCCAAGACGCCAACACCAAGCTGGGTGAGGAACCGAAGGACGTTCGTGCTCAGCTTATCCGACTCAGAAGGAGAATCGGGCGCTTCGTCATGGCATTTTCAAGAAGTGCTTCATAACGTTGAAAGAGTTCGCGAGGAAGGCGACTAACATAAACATGTATGTAGGTTTGCTCACTGTGTCGCCCCGAGGAGGAGATGCCCAATTCTTCGGGTGATCTCCTTCCCGAATATGCAGCTGCATTTAACGAGTCCGCAGGTGATGAAAGGCATCGGCCAAGCCTTGTGGCTATCTATCTCCCTGCTCAAGGCATTGGGGAGTTGGCGGAGCGACTTCAAGGGGCACGACGGCGCTTAGGTTATGGAAGATATCGGCCTGCCGTCAAGGCGCCAGAGGAGGCTGGGCCATGGTGAAGACACGGTACACGTAAGGTCGACCCAAACCACATGGCGAGGTCGGACCTATGGGGCGGATGGGATGGAGATCCCAGAAAGTTAGTGTACGGCCAAGTAGAATTGGCCGCCAAGTATTCCCAAAGAAGATTGTAAATTAGATAGCCTATTAGATGGCATTGAGGAGGAATACAATGAGTCAAATTGACTATGTAAAATATGACATGAAAGAAATGTCTTCTAGCCGGATTGTAGATCGTTTGTCGTAGCGGACCTTTTAAGCTTCAACCTCGGACCCAATAGTCCGGAGTGTGTCCGAATACCCTCGTGGTTATATAAGAACCGTGGTATGCATGGAGACAAGGCGAGGGGTCATTGTTGCTGTATCGCATAAGTGCCCAACTAGTTATGTTATATTACATGGGTAGTAAGAAACATCTTCCAGGAGAATAGTTCCGCTAAGGGTTCCTTTTCGCTGGGATGCATGCCCTAAAGTGCATGTCAAAGCTGCTATGAAAGCGTAAAATCATCCGGGGCAGATGGGTAAAAAGTAAAAAAATCATCTTTCAATTCACCGACCAAATATTCCCTTAAGAACGCTTAGCTTTCGCTTCACCCAAATTCGAGGTACACATCCGCCGACCCGCAAGAAGAATAATCGCTGAGGTGCTCCCTTTACCACCTAGCCGAACAAACGGGAACGTAGGGGTAAGCATAGGAGCTAGGCAACCCAGCTTGGCCAAAACTTAAGTTATATTGATGCATATAATGGTGAATAAAAGGTACATGCGGAAGTTTAACACATGTGTGCCGGGCATGAAGCTCAGAAAATAAGCTTCACATTAAAGAAGCCCCCAGGTATAATGAGCGCGGATAGCGCGTCAAGTGTGTGCGGAAAAAAGCGCAAACGAGCCTCTAAAGGCTACAAGAAGAAGAAGGAGGAAGGAGAGAAATAAAAGACAGCAAAAAGCAAAAATAAAGAATGCGGACGGAGGAAGGAGACGAACTTGGAGTCCGGCACTTAGGCGTAGAATCTTCTCAGACGGGCTGCGTTCCATGGGTTCGGCTCGAGTCGGTTATCCGATGCGTCGCAGACGGTATGCTCACCGGGTCGTGACCTGGTCGATGATGAAGGGACCTTCCCATTTGGGCTTGAGTTTGTCCTTTTTCTTGTCCGGCAGCGAGAACTAGTTCGCCAACGTTATAAGCTTTGGACCGCATTTCCTCGCTTTGATATCTTCGAGCTCGCTGTTGATAGAATGCGAACGAGCTTTTTGCCACGCCGCTCCTCCTCCAATGCGCCCAACTGTCCCCGCCGATCGAGCTCGGCTTCTCTTTCTTCATACATGCGACGCCGAGGTGAGTCATGTATTATGTCGCAGGCAAGACTGCTCTTCGCTGCACACCATGAAGAATGGTGTAAATCCGGTAGTATGATTCGGCGTGGTCCGCAGCCCCGTGAGTATGGAGTCGAGCTCCTCGACCCAAAGGTCGTGTTAGATTCCTTGAGGGACCGCACTAGTCCGGGTTTAATGCCGCTCATGATTAGACCGTTTGCCCGCTCGACTTGGCCGTTGGTTTGAGGGTGATAGACTAAGGCGAATCGAGCTTGATGCCCATGTTTTGCACCATGATTTGACCTCATCGGCCGTGAAATTGGTGCCATTGTCGGTGATGATACTGTGGGGACACCGTAACGGTGCACTACCCCGATATGAAGTCTATCATCGGTCCAGATTCGCCGCTTTTAACCGGGTTTGGCCTCTATCCATTTGGTGAATTTGTCCACCATGACCAATAGGTATTTTTGCTTGTGGGTTCCTCCCTTGAGGGGTCCAACCATGTCAAGCCCCTGCATCATGAACGGCCAGGGTGATGGGTATAGTTTTAAGGGCGGTGGGTGGCATGTGGCTTTGTTAGCAAAAGTCGGCAGCCGACGCATCGTTGGACTAAGTCCCACAGATTCCGCTCGGGCCGTCGGCCAATAAAATCTCAGACGGAAGGCCTTGCTTACAAGGGCCCGGGCTGCGCGTGGTGCCCACCCAGTCCGGCATGAATTTCAGCCAGGAGGTTTCACCCTTCCTCTTCGGAGATACACCTTTGAAGGACTCTGGTAGTGCTTTTCTTATAAAGCTCTCCCTCATGGACTTTATAGGCTTTAGAGCGTTGTACTATGCAGCGAGCCTCATTTTGGTCTTCGGGGAGTTCCTGCCAAGTTAGGTAGGCTAGGAATGGTTCCGTCCATGGGGCGATAACCGCCATTATTTCGTGAGCAGAGGGTGTTATCTCGGGGGCGGAGCCTCCGCCGCGCTGTGAGTGTTCGGCGTCAGCGGTGCGGTCGGGTCCGGATTGTTATTGCCGGACTCTTCCCATATAGTATGGACGGCTTGAACAGCCGCTCCAAAAGATATTGGGTGGGACGGCATCGTGTTTTGCACCGATGCGTGCTAATATATCCGCCACCGGTTGTTATCCCGGCTATATGATGAAATTCGAGCCCTTCAACTGCGGCCGACATTTTTAGGACCGCATTGCGGTATGCTGCCATTTTTGGATCTTTGGCGCCAAAGTCTCTGTTTATTTGAGATATTGCGAGGTTTGAATCGCCGCACCTCTAGGCGTTGAATGCCCATGGAGATCGCCATCCCGGAGGCCGTGCAAAAGGGCCTCGTGATTCAGCTGCGTTGTTGGAGTCCGTATACATTATTTGAAGGACGTATTGGACTATGTCCCGGTTGGGGACGTCAGACGACGCCAAATTTCGTGCCGTGCAACATTTTGGAGCCACAAAGTGCATGATCCAATTGGAGTATGCGCCTGCATTTTTAGGGAGTTCGGCTTCAGCCCATTCGCCACGAAGTCGGCCAAAACTCGCGACTTAATAGCTCGTCGTGGCTTATAAGTTATGTCGAATGGAAGGAGCTCTATGGCCCATTTAGCAATCCGCCCGTCACACGCGTTGTTTATAATGTCGTTAAGAGGTACTTCTCGGAGGCTACCGCTATCGAACACTCTTGAAAGTAGTGTCGCAGCTTCCGGATGCCATGAACACCGTGATATGCTATCTTTTGATAGTGTGGGTACCGGACTTGCATGGAGTTAGGACAAGGGACACATAATAAACCGTTTTTTGAACAGGAACGGTGTAAATCCGCTTCTCGCTCGAACGAGCACCGCTACGGCGACAACTTGATGTGTTGCAGCGATATATAATAGCATTGGTTCGCTTCATACGTTAGGGCGCTGCCAGGACCGGATTTGTTGCCAAAATGGCCTTTATTTCTTCGAGTCCGGCCATGGCAAAGATCCGGCCCACTCGAAGTGTTCGGCGCAAGTGAGGAGGCGGTAAAGAGGTAATGTTTTTTCTCCTAAACGGAGATAAAGCGCTTAGAGCCGCTACACATCCCGCCAATTTTTGTATTTGTTTGAGGTCTTTGGAATATCCAATTGTGACAGAGCTCGAATCTTGGCTGGGTTTGCTTCAATTCCTCTATCAACACAATGAAGCTCAGAGCTTTCCTACCGAACGCCAAGACACATTTTTCCGGATTGAGCTTGATGTCATATTTTCAAGATTGTCGAATGTGAGCCTCAAGTCGCCTACTAGAGTTTCGACGTGCTTGGTTTTGACGACCACGCCATCGACATATGCTTCCACCGCTTTGCCGATCCGGTTGGCGGACATGTTCGAATCATGGCGCGCCGATATGTTGCGCCGGTGTTTTTGAGCCCAAAGGGCATTGTGTTGAAGCGTAACGGGCCGAGTGGAGTGATGAATGCTATTGCAGCTTGGTTCAGCTCCGCCATCTTGATTTGGTGGTAGCCGTAGTACGCGTCGAGGAAGCACAATGAGTCGTGGTCTCTTTGTGGCGTCAATGATTTGATCAATTCATGGAGGGAGGAAGGGATCCTTGGGCAAGTTTTATTAAGGTCTTTGAAATCAACACATAGGCGCCAGGATTTATCCTTCTTTGGTACCATCACCAGTGTTCGCTAGCCACCGGATGTTTTATATCTCTGATGAATCCGGCTTCCAAAAGTTTGGCTAGCTCTCTCCCATGGCTTTGTCTCTTGGGTTCGGAAAAGCGTCGAAGAGCCTGTTTGACCGGCTTGAACTTTTAGGATATTTAGGCTGTGCTTTCGCCACCGACGCGGGATTCTGGCATATCCGAAGGGTGCCAGCGAAGATGTCCCGCTTTTCTTGTAGAAATTCTCGTGAGTGCTGGCGTCTGACAAAGAGGTTTAATTGTGCCCCGATGGAGGCCGTCTTTGCAGTGGTCCGTTGGGTGGACTTGGAATTTGACTATTTCATCCGCTGGTTTAAAAGAGGTGGACTTGGATCTTTTATCGAGTATCACATCGCCCCTCGTTTCACCGTGGAGCGCATCGCGGTGAGTTCTCGGCCGCTAGGGCTTTGGATAGTGCCTCGAGGGCTAGTGTTGTCTTTATTTTCGGCGCGGAGTGCTATGCTCGGATCACTAGCGAGAGTGATGATTCCGTTAGACCGGGCATTTTAAGCTTCATGTACCCATAATGGGGTATAGCTTAAAATTGTGAATGCCTCCCGGCCCTAGTAAAGCATGATATCCATTTGTTGAGCAGGGCCACTTGAAATGTGACCTCCTCGGACCTGTAATTGTTCCGGGCGAATAACACTACATCTGCGTGATTTTTCCTGTGCAGCATGCTTCCGGTGACCGATTATTCCTCGAAAGGTTGTGCTGCTTCGCTCAATGCAGTTCGATCTATTTCCATCTTTCGAGGGTTTCCTCATAGATGAGGTTTAGTCCGCTGCCGCCATCCTTGTGTACCTTAGTATGGCGAATGCCTTTTACTATCGGGCTGAGAACCATTGCGCGGTGCCGGGCAGTTCGAATTTAGGTTAAATCGCGGCATTGAAGGTAATAGCCGTGTCACCCATGGATTTATTGTTGCTACTTGGTAGACTTGACAAGGTTATGGAGTTGTCGTTTTCGCATGTTATTTGATGCGAAAGTCTCAAGACCGTTAACACCGTCTTGGTGTTGCCGGGCTGGGATTCTGAAGCTAGAAGCTCTTCGCCACTTTTGGCCACTGCCGTAGTATCCAACATCTTGTGAAGGCTATGAGTTGGAGTGGCGCCCTCTGTGCTATGAATTTTGCAGGTCCGCTTAGCCAACCCTCCAAAGACGGTTCCGTACCCTTTAGGGGGTTTTGGTTTCTTGGTATTCAACCCAGGTGCTTGATAATGATGCACCCTTTTGTTCCGGACTAGGGGTGTATTCGGGGCCGGATTATCCCAAAAGTTACTTTTGGCTTTCCAGGCGCTCTCCATCGCACAGTACTTTTGTACTATGGTCACCAAGTCAGCACAGCGTGTAATTTCATGACGACTTATGGCGCTTAGGATTCCCTTGTCCATGCAATTATTGCAAAATTGGGATTGCGTCCTCCTCTCGGCAAATCCTTTATCCTGTTCATAACCGGGAGGAATCGCCCAAGAATGATGTAATCGTTTCACAGTGCTCTTGCCAAATTCGGGAGAGATCACCAATGTTTGGGTGGGCGGGTGGCACTAAATCCGGAACCCCGTCCAATCCAGGACTCAAGGGCCGAGAAGTTTCCGAACTCGGGAATTTGGATTTTTGAGTGCGATCCAATGAGTCCGCCCATCACCGACTTTAGGTTCGTGGCTTGATCGACATCCGTCCCTCCGCAGGAATCCGGCATGGAGGGATCAGGAATCCGGACGTAACTAGTCCTTAAGGTAGAAGAAGAATCACCGCATTGCTCCTCTATCACAGCAACGTGATGGGTAGCCTGGGGAGGGTTGATTTCTCTTAGATCGGTTTTAGGCCCGATCCGGTTGTAATCTGTGGCGACTCCCAGGGTGGCGATGCGATGCAAGAGCTCGTTTATGGAGGAGAGCTCGATCGGATCTAACTGTTCGGCAAGTTCCGAACTAACATGGAGATTGGTTTTGATGACTCCAGAGGTCATCGTCGGTAGCGGCGACGAACTAGCGGTCATGAGAAAACCGCCAAGTCAAGAGTCGACCAGGTGGCCAAGGCTTCTTTGATGGCGGTATCGCCTTTTAAAGACGATGCGAGGCATCCTACCTGACGGCGACGACACAGAGGAACTCTCAATGAAAGCACCAATGTCGGTGTCAATACCGGTGGATCTCGTGTAGGGGGTCCCGAACTGCGCGTCTAGGTGGATGGTAACAGGAGACAAGGGACACAATGTTTTTACCCAGGTTCGGGCACTCTCGTGGAGGTAATACCCTACTCCCGCTTGATTAATATTGATGATATGGGTAGTACAAGAGTAGATCTACCACGAGATCAAGGAGGCTAAACCCTAGAAGCTAGCCTATGGTATGATTGTTGTTCTGTCCTATTTAACTAAAACCCTCCGGTTTATATAGACACCGGATAGGTTAGGGTTACACAGAGTCGGTTACAATGGTAGGAGATCTATACATCCGTATCGCCAAGCTTGCCTTCCACGCCAAGGAAAGTCCCATCCGGACACGGGACGAAGTCTTCAATCTTGTATCTTCATAGTCTTGGAGTCCGGCCGTGACGATAGTCCGGCTATCCGGACACCCCCTAGTCCGGGAATCCCTCAGAGTTCATCATCAACACACCATTTGTTACTTCTTGGAGAGTGGTGTCTCCTAGATTGGCTAGGTGTCACTTGGGAGCCTCCGACAAGATTGTGGAGTTGAACCAAGGTGTTTGTAAGGGCAAGGAGATCGCCTACTTCATGAAGATCTACCCTAGTGAGGCAAGTCCTTCATGGGCGACGGCCATGGTGGGATAGACAAGGTTGCTTCTTCGTGGACCCTTCGTGGGTGGAGCCCTCCGTGGACTCGCGCAACCGTTACCATTCGTGGGTTGAAGTCTCCATCAACGTGGATGTATGATAGCACCACCTATCGGAACCACGGATAAAAAATCTCCGTGTCTCCAAATTGCGTTTGCACACTCCAATCCCATCCCTTACATTCTTGCAATTTGCATGCTTTACTTCCCGCTGCTCATATACTCTTGGCATGCTTGCTTGATATGTATTGTGAATGTTAAAACTTGTGCAAAACTCCACTTCAACTTAAAGAGATTAAAAACTTCAACTTTTCTCACTTAGTGATCTTTACATTGTTGATTTCACTAAAAAGGCTCAATCTAGAACTTGCTTAATTGCTAAATCCTCTAAAGGATGGTTATGGCATAGACGTTTAGGTCATGTGGGCATTCGAAACCTTGACAAGCTTATTAAAGGTAATCATATCCTTGGCATTAACGGTGTCATATTTGATAAGGATAGACTTTGCAGCGCTTGTCAAGGTGTAAACAGGTTGGAGGAAGGAATCCAGTGAAGAACATCATGACCACAAGGAGGCCACTCGAGCTACTTCACATTGATCTTTTTGGTCCTAACGATTACAAAAGTCTCGGTGGAAATTCTTTTGGTCTAGTTATAGTTGATGATTTTTCAAGATTTATGTGGGTGTTCTTTCTCGATGATAAATCGCAGGTCCAAAAGATCTTCAAAAACTTTGCTAGGAAGGCCCAAAATCAATTTGAAGTGAAGATCAAGAAGGTTCGCAGTGACAACGGAACGGAGTTCAAGAACGCAAATGTGGACACCTTTCTTGACGAAGAAGGAATTTCACATGAGTTCTCGGCTACGTACACACCTCAACAAAATGGAGATGTTGAGAGGAAGAACCGGACACTCATCGAAATGGCGAGAACGATGCTTGATGAGTACAAGACGCCAAAGCACTTTTGGGCAGAAGCGGTTGAGACAGCTTGTCATTCAACAAATCGCTTGTATCTTCACAAGCTACTCGGCAAGACGACATACGAGATCCTCACTGGTAACAAACCCCAAGTTGGATACTTTCGAGTATTCGGCTCAAAGTGCTACCTTCTTGATAAGCATCGTCGTTCTAAATTTGCTCCTAAGTCTCATGAAGGTTTCCTACTTGGTTATGGCTCAAACTCTCACACTTACCGGGTCTACAATAATTTCACCCGAAAGGTTGAAGAGACGGTAGATGTGAAGTTTGATGAATCTAACGGCTCGCATAAGTAGAGCAATTGCCAATTGATGTAGGAGACAAAGACCCTTGAAGCAATCCAAGACTTGTCTATTGGCAAGATTCGTCCAACGAGGTGAAGGAGAGTACCTCGTCCGTCCAAGTGGAAGCTTCCACCTCACTACAAGGTGAACCAAGATTTGACACGAAAGCATCCACAAGTGGGACACACCAAGATGAAGAAAACGAGGAAGTACACCAAGATGAACATCAACAACCTCCTTCTCCAAAGACGACAAGAGAACGACAACGCCAACAATGAAGAAGGCCAAGAAGAAGAATAAGATGAAGAAGATGTTCCACCAAGATCCAAGCAAAAGCTTTCACGAAGTTCGAGCAAGAGTCGCCAAAGACCATCCCGTCGAGCAAATCTACAATGATATCCAAACCGGAGAATCACTCGCTCTAAAACTCGTTTAGCTAACTTTTGTGAACATTATTCATTCATCTCTAGCATTGAACCTATGAAGGTTGAAGAAGCATTGGAAGATCCGGATTGGATAAACGCCATGCATGAAGAGCTACACAAATTTGAGAGAAATCAAGTTTGGACATTGGTTGAGAAGCCCGACAACAACCACAACATCATCGGTACCAAATGGGTGTTTCACAACAAGCAAGACGAAGATGGACAAATAGTTTGCAACAAAGCACATATCGTCACCCAAGGCTACACTCAAGTCGAGGGTATGGACTATGGTGAGACGTATGCCCCCGTTGCTAGACTTGAGTCCATTCGCATCTTACTTGCCTATGCAAATCACCATGATATCACCTTGTACCAAACGGTCATTAAAAGTGCTTTTTTAAATGGTGAAATAGAGGAGGAAGTTTATGTTAAGCAACCTCCCAGCTTTGTCAATCCTAAGAAACCTAATCATGTTTACAAACTTCACAAAGCTCTTTATGGTCTTAAACAAGCTCCTAGAGCGTGTACAAATGCTTGACCAAGTTCCTTACTGAAAAAGGCTTTGAAATTGGAAAAATTGATTCTACTCTTTTTACTAAAAGGGTTGATGATATTATATTTGGTTCGACTAACCCACACTTTAGTGAGAAGTTTGGAAAGCTAATGTCGGAGAAGTTTGAGATGTCGATGATGAGTGAACTCAAATTCTTTCTCGGTTTGCAAATCAAGCAAACTAAGGAAGGTACCTTTGTCTCTCAAACAAAGTACACCAAGGATTTATTCAAGAAGTTCAATATGCAAGAATGCAAAGGTATGACTACACCCATGACTACTAGTGGACATCTTGATTTGACCAAAGATGGTGAACCGGTTGATCAAAAGGTTTACCGCTCCATGATTGGTTCATTGTTATATCTATGTGCCTCTCGTCCCGATATTATGCTAAGTGTGTGCATGTGTGCGATATCAAGCTGACCCCTAAAGAATGTCATCTTAAGGCTGTGAAAAGGATAGTGAGATACTTAATACACACACCAAATTTTGGCATTTGGTATCCTAAGAGGTCTTCTTTCAATCTTGTTGGTTACTCCGATTCGGATTATGCCGGAGACAAGGTTGATAGAAAGTCCACTGGCACTGTCAATTTCTTGGTAGATCTCTTGTGTCTTGGTCCTCCAAGAAACAAAACTCGGTATCCTTATCCACCGGGCCAAGGTAATACATTGCCGCTGGTTCATGTTGTGCTCAATTACTTTGGATGACCCAAACTCTTAAGGATTATGGGATATATGTGAAACATGTTCCATTGCTTTGTGACAATGAAAGTGCTATCAAGATTGCTCACAATCCCGTGCAACACTCTCGAACTAAGCATATTGAAGTTCGTCATCATTTCATTCGAGATCACATTGCCAAAGGGGACATTAATCTTAAGCATGTTCGCACCGATAAGCAATTAGCGGATATATTCACCAAACCACTTGATGAGAAAGTGTTTTGCAGGTTGAGAGGTGAATTGAACATCATTGATGCTTCAAACTTGGAGTAGGAACTCCTTTTGGATACATGCAAGGCATGAGCCTTTGACTAATCCTTGATATTTCTTTCATGTTGCTATTTATATGTCTTGGATATATTTGCACCCTTGCATGCTATCTAACCCATGTAGGTACTTGGATGAATATAAATCCATGAGATTGCAACTCACTCACATCTTGAGCAAATATCTACATCACCAAGTCTCTACACAATGGTGGTTGAAGACAAGGAAGCACGAAACCCTTCAAACATATCCTTTGACAAATTCTACATTGAGCTTTATGATTGTTATTTTGGATACACAAGTGCTCTTCCTTGCAAGACTAACCCATGTAGGTAGACGAACTCAAATTCCAAGTGGAGCTCCCAACTCTTGATGAGCTACATCAACCTTGAGCAACCCACACAAGTTCAACTACATGATCACGATCAACACCACCACCCAAGGTATGTTATTCCATCTTAGAGAAGCTTTACTCCAAGTCATGAGTCAAAGCAACTCAACAAGATGTGAATACATCAAGATGCTTAAACGAAAAATGGTAACCCCATTTTGAGCTTAAACGATGAGTATGACCTATGATCAAGTGATCTCACTTACTCCTAAGTCAATATACTCTAACATAGGTGACTTCGTCGCCGACCAATTCTAGATGAAGTTCTCTTGTGTTCTTTTCTGTGCTCTTGCATTTGTCTCATGCATACTTGTTTCCCCTTTCAAAAAAACTTCATCTAGATTTCTTTTCTGTTCTGCATTCCCTGCATTCAATTCCTTGAAAATCTTTCAGTTAATTCCTTGCAAATCCTTGTGAGATCTTACTCGACTAGTGAGCTGGGGTGACAAGTGTTTTCTCTGTGATGAACTCGGTCACACCGGTCTGTTGCCTTCGGTCCAACCGAAATCTTTCGGTGCAACCGAAGCACACAACTCGGTGCCACCGATTTCGCTACAGAAAAAACCCCAGCTTGCCACTTTTTCCTGCATTCTTTTTGATCCAGCTCCACTCAATGATTCTTGTCCTCTACCAGCATCACATTCGTATTCCTTCTTTGTTTTGTGACTCAAGGACCAAACCCATTTGTGACAAAAATCCAGAAGAACCCTTCTTGGAAATTGATGTCAAAGGGGTAGAGAGAGATCACATAAAAGCTTAATCATTTCTGTAGGTGGAGAAAATACTCAAGGGGAGAGAGAGTGAATAGACCCCAGATGCTTTGTGTTCAAGAGGAGAGAAGTCACATGTATTTAAGAGGGCAAAGACATGTTCATATTTGATTTTTTGCATTAGCTCTGTTTCTTTTCTTTGCTCTGCTTTTCTGTTCCCCATCTTCTCCCAGTATCCCATGCTAGATTCAGGGGGAGCAAGATATCTAAGGGAAGGAAATCCTTGAATTCATTGCACATATTTACCTTTGGGGACATGTCTATATCCAATGGGGTACTCAGTACTCACTCTCTACATGTCATCCCAGTCTTGGTACTCTTGTGGTTTCTTTTGTTTGCTCGGCCAAGAGGGTGTATCTGTGTTATCTAACCTTGTTTACGCAGGTTCATTCCTTCCTAAGCCAACTCAAGACCACAAGGTAAGTATATGCATCACAGTCATGTGTATGAGGATTTCTTGCTGATGTACATACTGTTTGCAAGAAGGACTCATGAGCATGAAGGTACATTTTCTATATTCACATCATTTGCTCTGATGCATATAGCCAAGATACATGTAACACATTGCTTACTCTGTCATGCTTATGCATTCACATGCTCCTATATTCTATAATTACATGATTGCATACATGTAGGGGGAGTCTATGCATGTTACATGTCTTTCCAAAGCTTTACTTGTTATTCTCTATATCTTTATCTAAAGCTTTGATGTATGTTGTCATCAATTACCAAAAAGGGGAGATTGAAAGCACAAGTGCTCCCTGGGTGATTTTGGTAATTAATGTCAACATATCTCTTGTTGGACTAATACTTTTACCTAGTATGTTTCAAATAGTTCAACAATGGAGTGGCATGGACTAGAGGATGTGGAACCCCTTCACGATGCTAAGGACAAAGGATTGACTCAAGCTCAAAGCACAAGACTCTACATTTTACTTTTAGTGATCCAAGATCACATTGAGTCCATAGGAAAGCCAATACTATTAAGAGGGGATGAGGTGTTGCTTAATGGCTTGCTTGCTCAAAGTGCTTAGTGATATGCTCCAAAGCCCTCAACCACTCTCTCACATCCACATATGTCCCAAACCAAAAGACAAACTCGGCCCCACCGAAACTTTCTATCCGGCGCCACCGAGTTCTCTTGACATAGCCACTGCCAGAAACCCTAATCAAGTTGGTCTCACCGATGGGATCTCGGTCTCACTGAGATGGGCTTGCAAACTCTATGTTGCCTATTGCAATGATTTCAGTCTTACCGAGTTATGCAAATCGGTCCCATCGAGTTTGCCTAGCCAACTATCTGTTTTGCTTATTACCCAAATCGGTCCCACCAAGTTTGTGTAATCGGTCAAACCGAGTTGAGGCTTTACCCTAACCCTAGCACATCGGTCCTACCGAGTTGATCTTGTCGGTCCCACCGAAATTCCTAACGGTCACATTATTTACTAAATCGGTCGGACCGAGTTTCACGATTCGGTCCCACCGAGTTTGGTAAGTTGTCTGTAACAGTTAGATTTTATGTGGAGGCTATATATACCCCCTCCACCCACTCTTCATTCATGGAGAAAGCCATCAGAACATGCCTACACTTCCAACATACATTTTCTGAGAGAGAACCACCTACACTTGTGTTGAGGTCAAGATATTCCATTCCTTCCACATAAATCTTGATCTGTAGCCTTCCCCAAGTTGCTTTCCACTCAAATTTTCTTTCCACCAAATCCAAATCCTATGAGAAAGAGTTGAGTGTTGGGGAGACTATCATTTGAAGCACAAGAGCAAGGAGTTCATCATCAACACACCTTTTGTTACTTCTTGGAGAGTGGTATCTCCTAGATTGGCTAGGTGTCACTTGGGAGCCTCCGACAAGATTGTGGAGTTGAACCAAGGAGTTTGTAAGGGCAAGGAGATCGCCTACTTCGTGAAGATCTACCCTAGTGAGGCAAGTCCTTCGTGGGCGACGACCATGGTGGGATAGACAAGGTTGCTTCATCGTGGACCCTTCGTGGTTGGATCCCTCCGTGGACTCGCGCAACCGTTACCCTTTGTGGGTTGAAGTCTCCATCAACGTGGATGTACGATAGCACCACCTATCGGAACCACGGATAAAAATCTCGTGTCTCAAATTGCGTTTGCACACTCCAATCCCATCCCTTACATTCTTGCAATTTGCATGCTTTACTTCCCGCTGCTCATATACTCTTGGCATGCTTGCTTGATATGTATTGTGAATGTTAAAACTTGTGCAAAACTCCACTTCAACTTAAAGAGATTAAAAATTGCAACTTTTCTCACTTAGTGTCTATTCACCCCCCTCTGGACACCTCTTCTCGATCCTTTGAGCTTCCTCAAATGACCGAGGTCTTCATGAGAAAACAAGTTGGATGCACACCCACTTAGTTTTCAGTTTGAGCTTTCGTACACTTATAGCTCTTAGTGCATCCGTTGCATGGCAATCCCTACTCCTCTCATTGACATCAATTGATGGGCATCTCCATAGCCTGTTGATTAGCCACGTCGTTGTGAGAGTATCTCCCTTTTTTGTCTTCTCCATATTAATCTCTATCACCGCATTCTATTCCACCCATAGAGCTATGTCCATGGCTTACCCTCATGTATTATGGGGGTTGAAAAAAGCCAAGCGTTAAAAAGTATGAACCAATTGATTGGCTAACACCGGGGTAGTACATGATTTATATTTTGTGTTAAAAAGATGGAGCATGACAATGCTATATGATTTTGTAGGGATAGCGTCGTTTAGCATTTATATTTTTAAAGGCATGATTGTTTGTTGGTATTCCTGAGTATTAGTGTGTTTATGTCAAATTATAGACTATTGCTTTGAATCATTCGGATCTAAATATTCATACCATCAAAGAAAGATTACATGAACATGTTAGGTAGCATTCCACATAAAAAAATCTATTTTTACCATTTACCTACTCGAGGACGAGCAGGAATTAAGCTTGGGGATGCTTGATACGTCTCCAATGTATTTGTAATGTTTGATTGTTCCATGCTATTATAGTATCAATCTTGGATGTTTTATATGCAATTATATGCTATTTTATATCATTTTCTGGGACTAACCTATTAACCCAGTGCCAAGTGCCAGTTGTTGTTTTCTTCTTGTTTTTGGTTTTCCAGGAAATCAGTACCAAACGTAGTCCAAAAGCTACTAGACTTTTTGACGATTTTTTTGGACAAAAGAGACCCTAGAAGCTTCGAGAGGAGACCAGACGAGAAGCAGGGAGACGACAAGGCAACAGGGCGCGCCTAGTGGGTAGGCATGCCCTGTTACCTTGTGGGCCCCACATGGCTCTGTCTGACCTAATTCCACCTCTATAAATTCTCTAAAATCGGGATACCAACAAAGAGCCACCCCAAACACTTTTTCCGCTGCCACAAGTTTCTATTCTTCCGCGATCCCATCTGAAGGCCTTTTTCAGCTCCCTGCCGGAGGGGGAATTGATCATGGAGGTATTCTTCATCATCCTTGTTGCCCTCTAATGATGCGTGAGTAGTTCACCATAGACCTACAGGTCCATAGCTAGTATCTAGATGTCTTCTTCCCTCTCATTGATCTTCAATACAATGTTCTCCTCGATGTTCTTGGAGTTCTATCCGATGTAATCTTCTTTTGCGGTGTGTTTGTTGGGATCCGATGAATTGTGGGTTTATGATCAGATTATTCATGAATATTAATTGAGTTTTTTCTGAATTCTTTTATGCATGATTATCATAGCTTTTTTTTCAACGGTCACCGGGGGGGAGCGCTTCCCTTTGAATATATTACCACTCAAATGGAAGGACAGAGAGTTACATCAGTATAATGGGTACAAATTCAGCTCGAAGGGATTGCAGATGAGAGAAAGTGTAGCCACCGTCTAGCAGAGATACTATCTTCAGTCTTTTTGAATCGAAAAACCAAGAGAGAGAAATCTGCTACAATATTTCTTAGTGTAATTCTGAGAGAGTGGTCTTCGTTCCTGAATACGAGAGCGTTTCTCGAGTCTCAGAGCTTCTAGGAGATTGTTAAGGCCACCGATGGCCAGATGTTGGGGTTGAGGCCCTGAATCGGTGGGTATTGGTGAAGAGCAGTGAGGGAGGGCGGGGCAGGCAAACCCAGACGAGACCAGACTTGTGCCGCATAAGAGTAGGTAGAGATGAGGTTGAGAGCATCTTCACACGGATCTTGACATCATGGGCAGATTGCGGATTGAGGAACGTGCTTGTGAAACATGTTGGCCTTCGTGTTTAGCCGGTCTCGAAGGAGAAGCCATGCAAAGATCTTGACTTTGATCGGAACCTTGGAAGCCCGAACAAAATCATGGTGTGGATCGAAGGATTCATCAGCAACAAAGGAAGAGTATGTGTTGTTGGCAGAGAATGAAAGCCCATGCGTGAGGGACCGCTCATCAGGTCGGTCAACCTGTTGGAAATCCCGCAACAGCAACAACACACAGTCCAATTCTCGAGCAGCAGCATTAGTCAGAAGGTTCCGAAGGTTCGATAATAAGCTGGTTTGCCAAACGGTAGCCACTAAAACCTTGTCATCAATGGAGTGTGAGTATAAGTGTGGGAAAACTTTGTGGAGAGGTGACTCGAGAATCCATTTATCTAGCCAAAAAAAGGTGGAGAGGCCATTGTAGGTGATCACAAAGGAGTGCTCAATTAGGAGGGGGAGGTTTTTGTTTATTATTTTCCAAAGAAAGGATGGCATGGAGGTTTTTGCTACAATGCCAAGTGGATGCTGGTGATGATACCATTGGGTCCAGGGGATGTTTGGGTGTTGCAAAATTTTGAAGGAAAAATTCATAAGCAGGCAGCGGTTCTGAATTTCTAGATTTTTAATGCCTAGACCACCAAGTTCTTTAGGTTTTCAAACGTTTTTCCATGCAACCAAACACCTCGCACCCGTGCAAGTTTCCTCGTTGGACCAGAAGAATGCTCTCCCGGGTGCAAGTTCCCTCTGTGCCAAGACGGGTGCTTTCCTGGTGTTCGTGGTGGACGGCGAGCCGTCACCGCTCAAGTCGCAGGCCAGGGCGCTTCTTCTTCGAAGGCTTTTGGGTGGACCTGTCTGCGTCGTCCGGCCCAAAGACGGGAGGCGGAAGGGGACGCCAGTGCCCCGGCGCCGGTGAAGGCCAGAAACACTATGTTCACGTGATGCATCAAGGACTGCGTGGTCAGTGCCCCCATATCCTTGCAATGTTGTTTTCACTTTTTCAAGATTCAGAATTTAATTCTGGTTCAGAAAGGTTGGCTGAAATGCAGTGTACTTACACTAATTGATCATCATTTGTCTGTGTGAGAGTGTGTTTATTATCATAGCTTTTTATCCGATCAACCCGCTTAGTTTGGCCAACTAGATTGATTTATCTTGCAATGGGAGAGGTGCTTTGTGATGTGTTCAATCTTGCGGTGCTCTATCCTAGTGACAAAGTAGGGGACAAGACACGTATATGATTGTTGCCATTGAGGGTAAAAGGACGGGGTTTATTCATACTGCTTGGGTTTACTTTGTCTACATCATGTCATCTTGGTTAAGGCGCTACTTTGTTTTATACTTAATACCCTAGATGCAAGCTATGTAGTGGTCGATGGGTAGAGTAATAGTAGTAGATGTAGGTAGGAGTCGGTCTACTTGTCTCGGACGTGATGCCTATATACATGATCATTGCCTTGAATATCGGCATAACTATGTGCTTTTCTACCAATTGTTGATACGTCTCCAACGTATCTATAATTTTTTGCTTGTTTCATGCTGTTATATTATCATTCTTGGATGTTTTACAATAATTTTATAGCAACTTCCTATCATTTTTTGGGACTAACCTATTGACATAGTGCCCAGTGCCAGTGGCTGTTTTTTGCTTGTTTTTTACTTCGTAGAATATCAGTACCAAACGGAGTCCAAACGCAGTGAAACTTTTTGGAGAACTTTTATGGACCAGAAGGAACAACATGGGCCAAGGAAGTACCAGAAGGGTGCCCCGAGGGGGGCACAACCCACCTGGGCACGCCTGGGGGCCCAAGCATGCCCTGGTGGGTTGTGCCCACCTTGGTGGCCTCCTGCACCGCTTCTTCACCCTATAAATACCACAATATTCCAGAAACCCTAGGGGAGTCGACGAAAAACAATTCAGCAGCCGCAAGTTCCAGAACCACCAGATCCAATCTAGACACCATCACAGAGGGGTTCATCATCCTCATTGGTGCCTCTCCGATGATGCGTGAGTAGTTCATCATAGACCTACAGGTCCGTATGCAGTAGCTAGATGGCTTCCTCTCTCTCTCTCTCTCTCTCTCTCTCTCTCTCTCTTTTGATTCTCAATACAATGTGCTCTTGGAGATCTATTTGATGTAACTCTTTTTTGCGGTGTGTTTGTTGGGATCCGATTAATTTTGAGTTTATGATCAGATCTACATCCATGAATATTATTTGAGTCTTCTTTGATCTCTTATATGAATGATTACTTATAGCCTCGTATTTCTTCTTCGAATCTTTGGTTTAGGTAGGCCAACTAGATCGATTTTTCTTGCCATGGGAAGATGTGCTTTATGATGGGTCCGATCGTGCGGTGTTCTTTCCTAGTGACAGAAGGGGCAGCAAGACACGCATGTATCGTTGCTATTAAGGATAACAAGATGGGGGCTATTCCTACATGAATATATCTCGTCTACATCATGTCATCGTTCTTATTGCATTACTCAGTTTCTCCATGAACTTAATACACTAGATGCATGTTGGATAGTGGTCGATGTGTGGAGTAATAGTAGTAGATGCATGCAGGAGTCGTTCTACTAATCTTGGACGTGATGCCTATATAATGATCATTGCCTGGATATCGTCATAATTATTTGAGGTTCTATCAATTTCCCAACAGTAATTTGTTTACCCACCGTATGATGTTTTTCTCGTGAGAAGCCACTAGTGAAATCTACGCCCCCGGGTCTATTCTCCATCATATTTGCCTCGAGATCTATTTTTATTCTCTTTTATTTTTAGATCTATATTATCATAAAACCCAAAAATACATTGCTGCACTTTTTTATTACTTGTTTTATTTTGCGCTTTATCGAGATCTATTTATCCAATCTATACAATTTTTATCCCATCAACTAGACAATTTCTAGCACCGTTACCCGTTGAGGGATTGACAACCCCTCATAATCGTCGGGTTGCAAGTATTTGTTCTTTGTGTGCAGGTACCGTTTACATAGTTTTGCTTGGTTCTCCTACTAGATTGATACCTTGGTTTCATAACTGAGGAAAATACCTACCGTAGCTGTGCTGCTTCATCCCTTTCTCTTTGGGGAAATACCGACGTAGTTCAAATGACATCAAAAGGAACTTCTGGCGCCGTTGCCGAGGATACATCATCAACATATATCAGGTTCCTAATCACAAATCTCATCTCCTTGCAATTTACATTATTTGCCATTTGCCTCTCGTTTTCATCTCCCCCACTTCACAAAAATATTTGCCTTTTTGTTTGTTAGATATCTTTGCTTGTGTTACCATGTGTCTCCTATTTGCTTGCATCTTTGCTTGCTAAAAATCTATTGATATGGATCCTCATCCACTTGCTAATCTTTTTAAAAGATCCAATTATGATGAACCAATTGCTAGTGAATTGAGTTCACTAGATTATCTTTATGAAGTTTTGCTTGAGATTCGTGAATCTGAAAATTGTGATGAAGTGTTAAAAGAAGAAATTTATAAAGTGATTCATGATAGCTCCTTGGATGAAAAGCATGATTGCACTGATGTTATTATAAATTTTATTAATGTGAGTTGTGCTAATAATGTGCAAAACCCCAAGCTTGGGGATGCTAATATTGCTATGTCCGCTACTTATTGCAATGATCATGATTGGGGTGATTATGATTCTTATAATCTTGAAAATTTATTTAAACCTCATGATGAATATGCTTGCGATAATATTAAAAGTGGGTTTGGAAGAGTGTCAACTTTAGCTATAAATATCCCACATATTTGGAGAGTGTTCAATCTTATGAATTTTTTGATAAAAGTGGGTTTGGATAGGTCATGACTTTAGCTAATGTTAATCCCACTATCTTGAAGATTATTAAACTTTTATGCATGTGGATCATGAAGAGAAAATTTTATCTGATAGCTATATTATTGAATTTGATTATGATCCTACATGTAATTATTATGAGAGAGGAAAATATGGTTGTAGAAATTTTCATCTTACTAAATTACCTCTCGTTATGTTGAGATTGCCAATGTTTTATTCCTCTCCTTTGCATATGCTAGATGTTTCTTGTCTTGATAATTTGTTTTCTTATAAAATTCCTATGCATAGGAAGTATGTTAGACTTAAATGTGTTTTTCACATGGTACATGATACTCTTTTTGTGATTCAATTCTTGTCTTTCATGTGAGCATCATTAAAATTATCAATGCCTAGCTAGGGGCATAAAACGTTAGCGCTTGTTGGGAGGCAACCCAATGAATAAATTTTATTTTTAGTTTTTTTCTTTCTGTTATTGAGTGTTTACACAATTATGCTACTGTTATGATTGTGTTTTTATGCTTTAGTTAGTGTTTGTGCCAAGTAAAGCCTTTGGGATCATGTTGGGTGATAGTTGATTTGATCTTGTTGAAAAAAGGATACTTTGTGCGCCAGTAGCAGAATTGTTAAAAATCACACAAGCATGATAAATTCTGAATTTTTTACACAAGATTTATATACACATTTCCTACGTTTTCCTAAATTTTCAGAATTTTGGAATTATAGAAGTATACAAAGTTTTCAGATTACTACAGACTGTTATGTTTTTGACAGATTCTGTTTTCTTTGCGTTGTGTGCTTATTTTGATGAATCTATGGGTTGTATTGGAGGGTATAAGCCATGGTAAAGTTAAAATAAAGTAGATATAATGCAAAAATAAGATATGGATGAGTTTGCAACAGTACTTAGAGTGGTGATTTGCTTTGTTATACTAACGGATCTCACGAAGGTTTTGTGTGATTGAAGTTTTCAAGTTTTGGGTCAGATCTTGATGGATGAAAGAATAAGGAGTATCAAGAGCCTAACCTTGCGGATGCCCCATGGCACCCCAAGATAATATTCAAGGATGAACAAGCAACTAAGCTTGGGGATACCCCGAGTGGCATCCCCTCTGTCTTCTAACGACCATCGTTATTTTACTTGGAGCTATATTTTTATTCATCACATATCATGAGTTTTGCTTGGAGCGTCTTGTATGATATGAGTCTTTGCTTTTTTTGCTTTTATTTTGTCACAAGTATCCTTGCTAGACACATGAAAGGATCGATATGGTTGACTAGAGGGGGGTGAATAGGCAACTACCACTTTTTAGCTTTTCTTAACAAATTAGGTTTAGCAACAAATGGGTTGTCTAAATGTGCAACTAGGTGAACAACCTATATGACGCACACAACAATAACAACAAGTGCAAGCAAAGGATACAACACAATAGTAGCTTGCACAAAGTAAAGGGAAGAGATAACCACAAGTGGAGCCGGTGGAGACGAGGATGTGTTGCCGAAGTTCCTTCCCTTTGGGGGAAGCACGTCTCTGTTGGAGCGGTGTGGAGGCACAATACTCCCCAAGAAGCCACTAGGGCCACCGTATTCTCCTCACGCCCTCACACAATGCGAGATGTTGTGATTCCACTAGTGCTGCCCTTGAAGGAAGCAACCAAACCTTTACAAATAAGGTTGGGGCTATCTCCACAACTTGATTGCAGGCTCCCAACAATACCACAGAGCTTCACCACAATGGAATGTGGCTCCGAGGTGACCTCAACCGTCTAGGGTGCTCAAACACCCAAGAGTAACAAGATCTGCAAGGGATTAGTGGGGGGAGTCAAATTTCTCTTGGTGGAAGTGTAGATCCGGGCCTTCTCAACCAATCCCTAGAAAATCAACAAGTTTGATTGGCTAGGGAGAGAGATGGGGCGAAAATGAGCTTTGGAGCAACAATGGAGCTTTGGTGGAGAAGAGATGGTCTTCTTGGGGAAGAAGACCCCCTTTATATAGTGGGGGAAAGAATCCAATCGTTACCCCCCACTCTCACCCCGTGCACTGTGGTACTACCTCACCATGTCGTGGTACTACCGCAAGAGGTTGCGGTACTACCGCTGCCTGCTGCGGTACTACCGCACGCACGGTAGTGGCCAGAGGAAGGACTACTACACGAGGCAACATGCGGTAGAACCGCTGGAGCAGTACTACCGCAGGCCCTCATGGTACTATCGTAGGGTAGTTTCCAACGGCCACAGGAGGTATAGGGAAGTAAAAAAAATTACTTCCATGTCTACCTCCGCTGAAGTAGAGACTGTGCAGAAATCCGGCACGGTAGTACCGGACGCTGTTTTGCGGTAGTCAAAAACTACATCCGCGACTACTATCAGTAGGCGACGCATAGCAATCTGTGTGCAGTAGTACTCGCTTCCCTTGAGCGGTACTACCGCTTAGCCAATCGAAAAACTAGCACCTTGCTACCTTCAATATGCACAGATAAGGGAAAACGGACTGGAGCTCCAATGAAGCGAAGGAAAGGTGGTGCAAAAGAACATATGTGTACGTGTGATTCCACCCTAACCTTTCCAAAGCGGACCCCCCTCTTAATAGTATAGCTTTCCTACGACTCAAAACCACCGAAAAGAAACGTAGAAAGCAACCATCTTCGATAGAGTCCGAGGGGCACCGAATCGTCTTGTGCCTAGACATAGGATATCTGAAATGCTCAATGCACACGATTAGTCCGCAAAAAGCATTGTCGTCAATCACCAAAACTACTTAGGGATAAATATGCCCTAACAATCTTCCCCTTTTTAGTGGATTGATGACAATACGAGATTTGCACATAGGGAAATGTAATTTAACAAATGCAAACCTAGAATCTATAAAATATAGGCAAGCTCCCCCTAGATGTGTACATTCTTTGGATATGCTTTGGATTGCAAAGCACACAACCTAGGATCAACACTCCCCCTAAATTTTATAGACGAGGCAAACCTTGCAACAAACTAAATGACACACTAAGCATGGAGGCAAGGCATAGCATGTGAGCATGAAGATAAGGGCACATAACAAATAGACTCACATGCTACTTAACATACTGGACAATAATGAGGTAAGAGTGATAGCATATGTCTCACACCATCTGATAGATAAGTCTCCTGGTCTCACACACAAATAAAACCAACCAAAGCAACGATGAAGGTTCAGCGAAAGCAAGGAGACAACAAAAACTACATCACTCGCAAATCCTACACTCTCTCCCCCTTTGGCAACGAGACACTAAAAAGGCAGAGAGGACACCTAAGACACATGTGGTAGCTCCCACTGCAGAGAGATCATCCATCGAACTCCTCCTCATCAGAGTTAACCCACTGAAAGTTCTTCTTCTTCATCCAAGCAGCTTCAGGTGTAATGTTCTTCTCAGACCCACTCGAGATAGTCTCGCGAAGCTTCCTTAGAATCAGCTTGTCGCGCTGACGCTTCTCCTTCCAAGCAACATGTGTCAAATGCTGCCCCTTAGCCGGCATGCAAAACAGAGTCTTCATCTTGTCCTTGAGCTTCGTGGCCCAAGATGGCTCAGCAGAGGAAGGCTCATACAACTCAGGACTGTCCTCATCCTCAAACGCATCCTCATCAACATCCATGTTGGCAGCAGCAGGCTTAGTGGTAGTGTTAGCCCACTTATCCTTAAGACGAAGCCGAATGGGCTCATGACGGATCCAGTTGGGAGCCTGAAAATCCACACCAGGAAAGGTCTCCGCCCACTTCTCCCGGATCAAGTAGAACAAGTAAGGTCCATAGATGGGGACTTGGTGAAACACAACTGATTGAAGCTCACTCCACATGATGTGGGAATATCAAGCGGTCCAAGAAGGCGAATCCGCCCTTTCTCACAAAAGAGAAACATATCCACCAAATATGAATGTACCTGGTCCTTGTTTCCCATACGAGGAAAAAGAGTGTTGCAAAAGATTCTGTGCATGACATCAAGAAACGGGTTCAGCACATGAGATACCTCTCCTGTGGCAGATACCTTCTCAACAAGGTATGGCAGGAGCTTCTCCTTGGGGAAGCTTGAGGTTTTTCGTGCGGGCGAAAACCAATGGGCTTCTCAAGCCCCTCATCGTGAATGTGCAAAAGATCCATGAAGTCCTTCCAGGTAGCAGATATCCTCTCACCATTGGTCATCCAAGTCATTGTTCGCCTCTCATCAGTGTGGAAGTGGACGGAGGCAAAGAGCTGAGCCACAATCTCTAGATCATAGTCAAGATGAAAAGAGATGATTCCCTCCAGGTTAAGCTGCTCCACCATGTCTAGAGGTTCACCAAAATATGCTTGGTCCTTCCTCAGATGATCCATGTCAATCCACTGAACAGGTACATAGATGTTCTTCTTTGCCTTGATCATATCTAGGAAGATGAGAGTCTGTTGCTTGGTCTAGAATAAGCCATTGCCTTTGGTATGAGCCCTAGGGTTGACATATGGGTTGATCCTCCGGGGAACCTGAAACTCTGCTTGAGGCATCCCATCCAAACTGACAGTGGGCTCCTTGATCTTGGTTGCGGTTGACTTGAAGTTGCGTTTCGGAGCATTGGACCCCTCAGGTGCATCTTGATTGCAGAGGCGCTTGGAACTTGTATCACGAGAGGGACTCGAGCGTCTAGAACCGGAACCAGACCCACCGACTATGGCACGCAACGCAAACACAAGAGAAAAGCGAAAGAGGTCATTGCAAAGGCCAAGGCAAACAAGAGAACAACATAGAAATGAGAATTGGGAGGACAAGACAAGGCAATTGTGGAGCGAGCGGTAGTACCGCATGTAACACGGTAGAAAAAATTTACTACCACGCCTATCGTGGTAGTACCGCTCTAGGAGGTGCGGTAGTACCGCAGGACATGGGTAGTAAAATTTTACTGTCGCGCCTACTGCAGTAGTACCGCTCCATCAAGTGCGGTAGTACCGCACGGGGCGGATTTCGCAAGAACAACAGATCTGAACAACCCGAATTGCAGATCGGTACTACCGTGGATCAAAACTACCTTGTTGTATCCTACCAAATAACATTTCTACTGCACAAGCACTCTCCAACCATCAACTCATGCAATGATTTAGCCAAAAATTAATGAAACCAACTCATTTGGCCCCCAAACCTAGAACCAAAATAAAGGAGCAAGGAGAGAAGAACTAGGGGCAATACCAGGTTCCATAGCACGAGGGAGGGGTGGGGAACGATCCCACCGTTCGGAAAGGGAGGAGAGTGGTCGGAGAAGGGGATCCGGCGAGGTCCTCCGGCGCCGTTCCTTGAGATGTGTGAGAGAGAGACATGAGAGGATAAGGAAAGAATGGGTATGGGGAAGATGGAACTCCCCCTGCCCGTCCTTAACCCCCTCACGGTCCCGACGGCACGGTAGTACCACACGTCATCATGGTAGTACCGCACATCTAGCGGCAGTAAAAAAATTTAATGTCGCTCGCTGAGCGGTAGTACCGCTCTTCCAATGACGATAAAAAAAAATTACAGCCGCCTTTGGATGAGGTAATCTGGTGTCGAGACTCTTTGAGAGGCACGAGTGATAGTAACCCCTCTCTAGCGGTAATCTTGTGGCGAAACCCGCAGTAGTACCGCACTGCCAAGGAAAGGCTGGTTCGGGAGAGAAAGAAGGAAGGCCTTTGCAAAAGAAAAAAAAAAGAAATTGAAGACGCAAGGACACAAAGACAAACCAAATAAGCTTCAAGCAAAAAAGGACACACACGAGATAGCACACAAGAAGCAAAACAAACAAGAACAAGGTCCAAAAGATTCAAAAAGAGAGAAGAGGCCAAACACGGAAACGATTCCTCTCATGAAGAGAGGGTGGTGGCCGGAGCCACCTATGTTTGAGTCAATTGTTATGGCACCTCAAAGAAGACCTAAACTCATGTTTGAAGCACAAGTACCATAAAAATGGCTAATGTGAAAGATATGACTGATTTATGCATAATGGGGGAGGGAGAGTTCATTGAGAGAACAACACTCCCCCTATGTCCATGCCTACATCTAGAACAAGATATAATGATGAGTGCGGTGGGGTGTGCCTAGATTCAAGCCATGTTTCTCAAATCAATGATATTTAGCTCATGCCTTAACTCGCGAAATCTTGCTTCATCTAGAGGCTTGGTGAAGATATTCGCTAGTTGCTCTTGAGTGTTGATGTAGACGATCTCAACATCTCCATGCTTGATGTGATCACTAATGAAATGATGACGAATCTCGATATGCTTCGTCTTGCTATGTTGCACCAGATTGTAGAGATCTTGATAGCACTTTCATTGTCACATAGAAGAGGCACTTTGTCACAAGTGACACCGTAATCCTTTAAAGTTTGCCTCATCCATAGCAATTGTGCATAACAACTTGCGGCGGCTACATATTCAGCCTCGGTGGACGAGAGAGATACACAATTTTGCTTCTTCGGAGACCAACTCACCAAAGAGCGACCAAGGAATTGGCACCCTCCAGAAGTTGACTTCCTCTCCACACAATCTCCCACCCAATCCGAGTCCGAGTAACCCATGAGATCGAAGCTTGCTCCTTTGGGGTACCATAAGCCAAAGTTTGGGGTATGAGCCAAATATCAAAAGATTCGCTTGACCGCCACATAGTGGATTTCCTTAGGTGTGGCTTGAAACTGTGCAAAAATTCCCACACTCAACATGATATCCGGTCTAGATGCACAAAGGTAAAGCAAGGATCCAATTATGGAACGATATACCTTTTGATCCACCGCTTTATCATTGGGATCACTGTCAAGCTTGCATTTGGTTGGCATGGGGAACTTGACCGACTTGACATCATCTAACTTGAATCTCTTGAGCATGTCTTGAGTATACTTGGCTTGGTTGATGAAAGTTCCTTCTCTTCTTTGCTTGACTTCGAACCCAAGAAAGAACTTCAACTATCCAATCATAGACATCTCAAACTTCTCGGTCATTAGTGTGGCAAACTCATCATTGAAAGATTTTTTAGGAGAACCAAAAATAATATCATCAACATATAGTTGGCATATGAACAAATCCCCTTTGACCCTCTTATTAAAAAGAGTTGGATCGATTTTCCCAATTTCAAACCCACGATCTTGTAACAACTTGGTAAGGTGCTCATACCACACACATGGGGCTTGGTTAAGGCCATAGAGCACCTTTTTGAGTTTGTATACATGAGTGGGGAGCTTGGGATCCTCGAATCCCGGAGGTTGTTTGACATACACCAACTCATTCAAAGGACCATTAAGAAATGCACTTTCACATCCATTTGTTGCAATTTAAAGTCATGATGAGCTGCATATGCAAGCAACATGCGAATAGATTCAAGACATGCAATGGGGGCAAAGGTTTCACCGTAGTTGATACCCTCTACTTGGGAGTAGCCTTGTGCCACCAATCTTGCCTTGTTCCGAACAACCACACCGTTCACATCTTGCTTGTTCTTGAAGATCCATTTGGTCCCAATGACATTGTGTTCCTCCGTTGGCCTTGGCACTAATTCCCAAACTTGATTGCGCTCGAAGTTGTTGAGTTCATCATGCATAGCTTCAAGCCAATCCTCATCATCGAGCGCCTCATGTACCTTTTTGGGTTCAACACACAGAAACAAACGCGTGTGATGCTCACAAAAAGTTTGACAATTGTTTACGTGTAGTTACCCCTTTTCTCAAGCTTCCAAGCACATTCTCCATGACATGCTATTGACGCTCGAGCTTGGAAGCCACCTTAGCGGCACGGCGATCCAAAAGTTCCTCGATGGTCATTTGAGGATCATCCTGCACAAATTGAGCACCGTCTATAGTTATCTCTTAATCTTGAGCACCGTCTTGAGCTTGCTCTTGACCTTGACCTTGCTCTTGGTCTTGAGCGACCTCGGAGGCATGAACTTGATCTTGGGCATCATTTGGTGCATCACCATCTCCATAGAGTTGATCTTTCCCTTGATCTTGCTCATTGGGTTGAGGGCCTTCATTTTGTTCTTGAGCGTGTGGAGTGCAGGCGTAGGTGATGGCTCCACTTGAGTAGAGCATTGTCCTTCTCCTTCGGCCACAAGGGGTTCCTCAATGGGGAGTACTTGACCAATCCCCATTCTTCTTATGGCCTGGGAGGAATTTCATCACCTACATCACAAAGACCACTTTGCTCCACTTGGGAGCCGTTATTTTCATCAAACTCCATGTCACGCGTCACCTCAATGAGTCCAGTGGACTTGTTGAGAACACAGTAAGCATGAGAGTTTGTAGCATAACCAACAAATATGCCCTCTTGAGCTCTAGGTTCAAATTTAGACAAACGAACACCTTTCTTGAGAATGAAACACTTACAACCGAACACCCAGAATTACTTGCGGTTGGGCTTGTTGCCGGTGTATCTCATATGGAGTCTTGTTCAAGCCTTTGCGGAGGTAGAGCCTATTGGATGCATGACATGCGGTGTTGATGGCTTTCGCCCAAAAGTTGTACGGAGATTTGAATTCCGCCATCATGGTCCTTGCCGCATCCATCAACGTCCGGTTCTTCCTCTCCGCCACACAATTTTGTTGAGGGGTATAGGGTGCGGCATATTGGTGCTTGATCCCCTCATCACTAAGAAAGTCATCCAAGGTGTTGTTCTTGAACTCGGTGCCGTTGTCACTTCAAATCATCAAGATCTTTGCTTCATGTTGACGTTGAGCTTCATTTGCGAAGTTGGTGACGATTTGTTGAGACTCACTCTTCCTCTTGAAGAAGTATACGCATGTGTATCTTGAGTAGTCATCCACGATCACCAAGCAATACTTTCTTCCACCAAGACTATCAAAGGATGGAGGACCAAAGAGATCCATGCGAAGGAGCTCCAAGGGCCTCTTTGAGTAGATGATAGTCGATGGACGGTGAGCCGTTTGATGAAGCTTTCCTTCGATACAAGCACTGCAAGCACGGTCTTTGGCAAAACTCACATTTGTTAGTCCATGCACATGGTCACCTTTGAGGAGACTTTGCAAAGATCTCATATTGACATGGGCTAGTCGGCGATGCCAAAGCCAACCCACATCAACTTTAGCCATTAGGCAAGTCGCGGTCTTAGTGGGTCGCTCCGAAAAGTGCACCACATACAGACCGTTCTTGACATGCCCAACAAAGGCTACTTTAAGAGTCTTGCTCCACAAAAGGGCCACGGTATCAATATCAAAGAATGTTGTAAAGCCCATAAGTGCAAGTTGACGAACGAAAAGTAAATTGTATGCAAGGTACTCAACAAGCATGACCTTCTCAATAGTTAAAATCTTGAGAGATGACCACCTTGCCAAGTCCCAATACCTTAGAAGTTGAGGCATCACAAAATTGGACATGGGTGGGCATAGATGGAATTGGATGCACATCCACCACCAAGTCCTTGCTCGGTCATTATGATTTGTTGCTCCACTATCAAGCAACCATGAAACTCCACCGAAGCAAACTCCTTGTTGATACCTTTGGCCATGAGACACTTGGCAATGGTGTTTTCTTTGGGGGTGCCGAAGAGAGACACCTTGGAGGGAGAAGATGTAGCAATGGCAATGGTTGCCGTTGCCATTCCTTCTCCACTTATATCTTCCTCTTCATCATCGGAGGGGTACTCTTCATGTGCCACCAAGCCCTTTGGAGGAGTCTTCTTAGTGAAGTTGTTCTTGTGGAAAAGACTTGGCATTGTCTTTGCGAATGAGTTTGCCACCATTGTCTTCCCTCTTATCGTATGGGCAATCCACGACAAAGTGACTCACATTGCCGCAATTGTAACAAGTCCTTACTCATTGCTTGTTCTTTGACCCACTTGGGTTGTTCTTGGTGAAGTTGGACCTTGAGTTCCTCTTGTTCCTCCAAAATTGCCTTGAAGCAAGAGCCATGTGCTCATGGTAAGCATATTTGGTGTCATTGGGACCACACTCCTCTTCTTCTTCCTCTTCTTCTTCCGGAGTGGCCTTGCCCTTCAAAGCAAGGGTGGGAGTGCTCTTCTTTGACCGGACACAAGCAAGAGCATTATCGGCGGTCTTGTTCATGATGTTCATGGCAATAAACTCATCCAACACTTCACTTGAGGTTAAGGTGTGAAAGTCCGGCCTTTGACGAATCATGGAAGACAGGGCCTTGTTGAATGGCATGATGGCCTTGAGGAACTTGCACTTGATCCAAGTGTCATCCGTATCCTTGCTTCCATGGTCTTGGAGAGCAACTGCAAGAGTTTTCACCCTCCGGTAATGATCACGTGGATCCTTGTCGGGGGTGTTGTGCGACATATGCCAAAGGATGGCTTATCATGGAGGGGGCTAATAATACGTTGCCGGTGCCAGGAAACGGGATAAGGCGCAAACATGCCCGCCGGCGAATCTTACCCAGGTTCGGGGCTCTCCTAGGAGATAACACCCCTACTCTTGCTCTACGGGGTCTCCGCATGATCACTCAAGCAACAATGGTGGCTACAAGCTTGCTCCTTGAGCTGTTTCTCTAGAGGGGGAAGAAGAACAAGGCTAGCCCTAGCTTCCCTCTCTGCTCGTGTGTGTGTGGGTAGGCCGAAGTCTCAACCCTTTGCATGGGTGCCTGGGGGTTTATATAGGCCTACCCACAGGGGTACAAAGGTAATTTGCCGGTGTAGGACCCAGTATCGATTACTGCGGTGCCAAATGGCTTCTTCGCCGGCCGCTAGGGAACCCGCCACTTGGTGAGCCTGCAACTGTCTCAGAAATCTCGTGCCAGCCCAGCAGGCCATGCCATTGCGGTCCCACTGCTGCTTAATCTTGTGTAATGCCTCGATGATGTATGCTTTGTCGGGGAAAGGCGTGGCTCTGATCTTGCCGCTGAGGGCGATCAATGTAGCCACTCCCGTCTCTTGATTAATGGCGCGCAGAGACTTTGAGGGAGGGAGGGCGCTTGGGAGTCGGCCTCCCCGCCACCTGGTGGGAGCTTGCCGCCACATCTTCTCGGCTGAGAGGTAGTGCACTGCTGTCCATGAGCACGTGACAAACCAGACTGTAGTGGGGTCATGGCCTCCCCCGTTATGGGTACGTCATGAGCTGTGTGGCAGCGATTGCAGCAGCCGTGAGATGTCCGCCCAAAGACGCCGCCAGCTTAGCCACGCCTGGCCTACTGAATTCCGGGGGTGGCAGGTTGCACTGTAGCCACGCCCCGTCTCGTCGTCTTAACGTGGTGCAAACTTCAAGGGGGCGGAGGGGGGCCGCCTCCTGGGAGCCGGCCTCTCTGGAGGCCGCCTGGTAAGAGTCGGCCCACCCTAAGGCGGTCTTCTGGGAACTGGCACCCCCTAGCAGCCGACCGCTTGGACCAGCCGCCCTTCAGAAGGCGGCTCTTCGTCTTAGAGGCTTGAGGGGCGCAGCCAGCCCCGATGTCTTGAATCGCTATGGGGAGTAGTTGAGGCTACATGTGGTCATTTACTCCGACAGTAGTCCCCGAAGCTGGTGGGGCGCCGCGGCTGAAAAGGCGAGGAGCCCCAGTAGCTTCCTACTCCGAGTGGTCTGATCGATCTTGCTTTGTCCGTCTTCTGGAGCACCGACTGTGAGGAGTCGGACGTGACCAGGCGGGCCGCCTGGTGGTTTTTGAAACGTCTCAGCGGGAGCTAGGCGGCGCGCCAGCTAGGTTCTAGGCTCGCCGCCAGCTATCCGTACGCCACGTGGCGCCAGCCGGCCGAGCCGCCTGCCAACCCCACGCGCGTGACGAGACATCGGATCCGCTGCGGCCGAGGCGAACGGTTGGGGTTTCGTGGCACAATTACTTCGCACCGTTACCGCACTATAAATGCGGGGCCGTGTGGTCATGGGCATAGTTAATCCCACGATCCCCATGCCCCGTCCCCTCGGCTTCGCAGCTAGGGGCTATAAGTAGGGGGAGGAGGGGAGCGGCACTAGCACGCGCGCCCTCCTCTCCCTTCGCCATTTTTTCCTCTTCTTCTTTTCTACTGCCGCCACACTCATGCGCCGTGCCGAAGTGCTGCCGTGGCCCGTCGTCACCGAGCCCGTCCTCTCCGCCGCGCCGCGCCTCTGTCGAACTCTAGCCTCCATGGCGCATGAGCGGGCCGGTGACTGCGACGGCTCGAACGTCCTAGAAGACCACATCACCTTCCTCCGCAACACGCGGCGGCTGCCCGGCGAGGGCTATGTCCAGGCGCGCGTTTCGCCCGGGAAGGAGATCTCGCCGGCGCCGGAGGAAGGTGAGCGCGTCATCTTTCGGTCGCACTTCCTCCGTGGCTTTGGCCTGCCGGCGAGCAGCTTTCTCCGCTCCTTTCTTCAATTCTTCCGACTCCAGCCGCACCACCTCTGTCGATGCTCTGGCAACGGGGGTCCCTAGACTTGCCTGCCTGCGGCCCACGGCGTGGCTCCACAAGTGGGTCCGTACGACCCATCTTCACCATCAAGCACTCAAGACCCTCGCGAGGGGCCAAGCCTCGCGAGGCGGACGACACAAGACCTCCTCAGGAGCGGTCTCACCAGGCTGGCTCGTGAGGGGCGGAGAGATCAAGGCAAGGCAAACCTCGCGAGGTTCTCGTGACGTAAGCCATGACCACCAAGGCCAGGAGGGTGCCAGGCGGGCGCCAGCGTGCACAGTGTCCTTGCTTCCTCTTTGGTGGTATCCGTCCCACCAGGAGAAGCTCGCTGGGGGCTGCGTGGGAGGAGCCAGGAGCAAGGCTCCTCCCCACGTTGCACGGAGCAAGGCATTGCCCGGAGGTAGGCCCTCTGCCTGGGAGGCACCGGAGAGCCTTCCCCCGACAGAGGACCCGTGGTCACCGAGGGCGCCGCTAGCATCCCCTTTGCCCCTTTGGCGCCGTCCTGGTTTCCGGTCGTCCCAACGGTGGTAGAGGGTGGCGCAAGGCGGGGCCCTCGTCTGGCGATATGAAGTAAGGCTCACGCCTGTGAAGGTCTCTGCTCGTGACACTCTCACGTAATAATGAGTGGGGCTGTACACGCCCCGGAGCCTTAGGAGTGCCGCCCTCGGGTCTCGGGGGCTCCCTCCCACGTCCTAGTGGCAGCACTTAGCTCATGTTTGGTGAGAAGACTTGAAGACAAGAAGACTAGACTAGGCGCGGACGCTAGACCATTTGCTTTAACCTCTTTTCTGTAGCCCTGCTTTACGGCTTTGGATTTAAGTTGGAGTTGAGTTTTTCATTGATCTTGCGCATGGGGTGCCTTTTCTCGTTCGTGCTATTTCTTTGCAATCTGGTTCTTGCCTTATTTGGAGCTCGTGCTTGTGCCTCCCCTCACGAGGCCCCTCATGGCCGAGGCTGGGCATAACGCACGCACACCACACGCGGGTGCGTGCCACGGCTAAGCGCATGCCTCTCATGAGACCCTCTCGGGTGGATCGGAAGGCTCCTCAGGGGCTCCTCAGGGACTCACAACCTCATGAGTCGGTTTGGAACCTACCCAGGTTAAGGTAAATTACAACAACAAACTCGCCACGGAACTCGTGAGCTCATGAAGGCACATATATTGGCAGCCCAAAAGAATAAGGGCAGTGATCTGTTTACATGAGGGGCTCCCCCTCCCAAAATGCTCTTACAACCTCTGGGGCTGCGCCCGAGCTTTTGCGTGCAGGATAAACAGCAGGGAAATATGGGATCAATCAGACATGTCGCTCCTTTGCTTCCCACAGGTTGCCTTTAGGCAGCGTCCCATTTGGCGTCGTAAATCACCGTCGGCCCAACATCACCATCACCTTGGCGGTCTTAGTCATCACCATCGTCGACCATGTCGCCTTGATGCCCGCCGCGACCACCACCGTCGTCCTCGAGCGAAGGTACGACCAGCGCATCCACATTGTCTTCCACCTGCCCGCGGGTCGCCGGATGGCCTCTAATCTTTGGGGCAATGTCGGCTTCAAAGTCGAAGTTGGGATAGGTATTACGGAGATGGTGAAAGCGGCGGGAGAACAGCGCTGGTAAGTGCGGCTCCTCTCTTCAACAATTTGGCGAAGCTCTGGCCGAACGGTTCTCGGTAGCATCACCACTTTGGTGAAGAAGCGGAGGTGACTGGCGTAGTCGTCCGTGTGGGGATGAGGGGCATTTTCATCGCAGATGTGGCCAAATGCAATGTTGGCCCTGTTCCTGAGGCCCTGGAGCATGAGGCGTGCCGCGCACTCCGGTGTCCGGCCATTGAAGCACTTCCTCCTGATACGCTGCGTGATGGACTCGGCGTCGGCAACCCGTAGCTGGAGAGGGAACAACTCAGTGCGTGTGGAGGTTATTTTAGCCTGCGCTGAGACCAGGGCGGCTGCGGCGGCCTCCTCGCACCGCTCCGCCTCAGCCAGCTTAGACTTGAGGGCAGCAGTCCTGCCTGCAGCCTCGGCTTCAACGCGCCTCAACTTCAAGTTGTATCTGCCCACAAGATTTGCGCGAGCCTTGGCCACGCGGCCGTCGACCTCCTCCTGGACTCGGGCCTCGCGCGCACCAACAACATCCTCCGCTTGGGCGACTTGGCGCTCCCTCGTCTCCAACCTCTCAAGCTAAGGCTGCACTCCATAGCTTCTAGCGCTAGTGCTTCCTCACGCTTCAGGATCTCTTCCTCCTCGGCAGGTGTCCCCCTCATTGATTCAAGGGCGGCTTGGCGTGCCTCCACCTGCTGCTTCAAGGAGGTGCTCCAGGCTTGGAGCTCCCACGAGCGTTTCTCTACGATCTCGCGGCAGCGGTCAGCTTCCCGGGCTTCTTCCAAGGCTCGGGAGGCGGCCTCGTCTTGAGTCGCGAGGATCTCTCGGCCTTCGCATTGTCAAGCTCGTCTTTGGTGGCACCCAAGGTTGATGGCCACCTTCAACTTGTGATGCTCCTCCATCGGCCGAAGACCCTCGGCCACAAAGGCGGCGTCAACGTCGCAAGTTCTTCACCGAGCGATTCGCCAGCGCCCGCCATCCCGAAAGAGCTCGTGGTGGATGACACTCCGCTCATGCGCCGATCTAACCATGCTGCCGACTCCGTCCTCCACCGCGGGGGACGCGGACGGGGTCCGAAGTGGCTCGCCCCCTTTCAGCAGGGGGCTGGCGCCCGCCCGGCTGCCGGCCAAGCCTCACGAGGGGCCCAGATGAGTGGTGACTCGCCACTTGAAGAGGGTCCTAGGATCGAAGCCAACTAGCCGTTGTCCACAACCAGAGGAGGGGCCCTTGGCACACTGACCGCGCTCCAAGCAAGGCTGCAATAGGAGACGGTGAAGGCACGAGCTCAAGGCGCCCCGCTGGCAGGCTTGCTCCTCCAATGAACCCCACGCCAGGGGCGGCGTGCAGGCTTGGGGCGCTCGAAGCTGGTGGGGGAGACGAAGCGAGGGGAGGATGCCCCTCGGGAGGCCCTGCGGCCTTGGCGGAAGGGATCCTGGGGAACCACCGCCAGGAAGGAAGCGGCGCACAAGGAATGACAGAGATAAGGTAGTTACTCATCAATGGCGATGTACTTCCTCCGCTTCAACGGCCCGAAGGCGCCATTGCTGTAGCTTGAGGAACCCTTCCTCTTGCGGAGCTCCTCAAAGTCCACGCGAAGCCGACCGAAGCGTTGGACGTGGCAACCATCGCGGGGCGCAACTGGAGAAGCACCCAAGGAGACCACCTCAGGAGCGCCAAGATGGGGGAAGCTATTGGGCCCCGCCTCGCGACGACCTGCCGAGGCCTCGGGGAGCTTCGACCTCGGGAAGCGATGAGCTGTGTCAGCCCCTCGCTGCCGCCCGGCGTGGGAATCACGGGTTCCCGAGGATGACGCCTCGGGAGCCTCAGGCAGCATCGACACATCTACACCCGCGCCCCCGGCCTCCGACGGTGCTTGCCTCCCTGCGCCCACTCTTGGGGCAAGATCAGGGCTGGTGGAAAGGAGAGGAACCACGATGATGGGGTTCTCACGGGGCCCCACGAGGCCGACTGTACGCTGCCCCCACTCATAGAAGGAGGGCTTCTGCTCCACGAATTTCACCTTGTTCAAGCAGCGGTACAGAAGGCAACTCTTCCCTGGCATGTCATCTGGCAATGGGACACCCGTCAGGACCTCGAGCACCATTCACCGCGCCTCAAGAGGGAGCCCGGACTCCTGAAGTCTCATGTGGTCCTTGCTGTTGAGCAAGGCCCACATCGGTCGAGAATGGCGCCAAGTGGGCGATTCGGCGTGACGAACTCCTTCACCACCATAGGCGTAGTCACGCCAAGGTCTTTCAGCCTCTTCAGCCTGAGCCAGACAGAGACAAGGCGCGAATCGGCGAGCCTTTGGTGGCACCAACCGGAGTTGGGAATGGCGGGCGTCGATGGAGAAAAGAGCAGGGGACTGAGCACTCCGACATCAACAAATACCCTCCGTGTCCGAAACTCGCGCGTGGATGGTGGAAGCTCGAAGTCAATCCCCGCGCCGGCCGTCGGCGCCATGGCCTGAAAGCTCAGGCATCCCAAGCTCTGCCGGGGATCAATCAGGTGCAACGAGAAGAAGTGGCGGAGAAGGGCCATAGAAGGAGCAATGCCCACCATGGCCTCGCAAACAAAGGCGAAGACGGCGAGAAGAGTCACGGATTGGGGATCAAGGTGCAGCATGTGGATCTGATAATGGGCAAGCACTGCATTGAAGAAGGCGGAGAAAGGAGGAACCAGGCCAGCCCAAAGGGCGTCGATGAAGAATGGGATCTCGGTGGCCGTCCTGTCGACACGAGTTCAAAACGCAGGCCAGACCACCGTCCCTCGCCACTGATTGAAGCTGGAGGCAAGCATGGGGTGCACCTTGTTCATGGCTTCTTGGTTGAGCACCAGCGACACATCTGGCAGGCTCAATGGCCGGAGGTAGTTCGCCGGAGGACAGGGACTTCTTCCCTTTCTCCGTTCGATCCGGTGCCATGGCGATGGGAGGACTGAGCTCAGATCGGATCGGGAGAAGGGGCTGAACTTCGAGGGAGCGGAAGAATTGGGGGAGTGCGCCGCAACAATGAGATGGAAACCATGTAGACCGCGGTGGCCTCCTAGCCAGGCGGGTATCAAGGCTGCATGGGGAAGCGGAGACGCCCACGTCCAATCAACCGCCATTTGTCGACCAAGGCCGCATGCTATTGGGGCCCGCGGCGCTCCGCACTTGCCCTTTGGCTTCGCGTCGAAGCCAAGTCCGAAGCGCCTTGGGCAGGGAGCTCTTGTCGGCGCTCTGAGAACGAGGGTCCCCAGACTTGCTACTGCCCACGGCGTTGTTTGACACGAGAAATCCTAAGGGCACTCGGTAGAAAGGAAGAGAGGGGTGTGGATTTCTCTCATGCTTGGGGAAAAGAAAATGCAGGCGTGCGGTGTACCGTAGTACACAAAGAAAAGTGGTACGAGAAACAAGTATTTCATTTATCTCTTTGGATGAACAAAATTACAAGATCCCATAAAAAATGGTTGCGCTCTGTAGCCTACTAGCGCGGCCTGCCTGACTATGGCGATGTGTGGTCTCCTGGTTCCCGGGGCCTTGAAAAGCTCCCGGTTAATTACTCCCGTGGGTTGCTCCGCGAGATACCTCCGATTAAGCCGTGTGGTCATCTTCGTCGTCTTCGCTTCACGTTCTCCATGCATATGATGATGGTGTGTGTAGGTGCGGGCAGCGGCAAAGCCCGTGTCCTCATTGGTACACATGCCGCTCAAAACATGGCTTTGTGTTGGCCACGTCCGCCCTCGCCGTCACGCCTTGTCGGTGTTGACAGCGTTGATGTAGTCAGTGTTGGGGTAGCATGGATCCTGCTTGGCTCGGACTTCTTGACGATGTAGCGGCTTCGTCGAGGTACACAAGGGGTTGCCTCGTGGGAGTATTCTTTTATGGAGACTATCGTCAGTGTAAAACCAACTATCGGTGTCAAAACCGGCGGATCTCGGGTAGGGGGTCCCGAACTATGCGTCTAGGCGGATGGTAACAGGAGACAAGGGACACGATGTTTTTACCCAGGTTCGGGCCCTCTCGGTGGAGGTAAACCCTACTCCTGCTTGATTAATATTGATGATATGGGTAGTACAAGAGTAGATCTACCACGAGATCAGAGAGGCTAAACCCTAGAAGCTAGCCTATGGTATCATTGTTGTTAGATCCTCACGGACTAAAACCCTCCGGCTTATATATAGGCACCGAGGATAGGGTTAGGGTTACACAAAGTCGGTTACATCGGTAGGAGATCTACATATCCGTATCGCGAAGCTTGCCTTCCACGCCAAGGAAAGTCCCATCCGGACACGGACGTAAGTCTTCAATCTTGTATCTTCATAGTCCGAGAGTCCGGCCAAAAGATGATAGTTAAATGCTATCCGGACACCCCCTAGTCGAGACTCCTCAAGAGCCCTCGAACCCGAGGCTTCAATGACCAGCGAGTCCGGCGCACAAGATATTGTCTTCGCCATTGCAAGGTGGGTTCCTCCTCCGAATACTTCATAGAAGATTTTGAACACAAGGGCGATGTCGGCTCACGCAAATAATTTCCACATAACACCATAGAGAGAATAATATTTACACAAAAATCAATCTCGGCCTATTCATGGCGTGCCATCATGCGACAGCCAAGTCTTCGTTGAATCGCATCAGCATCGCCTCGGTAGCGTTTAGCGGGGCGGTTTCCTTGGCACGCCGATCTTGTCAAAGCAGATCGTGTCCCCTTATTCCGGGATTCTCATCAATACGGACGTGGGTAACCCAACCGCGCCATTGATTACGGCGCTTGGAAGATAAGAGAGTTTTACCAGGCTGGTGGGGGCGCTTAGTTACGTCCGTCCATATAAGGGGATAAGGATCCACCCTTCTTCCTCCTTTGCTCATCCATTTCCGCGCACTCAAGCCCCAGCGCCCGAGTCCGCACATCTCCCCTCAACCTTCTCTAGCCATGTCCGGAGCGGGAGGCAAGTGGATGGCCTCCTCCGTCACGGAGGGGCACATCACAAGATTGCGGGAGGCCGGATACTTGTCCGGCGACATCGCGTGTCGGCTCCCCACCAAGGGGCAGCTCATCCCCACCCCCAGGCCCCATGAGAGGGTGGTGTTCCTCACCCACTTCCTCCGCGGACTAGGTTTTCCACTTCACCCATTTGTCCGGGGGCTCATGTTCTACTACGGCCTGGATTTCCACGATCTGGCCCCAAACTTCATCCTCAATATCTCGAGGTTTATCGTCGTGTGCGAGGCCTTTCTCTGCATCCAGCCCCACTTGACATGGTTGAAGACCTTTAGCGTCAAGCCAAAGATAGTGGGCTAGAGGTCGACAAGCGGAGTCTTGGAGGCGCCATATGGCGCGGATGCCCAACGTCACATGGCTTGAGGGCTCGCCATTGGAGACCATAAAGGGAGTGGCAATCGGGTGGTTCTACATCACCGAGCCGGCGACTCAAATGGGCGGTGGCCCCGAATTCAGATCCGCTCCCCGCGGCTCACATCATGGAAAGAGCCGGCCTGGACGTGGGTGATTCGGAAGAAGTGGCGGACTCCAAACACGTGTCCGGAACACGGTGGACAAGAACCTCAAGCTTTTCAGCGTCGTCGAGTTATGCTCATCCGCGGATTCTCCCATGCCGCCAACGGGCCTTCAATTTGTGGGAGTTCGATCCGGCACATCACGGACCTTGAGCGGCTCTTGACACTACGTCACGAAGATGCTCGGAAGAGTCTTGTCCAAAGGCGCGAAGCTCCGCATCCGCCATCAAGATCGCGGATTCCGCTTTCGCAGCGTCAAGCCAGCCGAGGTAAATTATTTTGCCCTTTATGGGACTCTTTTTCATAGTTTGACTCTATGCGGGATCTAAAACTCCCCTAACCTTTTGACAGGTAGTGAAGACGTCCGGATAGATTAACTTGTCCGCTCCTTTGCGGAAGACCAGTGGAAGCCCGCTTTTGATCGGGAGCTTCTGGTTCGGCACCTCACGTGGTGTCGGAGAAGAAGGCCAAGAAGGAGGCCACGAGAACTCGAAGGAGCTCCGGCACCAGGTGGTGTCAGAAGCCGAATCCTCTCCCGAGGAGGAGGAAAGAAGCCTCTCCCCAGTGAGGGAAGGGAAGAAGAGGAAGGCTGCCCGGCCGGGAGGCGGAGGGTCCAAGAAGGAAGAACCCTTCCTCCCGGGACGTCTCCACCAATGCCAACGACGGCGAGGAGGAGTGGCACTTTCGAGGCCAAGCCTCGGCGAGAATCGTAAGTGTCGGATACCCATGGTTTTCTTATTTATTGATAGTGTTCTCTAATGCCGAACAATCATGCAGCTCCGGCCTAAGGGCGAGCTTGCTGCCGTCAAGCGGGTCCCACTGAATTCGTCCGAAGTGGAGAGCACTTCTCTTCCGGCCGCCTCGCCTCGCGCCACCGGGCCTTGCTGAGGTGGGGCCCCAAGGGGCCTGGTCAAGAGGAGGTGGCGCAGGAGGCACCACAAGGCAGCCTCCGGACTCTGTGCATGAGGGGAGCAAGACCCCGAGGGCTCTAAGCCGACCCTTGTCCGGACTCCATACGGAACCTTCAGCGGTTCCAAAGTCCGACATGACCCCTTCAGTAAGAAGGGTAAGAGCCTGATCCTTCGTCCCAACCGGAGGCACCGGACAGCTCTTTGGAGGCGCTTAACAGGCGCCTCCATCGAGGAAACACCGCCTTTGTTATGAGTCGCGGTGATCTAGAAAGTTCGATCCGCCAAGAGTGGGCAATTTGGAGCCTACAACAGCCTTCTAACAGGCTTTGAGGTAAGTTTTCAATATATGCAAGAAGATTACCGCATGTATAGGTAGCCCCCGATGCTTAGTTCGATGTTGGGAAAGAAAAGCCGGACTAAGGATCTAAAAAGATATCTGTGAGAGTCTAACATAATTATGTCAATATGGGAATGCAGGCTGCCCGCTTTGACCTGCCGCCTGACCGCTGCGGAGGTCAATGTATTAAAGGAGAGCCTCGGCCCGAGAACGAGCTCGTCCAAGCCAAGAAGCAGCTCGAGGACAAGGAAGGTAAATAATACCTTATTAAAGTAATGCCTTATGGAAAGGAGTTGGTTGCAAAAAAGACAGGAATAACATGGGTATTGTAGGGGCCACGAGGGGGCGACCTTGAAGGAAAGCGGTGACATGACCGAAAACAAAGTGGCCACTGAGCGCACGGCGAGAGAAGGGGGAGGCCTTGGTGGAGAATAGTACGGCAAGAGCTCCGGGCTCTCGTGAAAAAACACGAGGGTTTGGGCGTGACTCTAAGACCCGAGAGTCTGAGCTTGCCTCGGCTCTTGAGAGTGCCAAAGCTGCTAAGGCGAAGCCCAAAAAGCCCTCGAGGTGAAATTGAGGCGATGAAGAAGATAGCGGCGGGTAAGGCATTCTTTATGCAAAGCAAGAATGTAAGGTCGATTATCTGTTACTTACCGAATCCAGGAGCTCTCCGGGAGCCTTGGCAGATCTGCCCCTGATGTATCCGGCGCTTCGCCGCTTTCTACGAGCGAAGAGGGGGAGCTCGGCGAAGAAGGTGTTTTGGTCTCGATATCTTGAGCCGAACATCCTGTGCCCTTGAGCGACCAATGAAGCAATTGGTCGAGCTCCACAAGGTCGCCGAACAGGCCATGAAGGGCCTTATAGCTGTTTGGGCCAAATGAGGCCATGCAGGAGCTACTGGCTAGGCGGCTGGTGGACGCCTTTGTCCATGGATCGAAGTAATCAAGCGCTCTGTCTGCATCGAAGGTGCCACAGAGGGCCCTTGCCCGTGCTAAGGTGCTAGGGCAAAGCTGGACGGTGAGAAGCTTGTGAAGGACGGACCACCGATGGTGGGCAAGGAGCACGCCAAGCCGAGATGTATTATGAGGGCGTCTGGAGGGTGCCCGCTGATAGCGGTGAGATGCTCCAAAGATGTAATTTTTGGATAGGCTCGCATTTGTTATCCTGTACGCTGAAAACTTGTTCATATGCGCTAAGCAGCGCGTGTGAATTTAAAATATTACCTTCTGTGCGGCCGTTTATCAAATCTGAGAGATGGCAAGTCGTTGGCTTCAGCCCCCATACCACGAGTCTTTGGGGTGTTGGGATAACCTTGAGCGCTCTTGTTCCCATTCTTGGGTCCCTCTGAGGGAGGCGCTCAACGCAACGTAACGAGGGCAACCGGACTTATAGTGCTTGAACACTCTCATAGCCATAGAATTCTATAATTTTAAATTTAGTGAAGCCCCTAGTATTCGGAAGACCGAGTTCGGGGCCTATCCACGCCTTGGCAGGACAATGCCGGCTCCTCGCTCTAAGCGGCATAAGTCTTTAGGGACCGAAAAAACCTCTCGAACAGCGACTAGCTCTCGCCTTTATCATGACGGGTCAGTTTTAGCTTTCTCCTTTGAGGTGCTCAACCTAAGCTCAGCAGGGGCACAATCGCGTTGAGTTCTCCCCAAAGCTACCTTAGCCGATATAATGGAGCGTAAGGTACCAAAACATGGGAGCTAGAGCAAACCCAACTATTGACCCAAGACATGATTGAACCGGTGCATATAATGCTATAAGTTCGGGGTGCCGCACTTGTGAAAGTGTTAGGACTGATCACACCATTCTGTGGGGTACTTAAGCCCCTGGTGTATTGGCCGTACCAAAGTGTACGGGTGCAACATGTCATAGATGAACATATATGGAAAAAAAGGAATGCAATAATAAGCAGAATCTATGTATTGTTTTATTCAAAAAGATACTGCAATGAAAGCAGAGAGCGATACAAATAGTCACGGTAAGCAAGGGATGGGACTATTTAACATGTCCCCCTCCGAGGTAAGGCTGCGGGTGGTATGTAAAACAGGTATAATGCTCGTAGTAGAGACCACTGGAGACTCGGCGTAACTACGCTTCCCTGGCTGTTGCATCGTGAGTTCGGCAATTCTAGTGCGGGACAGGGCTTACGGAAAACGGAGTCTGAAAGTAAGAGAAAATAAAAAGAATGGCCTTAATCAGGGCCCCCAGTGCGGTTGGGCACTGGGCGTCTTGCGTGGTCGTGCTCTCCCCTTATGCCCATGGTATCTCCAGGGCGTAGTTATGTACGCGTGAAATCTTGGCTGAGCGATTCGGGCTGGGGTTGGGGCCGCATTACTCGCTTACTTTCCCGGATCGTGCGGTGCGGTCTTCTTGTAGGTTACTCGAGGCGCTGCTTGGCGGTGTCCCATCGCTTTAATGGCGGACTCGAGAATTGCCTCAAGAGGCTGCTTTGCACTTCCGCCGCTTAGGGTTGCGTATGCTCCTCCAGATTCGGAGAAGGCGTTTAGTATTTCCATTGACCGTAATTACTCCTCGAGGGCCTGGCATCTTGAGCTTGAGATATGCGTGGTGCGGCACCGCATTGAACTTTGCAAATGCGGTTCGTCCAAGGATTGCATGATAGCCGCCATGAACGGGACTATGTCAAAGATTAACTCTTCGCTGGAAGTTATCCGGGATCCGAAGACCACTTCAAGTGTAGCGGAGCTGTGCATAATTGGCCTCTACACTGGAATGGCGCCTTTAAAGGTCGTCTTTGTGGGTTTAATCCTTGAGGGTCTATGCCCATTTTGCGCCTTTGTATCACGGTAAAGCAGAGTTCAGGGTTGCCGCCGGCCCATCGAGGACTCTAGTGAGGTGGAATCCGTCAATGATTGGGTCAAGAACCAATGCGGCCCGAATCCGCCGTGCGGATGCTGAGTGGGGTGGTCCCTTCGATCAAAAGTGATCGAGGCGGAGGACCACGGGTTGAATTTGGGGCGGCTGGCTCCATCGCCATATCGTCCCTTAGTGCACGCTTACGCTCCCTTTTTGGGTATGTGGGTTCTGCGTATATCATGTTCACCGTCCGCACTTACGGGGAAAAGCTCTTCTGTCCTCTATTGTTCGTGCTGTCGGGCTCCTCCTCGTCATCGCTATACAGCCTTGTCATTGAGTTGACATTTAACTTGCACTGCTCGCGAACACCCAACAATCTCTGTTGGTGTGGTTGGTTGGTTTTTCGGGGTGCCATGTATCCGCTGGCGATCGAGTATTCGGTCCAAGTTGGACGGGCCCTAGGTATTTCTTTTGAATGGCTTCTTCCGCTGACGGGTTTAGAAACCTCTGAATCCGGCATTTCTTGTCGATATCTTCAGCATTGTCACCGTTAATAAAGCGTTTATTCTTATGTGACGCGACCGCCATTGCTGTCCTTGGTATCCGAACTACGGTGGTGTTTGGCCAAGCTGTTGCTTGAGCTAGCCAGTTGTCCTCTCCTTGTGACGGGTTGTCAGACCCGATTCCAAGTCACATCAATCTAGCGGTAACACTTCATATCAACTTGCGGCCTCACGCACGGTATTCCCACCGGTGTCGCCTTACCATGGCTCGGGACCGTTTGCGCCTTTTGGCTCAAGTATATTATAGTGTCGCTATCATCCATATAATGAGAACCCGGCCGACATGGCTAGTCGTGAACCCAAAGCGGTACTAACCCATGGGGACAGGCATACATGAATCACATCGAGCATGTCGATTGAGCGTGTGAATCCGGGCTGTAGCAGGCTATGAGGACTCCGGAACACAGGGCTGTAGCGAGCTAAGCAGGACTCCGGATGTCACAGCGTGACATTTCCCGAAGGCGAGAAACGAGAGCGAAGTGAAACACATACCCGGCCAAAGAGAGCGTCCAGCAGTTGTGCCGAGCTAGCAGGACTCCGGTGAACCGGGTTGTAGCGGACTACTATGGCTCAAGGAAGCACTAGACTACATTTCCCCATATGAGAGGCTTCCAAGGATAAACAACTAGATTGTCGGATCCCACACATACCAAGCATTACAAACATACACACAATATGCTCGATATGAGTAAATACAACATGGCATCACAACATAACTCTACGACTCAAGTATTTATTCATTAGGCTCTGAGGAGCGAGATATTACAAACATGGGTCTCATGACCCAACATACAGAGCATACAAGTCAAGGCACAAGCGGAAGCTTAACATGTCTTTGTACATACATCTACAAATGAAAAGGGCTGATAAGCCTGACTAACTACCAGATCCTGCCGAGGGCACAAGATCGTAGCTGAGGTAACAAGCTAAACGTCGAAGTACACGCGGAACTACTAGCGAGACGGAAGTCCCTCTGCAAAACATAAAATAGGCAAACGTGAGTACAAATGTACCCAGCAAGACTTACATCAGAACTATCTACATATGCATCACTATCAACAAAGGGGGTGGTGGAGTATGACTGCAGCAAGCCAGCTTTGACTCGGTGGCTATCCTACACTACGACTACAAGTAACTCTTTTGAGGTGGCGCACACGAGTCCACATATTCACCATATCAATACACCACTATGGATCCGCTCCCGTCTCCCTACGAGAACGCCATCCGTAGCACTCACGCTTATCTTGCGCATTTTAGAGTATCCACTTTCACTTGTCTATGAACTGATATAGGCAACCCAGAAGTCCTTTACCGCGGACACGGCTATTCGAATAGATCATATTAACCCTGCAGGGGTGCACTTCTTCACACACGCTCTCACCACTTACCTCCATGTACACCTCGTGTATCTCGGCAACCTTCAAGCGGAAGCCTGGCGAGGGAGTCGGCCACGACCTGACTAACCACACAAGTCTCTCGTCCAGGTTTATCGCCTATTCGGGTTCCATCCGCAAGGAGATCCGCCGGGTGTAAACTCCACGGCCCCCAAGCGATGTGAGCAGGGTTGCCAAGCCCACCTCGGCGGGTGGTTCTACGCTTGGTACACCGTGCCATGGTACCTAGTCTGTCCCAAGCCCACCAGACGGGTGCCACTTGGTAGACTACTAACTACCTACAAACACGAGAAACTAGTTGCAACTCTGGGACAGAGATCGAGGTTGATTAATAAGTCGAGAAGAATTGAGCGCCCGGAACCCAATGTGTGGTAGTAACTGTTCATGGATCACAAACACGAAACTCAGTTCCTGAGGACGGCTGCAATGAGACAACCCACCATGTACTCCTACATGGCCTCTCACCGCTACCTTTACCAAATCATGTTCACACACTTAGCTCTCAACTGTAGGACATGTTCACCACATTCCAATTCATCCCCGATGAATCAGACCTGACTCAACTCTAAGCAATAGCAGGCATGACAAACAAGCATGAATGAGTAGGCACATCAGGGCTCAAACAACTCCTACTCATGCTAGTGCGTTTCATCTACTTACTGTGGCAATGACAGGTCATGCAGAGGATAAAGGGGTTCAACTACCGCAGCAAGTAACAGATGAATCGTTGTTGTCCTAATGCATTAAAAGAGAGCAGGAGCGAGAGAGTGGGATTGTATCGGAATGAAGAAGGGGTTTTTGCTTGCCTGGCACTTCTGAAGATAATATAGTTCTTCATCGGTGTCATCGAACTCATCGTTAGTACGTCGTCTACTCAGAGGGGACAAACACCGGCAAACAAGGAAGAACACAATCAATGCAATGCGACAATATGATGCATGCTATGACATGGCAATATGATGTGTGATAGGTCTAATGCAACTTGGGACAGAAAGGTTCTAGCCCATTTGAACCAAGGATTCAAATGATCACCCAAAATAATAAGTGATATAAGTGCATTAGCTTGTTTCACCAAAACAGCAAGTTTAAAGTGTTCTGACATGCATGAAACTAGTACAGATGGAAAGATTGGATTTTCCTGATCATTTTTCATATATAAATCTTTGCATTTGGAGTTATGGATTAATTTCTATGAATTTTAGAAGTTTATACTATTTTCTGGAATTTCCTGAATAAGAATAAATCCAGTAAATGATTTATTGCGTCAGCATTGCGTCAGGGTGATGTCATCAAGTCAACAGCGGCTGGTCCAGGTCAAACCTGACCAGTGGGGTCCACTAGTCAGTGACCCAGTGTTGCGTAGAGTCACAGACAGGTGGGGTCAGGTCAACGGCCACGTCAGCAAGTCAACCCACACGCGTGGGTCTGCTGGTTTTGTTAATTAATCTAACTTAAATCTAACTAGCGGCTTAATTAGGCAGCAGGGCCCACTGTCAGTGTCAGAGAGTGGGGTTAATTGAGCGGTGATTAGCACCTAACTAAGCATCCACGTCAGCCCGCCGGAGTTTTGGCCGGCGGCGACCAACAACGCGGCGGCGACTCGCCGGACTTGCGCTACGAGCGGCGGCTGGACGCGCGGAGACCACAAGGGCGTAGCCCGTCGTCGTCCGCATCCAGGGAAGTAGGTGGGAGGCTGCGGGGACGCCGGAGCTCGCCGGAGCGAAGCTCAGGGCGGCGGCCGGAGCTCGGCTCGAGCGGCAGAGGGGCTAGAGGGCGCCAGAAGAGCAGGGGAGAGGGGGGTTCGACGACGGGGCTCACAGCGGTCTCGATGGCGTCGTCAGCGAGCTCGGGGAAGGCCGGAGTCGGCGGGGCGGCGAAGACGATCTCCGGCGGCCGGAGGCAAAGATGGCGACTGCAACGGCTCCATGGGGCGCTCCAGCCTGCGTGGCTCGGCGGAGAGCTTCAGAGCGAGGAGGCGGATCTCCTACGGGTGTCGGAGAGGCGAGGGGGAGACGGTGGCTACAGAACGGGCGTCTGTGGCGGGCGACGGTGGTCCTCGGCTGATCAGGGAGAGAACCAGGGAGGAGGAGAGCGAGGAGAGGGAGAGAGGTGCGGGCGGTGCGTGGCGTCGTCAGGACGGCTGACAGGCGTCGGGGAGAGACCAGGCGGGCAGGGTTGCGTGGCGCCCATGCACGCGGGCGGCAAGCGCATGCCTCTCGTCCTCCTGGCGCCAGGAGGATGACGACTAGCGCTGCCAGTCGGCTGGGCAGGCCTGTTGGGCCATTGGGCCAAAGCCAGGCTGCCTGATGACGGCTGCACAGGGGAGGTAGGTGCGGTAAGGCGTTTTTCCACTTTTGTTTCTGTTTTCTATTTTTCTGACATTTGTTTTAATTTAATAAAAATACTAAATTATTTTATTTCTTATGCCAATTTTTGCAGGAGCTAGTGGTATTATTGCAGAACTCCTCAACAAATGGCATAATTTTTGGACATATATTATATATATAACAATATATATCCAAAGCAAATAATTACTGCATTAATTCTAAATGGCCAAAATAAATATTTATGAGCTCCTAAAATATTGGTTTGAATTTTACCTCTGCCCAATATTTTCAGAGAGAGACATGAACATTTTCTTGGACCCTTTTGGAGCAATTTTTATCTGGGTCATTTCCAAAAATGATTCTGAGGGTTTCACAAATCCCCATTTCAAATTTAATTGGAATTTAAACATGATGCACACATGTCTATCTAGTCTAGGTCATACCAGAATTAGGGATGTGACAGCTCACCCTACTAAACAAGAATCTCGTCCGAGATTCAAGTCGGAGGTAAGAAGTCAGAGGGGTCACAAGCTAACACGATCTTCATGATCCAACTGTCCTTCTCAAGATGTTGATTCATTGCTTCATATTGATCTTGACGTCTTTGCCTTCTAGATCTTCATCCAACTCGATGACGTTAGAAAGAAACTCTATCGGAAAGAATCATTGAAACTCTCCATACCAGGCTAAGGCAATTCACAACGATCGTTTGAAAGGGGTTCGGGGAAATGGCATACCCAGTTCAGAAAGGAAACTATGGTTATAGAACAACTCGGCAAACGGAAGGCACATTCCAATTGATACCGAGGATATAACCTAGTGACTGGGTGTGCTCTCAAGAACTTGAGCATTTCCATAGTCATCAAGGTTTTACCAACATCCATGCCGAGGATCCTGGCAACACAGCTTACTACCATGATGAATAGTGATGGATGATGCAGATACAAAGGAAGATAACACCTTCTGAGACTTCCCCTTAGCGAGGCCAAGAGAACGAAATCTGGATGATCGACCGAGAGACATTTAGCATTCCGCTTCCAATGTTCTCCTTGAATTTTAAGATACCACTATCATGGTTCAAAGTGGCATCAACATGATCATCAAGTAAAGGTCGGACTTCGGGAACACAAAATCCATAAGGAACAACTTCTAGAATAAGTCATGCGAAATCCTCATGGGAGGTGACCAAATGGCTTAATCAAGATACTACAATAACAGTGCTTCCAGCTAGGTGCGTCCACCTCACTAGAACCCATATCATAGCTCTTGGAAGAAGTTCCAACCATCACATCTGCCCGAGATTCATATCTGGTTGGTAACAGGATATTTCAGACAACATGTCTAGAAAAGAAAGTTTGCAACGCAAACCGACGAGATGACGTTGCGAGATTCTCGGAAAATGAACTACGATAGCAAGCTCAAAAACATGAGTTGGTTCTGCTACAAACCTGTGAACACGCTGTCCAAGACAAGCATGACCACGTAGTAGTCTTATAGTAAAACACTACCGAGTTCAGGTGGGGAACCATCAACGAGGATATCGAAGTCCTTACATAGGTCTTGCTCTTAAGAAGGAACTTCTTCTCCTTGAACAAATCAATCAGTGGCTTGGTGATAGAGGCAAAGGTGTCCCGATGTTTCGATGAGATGGTGGCTATCGTTTCTGTGGGAGTCGACCTTGACGATCCGACCACGTGACGCGGCGAGACGCCGCCTTTAGCAATCGCTAAACCAACTTCCGAGGGTTATTGACCACGCCGAGCACGATCAACCTGACCACGAGGGCCTGTTTCCTGCGAGCAAGCGAAGAACAAGCAAGAAACTAAGATTGCAATCTGGATATTGCGAATATAAGAGGAAAGCTTTATTAATGAAGGTGGGGTTCAGAGGCGCCTTTGGTCCGGTCGTTGAACACAAACGGCACGCAAAGTTGCATCTATGGCGAACTTTTGATCTAAACAAAACCCAAAGTCTAAACGACGCCCTAAGGGCTGTATATATGGAGAAAGAGGAGAATTTCGTGGCCCTTGAGGGAGGTGTCCGAAACCAACCCTAACTCTTGTTTCCCCACACATACGGACTCTAAAAACAGCCTACACTTAAGTATTTCGAAATTACATGGGCATGGCCCAATATTAAGGTGACGCAGCACCTAGAATAGCCTATGGACGAATATTATGAAGTGGCATCTTGTATATTTCGTCCAAGGCCTCATGCTCTCATTAGGGTGGCTTCAAAGTCCTGGAATCATCACTTGTAACTCCGTTCTTGTTCCCCTTGCGCATGCCAACATCTCCATGCTTGAACTTGCTCCAAGGTTCATCCTTCTTGTCCATGGTAGGCCCTTCATTTGTAAGCAAAACAAATGTATCCAATTTAAGCAGCATCATATTCTCATGAACATTGGAATCGTTACCAAGAAACGAAAGTACCTGATAATTCAATTGGCGTGCGTGAGCTCTAGTAATTGGTCCAGTATGTATAGCAGCAGGGGCTGTGGGTGTAACAATGGTATTGATGTCCTCATCACTTGGTGTGCTAGGGATATATATAGAATGAAGGTTGCAAGTCTTCAATCCACATAATACTTTTCACGTATGCATGACTGATTTGGGATGATTCCAGAGGAACAAAACAATCCTTCTCGGATCCACAGCGGCAACTTACATCAAGTGCACGTGAATTAGAGAAAGTCGCTCCTTTCATCCAAGCATATGCTTCATGAACGGGACATGAAGATAATGCTTATAAAGTTTCCAATACTAGCTGGATGTTCAACACAAATCATGGAGAATATAACAATGTTGCTGATGGGCTCAACAACAATTCATCCAGGTTTTCCATATAGATGGAGTTCCACAACTATGTGAACAAGGTGATAGCATTGGTCAGACCCAAAGAATATAATGATGTATGCTCGAGGAATCAACCACGAGTAAGACAACATTACGAATATCGTTGGTTCTGATTTGATTTGACGATAGCCCACACTCAAATCAAAGTTTTGATAAAACAATAGGTTCAACAAGCGATCCGCGGGAACCAATCGATGAACATATCATCTCTCTTCAACACACACCAACACCAGGATATCCCTTCGAAACAAACTAAGTTAGGTAAGCTTTTATCTTCCAACTCTCCAAGTTGTCGTCCAACTTAGCCAGCTAGCTCAGGGGTATCCAGCACAGATTCTTGGAGAAAGGGTGGTTACAAGAAAACCAACTTGATCACGAACTCAACATAGCGGTCAGGTGACAACGTGGTAATACTTCCGAGAAGATATTCGGAAAATCACGAACCACCAATATGCTACTAAGCTCGAGAAAAATCTTGCTTTTCAGGGCAAGACGATATGATGAAAAGAGCGAGGGATTGGCACAATCCTAACTCATTGATCGAAGAGTGCACCGGAAATAAGGACTAGGTAGCACGATCAATCTTAGGATGATGATTCAATAACCAACACGCTAAGAATGAGAATATTGTCCATTAACTACCAAGCAAGGGGGTTGCTAGGCGTATCGATTTCACACATCACGGTACACTTGTCGGCATTCCGGTTACAATAACACGGGAACCAAGGAATGAACAATGATGGCAAGAAGTATTACTGCGTCAAGAATTCATAAGAGGTGGTGCAATTCTTATGACATTCTTGACATAAAGATAGTAACACTCCAGGTGGAACAGAATCAAAAGTTGGATGGGCACTTTGATCTGCGGAATACAACTGCTTTGACCCAATCCTAGATATGGATGAGGTACTGGAGTTTGTTTCTCCTAGTCATTCCGGAATAGAATGGCTTGACGGACCACAAGAGTAGTAGGCATCGATTAACGGATGCACGCATGCTCTTGACTATCAATTGATAGACGAGGGTCGGAAGACAACTAAAATGGGACAACTTAAAAGAATATATGATTTTCTGAGTTGTGGATGCATGGACTAGCATGTCGAACGAGTTCAACATATTTCTTCCGGATAACCCATGCAGAAAGGTTGAACTGGCAGAGTCACAAAATAGAATGGAGAACCCATCACGAGCACTCTGGTTGTGATCTTTTGGTTCAACGAGGAACTTCTGCCATAAGTAGTTCATGGTATTTGGAAGAAGGATATACCACAGACCTCGAGGACTAATGCAAAGGTTACTAATAACTTAAGGGAACTAGCAATTACTATCAACATGAAGTAAGTAGGGTGAATCTCGGGTTCAAAACCCAGAAGTGGAATACCTACATACTAAATGGCATCACGGGATGCTTCTGAGAACGATGGCCAGAATCATCACACTGGGAACACAAAACATGGCTAGATTATATTACTAGGTGACTCCCTAAAACACCTAGGGTCATAATACTAACTCCAACATATATGTCGAGGCAATGGAGTACCTCAACACACTGTTTAGTGTGATTAATCCGGCCCAATAAGACATCGAGAACTGGGAGGAAGGATTTGCAAATGCATCAGACTATTTAGAAACCTGGGATGACTCGGACAGCATAACGGCTGTAAATGCTCAAAAAGATTTGAGACATCCTGCAAAAATGGTGGCATGACCACTCAACATCACAATATCAAGGTTCTGAGACCAACTATGAATGCACGGAAGTAGTAGAAACTGAACTGGGGCTTAAAACCAACAATCTTAAAAGTCTATGGATTAGTAACACGTCATCACGATAGATAGATGAGAAGGCCTAGTTCTTAATCCCGTAGAAGAGAAGAGGATGATTTCGGATCAGAAGGCCATGAGGAATAAGGAGTAAAAAGAGCCTTACGTTCCCTTCCACAATAAATTCCCTTACATAACTAAAGCATTTCTAGACACAACTTCGACCGGTTTGGCTTGGTAATCCTACAGGCAATCAGGCTCTGATACCAAAGCTGTCAGGACCCCGATTCCAAGTCATGTCGATCTAGCCGGTAACACCTCATATCACTTTGCGGCCTCACGCACGGTATTCCCATGGGTGTCGCCTTACCGTGGCCTAGGACCGTTTGCGCCTTTTGGCTCACGTATATGATAGTGTCGCTAGCATCCATATGACAGAGAACCCGGGCCGACATGGCTTGTCGTGAACCCAATGCGGCACTAACCCATGGGGACAAGCATACATGAATCAACTTCGAGCATGTCGGTCAGTAGCGTGTGAATCCAGGCTATAGCACTTGGCTAACAGGACTCCGGGAACCCGGGCTGTAGCAGGCTAGGCAGGACTCCGGATGTCACCACGTGACATTTCCCCAAAGGGACAGACACATGAACGAAGTGAAACACATGCCGCCGATCAAGCGTCTGGCGGTAGTCTTTGGGCTAGCGGACTCGGTGAACCGGGCTGTAGCGGACTACTATGGGTCAAGGAAGCACTAGACTACATTTCCCCATAAGAGAGGCTGCCAAGGATAAACAACTAGATTGTCGGATCACATACACACAATATGCTCGATATGTGCAAATACAACATGGCATCACAACATAACTCTACGACTCAAGTATTTATTCATTAGGCTCCGAGGAGCGAGATATTACAAACATGGGTCTCATGACCCAACATCTGAGCATATACAAGTCAAGGCACAAGCGGAAGCTTAACATATGCAGTCTGAGACATCTACAAATGAAAAAGGCTGATAAGCCTAAATAACTACCAGATCCTGCCGAGGGCACAAGATCGTAGCTGAGGTAACAAGCTAAACGTCGAAGTCCACGCGGAACTACTAGCGAGACGGAAGTCTCTCTGCAAAACATAAAATAGGCAAACGTGAGTACAAATGTACCCAGCAAGACTTACATCAGAACTATCTACATATGCATCAGTATCAACAAAGGGGGTGGTGGAGTATGACTGCAGCAAGCCAGCTTTGACTCGGTGGCTATCCTACACTGCGACGGCAAGTAACTCTTCTGAGGTGGCGCACACGAGTCCACATATTCACCATATCAATACACCACTATGGATCCGCTCCCGTCTCCCTACGAGAACGCCATCCGTAGCACTCACGCCAATCTTGCGCATTTTAGAGTATCCACTTTCACTTGTCTATGAACCGATATAGGCAACCGAAGTCCTTTACCGGACACGGCTATTCGAATAGATCATATTAACCCTGCAGGGTGTACTTCTTCACACACGCTCTCGCCACTTACCGCCATGTACACCTCGTGTATCTCGGCAACCTTCAAGCGGAAGCTTTGGCGAGGAGTCGGCCACGACCGACTAACCACACAAGTCTCTCATCCAGTTTTATCGCCTATTCGGTTTCCATCCGCAAGGAGATCCGCCGGGTGTCGCCACGGCCCCAAACGATGTGAGCAGGGTTCCCAAGCCCACCTCGACGGGTGGTTCTACGCTTGGTACACCGTGCCACGGTGCCTAATCATCCCAAGCCCACATGCAGGTGCAACTTGGTAGACTACTAACACTACCTACAAACACCAGAAACTAGTTGCAACTCCTAGACAGAGATCAGATTGATTAATAAGTTAGAAGTTTAGAAGTTTATACTATTTTCTGGAATTTCCTGCATAAGAATAAATCCAGTAAATGATTTATTGCCTCAGCATTGCGTAAGGGTGACGTCATCAAGTCAACAGCGGCTGGTCCAGGTCAAACCTGACAAGTGGGGTCCACTAGTCAGTGACCCGATCTTGCGTGAGAGTCACGCAGACAGGTGGGGTCGGTCAACGGCCACGCGTCGACAAGTCGAGACTGGCAGCGTGGGTCCGTTGGTTTTGTTAATTAATCTAACTTAAATCTAACTAGCGGCTTAATTAGGCAGCAGGGCCCACTGTCAGTGTCTAGAGAGTGGGGTTAATTGAGCGGTGATTAGCACCTAACTAAGCATCCACGTCAGCCCGCCGGAGTTTTGGCCGGCGGCGACCAACAACGCGGCGGCGATTTATCACGGACTTGCGCTTCTGAAGCGGCGGGCCGGACGCTGGAGACCACAAGGGCGTAGCTCGTCGTCGTCCGCATCCAGGGAAGCAGGTGGGAGGCTGCGGGGGCGCCGGAGCTCGCCTCGAGCGGCAAAGGGGCTAGAGGGCGCCAGAAGAGCAGGGGAGAGGGGGGTTCGACGGCAGGGCTCACAGCGGTCTCGATGGCGTCGCCAGCGAGACCGGGGAAGGCCGGAGTCGGCGGGGCGGCGAAGACGATCTCCGGCGGCCGGAGGCGAAGATGGCGACGGCGACGGCTCCATGAGGCGCTCTAGCCTGCGTGGCTCGGCGGAGAGCTTCAGAGCGAGGAGGCGGATCTCCTGCGGGTGTCGGAGAGGCGAGGGGGAGACGGTGGCTACGGCAACGGCGTGCGGCGGCGACGGTGGTGCTCGGGCGGTCGCGCGGGAGAGAACCAGGGGAGGAGGGAGAGCGAGGGAGAGGGAGAGAGGTGTGGGGCGGTGCGTGGCGTCGTCCGGGACGGCCAGAGCGTCCGGGGGAGAGACCAGGCAGGCAGGTTGCGTGGCGCCCATGCACGCGGGCGGCGAGCGCGTGCCTCTCGTCCTCCTCCCACGAGGACGACGACTGGCGCTGCTAGTCGGCTGGGCCGGCCTATTGGGCCACTGGGCCAGGCAGGCTGCACAGTGACGGGCTGCACAGGGAGGTAGGTGCAGGTAAGCGTTTTTTCCACTTTTGTTTCTGTTTTCTATTTTTCCGACATTTGTTTTTATTTAATAAAAATACTAAATCATTTTATTTCTTATGCCAATTTTTGCAGGAGCTGGTGGTATTATCACAGAACTCCTCAACAAATGGCATAATTTTTGGACATATATTATATATATAACAATATATATACAAAGCAAATAATTATTGCATTAATTCCAAATGGCCAAAATAAATATTTATGAGCTCCTAAAATATTGGTTTGAATTTTACCTCTGCCCAATATTTTCAGAGAGAGACATGAACATTTTCTTGGACCCTTTTGGAGCAATTTTTATCTGGGTCATTTCCAAAAATGATTCTGAGGGTTTCACAAATCCCCATTTCAAATTTAATTGGAATTTAAACATGATGCACACATGACTATCTAGTCTAGGTCATACCAGAATTAGGGATGTGACAAGGGGGAAGGGATCCTTTGGGCAAGCCTTGTTAAGGTCCTTAAAATCGACACATAGGCGCCAGGATTTTTCCTTCTTTGGTACCATTACTAGGTTTGCTAGCCAGTCCGGATGTTTAATATCTCTGATGAATCCGGCCTCCAATAGTTTTGCTAGCTCCTCACCCATGGCATGTCTCTTGGGTTCGGAGAAACGCCGAAGAGCTTGTTTGACTGGCTTGAATCCTTTTAGGATATTTAGGCTGTGCTCTGCCGGCCCGGCGTGGGATTCTGGCATGTGCTGAAGGGTGCCGTGCAAAAATGTCCCAATTTTCGCGTAGGAATTCTCGTCGTGCGGCGTCCACATCAGGGTTTAATTGTGCCCCGATGGAGGCCGTTTTTGTAGGGTCCGTTGGATGGACTTGGAATTTGACTATTTCATCTGCCGGTTTAAATGAGGTGGACTTGGATCTCTTATCGAGTATCACATCGTCCCTGTCCACCGTGGAGCCTTGTGATGAGTTCCTCTGCCGCTAGGGCTTGGATAGTGCCTCAAGGGCAAGTGCGGCTGTTTTATTTTCGGCGCGGAGCGCTATGTCCGATTCACTAGCGAGAGTGATAATTCCGTTGGGTCCGGGCATTTTGAGCTTCATGTACCCGTAATGGGGTATAGCTTGAAAAATTGTGAATGCCTCTCGCCCTAATAGAGCGTGGTATCCGCTGCTGAACGGGGCCACTTGGAATGTGACCTCCTCGGACCGATAATTATCCAGTCTTTGAACACCACATCTAGTGTGATCTTTCTCTGACAAAGATGCTTCCGACCGGGATTATTCCTCTAAAGGTTGTGCTGCTTCGCTCAATGCGGCTCCAGTCTATTTCCATTTTTCGAAGGGTTTCCTCGTAGATGAGGTTTAATCCGCTGCCGCCGTCCATGAGTACCTTGGTAAGGCGAAAAACGTCCACTATTGGACCGAGGACCAATGCGGCTGGTGCTCGGGCTGTTCGAATTTAGGTTAAATCGGGCGTTAAAGGTAATAGCCGTGTCACTCCATGGATTTATTGTTGCTATCTGGTAGACTTCGGCAAGGCTGCGGAGTGTTCGTTTCTGCATATTATTTGATGTGAAAGTCTCGAAGACTGTTAATACCGTACTGGTATTGCTGGGCTGGTGCTCTGGAGCTAAAAGCTCTTCGTCACTTTTGGCCACCTGCCGTAGTATCCAACATGCTCTAAGGCTATGAGTTGGAGTGGCGCCCTACGTGCTATGAATTTTGCGGGTCCATTGAGCCATCCCTCCAAGACGGTTCCATGCCCTTTGGGGGTTTTGCTTTTGGTATGTAACCGGGTGCTGATGATAATGCACCCTTTTATTTCGGACTAGGGCCGTATTCGGGCGGATTATCCCAAAATTTGATTTCGGTTTCCAGCGCTCTCCATCGCACAAGATTTTCGTATTATGGACGCCAAGTCAGCGAAGCGTGTAATTTCCTGACGACTTATGGCGTTTAGGATACCCTTGTCCGTGCAATTATTGCGAAGAATGAAATTGCGTCCTCCTCGCGGCAATCCTTTATCCTGTCCATAACCGGAGGAATCGGCCCAATAATGATGTCTTTGTTTCACCGGGCTCTTGCGGATTTGGGATAGATCACTTATGTTTGGGTGGGCGGGTGGAATTAAATTCCGAACCCCGTCCGATCTAAGATTCAGGGGCCAAGAAGTTTCCGAACTTGGAAGCTTGGGTTCTTGGAGGTTGTCCAATGAATCTAGCCCGCTGTTTGACTTTAAGTTCAGGGCTTGAGTGGTGTCCTCCCCTCCGCGGGAATCCGACATGGAGGGGTCAGGAATCCGGACATAGCTGGTCCTTAAGGTAGAAGAAGAGTCGCCGTATTGTTCCTCTACCACAGCAACGTGGTGGGTAACCTGGGAGAGTTGATCTCTCTCAGATTGGTTTTAGGCCCAATCTGATCGTAGTGCATGAAGCGACTCCAGGCGGTGATGCGATCCAAGAGCTCGTTCAAGGAAGAGAGCTCCATCGGATCTAACCGCTTGGCGAGTTCGAGTTAACGTGAAGATTGCTTTCGATGACCGAGAAGTCATCGTCGGTAGCAATGACGAGCAATGGTCATAAGAAAACCGCCTGAAGCGGAGAGTTTGGCGATGGCCAAAGCTCCTTTAGTAACGATGCCGTCTTTAAAGACGGGATGAGGCATCCTTCCCGACAAAGAACAACAACGGAGCTCTCAATGAAAGCACCAATGTCGGTTGTCAAACCGGCGGATCTCGGGTAGGGGGTCCCGAACTGTGCGTCTAGGCGGATGGTAACAGGAGACAAGGGACACGATGTTTTTACCTGTGTTCGGGCCCTCTCGATGGAGGTAAAACCCTACTCTGCTTGATTAATATTGATGATATGGGTAGTACAAGAGTGGATCTACCACGAGATCAGTAGAGGCTAAACCCTAGAAGCTAGCCTATGGTATGATTGTTGTTCGTCCCCACGGACTAAAACCCTCCGGTTTATATAGACACTGGATAGGGTTAGGGTCACACAGAGTAGGTTACAACGGTAGGAGATCTACATATCCGTATCGCCAGGCTTGCCTTCCACGCCAAGGAAAGTCCCACCCGGACACGGGACAAAGTCTTCAATCTTGTATCTTCATAGTCCAGGAGTCCGGCCAACGTGATAGTTCGGCTATCCGGACACCCCCTAATCCAGGACTCCCTCACCCGGCCTCATCTGGTCGCCAAGCTCAACCTCCCACGAGCCTTCGTCGGATCCGCCGCGAGCCGCCCTCCCTGGAACCCCCGCCGAGTGCCAACTCTCGTGCTGCTGACGCACCTACTCCTCCGTCACCGACGCACCTCCACCCCCAACTGCCACTCGGGCGCCTCCATCCCCAATCTCCTCCGGGGCCGCCTTCTTCCCCCAACCACCGCTGGGGTGCCTCCTCCCCAGCCTCCGCCGAAGATTCCTCCTCCCCCGTGCTGCCATCGGGCCCTGGATCCCACGCGCTATCTTGGCCTCCCGAGGCCACAACGCGCCACCAGGTGTCCCCGCTGGAGACCCCCTCCTCCTTCCTCCCCGCGTCAGGCGGGTGGTGCAGCACCGGAGCATCGTCGAGCACAGCCGTAGACTCCCTGGACTCACGTCCACAGCCACGCCACCACCCCCAACATGGGCGGGCAGGACTCGGCCGTCCCGACCGCGGCCGCCGCCCCATTCCGACCTCAGCCGAACACAACGGCTGGCCCAGCCCCACCATGCCTCTCCTCTTGTCGCGGCAGGCTCCGGCTTGTAGTTCATGATGCCACGATCGAGGCGCCAAGAGCTATCTCCATGGAGGGATTGCAGCGGCACACCACGAGGTATGAGTAGCAAAGACGACCTGCAATTTTTCTCTTCACCGCTTCCTCAGCTTGAACTGCATTCATGTTGTAGTTAGCAGCAGGTCCGTTTATAGAATATGCAACAGGGAAATGAGTTCTCTCTACTTGTTTCTTTGAGAAAGATGCTCGTGTACTTGCTAGCGAGCTTGGATTTGCCGTGTAGGCAGAACAAATCAGGTGTAGTGAGAGGAATGATATGATGTCGTTGTGATGGGATGGATGATGGCTACTGGTGCATTCTGGTTACCAGTTAGAATTTAGCAGCAGCCTGCAATTTTGCTCTTCATAACTTCCTCACCTCGAACTACATTCTCATTACAATTATCAGATACCCATTTACGGACTATGCAACATGAAAAATGAAACAACAAAAAAAGATATGCATTTTCCTGTCTGAATGTCCACACCATGCTTCTTTTTTTTTGGGATGGTTAACGTGCAGTGTGCTAGCTGCATGTATGTGTGCTCCACCCATTTCATATGGAGCAAGTTGTTTGTCTTCTTGAGATACCAGTGAGGCCGAAGGTGCCTTTGGGGGATCTCGGCCGTCAGATGCAAAAGGAGGAAGCAACAAAAATAGCCACGAGATCCGATCACGGAAAACTGTGGAACAGGAGTTCAACATTTTTGTGGTTTTCAGTTTAGTTTCTACTTGCGTGCCGAGATCTCTTGAACGAAGCTGCTAATTGTGAGGATAAATTGATTCTATTTGGTCTGTCGAAACAAAAAACATGCCACATATACACTTGTCTGCGCAGGTTGGTTCTTCCACCTCCATGCAGTTTGTTGTTTTCCCCACCCCCTTATATATGTGTGTGCATGTTTCCAAGTTTTCCCCCAATTGTATTTCTCATAAGCTTTTGTTTTGGAAACCGGTGTGCATGTGAACGTGAGAAAAAAGTCTGTACAAAGAAGTTCATGTATTACTTCGAGGAAGGTTCGTGTATTACTAAGTGTGTGCACATATAATTTCTCTCTCCACATATGTGTGTATGACTGTATATTTGTTTGTGTGTGTACTCCTCTGGGTCTACTTTAGCATTGACCAAATGACCAAGGTTTCACCATCAAGGGAAACAACATACGTGCTTCACATTGCTATCTCTCCCCATTATTCAGTTAGTTAAATTGTGTTGTCTAGTTGTAGTTCTATACTATTTTACGAAGTTCAATAGTGTCGAGTGGGCAAAAACTGGGGTTTTGATATGTTGGTTTCTGTTTCAGATATGCTTCAGAAAAAAAATGCAAAACAAAAAAGGAGCATGAGTTGCATGCCTCAAGGCCTCTCTCCACTTCGTGGCTTCTTGTTGTCAAAGCGCAAGTTGATGTTGCTACTACTACAACTAGTGGACTGTTGCTACTCACTATGACGGGTTGCTGCTTGTGTGCACTTTAGATTTAGATGCTCTTCAGGTGTTCATTGTAATGCCTACAATAACATAACATTTCTCTTTGTTATTTTATGTTGGTAAATAAAAAAGAGCGAAAAGGATATCTTCTTGAGAGCATCAAATTGCCCCAAAAAATGTATATCCACATCAGACTCCTATTTGAAAAAACAATCGACATAGTTCACAAACACTTTCTCCCATCAAATTGCCACCCCCTCCCGCGTCACCACGCACCATCGCACACCCAGTCGATCCACACCCCGGCGACCGACGCTCCCCCCGACTGGGTGCATGCGGCATGTGCCTCCTGCTGGCAACGTTGCGCGGAGATCGTCGCTGCCCTGGCCACCCCTCGCCGTCTCCCTTGATGTTGTCGGTAACGCACGGGGATTCCCTCCCTCACCTCTGCAGTGAAATGCCCCTGACGACGGATGATGATCTCCTAGATGCCGTCGATGTAGCCATCCCCAACACCCTTGCGCAGAGCGCCGTTCCCCATGACGATTCCGACACTCGGTAGTGCAGTTGCCATCTGGAAGGGCTTCCCCGACCCGTCGATCCATCGCCTGTTGACCAACTCACTAAATACAACCAAGTTCTGTGTGTTCTGGAATTGAAGTTTAGTAAGAACATGGGATGAAAAGTGCAGACCGTTTGTGCACAAGATCTTCAGAAAAAATGTTGTCTTCAGATAGTGTTGGCCTTCTTCGAATAAATTTATAGAAAAGAGAAGGTCACATAAATTTAAACATGCAAGGTAAAATTTCATAAAAAAGATTAAGAAAATAAAACCAGGAAGTCCATATTAAAAGATAGAGAAGTTCGATGATTATAGAAAACTCATATTTTCTCGTTATTAAAGAATGGACACAAGAAGTTCAAAAATAAAATAACAAGAAGTTCAACTTTAAAAATAGAGCGCTTCAAATTTTCATAAAAAAGATTAAGAAAATAAAACCAGGAAGTCCATATTAAAAAGATGGAGAAGTTCGATGATTGTAGAAAGCTCAGATTTTCCACGTTATTAAAGAATGGAAACAAGAAGTTCAAAAATAAAATAACTAGAAGGTCAACTTTTAAAAATAGAGCGCTTCAAAATTTCATCAAAAAAGAATTGAGAAATTCAGATTAAAATTCATAATTTTTTTAAATATTTTCACGTAACTGAGAGAAGTTCAGGTAGATAACTGCTAGAAGTTCACCTACTACACGGTGTGAGAAAATTACAAACGAAAATACATCACAGAAGTTCAACATGAAAACAGCAGGAAGTTCAGCTATTACACTGAATGAATTTCAGATGAAAAACTTTTAAAACCGTTGCGAGTATGAAAAAATGATCAACACGGGAAAGTTGCGTGTCTACAGCAGCTTTCCATCGGTATATCATTTGCTCAATTCCGGTGAGTGTTCCGAAGCATGGATGGAGAGCTACGGGCAAAAAAAGCTTGTGAAAAACAGAGTGAAGTTCAATGTTTCATCCCGAGAAGTTCAGGTGCTTTACGCGATGCATTTTTCACGAATCTGTTTCGCGATAAAGGCAGAACGAATGATCTCGCCATTTTCTAAATTACTTGAAAACGGCAGGGAATCACAGAAAACCATCAACATTAAAAAGTTTCGCATTTTCCTTAGCTTTTCAACTGTATATTATTTGCCCCATTCCGATAAAGTTTGTGGAAATTACAGTGAAAATACGTTTTTAGCCATTTTAAAAACTGACATAAAACAGTAAGGAATTGGGAGAAATAATATATACCAAAAAGTTTCGCATTTCCTCAAGCTTTCCAACGCCATATCATTTGTTGCATTCGGACATAGGGTTAAAAAAATAGATCAAAAATACGAACTCGGTGAAACTTGTACCGTTTTCTAAATCACTTTTAAACCGTTCAAAATTAGAAAAAACTTTCAACATGAAAAAGTAGCGATTCATGAGCTTTCCAACGTCATATCATGTGGCTCAATTGGTTTAGCCGTTTAGAAATGACATCGAAAATACGAACTCGGCTGTTCGGTTTGTGAAATTTTACGATTTTCTAAATTACTCTTTAACCGTAGGGAATTAGAGAAAACTTTAAACATGTGGAAGGAGCGGTTTTGCAGCAGCTTTCCAAATCCATATTACTTGCCTCATTCCGATAAATGGTTTAGAAATGCGATCGAAATTACGATTCACGTTTTTTGTGTGAAGAAAAAACGGTTTTCAAAACTGCTCTTAAACCGCTTACATTTTGCGAAAAATTTAACTTGGGTCATGATACTCGTGTCCATAGCTTTCCAATGGTATATAGCAAGCCCTATTTGGGCAATGTTGCGGTAAGTTCAACCTAGCACAGGGGGAAGTACAGGTCGAAAAACTCAGGCAGTAAAATCGCAAAAAACGCGAGTTCTTCACGACCCGAGTGCAAAATCCGCGTATGAGCGAAATTCCTATCTAAAAGAAGTATTTAGTTGCTAAAAATCATTTGAAGATTACACTTACATCACATGGAACACGACTAACAAGAAAAACTCGCGGTAGAAGGCACGATTGCGAAGATAACCCGAAGGTCGGGTTCGTACAGAGAGAAGTTCAGGCGCGTTACTCAGGCAGTTCAGGTTGTGATCAGAATATATATATTGACACTACTCTAATCCTGGGACACTGCTCTAAAAATGAAATCATAGTCTCCATCATCCTTTCCTCACTGGGGCACAGCTCTAAAAATGAATAATGATCATCACACTTCTATTTACTTATAACTCAAAAGAAATAAAAATTACAACTCGATACCTATGAAAAAATATAACTCTATATGAATGCCTCTGGCAATGTACCAGGATGTGCAATGATCTAGCGTAACATGTATGAAAATGGATGAACGGTGGATGTGCCACAACTACTATGTCAGCTATATGATCATGCAAAGCAATATGACAATGAATGCTCAAGTCATCAAACGGAAGTAGTGGAAGTTGCATGGCAATATATCTCGGAATGGCCATGGAAAAGCCATAATAGGTAGGTATGGTGGCTGTTTTGAGGAAGATATAATAAGCTTACGTGTGATAGAGTGTATCATATCACGGGGTTTGGATGCACCTGCGAAGTTTGCACCATGTCTCGGTGTGAGAAAGGGCAATGCATGGTACCATAGAGGCTAGCAAATTGCGGAAAGGTAAGAGTGCGTATAATCCATGGACTCACATTAGTCATAAAGAACTCATATACTTATTGCAAAAGTTTATTAGCCCTCGAAGCAAAGTACTACTACGCATCCCCCAGGGGGATAGATTGGTAGGAAAAGACCATCACTCGTCCCTGACCGCCACCCATACGGAAGACAATCAATAATAAATCAGGCTCCAACTTCATAGCATAACGAGAGACTATACGTGCATGCTTCGGGAATCACAAACCTTAACACCAATGTTCTTACTAACCACAACCGTTTACTAGTACCTCCCACATATTACCATATGTATATCGCAAAACTATTGCAAGGAATCAAACATATCATATTTAGTGATCCATAAGTTTTATGTAGGATTTTGTGACTAACCATGCAATTGACCAATTCCTTTTGACTCTCTGAATAGATATAAGTGAAGCAAAAGAGCATTCTTCAAATAACGGTTTTCTATGTGAAGAGAAACAAGCAATCCAAACTTCAAATGAGTGAAGCACATGAAGCATTCTATAAAGCCACACTCAAAAGATATAAGTGAAGTGCAATGAGCATTCTATAAATAAACCATGGACTATCTCATACCAGCATGGTGCATAAAAGAAAAATGAAAACTAAAAGCAAAAGACACTCCAAGATTTGCACATGTCACGCGAACGAAACGAAACCGAAAACATACCGATACTTGTTGAAGAAAGATGGGATGCCTTCTAGGGCATCCCCAAGCTTAGACGCTTGAGTATCCTTGAATATTTACTTGGGGTGCCTCGGGTATCCCCAAGCTTCAGCTCTTGCCTCTCCTCCTTCTCCTCACATCGAGACCTCCTCGATCTTTGATCACTTCATCCACACAAAACTCAACAGAAAGTTTGGGAAGATCCGCTAGTATAATAAAGCAAATCACTACTCTAAGTACTGTTACAAACCAATTCATATTTTGTTTTTGCATTGTAGCTACTGTAATATAACTTTTCATGGCTTAATCCACTAATATAAATAGATAGTTTCATCAAAACAATGCATCAAAAACAGAATATGTCTTAAACAGGACAGTCTGTAGTAATATGAACATTCAGCATACCTCTGGTACTCCAAACATTCTGAAAAAATTAGGAAAAATAAACAATTTGTATAGAAAGACAGTGCAAAAAGTTTCAGAACCGTTTGACGTTCCAGTAAAAATGTAAAATTGCGACTCTGACCCAAAGTTTCTGTTTTGCACCGCACAAACCAACAAGCAATGTAAACATCCTAAAGGAAAATCTTGGCACATTATTTTTATAATAAAATGGAATTGTACAAGGGGGTAATTATTTTTGTTGAAAAGTTTCTGCAATTCAAGATTCACAAAGTTTCCATGAGCATGAACAAAGTTCAAGGACGTCCCCGACTTTTACAATGCTCATCTATCTCACTTTCACTTTTCTTTTTGTGAAGTTTTAAGTTCCCCTATATTTTTTTGTTTTTATACTATATAAAAGCAATAAACGGAAATAAATGAATCTCTAAAATTTCCGGGTTGTCTCCCTGGCAGCGCTTTCTTTAAAGCCATTAAGCGAGGCATAAGTGCTCAAGTAAGGAATCCACCAGGATCCCAAGGTATATCAAAGCCAATTTGAATTAACAATTATTTAGCCTTTAGTAGTGAGCACAAAGCAACATATATCAAGCAATGACGAAGTCTAACTCTCTTCCTATGCATCGACATGTCATACAAGAACAATTCATGCACATCAAGTAAAGGCCAATACATAGTATAAGAAGTTTCTTGCAATTTTATCGTGTTGGAAACATAGAGAGGTGGAGATGTAGTTCCTCTCTCATAATAATTTCAAGTAGGAGAAGCAAGCACATGAATATTATATTCATCAAAATCATCATGTGCAACGGTAAAAGGCAACCCATCAACATAATCCTTAATAAGAGCAACCTTCTCCGATATAGCGTAGTTTGGAGAATTCAAAAAGATAATAGGACTATCATGTGTGGTGCAATAGCAACAATTTCATTCTTAACATAAGGAACTATAGCAAGTTCATCTCTATAAGCATCTTTCATATTGGCATCGTGGCCACAAGCATAGCAAGCATCATCAAAAAGGGACATTTCAAACGAATCAATGGGATCATAGCAATTATCATGGCATTCATCCTTCGGTAAGAACGGAGGGAAATTAAACAATGTATGAGTTGAAGAGTTACTCTCATTAGAAGGTGGGCATGGGTGATCAATCCGGTCTTCCTTCGCTTGTTCTTCGCTCTCCTCATCATCTTTTTCTTCCAATGGGCTCACAGTTTCATCAATTCCTTCTTCCATAGACTCCTGCAAAATATTAGTCTCTTCTTGCACAACGGAGACTTTCTCAATAAATGCATCGATATCAGAATTGTATTTATAATTATCATAGCAATATTTAAGGATGGCAAAATTTTCAGGTCTATAAACACCATCATCAAAAGCTTCATACTTTTCAAACAAACATTCAATTTCATAAACACCCTTAAAAGCAACAAATTCTTCTATTCATTCCACATCATAGTAATCATATATACCATTAGCATAAGAAGCCAAGGTTTCATTATCATTAAATTCACATGAAAAAGGAAGATGTGGAGCATTCATCCTAGAGCAACAAGTATAATCATATATCTGGCATAAATCCCAAGCATACCATTGCAACATTTCAATTTGATCCCATAAAAGTTTTCCCTTTTGAGTCAAGCGATAATCCCTAAAGTATTCACGTTGATCCAACGTTACTCCCATTATCAAGTTGAATGGGGTTTTCTCAGGATTATCAATGTAGTGCATAATATTTTTCACATAACGAGCATCGAGGGTTTTAGGAGGTTCCCCATCTCCATGAGTAGCAAGTACCACTAATTTTTTTGGTGTTCCATGTTCCATATCCATAACTAAAGATAGAGAACAACTCAGAACAGGAAATAAAAACTACTTAGTGACAAAGCAAACAAGCACACACGAGAATATTCACCCCACGCTATTGCTCCTCGCGGCGCCAAGAAAAGGTCTTGATAACCCACAAGTATAGGGTATCAATTGTAGCCTCTTTTGATAAGTAAGAGTGTCGAACCCAACGAGGAGCTAAAGGTAGAACAAATATTCCCTCAAGTTCTATCGACCACCGATACAACTGTACACACGCTTGACGTTTCCTTTACTGGAAACAAGTATGAAACTATTTTGCAAGGATAAAAGTACGAGTACTTTGCGAGAATAAAACTACGAATAAACTGCAAGATAATAAAAGAGGATAGCTTTTGCAAATAATAAAGTCATTTGTCCCTAGGTAATCGACAACAAGTACCGGTAAATCATTCTTGTAATTTTATATGAGGGAGAGGCATGAGCTAACATACTTTTTCTACTTGGATCATATGCACTTATGATTGGAACTCTAGCAAGCATCCACAACTACTAAAGATCATTAAGGTCGTGAAACCCAACCATAGCATTAAGTATCAAGTCCTCTTTACTCCCATACTCCATAACCCACCTATCCGCATTTAAGTTTCTGTCACTCTCGCAACACTGACAATAAGCAGATCATGAACATATTACAACACCCTACTGCGGGGGGCCCTCATGTTTGCGCGAGCCGGAGGGCACCGTGGGACAGCACCATAAATAAAATATACAATCATACCAACCAAGATCACGATTAACCCATAGGACAAAACAGATCTACTCAAACATCATAGGATAACCATAGATCATTGGGAAATAATATATGGAGTTGAGCACAATGTTTAAGTAGAGATTACAGCGGGGAGAAGAGGTGTTACTCTGCTGCATGGAGGGGGAGAGAGTTGGAGTTGACGGTAGAAAGATTGTTGATGTAGATCGCCGTCACAATCCTAGCCCCGACGGCACTCCAGGGCCACCGGGAGAGAGGGGGAGAGAGCCCCCCTACTTCTTCTTCTTCCTTGGCCTGCCCCCTAGATGGGAGGAGGGTTCCCCCTCTGGTCCATGATCTCCATGGCGGCGGAGGGGCGGGAGCCCCTCTGAGATTGGATCTCCCTTTCTGTTCTCTTCTGTTTCGCGCTCCCCAGATCTGGCCGAAAACTGTTTCTTATATTCCCGGAGACCCGTAACTCCGATTGTGCTGAGATTTTAACACAATTTTTTTTCGGATATAAGCTTCCTTACGCCCGAAGTACAGCTCCAACCGACATACGAGGTGGGTACAAAATAATTCCTACTCCCAAAAATCGCATATATTCCAAAATAATTCCAACTTCCTGGCCCGTGGCTGGTGTATCGCGCCCTGTGTGGGCCTCCGTTTGCGGTGATTCCAACTCCCAGAAATCGCATATATCAAAATAATTGTCCGTAAATTTTCATCGCGTTTGGACTTCTTTTGACATGGATACTCCACGACACAAAAAACATGCATAAAACAAGGAACTGGCATTAGGCACTGGATCAATAGGTTAGTCCAATAAATCATATAAAAAGTTGCCAAAAGTATGGGAAAGTGGTATACTGTCGTCATGATACAATCAAAAATTATAGATACGACGGAGCCGTATCAAGTCAACATAGAACAACATGAGTGTTGTGTTAAATTTTGAAATTTTTCGAGGTTTGTTTGGACATTTTTATACATTAACTAAGTTTTCCAGGCATTTTTGTGCACAATTCAAATTTGAACTACATGCACTTGCTCCATTGCATATAAATTGGTTGAAAAATCAAATTTGTGTCCTAGGTTGCATGCTTAGGTCCCATGCAAGAAATGGGAATGAATGTCAAACACCCTGCCACGGTTACTCAGCCGCAATCATTGAGATACCTGGTTTTAAAATTCTAGGAAACTCAAACCTCGTCTAAAATTGATGAAACTTGGCATGCTATCATGGAGCGGCATCAGCATGCCATAATAAGTTTTTTGTCCCATTTGGGGCAGGTTCGGGTATAGGCTTCTCACAGACCAGAGCTTCTCACAACAAGCGTGATGGTTTTCAGTAGGGAACGTGCCACCTTTGGGGACGAAATGATATCCGCTGCCTCTTATTGCTTTGAAATTTTTTCTAGTGTCAACATAGAACAATAGGAGTGTTGTGTTAAATTTTGGAATTTTTTGGTGTTCGTTTGGACATTTTTATACATTAACTGGGTTTTCTAGGCATTTTAGTGCATAATTGAAATTTGAACTATATGCACATGCTCTAGTGCATATAAATTGGTTGAAAAAACAAATCTGTGTCCTTGCTTGCATGCTTAGGGCTCATGGAAGAAATGGGAATGAATGTCAAGCACCCTGCCACTATCACTCGGCCGCAAACATTTAGATACCTGGTTTTTAAATTCTAGTAAATCCAAAACTTGTCCGAAATTCATGAAACTTGGCATGCTATCATGGAGCGGCATCAACATGATGTGGTAAGATTTTTCCTATTTGGGGCAGGTATGGGTCTAAGATTCTCACAAACCAGAGCTTCTCACAACAAGCGTGATGGTTCCGGTGGGAACGTGCCACCTTTGGGGACGAAATATATCAGTTGCCTCTTTCAAAAAAATTCTAGTGTCAACATAGAACAATTAGAGTGTTGTGTTAAATTTTGGAATTTTTCGGCGTTCGTTTGGACATTTTTATACATTAACTGGGTTTTCTAGGCATTTTATGTGCATAATTTAAATTTGAACTACATGCACACGCCCATGTGCATATAGATTTGTTGGAAAATCAAATATGTGTCCTTGGGTGCATGCTTAGGTCCCATGCAAGAAATGGGAATGAATTTCAAACACAAGGGCACTAGTGATTGCCGACAAATCTTTAAGATACTTTTTTTAAAATTCTAGTAAATTCAAAACTCGTCTGAAATTCATGAAACTTGGCATACTATCATGTGTCGTGGGAAGCCACGGTCACCTATGGGACCAAGGGCCCCTTGTTGGTTCGGCAGGGGGGATTTCATGTTGCCCAAAGAGCAGAAGAGCATGAGGCAGCATGAAAGCGATCACACATGCCATTTTACCCAGGTTCGGGCCGCCGTGATGCGTAAAACCCTACTCCTGCTTTGGTGGATTGATGGTGGAAGAATGGTGGTGGAGCGTAGTACACTTGCCTGGCAGGGATGCCTCAGTGCAAGAGTGGCTACGCGCGTATAAGCGTGTGGTGTCCAACCTTCTAACCCTTTCCACGGTTGCCATGGGCCTCCTATATAGATTAAGGGGTCATCACAATGGCAAAGTAGTCATTATGCTCTGATAAGATAGCAAACAGTGCTATCATACCTAACTCTGGAGGCTGACATGGTGCATTAAATGCACCGCTTAACGTCACGTCATTGCTTGCCCGGCAAGCCTTGTCGGGCTGTTTTGCCAGCTTCACACCTTCTCGCTTGACACGTCGCTGGACGGGTGTCGTTCGTGGGCATTTCCTGTAGAGAAAGCTGCCATGTGGCGAATAGTTGCCACTTAGTCACTTTGCGGCTTGACACCGCATCGATCGACGACGTGGGTCGTGCTAGAGTAGTTGGGTGAGGTGGTTTTGCCTTTGTGAGTCCCGGCAGGCCCTGCCGAGGCGTCTTGGATGCTTTCTTCCGGGGGTGACCCCACCCTCGCCTAGCTCACCTGCCCGGCAAGGGAGGCTTTTCTCTTGGCGGTATCTCACTTCTCTCGCTTGATCTTGGTCCTTCTAATATGCACGTTGGTTCTCTGAAGTTCTTGGCCTCCTGTACTCTGACTTGGGTTGGTGTCGCGATCTTGTTCCCGTGCTTGTGCACAGTCTAGGCAACAGACAGGGTTTGTTGCACCGACAGAATCCCCCGGGCCTGCCCCAAGCGTGCTGCCGAGCATCAACTGGGTAGGGCCTAAAAAGTGCTTGTGACGATGGTCTTTGAAGAGGCTGGTCTCTTGAGGTCTTCTTTGCTTCTTCATTATTCTCGAACTGGGCGTTTCGATTTCTCCGCATGTCGTGTAAAGCCAATAGTGGTGGGGCCGCTCTTGTAATGGCCCGTGAATGACTTTAACGCACGGGTAGAAACTGCCGAGTTCACTCTTCCCACCATGCTCTTATCCTTAGCCACGACATGCGCATGCATCTCGCGGGGTAGGTAACGGAGGCGCGTGGCGTGGTACAGCATCAAGGCGAGGGCCTGAACTTCTTGAATTGATGGAGGAGGATGGTGGCCGCCCGTTGAGGGAGCGACTCCCCTCCCTGACCCGCCTATAAAGGGGGGGGGCAAAGGGAGGGCAGCGTCATTCATCCTTGCATTCCCCCTCCTTTGTTTTCTGCTTCCTGCTGGTTATGTTGAAGAGAAGAGCCTATGGCCAGGCCCCGGGCTCCATTCTGAGGCCTTTCTCTGATCCAAAGGGGGTACTCGGGCGGCGCGGCGACAACGCCGGAGGTGGCAACTCCGGCGTGCTTGCCGCTGGGCCGCCCATAGCCTTGATTCCAGTGGGAGGGGATGCAGACGACATCATGTCGAAGTCCGTAGTGGGTATGGCGCATGGTAGTTGGCCTCTCCCCATTCTTCTTCCCTTCGCGGCGACGTTTTCGGAACGTGCGATGACTTCTAACGTCAGGGTTGCTGGGGACGACCATGCTCTCTGTGGGGTGACCCAGGGGGCATGGTGTCCAAGGTGGCTGCCGTTCTGAGGTCTTCGGGTGGTAGTAATGCGGACGACGACGGCAACCCATGACGCGTCAAGAATGGGGACGGCCGTTCTGACGAGTCGTGTTTGCCGGTGACTCCGTGTCCCCCATCTGGTCCTCTGGCAGTGTCACCATCCACGCCCGCCCTCTGGTTTCTTCCTCCTTGTCGGGGAGCGGCGCCATCCTGATCCTAGGGAGGCGCCGAACCCCAGCAGTGTACACTCCTGGCCTCCTCGACCTCTTCCGAAGGAGATGGACAAGGGCAAAGGCATCACGGAGCACCTATCTTTTTTCAATCTTAAACTTGTAGGCATTTGCCAAATTTTAATTCAAATAATGTAATCTCTCGAGTCCATGTTTGTGTTCTGTATTATCAGCATATTAATGAAAAATATGAATCTTGCTGGGAACCCGTGCATGTATACGTCCATGTAGAGGTGGGATGCCTGTTTAGTTTAAATAAACGAGTCTTCCTCGGCAGGCTATCCTGCCGGTACCCTTTCATTTGCCGGAGAACTGAGCCTACCAGGCAAAAGATAAAGGGACCAGCCCCCCGCCAACTTCTTTTTACCAAAGGCCACTGCGACCATCTTGACCGAAGCAACGTTCGAGTAAAGGATGGGAGCACCTAAGTTTCGAAAGAATGGCGAGGTTTTATTATGCACAAGCCCTAGCTTGCAGAATACTTATGGACAAAGGGTAGAACTTATCTGTTTGGCTTGCCGGGGATCGCAGTGTTGGTCCATCTTCCCAACTCCTTGTGGAGGTCAAGTTCATGGCAGGAACCTACAGCTTCATGCAGATGGGAATGATGCAAGATGCGATCCTATCTACATGCATATGCAAATGCTTATGAAATGCTTATGCGGTGCTCTTGCAATGCTCATGCATGCATATAACTTAGTCGGGGGGCCCCCATCGCTTCATTTATTTCTCTGTTGCTCAGGGTCATCGCCTGGCTTCGTACAAGGGGTTACATGCAACTGAGGCAAGGCCTATACTAAAGGGTGGCTGCCGGGCAGGGCCCGACAACCGCGCCTTACGGGTAGAACTTGCGGAGATGCTCAATATTCCATGAGTTTTGCAATTGAATGCCATCTCCGGTCTCCAGAAGGACTGCGCCAAGTCTGGTGACTCGTACTACCTGGTAAGGGCCTTCCCACTTCGGCGTCAACTTATTTGTACCCTTGGCAGACTGAACGCGCCTAAGGACAATGTTGTCTTCCTCAAAACACCGGGCATGAACCATGCGGCTATGATAGCGGCGTAGGGCTTGCTGATAGTATGCAGCACGCGTAGTATCCTGGAGATGGTTCTCCTCGAGTAGCAAAGCATCGTCACGCTGGTGCTGATCTTGCACTACTTCATCGTAGGGAAGCACTCGAGACGACCCGTAAATGAGTTCCCTGGGGATAACTGCTTCTCCGCATAGACTAGGGAGAAGGGAGTCTCCCGGTAGCCTGATTTGGTGTCGTTCTGAGGGACCAGAGGACTACCAGCAGCTCATCGATCCACCGCCTGTCGTGCTTCAGCAGTGTATCAAAGGTTCTTGTCGTGAGTCCTTGCAGCACTTTAGTGTTCGCCTTCTCAGCTTGTCCATTTCTCTTGGGATGTGCAATAGAGGCAAATGAGATCTTGCATCCGAGGGCATGAACATATTGCATGAGGGCGTGGCTCGTGAACTAGGTGCCGTTGTTGGTAATGATCCTTGTCGAGACTCCAAAACGACACACCAATTTTTTCAAGAACTTGATAGCTGACTGTGCGGTCACATTTTTTAGGACAGTCACTTCCGGCCACTTTGTAAACTTGTCGATAGCAACAAACAAGAATTCAAAGCCCCCGATTGCTCAGGGGAAAGGGCCGATGATGGGTGTTCTTGGAATGGAACTGGCAGGCTTCACATCTGGTGACTAGCTCAACCGCATCTTGGAGGGCTGTGGGCCAATAGAATCCTTGCCGGAATGCTTTTCCAACCAATGCCCTTGATCCAATGTGGGAGCCGCACATGCCTTTGTGTATCTTAGCCAGCAATTCCTTTCCTTCTTCCCGGCAGATGCACTTCAATTTCACACCGCCGAGCCTCCTTCTGTATAGAGTGTCATCGACAAACTGATACATACTGGCCCTCAGGGCTACTCTTTCAGCCTCATCTTGGTCGCCGGGAAGATCTCCGGTTTGGAGGAAGTGGACTATGTGCCTTGCCCAAGTTGGATCCTGGGACTCGGCAACGAGGACTAGCGGCACCTCCTCAACTACGGGGGCACATTCCTCGTTCCTGGGGTCCATGGGCCCGGCTGGAGGGTGTGGTCCGGCAGGTGGCAAGGAGTTGTTTTCGGCAGGGTCTCTGCCAGGAGCGGAGGGCTCTACCGGGAGAGGCTTACCGGAGTCCAACCTTCTCCTTTTACGGGCCATTGTTGCTGGGGATACAGAGGGCTGAGTAAGATGGAGAACAATAGTCCCTGGTTCCATAGGGAGCTTCTGCGCAGCACACTTTGACAGATGATCCGCTATGCTATTTTCCGCATGAGGTACGTGTTCTGTTTGCAATCCGTCAAAGCGTTCCTCCAATCTTCTCACTTCCTCAACGTATGCCTCCATCAATGGGTTTTGGTAATCCTTGTTGACTTGTCTCACCACAAGTTGTGAATCTCCTCAAATAATCAGCTTCTTAATTCCCAATTCTGAGGCAATCCTGAGCCCGGCAAGGAGCCCTTCATACTCTGTTGTATTGTTGGTGGCCTCTTCTCGAGCAAAATGCATCTGGACGGCGTACTTCAAGTGCTCCCTGGAGGGGGCGACTAGAAGTACGCCAGCTCCTGCACCTTGAAGGGAAAAGGCACCATCGAAATACATAATCCATCCTTGGGGCGATTCCTTGTCGGGGATAACTGTTTTTGGCACTTCCTCGTTAGTGGTTGGCGTCCATTCTGCAATAAACTCTGCCAATGCCCTGCTCTGGATTGTTGATGTGCTCTCAAACTTCAAACCAAAATTGGATAACTCCAAAGCCCACTCCACTATCCTGCCGGTAGCCTTAGGGTTTCAGAGTATCCTTTGCAACGGGAAGCGAGTGACAACCGTAATCGTGTGGGATCGGAAGTAGTGGCACAGTTTCCTTGAGGCCATGACGAGACCAAAGATCAACTTTTGCACGCCAGAGTACCTCGATCTAGCCCCCTGTAGTAACGAACTGATGAAGTACACTGGGCGATGCACCACTTTCTTCCTTGTCGTGTCCTTGGGGTTGCTCTCGCTGTTGTGTTCATTTCTGTCCTGATCGTTATCTGGCTCTGCCAGTCCTTGCTCACTTTCTGGCCCGTCCATTTCCCATCAAGCGCCACCAAGGCCGCTAACCACTTGGTTGGTTGCCGCCAAGTATAGTAGCAACGGCTCTTGTGGTTTGGGAGCAACCAAGGTAGGCACAGAGGACAAGTAGGTCTTCAACTCTTGCAAAGCTGCATCTGCTTCTGGAGTCCACTTCATGGGCCCTGCCTTCTTCAAAATTTTGAAGAACGGCAGGGCACGCTCGGAAAACTTGGAAATGAATCTGCTTAGCGCGACAACACACCATGTCAGGTGCCTCACATCCTTGACTGTCCTTGGCACTTGAATATGCTCGATAGCTTTAATCTTGTGGGGGTTGGCTTTGATCCCTTGATGGGACACAAAGAAACTAAGCAGGTTGCCAGAGGGAACGCCAAACACACACTTCTCAGGGTTGAGCTTCGAGTTGATCTTGTGCAGATTGGCAAATGTCTCTTCTAAATCCTGAATAAGGGTTGCTCTGTCCTTGTTCTTGACCACAATATCATCCATAGCTTCAATGTTTCTGTGTAGCTGTGGCTCGAAACCAATCTGGACTGCTCTTGCAAAAGTAGAACCGACACTCTTTAATCCAAATGGCATGCAGATAAAACAGTACGTACCACATGAGTGATGAATGACGTCTTCTCTTTGTCTTCCTTGTACATGAAGATTTCGTGATATCCAAAATATGCATCCAAAAAGGCAAGCAACTCGCAGCATGAAGTGGAATCCACAATTTCATCGATGCGCGACAAGGGAAACGGGTCCTTCGGGCAAGCCTTGTTGAGATCTGTGAAATCTATGCAAAGCCTCATTTCCCGTTAGCCTTCCGAACGACAACTGGATTTGCTAACCATGTTGGATGTAGTACTCCTCTGACCAAACCAGCTACTTCAAGTTTCTTGATCTCCTCTGCAATAAACTGTTGCCTTTCCAAGGCCTGCTTCCGAACCTTCTGCTTGACAGGTCGGGCGTGTGGACAAACAGTGAGGTGGTGCTCGATTACCTCCCTGGGAACACCGGGGATATCAGATGGTTGCCAGGCAAACACATTGATATTCGCCCACAGGAAGGTAACGAGTGCACTTTCCTATCTATCAACGAGGGTGGCGCTGATAGTGAAAGTACCATCAATGCCAGCCAGCTCTGCCGGGACCTTCTTCACTTGGGCTGCAGTGACCTTGGATTTCTTGCTGTTGGAACTCTCCGGCAAGTCATCAACAGGCGTAGCGCACTCCGAAGAGGTATGCTTCCCGGATTCCTTTCCAACATCCTTGCTATCCTTCTTCTTCCCTCTATCCTCCTTGGCGGGAACTACTGCTCCCGCCGCCTCTGCCGCGACCGCGACCCGGTACATCTTGTCCACGCAAATGATTGCGTCCTTCTCGTCCGATGGGATGATAATGACTCCTATCGGCCCAGGCATCTTCAAGGTGTTATAGGCATAGTGGGATGCCGCCTTAAATTTAGCCATGGCTAGGCGTCCAAGGATCCCATTGTATGTCAAGGGGAGGTCGACCACATCTAACACAATCTTCTCAGTCCGGTAGTTCAGCTCTTCCCCAAACATCACCGACAGCGTGATCTTTCTCTTAGGATGACCCCTACCGGGATTAACTCCTTGAAATGTGTCGATGACCTTCAACTCTTCCTCTGCTATCTGAAATTTGCCGATGACTGCCAGGGAAACCAGATTCAACCTAGCCCCGCCGTCCACCAACATTTTTGTGACCTTGAGGTTGCGAATTGTTGGAGAGACCAACAATGGCAAAAATCCTACCGCGATGGTATGATCAGGATTATCCTCTGCATCAAAGATGATGGGCGTGCGTGACCATTTGAGTGGTTTCCGGGCCTCTGGCGCTAGTTCCATGACATTGACCTCACGTGCCCACCGTTTGAGTTGGCGGTGAGAGGTGTGTAGAGACGCACCCCCGTCAATGCACAGGGCGTCAGTGGCCTTCTGAAACTCCTGCTCACTGGTTTCCTCTTCATCCCCTCCATCACTCTGATCATCACAGGCTTCCTTATCTCGACCTCTGGCGGGTTTTCCTTGGTTCCGAAAGGGTTTGCCAGGGCGATTTACTTCACCGCCTCGGCTCTTACCACTAGTGATATTCTGACCCTTTTCCTTGTCACGCTTCTCATATTCTGCTCTCTGCCTCTTGACGAGCTGCTCAACCTGATAACACTCTTGAAGGTCGTGGCCTTTGGTCCGATGAATCTTGCAGTACGGCCCATCACCTTTCCCAGCCTTCTCGGCGATCATGGCTTCCGGCGATCAGCGCAAGACATGGCAGCTTCCTTGCCGTGAGCCTCAGCCTTGGCTTTCTTGCCGGTACTAGGTGTACCCGATCCTTCAACAGTCATTACCACCTTATCCTTGCGCTTCTTGCTCTTCTTCTGACTGGTAGATTCATCGTCATCCTCTGAATCGACGTTGGTAATCCTCCTCTCCGTGTAGCTTCCTTCCCTCCTCCATCCGAGCACACTTATCTACCAAGGCGTAAAGCTCCTTCACAGTCTTGGGCAGCCGCACGTTCATCTTGGAATGAATCCTGCGGTTGCCCACATTGGACTGGAAGGCAGCTATCACCGCTGCTTGATGGATATTTGGGATGTTCCGATGGACCTTGCTGAACCTCTGCAAATCCTTCTGGAGGGTCTCTCCTTCTTTCTGCTAGAGAAGCTACAAATCGCTGGGCCTGCCTGGCTCTTGATGGCTGCCGGTGAAGGCGCCAATGAACTCATGGCACAGGTCAACCAATGATGAAATGGAGTTCTCCGGCCGGTGCATTAGTCAAGACCTCACATTGGACATGAGAGCCAAAGGGAAGTAATTGGCAAACACCTTGTCATCTCTTCCCCCGACAGCCTAAACAGCGATGGTGTAGATGCTCAGAAACTCTGACGGGTTCAACCTCCCCCGTACTTCTCAGGTATCTCTGGCTTGAACGTGCGAACGGACGGCCAACGGACTTGCCGCAGCTCACGAGTAAAGGCAGGGCACCCGCCTCAAAAGGTAGGCACCCACCAACATCGAGCGCAGGCTTGTCGACGTCGGGGCCATCGCACCCATCGGTCCGGCAGTGGTCGTTGTGGTGCCGCTCGACAACGACGCGCGCGTCTCCCATCCGCCTATCCTCCGGGGCTCGCCGTCGGCTTGGACGTGCTCGAGGGTCAGAAGAGGCCATCGAGATGTCATCAGGTTCTTGATTCTGCTATGCGTGCTGGCTACAGTGGTGGGGACTGCACCGTGGGGGTGGCCAGCAGCACGAGCCGTTATCTTCGCTTGCGGAGGCCGTGGCAGGCCAGCTCGCTGCGAGCCCCCAGTGTTGGCAAAACTGAGCAGACTCTGGATGGTGGCACGCCATTCGTCCATCTGCTCGGCCGCGGGCGGAAACCTTAGCAGCAGCTGAGCCCGCGCCATGGCCTCCGTAGTAGTACTCGGCATGGGTGACAACGATGTAGATCGCACCGTCGCTCGTCTCCTGATGGTGCTAGCTGCAACGGTACCTCGCCCCCGCTGTTGCGGTGCGTCCATCTAGATGGCATGGTGGCGTGGTGAAGGCGCTTGAGGGCCAGCAGCTCCGTCGGGCGCAACAACTTGGTCGACCCATCCCAGGGGAGGCGCACGCGTGGCGGTCGCTACCGCGGCGGGGGCGGCGATTCGCCCCGGACCGAGTGCCATTGCTAAGGCTGTGCCTGTTGGTGGGAGGAAGGGGCATGGACGGAGTAACCCCTTCACCCGTACCTTGTGGAGCATGGCCATCGGTGTGTTGTTGATGCTGCTCTCCTCCGACGTCTCCCGCTCCTGCTTCGGCTGCAGGCGAAGTGGTGATGGTGCCGCTTGCTCCGACCACATCCCCAGCAGTGTCCACGTCCTCGTGCGCCTCCGCGTCCGCCGTAGCATTGGTGGGCGCGGGCGGTGGAGCCATTGAGGTGGATGGGTGAGCTGAAGTACCGGATTTCTTCTTGGGCGCCATGGCTAATGGCGCCGTCGAAGACGAAGATGTCGATGAAGATGACGCGCCGCGCACGCTTTCAGGTTCGTGCAAGTGATCCCCCTACCTGGCGTGCCAAAGATGTCGCTGGAAACCACGACCACCTACGGGACCAAGGGACCCTTCCTGGTTCGGTAGGGGGGATGTGACGTTGCACAAAGAGCAGAAGAGCGTGAGACAGCGCGACAGCGATCACACAAGGTATTTTACCCAGGTTCGGGCCGCCGTGAGGCGTAAAACCCTACTCCTGCTTTGATGGATTGATGGTGGAAGAATGGTGATGGAGCATAGTACACTTTCCTGGCAGGGATGCCTCGGGGCGACAGTGGCTACGCGCGTATAAGCGAGTGGTGTCCAACCTTCTAACCCTTTCTACGGTTGCCATGGGCCTCCTTTTATAGATTAAGGGGTCACCACAATGGCAAAGTACTCATTATGCTCTTATAAGATAGCAAACAGTGCTATCATACCTAACTCTGCAGGCTGACAGGGTGCATTAAATGCACCACTTAACGTGACGTCGTTGCTTGCCCGGCAAGCCTTACCAGGCAGTTTTGCCAGCTTCACACCTGCTCGCTTGACAAGTCACTGGACGGGTGTCGTTCGTGGGAATTTCCTGTAGAGAAAGGCTGCCATGTGGCGAATAGATGCCACTTAGTCACTTTACGGCTTGACACCGCATCGATCGACGACGTGGGCCATGGTGGAGTAGTCGGGTGAGGTGGTTTGGCCTTTGTGAGTCCCGGCAGGCCCTGCCGGGACGTCTTGGATGCTTTCTTCCGGGGGTGACCCCGCCCTCGCCGAGCTCGCCTGCCCGGGAAGGGAGGCTTTTCTCTTGGTGGTATCTCGCTTCTCTGGCTTGATCTTGGTCCTTCTAATCTGCATGTTGGTTATCTGAAGTTCTTGGCCTCCTGTAGTCTGACTTGGGTTGGTGTCGCGATCTTGTTCCCGTGCCTGTGCAAAACCTTGGAAACAGACCCAGGGTTTGTTGCACCGACATCATGGAATGGCACTCGACATGCTGTGGTATTTTTCATGTCCATTTTGAGAGAAGGCGCACTCAAATAACCGCCAACAAAGGCATTTTGAAACAAATAGCTGCCACTATAACATCTCAAACGTTTTGTATAATGTAAATCGTGTGTGTTCTGTTAACCATTCACGTGACGCCATGCCTCACTCTTTTAATGGCTAGGAGGTGTCCTGCAGACAGGTGCTTGAGTGCTTGACTAAACGAGAGGCGCGCGAGCTGTACTCCAATGCGGAGGCTCACCGGGAAGCATGCGAGCTGTACGCCGTGCAGGCTCATCAGGAAGCGAGCCCTTTGACTTCCATGGTGGCCCGCCTTGCTCGCATCCTCTCTATTAATGGCGCCCAAGCCGCAGTTTAATACAGTTTTTAAATATAAAACACTCATCGCAAATGTTTTAGTTGGAACACCCGTATGCAAACCGACAGCTTCCCCACGGAGCCAAGGAAAAATGTGCCAAGCAGGATTTGTGCAGCTCTTGATCGTAAAACTTTTAGTTAGAACACTGGTATGCAAACCGACAGCTTCCCCAGGAAGGAAAGAGAAAATATGCCGAGCGGGATTTTTGCAGCTCTTGATCGCAAATGTTTTAGATAGAACACACGTATGCAAAGTGAGAGCTATGGTCTTCCCCCTTAAGTCGATGGAAAATTCGCAGCGCAGGATTTGTGCATCCCTTCAATGCGAACGGTTGTTTTGGATGACCCATGTGCAACCACGTACAAACAATTTGGTAAGATTTGCATTTGTCATATTGGGTATGTTGCCATTTGTCAAACTGGAAAGATTGACATTTGTTAATCTAGTAACATTGCCATTTTTCAATCCTTGTAACACTGTGATTTGTCAAAATATGCAGCTAAAAATCACTAGCACTATCTAATTTTTGCAACTAAAATTCAGTAATTAAGCATAGATTTCATTCGTAGATTAAGAAGTCGTTCTTAATTTATACAAACAGTTCAACTCGATAGCTGAACCAACCAAACTTTTCCCAATTGTTGCCAACCACGTACTGAAATAGCTAGTTCAACTATATATACTCACTAATTTTAAGTACGTTGTACAATTCCACCACATATATAGTCAGATGAACTGAACAAAGTAGCCACCTATGTAATTATGCATGTAATAGTTTACTTTGGTGTGTGGAAATGCCATGTTGTAGTAGCCACCTATGTAAGTGGATGTTTAATTTGGTTATGCAACCATGTCCTTATAAGTGTGTGTGTGTGTGTATATATACATATATACAACCCGTCTATTCTGATAATATTATCAAAATAGTTATTCTGATAACACTTCCACACTGCATGCTCAACGCGAGAGCACTGCACTTTCTTTAACAAGAGCACTGCATTACAGAGACTAGTGAACTTCGTGTCGAAAAAAACTGCGCGTAGTATTTTTTCGGTACTGTTTTCGTTCTAATTTTTTAACCATTTATTGTAACGAGGCGTGTAATATACCGTTGGAAAGCTACGGATTAGGTGCAACTTCTCCATGTTGAACACTTTTCGAGATTCCCCACGGTTTAAGAGCAGTTTAAAAAATGGTGCGGCCCACAAAGAGTGACAGCGAGCATTTTTTCGCGTGTTTTCTAAACCGCTCGTCGGAATGAGGCAAATGATACACCGTTGGATAGATATCATCGAGGCGCATATTTTTCATAACTATTGTTTTCTCTAATTCGTTATGGTTTAAGAGCAGTTTCAAATTTACTAAATCACGGAATTCTGTTTTTTTTAATTTTCAAATTTTCGATATTGTTTTCGCTCCAGTTTTTTAACCGTTTGTCGAAACAAGGCGTGTAATATACCGTTGAAAATCTATGGACGAGGTGCAACTTTCATATGTTGAAATAGTTTTGAGATTCCTTACGGTTTTAAGTTAATTTTGAAAATTGTGCGGCGGACGACGAGTGGGAGCGGCCGTTTTTCGTGAAATTTTTACAACCCGCTCATCGGAATGATTTAAACGATACGCCGTTGGAAAGATATCGATGAGGCGCAAATTTTTCATGTAGAACACTCTCTCTAATTATCTATGGTTTAATAGGAATTTCGAATTTACCAAAATGCGGAATCTCTGTTTTTTCGCGACACCCAAATCGACGTGCGTACTTCATCCGACTGAAAACCGCACTGCATCGGACAAAAAATTGCACTGCATTAGACGGGTAAGAGAACTGCATGGTTTCTTTTATTCAATCGCAATTTTTTCAAGGACGAGAAAGTAGAGTGCACTTCACATCGGATGTAAATGAACCACAACACTATCAAGAAGTGAACCGCATTAATTTTCTTCGCTTCCGTAAGAATTTTTTTGCACTTACAGGATGAACAACATCATATGGCCGACCACACTGCTTCATACTGAAATCCACACTACTTCGGACGTGCAAGCGACTTGCATAACTTTTTTTGTCGGACGTAATTTTCCATGACGAGGAAGTGGACCACGCTTTCACGACGAAATGTAAGTGAACCGCAACACTACCGAATGTGAACCTCGACACCACGAAAAGTAAACTGCATGAGATTTTATTACTTTTTTCATACTTATTATTTTTTCATGTGCATAGACTAGGCAAGTGGACCGCATGGGCTGACCGAGCGAACTACATCTAATAAGAAGTGAGCTTCTTTTGAGATGTTTTTCGTTTCTGTTACCGAGTGAACCACATATAGGTTTTATAGCAAACTGCGTGAGAGATCAAAGTGAGCTTCAAACTATACATAGCCATTTATTATTTTCACATAGCCGCACTCATCACTGGTTGAGCAGAATTGAGGATGTACCTCGTCAGTGAAACACACAGGGCGTTAACCTGCAAATCCAAAAGCCGACTGCAAGGCCACGCGCACCATACTGCATTGCATGTCCCGGCGCTCTGCAAGTTAGGGACGGCTGGACTGCACTCTTGAGAAAATTCAATAGCCAACCGAACTGCATCATGCGCCCCGGTGCTCTTCATGAAGAAGAAAAGGGAGCTGCGCCCGTGGAGAAAAATGAAACTACACATAAATTTCATAGGCAACCAAACTGCACGAACAACACGCGCCTGTTGGTTGAGTTGCACGTCCCCGTGGGCAGAACTGCACGCCAAATGCAGTCGGCGCAGGGGAGCCTCGCCGCGGCCTCCAATGGGGACGGGAGGGATGCAGGATCCAGTTCCGGTGGGTGATGGCGGAGGTTCCGGCCAAATCTCGTGGATCCGACACGATGTGGCGATGCCTCGTGCTCCCATCCAGGAGTGGAAATATGGGGGAGGAGGGGGCCGTGGGCCAGCGAGTCCGACAACATTGGAGGTCGCAGGAATCGATAGGTCCGCCCATGATGGATGGAAGAGGAGGCCGCGGGAGACGCTCCTTGCCGTCTCTGGCACGCAGGACCTTGCCGGACCTGCCATCCGGCCACCACGCACGGTAGGGCACAGATCCGTGAGGGTGGAGGGGCCGCGCTGCTCCCTTGCTGTTGGTGGTGAAACAAGGTGGCCGCAACCCGGAGCGGTGGCGCATAGAGGAAGGAAGGGGCCATGGGGGATCCGTCAACGGAGGGAGTTGGACGGGCGCTTGGGAGGCACCGGCAGTGAAAGGTGAAGGGTAGGTGGAAGGAGGAAGAAGGTGGGAGGGAGGAGGTCAGCAATGGAGGGAGGCGTTGATGGGAGATGCGGGGGCGCACGACGGGGGAAAGATGGTGGACGGGGTGGTGAAGTGGAGGCGCGGCGGAACCGGACGGGAGGAAGATGGGGCGGGGCAGCGCCGGCCGCTAGGAAGAGGAGGCGGGACTGCGCCAGCCGGGAGGAAGAGGAGGCGGAGCGGTGCGTGGCCGGGGGCAGGGTGGAGCTAGGCGGGAGGATGCTGGCGGAGCTGGGCGGGCCAGCTTGGCGGCGGAGGTAGAATGTGTGGGGGATTTTGGGGGCACCGTGCTCTGGTTGGAGGTGGGGAGGAAGAAGTCGGGTGTGGCTGGGAGTGAAACCAAACAAGTGGATAAGGTGGGTGCGTGGGTGCATGCAGTTTATTTGGTTCGGGGTACTAGTTCAGTTTGGTGCCGGTCGGGTTGGTTAGGGTGTTATCAGAATAAGAGGAAGTGTTATTTGAATAAGGTCTTAAGGGGTGTTATTAGAATAGACCCACCCTATATATAGAAATGTTTTTCTAATTCCTTACGGTTTAAAAACGAATTCGAATACGGTCAAATTTGATTTTGAATGCTATTTTTTTAAAAGCTTGTCGAAATATGGCAAATAATATACCGTTGGATAGCTATCGAAAATGCGAAACTTAGTCATGTTGAATGTTTTCTCTATTTCGCAACCGTTTAAAAGTAATTTTGAATACGACATGACGGATCCTGCTGTTTTCTCGTCCGAAAAACAGAGTAGTCGCATCTTGATATATGTGTATGTTTGTACTGAGCTATTTTTTAGAGTAATTTTGAATGGTTCCGAAAAAGGGTGCTTGTACTGATGCTTGCATGTGTACTAAGCGTGTTTTCAGTAACTAGACTTTGCTCTGTTTTGCTCGTAAGTTTTCAATAGTTTATTGTATCGTCGCGCCCTGTACTTGCATGGTTTATGTCATCAAACTGAATGATATTTTTTCAAAAAGAAAATGTTTTTAATAAACTTTTTTATATTGATCTTCTAGACTTCTCTTATTTTATGACTTGTACTTTTCTTATTTGAATTGCATGGGGTTTCTTTTTGCTTGAACTTTTACAAGTTGAATTTCCGTCAATTTTTTTATTCCGAACGGACCACCATTTTTAACTTGTCTTGATCAATATTTTTAATTCAACCATTTTTCCTTTGTAGAACTGGACGAATATATATTCGGGAAAAAGAGTACTTGAACGAATGTATGTATGGTTTTGTCTTCGAGCGTGTTTTCACATCTTGGCGTGTTTTGTGTTCAAAGATCGAACTTTCATCATCGAACCAACATAGTTTATATAGCTGAACTAAAATAAACTTTTCCATAATAAATGTGATGTGCTTTTTCTTTGTTTTTCTTTGAGCATATATTCCTCAGGTTCATAGACGAACTTTCTCAAATTGACAGCTATTTATGATCTAAACATATATACTAGTAGTAATCAAACATTCCATACAATTTTTGTCTGCATTCATGGACATCAACCAAAATAGGAAGGAGAGAGCACTCGAATCGATAATTGTTTTTTATTCATACTGATCAATGTTTTTAATTCAAACCATTTTTCCTTTCTTGTAGAAACATCAAACTATCATATACACTTTCTTTTAAAAGAAGCAATCATATTATCTTACACGGAAGAACTTGCACCTTTGCTATGTTTATGGATTGCATATTTTCATTGTCCTCATTGCCTTCATCGTGTACTTCATCCTTAGCCTGCTTGGTATCCTTCATGCTAGTGATCACGTCGTCATCCTGGGCTTGCTTTGTAGGCATTATTCCCCAAGGTGCCACATCCTTACTCCTTTGTCTTGATGTGTTTGTACCGCCCAAACAAATATGTGAGAGCACAAAACAAAAATTCAAACACTATTTGGTGCTAACAGGAATAGAAACAAACACTAAAGAGCATGACACAACCAAATTATCTCTCTCATATTAATTCATTGTCCATGGATCCATGTGTTGTAGCATGTGAACCCCAAAGCTAGCAATAGTAGTAGCTTCTCCGAGTAGCGACAACTCGAACTTGTGCAACAAATAGCTACAAGTTCAGAACTTATGCAACAAACACCTACTTTTCTATTACATGCAGACAATTGATTAGCAGCAGTAAGTTGGAGCTGGGATGGATAGGAGATTGCATTACCAGCAGAGCTTCCCAGAGGTTTTCCTTGTTGGCAGCATCGCGAATGGGAGGAGAGCATTTGAAACAAGTGTTCCCATCTCGAACTTCCTGCGGAAGATGCTATTACAAGCAGAACGGTTGTAGTAAATTGGACTACAGCACCAGAGAAAAGCAACAACGTTTCGCACCAAAATATTAAGTTTCTTTCAGTCACACATTGTTTTATGTTATCCTCATTCTACCAGTTCTTATTTACTTAATATTTAACCACCATCTTATTTCCCTTCTCATTGTTCTTTTGCTAATTAGAACACTATTGCAGGAGCACCAACTCATATGTGAAATTTCATAGGATGCGAAGGTGCAGCTGGCTTTATATTAGACAATCCTCTATCAATACAAGGAAAAACAAAGAAGCAGCAAATCCCTCTCAAGAATCTCTTTCTCACTCACCTTACCCTATAGCAAAGAAGTGACTGGGCACACGAACCACCACCGGCAGCTAGCAAGCAACAACGACATTGCGGGCGGGGCGGCGCACTGTATCAATTTCATGAATTGAAATAAATAATGAACTACTAGAGCCATTTTCTGTAATGGCCTGATGCAATTACAGAATCATCAAAGCAAACTAGTTGCAAACAATCATCCCTGAACTTGTGACTTGACCTTTTAAATTACAAGATTGAAGTATATATGAGCTACCTAGGCCAAGTAGAAAGTTTTGACTTGAACTTTTACCATTCGAATTCCCATTTGGGGTTTCTTTTTTGTTTGATCTTTTTCACGAACTTATCTGAGACGTCGTGGTGAACTTATAACCTGTTCAATCGATGACCCTTTACAGCCACCAATTTTTTCTTTTGAACTTACACCCTCTCGAGTCAGAACTGATACAATTATTTTTTAATAAGTTAACTGTGTTTTCACTAATGATATAACTTAATAGCATTTCTTTTGAATAAGTTAACAATAAACATGATCATAAGAACCTCATTTTCTCATGAACCCATTTTCTGTCAGATGTGTGCATGTTCACACGTATTAGGAATTTGGGGCTACATTTGCACTAGTATAATCCAAAGTACACTAGTTCTGGTCACTAATTAACAACGAACCATTGTACAACACTTCTTTTTTGACTCACATTAAGTACTAATGATAGTGACTAGCAATTGCATTGTGTTATCCCCTGTAATTTCCGGTATAATTTTCTTCGCTGGTTAACAAAAAACTCAGTACATTGTTCTTCAGTATGTTGTTCTTCTCTGATTACTTTAGTTCATGTGTTTGAACTGAAGGAGGCTGCTGAATCAAACCACTGATTTTGTAGCATTTACATAGACGAAGCTATTTTGGGGTCGCGAACGGCAGTAGCATGTGGGCTGGGTTGTCGCGCACCGGGAAGGATGAGGAAAACGGCAACCCAACCACTATAGTAGAAATAGGAGCTGACGATCGTGGACTGCTGCTCGACATGAACTCGACCGTCGGGATGCCACGGGGCTGGACTGGGGACGGTGCTGGACATATTGGAGAAGTGGCCAAAGAGCTTAGAGCAGCATTGTACTTCGGCAAAGGACTGCTCGTGCACAAGGAGATGTACTGCTCTCCTGGGATGGAGGGGCGAAGTGTGTGCCTCCCGAGCCGCGGCGTTGAACTGCTTCGGGTTGTGTCGTTGAACGATCCGGTGTGGTGGCGGTGAACGGTATGGGCAGTACGATGATGGAGCCCCACCGGCGGTGGCAGGAGGCTCGACGCAATCGGCCACGGTGAATTTTTTGGGACGGCCAGGTTGGACCGAAATAAAAAATTATTTGCTGAACTTGGACCGCAGTCAGCGGTCAATTTGGACTGAAAAGGATGTTGTGGTTGTGCCTGGGAGGAATAAAAGGGGTTTGCCTAGGCAGAAAGCCGAGCATGGTCTGGGGAAGAAGCCGTTTGATCCCGTTTATCCTGAAAACTGCAGATTATAGGATAGGACTATTATGCATCTGCCTTACGATCCCATTTACTAGAAAGCTGGACTGCTACTTCCCACCATTCCATTTTTATCATGTCATGATCAAAATGGGTTTGATCCCAATGTTCGAGACCGGAATACTACAATGACTTGTGATCTAAAAGTTAGCAACTATGGATCAAAAGTTATAATAAAGGTCTTTAACATTTGCCATTGCTTGAATTATTCGAGCACCTTCTCGAGCGTAATCGACAATAAGAGAAGTTGTGAAAATGCTTATTGACATTGATTCTACTTCCGTATTTGAAGGGCAAAGTACAAGAATAATAAGTAAAAGCAGGTTACCTTTTTCTTTGTAAGATGCCACCATCAACAAAATGAGGACCTTTACCCACAGAATAATAGCATGGCGCTACGAAGTAGCCGATTCTGAACCTTAGAATGTGTTACTAGTGTGTTGGAAGCAAGTAAGTTGCAGGCTGTCATTAATCTGGAGGTGTAGTAGCCTCTGGTAGCCTCATAAGTCATGTATCTACAGCAGTTTCTGTAGAAATTCTGTATATAGCGTGCAGTTCCTGTAAAAATGTTAGATCATGATTTACTGTACTACACTGTAAGATCTGCATTGTAAGATAATGATGTACTGCACTTAGATAACGATGTATGCACTGTTAGATAACGATAAAACATAGCATCCTAGTCCAACTATGACTACTTTGAATGGGCTAGATTTTATCAACAAGGAGCATGTACCGGTTTACACATTAATTCTGTATGCATTTGCTGAAGTTACCTTAGACTTGCATCTAGTTTTGGCACACCCAATAATAGTTGTACTATGATGGTCAACTAATTGTACTGAGATAGTGAACTTATTAATTGCAAAAAGAAAGTCCAAATCATGGCTGAAATTTATTCTAAATCATAAGATTGATGGGAGTATAAGGTAACTTCAGCAAATGTATACGGAATTTTAAATTTCCGAGCACATACCTTATGTTCTTGTTTGTTGCCGGGCATGACGCTCCTACTCTGTGGACCGACCAAGACCGGGCGAAGTCGAGTGAAGGAGCAGGGATCACGAGCGGCGGCTGGGTGCACCGGGATTTTGCCGCTGTAAGGGGATCCCAGCTACTACCAAGTCATTCCCGAGGAGCTAATAGAGGCGGCGCAGTTGGTCGCAGGCCATGTGTAAGTTTCAACTATCAGGTGTGTCGCGATTTGGCCGCTGTAGAGAAACAAGAAGTCAGAACAAACAGGAGTTATATAGGTTACAAATTTTTGCCTTCTATAATGAGGTGCTTCCTGGGCAGTCCAAAAGCAAGAAGAAGACAAGTTCAAAGAGTCAGCTCAACACGCCCACCCACTCCATCAGAATTTACACAGACTAGTTTGGAATTTATAAGAACTTTTAAAACATGAATTCTGTGGTCCAAAACTTAGTGTTTGAACTAAAATGCATGTTTTTAATTAAGTTGCATGATAGCTCAAAACCGAAATCAAATCATTCATAAATTGCACCAAATATATCACATTTTTGCAAAGATGAAATGTATCTAGTGTTGCTAGCAAGTTGATTAATAGAATGACTCTATGTATCTCTCTTAGTACTGTCCATGATGCTATGGTATGTGATAACAATATACAATGTACAATACACACATGTACTACACAAGACTCTACGTGCATCTTGCCTGCGAACAACAAATTAACCAAAAGAAAACTAATTTATGAAGGAAACAATTCTTGAACTTTGGTTAGAGCTTTGTTCATTGAGATTTTTGAACTCTTGCAGTAGTTATACCTGAACTTGCGCTACGCACTTCTTATTCAGTTGAGAGCGTTTGATATTTTTGCAACACCAATAACATTCTAACCCTTTTAGAAAGTTGTAACAGAGCCAAAAGGCGTGTATGAGAACTTGTTCCGACAATCTAAATCTATAGATAGTAAAATGCATACACTTCTTTTAACCAAGAAAGTAATAACTTGTTTCTATGCTAATCTGGAGACAGTAAGGTTCAGTTTTTGAAAGTAAGCTGCTACAGCCAGTAGGGACCCAGTACACTCAGTAAGAATTTTATCTGCAAGGAAAAATGACACAAAGATTACGCAAAAAATAAATCATACAAAATAACCCAAATAATCAAGAACTTCACCGTATGTTAATTTTTGAACTCCCTTGAATGTAATCGCTCGCTTTTTACATTGACTAAGCCACTTACATACAAACAGAAATAAATTTGTAGACCAAAGGACTCAAAGAAATTGAACCATTAATTTTCCAACCAGAGAACTACAGGAGTTAGCAAAAGTGAACTATTTCCTCAATGATTTTCCAACCAAAAATCACATATTTTCAAACGAAACCAAACTTTTTCAATGAACTTTTTCCAATACACTCTTTGAATGTGTGGCGGCGTGCACCAGTGCCGGCAAAAGCTCGTACGTGAAGGAGCATGGCAGGACGAGCTCGGACGGATAAGGGAGGAATAGTTGGACTGATGTGAGCCCCATACCTGGATGAGGACCGGAGGAAGTAATCCATGTGGGCGGCGGGGGCTGTCTGTAGAACTGAGCTTTTTTTCTTGCAGTCCGTCCAACCTCCCTCGTGCTGCAGTACAGAGAGAAACAAATTAGTGAGAGAAAAGAGCAATAGAGAGAAAAGAGATGTATGTATTGCTGCTGTTATTTTTGTTGAACCGCAAGAATCGAATGTCATAATGAAGAGAAACCGGGTGCTGGATGCAGAGGACCGTGGGCGTGGGGGGACTATCGTGTGGCGCGGAGCTGCTCGCCGGAGGGAGCGTCGGGCGCGCTAGTAGAGTTGCTGGAGGGAGAGGGCAGGTGAGGGGGCGGCGCTAGAGCTAGCCCAGCGGCGGAGGTGTTCGCCATGGCCGCGGGAGGTGGCGATCTCCATGACCTCAACATTGCGCCGCAGGGATCCGCGGACAAGGTGACTAGTTGAAATGCACTCAACTAGTCCCCGAAATTGAAAAAAATGTTAAAGAGGCGGAAGAAAACGAGAGGAAAGCTTCTGACCGCTGCTTTTGAACGACCCCTCGTTGAACGGCCTTGGTTGGCGGTGCTGAACGGACTGAGGGGGTGGCGGCTGTGAACGGCCTGGCCCTCCCTTGGATTCCACCACGAGGCACTAGGGGAAGATGGGGAAGGGCGCAGTCGATGGCGCTGTGCCACAACAAGGAAATGAAATTTGGGGCATAATGACGCTCTAGGGAGGGAGCCGGTCGGCGACGCTACCGGGAAAGGGAGTCGGTGCGGATCCAGGGTGCTGCTGCGATGAACGACATGCGATGGTGGTGTAGAACGGCCTGCAGTGATGGCGTCGAACGGCCATGGCGGCGATGGGGGGAGGAGGGCCTCGCTGGTGTGCTGGCGGGTGGCAGGGTGGCGCTTGGCCAGGCGGAGTATGGGGCGGGCGTCGGTTAGGAGGCGTGCGGCGGTGCGTGACCGGGAGGTGGGGGTGGTGCGTGGCCGGGAGGTGGGGGCGGTGCGGCGCCGGAAGGTGGGGGCGGCGCGTCCAACTCTGCTGCAATCATAAGGTCCACTACAGAGCTTCAGAAAAATGTAGTCATCCAAGAGTTCTAGTACAGAGCATGTATAACAATGAATTTGTTTCTTCGAACTTACCAGTTTTCAGTGTCAGAACTTATCTTCTGCATTTTTGCCTGTCCTAATGAGGGCTTGCAGATGTCAGCTTGGAAAACATATGATGAGGACATCAATACCATTGTTACACCCACAGCCCCTGCTGCTATACATACTGGACCAATTACTAGAGCTCGCGCACGCCAATTGAATTATCAGGTACTTTCGTTTCTTGGTAACGATTCCAATGTTCATGAGAATATGATGCTGCCTAAATTGGATACATTTGTTTTGCTTACAAATGAAGGGCCTACCATGGACAAGAAAGATGAACCTTGGAGCAAGTTCAAGCATGGAGATGTTGGCATGCTCAAGGGAAACAAGAACGGAGTTACAAGTGATGATTCCAGGACTTTGAAGCCACCCTAATGAGAGCATGAGGCCTTGGAAGAAATATACAAGATGCCACTTCATAATATTCGTCCATAGGCTATTCTAGGTGCTGCGTCACCTTATTATTGGGCCAGGCCCATGTAATTTCGAAATACTTAAGTGTAGGCTGTTTTTAGAGTCCGTATGTGTGGGGAAACAAGAGTTAGGGTTGGTTTTGGACCCCTCCCTCAAGGGGCACGAAATTCCCTCCTCTTTCTCCATATATACATCCCTTAGGGCGTCGTTTAGACTTTGGGTTTTGTTTAGATTAAAAGTTCGCCATAGCTGCAACTTCGCGTGCATTTCGTTTGTGTTCAACGACCGGACAAAGGCGTCCACAGAACCCCACCTTGATCAATAAAGCTTTCATCTTATATTCGCAATATCCAGATTGCAATCTCAGTTTCTTGCTTGTTCTTCGTTTGCTCGCAGGAAGCAGACCCTCGTGGTCGGAGTTGATCGTGCTCGGCGTGGTCAATAACCTCTCGGAGTTGGTTTAGCGATTGCTAAGGCGCCGACGTCCTCGCACGCTCGTAGTCGGATTGTCAAAGTCGACTTCCTCCAAAGCGAAAACCAACATCTCATCGAAAGACGGACACCTTTGCCTCTATCAAGTGGTATCAGATTTTCAGGTTGCTCGGTGAGATTTTACAGTTTTTCGTAGATTAGATCGAGTCTGTTCTTCATACCTAAAGTCCACGAAAAAGCCACAAAAAAATTAGGGTTAGTTCATCATATCCGAACCAATCTGAGCCTTCGCATAATCTTTTTGGGGTTTTTGCTTTGTTGAATTTCGGTTGCATCGTCGTGTCAAGTTCTGGTCTTAGAGTCTAGTCTTTTCGAGTTTGAGTTCGGTCATAAGTTGTCACGCCGCGCACAAGACCATCATCATCGCCTTGCCATCTACCACCCTTCTTATCCACCACCAATCCGTAGCCATATACCACCACCGCTGCCATATACCACCACCGCTGCCATATACCACAACCATATATCCACCACCAATCCGAGTTCTTCTCATATTAGGTTTGTTTTCGAGATCCATCTAGTTTCCGATTCGTGTTTCCTAGCCGGAGTAGGTTTCGGAAAAAAAAAATAAAAAAAAAGAGTCCGGAAACCACCCTCCGTTTAGGCCCAAAATTTTCCGAAAACGCACTTGTCGAAAAATTTTCTGGCTATCCTATTTTTAGGTGTTTCTAAGCGTATTGAGGCGATCGCCATTCTAGAAAGTTTTTTGACCCGCTTTCAGTTTTTGGGTCCGGCAAATAAAAAAAAAAATTTGGTCGAAAAAATTTCGTGCCCATCCTGTCAGTTTGACCTGCGAAGAGTTTTGAGACACTCGCCATTATAGTGATTTTTCGCAAAAAAAAAAGAGCAGCGAAAAAAAAAAGCAGCGCAAAAAAAAGAGCGAAAATTTTTTTTTCCAGAGTGTGCTTTTCCGTTGTTTCCGTGCAGCGCCGTGATTTTGTTAGTGTTCTAGGCTCGTGTCTCTAGCACGGTCTAGCCTAGGACCAAGACAAGATCTGCGTCGTTGAGCGTTTATTCAACTTTGCATCTCTGATTTGATTATTGCTGACCCTTTTTGCCACCATATTATAAGCCTTCCCAGCTCCACATACATCTACATCGTGCGTTTGACTCTCACAGTAATCGCTCTATCCAAGCTTTGAGAGTTTTGACTACATCGGTTGCCGATCACCGCTTTCTTCTTGGGTAAGAACTGGTAAGAATTTGAGATTTGCTTGACGGATTTGTGATCGTCCACCACACCACCACCACCACTTCCTAGTAGTCTGTCGAATCATATTCTTGTGTGTTTCTATTGCTTTGCTAACCATGGCAGGATCACAAGCCATTTAGACCGACCGGGGAGAACATGACAAACAAAGCGCTACATGATAAGTTTCAACAAATGATGAGTGGGCAGGTGGAAGATGTTCTAAATAGATTTGAAGAGGCCATGGAGAAGATAGATGGCATTGAGAAGGCGTCAAAACAAAGCTCGATAACAAGTTTAATGAATTGCTCGGCGTCTACCACCACCACCACCGGCTGCACCTAATGCACCTCTACAACAACAACAACGACTACCTCCACATCATGAAGCAACCCTCCGCCGAAGCGAGCCGTGTCCCTCTTCACTGGCCAAGCTGCTGGTGGTGCTGTTGATATACATGGCTCCTGCCGCTGATGTGGGGAGGATGATTATGTGAGAGAGTACGAGGATGAGGTTGACCAACTTCGTAACTACGTGCAAGTGCAACCACCAGCACCACAACCACCCGGTCGTCCACATGCAAATAATGGCAATGTTAGGGCTCCCCTCAGTGCGAGATCATGACCATCTCCCTAAACTGAAGTTGAATATTCCACCATTCGAGGGTAGATATGTTCTGATCTATATCTTACTTGGGAGTTAGAAACTGAACAACGATTTACATGTTTACAATATCCCGAGGAGAGACGTGTTCCCGCTTGTTTGTGCTTTCACTAGCTTTGCATGTGTTTGGTGGTCTCGAACATTGTAGATTATATCCTGTTCCAGCTACTTGGACTGCTTTGAAAACTGCTATGCGTGCTCGTTGGGTTCCACCATATTATCAACGTGAATTACTTCAAAAATTGCAGCGCTTAAGACAAGGAAAAAATTCGGTAGAAGAATATTATCAGGAATTACAAACTGGCTTGATTAGATGTGGTATTGTTGAGGAGAATGAAGCTATGCTTGCACGCTTTTACGGGTGGATTAAATAGAGATATTCAGACCATTCTAGACTACAAGGATTATACTAATATCACTCGATTATTCCATCTTGCTTGTAAAGCTGAACGTGAAGTGCAGGATCGTGAGCGTTGGCGGCGGACTAACTTTTCTGCAGGTCGACCTTCATCATGGACACCACGTGCATCATGTACTTCCACACGTTCTACTACACCGGCACCTCCGCCGGCTGCCACCTCCAACCGTGATACAAGAAAGCAGGCACAACCACCACTATCTCGCCAAGAGCACACTGCTGGGCCTACACAGAGCTCTTCTTCTTCCATGGCGTCAACAGGACACACAAGTGATATTATTTGTCGTCGTTGTAAAGGAAGAGGACACTGCGAGAGAATGCCAATCTCAGCGTGTGATGATTGCTCTCGAGGATGGTGTGTATGAGTCCGATAGTTACTATGATGAAGTGACTTTGGCTATTATTACGCATGAAGAACTCGGTGGAGAGGATTACGATCATGAGACGCAATACATGGCTCTTTGAAGATCTTTGACAGGTATGAATGTTTAGTTGCTCAACGTGTTTTGAGTGTGCAGGTTACACAAGCTGAGCAAAATCAGAGGCATAACTTGTTCCATACAAAGGGAGTTGTGAAGGAACGTTCTATTCAAGCGTCATCATAGATGGAGGGAGCTGCAACAACTTGGCTAGCATGGATATGGTGGAGAAGCTTTCTCTCACCACAAGACCACATCCACATCCTTACTACATCCAATGGTTCAACAACAGCGGCAAGGTTAAGGTAACACGTCATCGCTCGTGTGTATTTTAGTATCTCTACATATGCTGATTATGTTGATTGTGATGTGGTACCTATGCAAGCATGTTCCTTATTACTTGGTAGACCATGGCAATTTGATAAAAATTCTGTACACCATGGTAGAAACAATCAAGATACTCTTGTTCACAAGGATAAAAATATTACTTTGCTTCCTATGACTCTGATTCAATTTTGAAAGATGATATTAATAGAGCTAATAAAGCAAAACAGGAGAAAAATAAGAGTGAAAATCAGATTGTGGCAAAAGAATTTGAGCAACAAATGAAGCCTAATAATAAACCATCTAATGTTGCTTACGAAATTAAACTGAAAAGTGCATGTTTACTTGCCACCAAATCTGATATTGAGGAGCTAGATTCTAGCAAATCTGTTTGCTATGCTTTTGTGTGCAAAGAGGCATTATTTTCATTCGAGGACGTGCCTTCCTCTTTGCCCCCTGCTGTCACTAACATTTTGCAAGAGTTCGCTGACGTCTTCCCACAAGGCGTGCCACGGGATTACCACCTATTCGAGGGATTGAGCATCAAATTGACTTAATTTCGGTGCATCGCTACTCAACCGTGCACCATACCGTACCAATCCGGAGGAGACGAAGGAGATTATGCGTCAAGTACAGGAGCTGCTCGACAAAGGTTATATACACGAATCTCTTAGTCCTTGTCTTGTTCCTATTATACTAGTGCCTAAAAAGGATGGTACGTCGGCGTATGTGTGTTGATTGTAGAGGCATTAATAATATTACTATTCGTTATCGTCATCCTATTCCTAGGCTAGATGATATGCTTGATGAATTGAGTGGCTCTACAATATTCTCCAAAGTTGATTTGCATAGTGGATACCATCAAATTCGTATGAAATTGGGAGATGAATGGAAAACAGCATTTAAAACTAAGTTTGGTTTATATGAGTGGTTAGTCATGCCTTTTGGGTTAACTAATGCACCTAGTACTTTCATGAGACTAATGAATGAAGTTTTACGTGCTTTCATTGGACGATTTGTGGTTGTCTATTTTGATGATATACTGATTTATAGCAAATCTTTGGAAGAACATTTGGAACATTTACGTGCTGTTTTTAATGCTCTACGTGATGCACGTTTGTTTGGTAACCTTGGGAAGTGCACCTTTTGCACCGACCGAGTATCTTTTCTTGGCTATGTTGTTACACCACAGGGAATTGAAGTTGATAAAGCCAAGATTGAAGCTATTGAGAGTTGGCCGCAGCCCAAAGCGGTCACACAAGTGAGGAGTTTTCTTGGACTCGCTGGTTTCTATAGGCGTTTTGTGAGAGACTTTAGCACCATTGCTGCACCTCTCAATGAACTTACAAAGAAGGATGTGCCTTTTGTTTGGGGTACCGCCGGGAAGAAGCCTTCACGGTATTGAAAGATAAGTTGACACATGCTCCTTTACTCCAACTTCACGACTTTAATAAGACTTTTGAGCTTGAATGTGATGCTAGTGGAATTGGATTAGGAGGTGTGTTATTACAAGATGGCAAACCTGTTGCATACTTTTACGAAAAATTGAGTGGGCCTAGTCTGAACTATTCTACTTATGACAAAGAATTATATGCTCTTGTTAGGACTTTAGAGACATGGCAACATTATTTATGGCCCAAAGAATTTGTTATACATTCGATCATGAATCTTTGAAACATATTAAAAGTCAAGCTAAACTGAATCGTAGACATGCTAAATGGGTTGAATTCATTGAGACTTTCCCTTATGTCATTAAACACAAGAAGGGTAAAGAAAATGTTATTCTTTGATGCTTTGTCTCGTCGCTATACTATGCTTTCACAACTTGACTTCAAAATATTTGGTTTGGAGACCATCAAAGATCAATATGTGCATGATGCTGATTTTAAAGATGTAATGCAGAATTGTAAAGAAGGAAGAACATGGAACAAGTTCGTTATTAAGGATGGTTTTGTGTTCCGTGCTAACAAGCTATGCATTCCTGCTAGCTCTGTTAAGTCTTTTGTTGTTGCAGGAGGCGCATGGAGGAGGATTAATGGGACACTTTGGCGTGAAGAAGGCGGAGGATATACTTGCTACACATTTCTTTTGGCCAAAGATGAGGCGGGATGTTGAGCGTTTTGTTGCTCATTTGCACTACATGTCAAAAAGCTAAGTCACGACTCAATCCTCATGGTTTATATATGCCTTTGCCTGTACCTAGTGTTCCTTGGGAGGATATATCTATGGACTTTGTTTTAGGTTTACCTCGAACAAAGAAGGGGAGGGATAGCATATTTGTTGTCGTGGATAGATTCTCGAAAATGGCACACTTTATACCATGCCATAAAAGCGATGATGCTCTTAATGTTGCTGATTTGTTCTTTCGTGAAATTATTCGCTTGCATGGTGTGCCAAATACTATTGTTTCAGATCGTGATACTAAATTTCTTAGCCACTTTTGGAGATGTTTATGGGCTAAGTTGGGGACTAAACTGCTTTTTAGTACTACTTGTCACCCCAAACCGATGGACAAACTGAAGTAGTCAATAGAACATTGTCTTCTATGCTTAGGGCTGTTTTGAAGAATAATAAGAAAATGTGGGAAGAATGCTTGCCTCATATTGAATTTGCTTATAATTGTTCATTGCATTCTACTACTAAGATGTGCCCTTTTGAAATTGTGTATGGCTTCCTACCTCGTGCACCTATTGATTTGTTGCCTCTTCCATCTTCGGAGAAGGTTAATTTTGATGCTAAAGAACGTGCTGAATTGATTTTAAAAATGCATGAGTTAACTAAGGAAAACATTGAGCGTATGAATGCTAAATATAAACTTGTTGGAGATAAGGGTAGAAAACATGTTGTCTTTGCACTGGAGATCTTGTTTGGTTACATTTGCGTAAGGATAGGTTTCCTAATTTGCGCAAATCAAAGCTAATGCCACGTCTTTGATGGTCCATTTAAGGTGTTAGAGAAAATAAATGATAATGCATATAAACTTGAGCTGCCTGCAGATTTTGGGGTTAGTCCCACTTTTAACATTGCAGATTTGAAGCCTTATTTGGGTGAGGAAGATGAGTTTCCGTCGAGGGCGACTTCATTTCGAGAAGGGGAGGATGATGAGGACATCAATACCATTGTTACACCCACAGCCCTGCTGCTATACATCTTGGACCAATTACTAGAGCTCGCAAGACGCCAATTGAATTATCGGTACTTTCGTTTCTTGGTAACGATTCCAATGTTCATGAGAATATGATGCTGCCTAAATTGGATACATTTGTTTTGCTTACAAATGAAGGGCCTACCATGGACAAGAAAGATGAACCTTGGAGCAAGTTCAAGCATGGAGATGTTGGGATGCTAAGGGAAACAAGAACGGAGTTACAAGTGATGATTCCAGGACTTTGAAGCCACCCTAATGAGAGCATGAGGCCTTGGACGAAATATACAAGATGCCACTTCATAATATTCGTCCATAGGCTATTCTAGGTGCTTTCGTCACCTTATTATTGGGCCAGGCCCATGTAATTTCGAAATACTTAAGTGTAGGCTGTTTTAGAGTCCGTATGTGGGGAAACAAGAGTTAGGGTTGGTTTGGACCCCTCCCTCAAGGGCCACGAAATTCCCTTCTCATCCTCCATATATACAGCCCTTAGGGCGTCGTTTAGACTTTGGGTTTTGTTTAGATTAAAAGTTTGCCATAGCTGCAACTTCGCGTACTTCGTTTGTGTTCAACGACGAGACCAAGGCGTCACAGAACCCCACCTTGATCAATAAAGCTTTCATCTTATATTCACAATATCCAGATTGCAATCTCTGTTTCTTGCTTGTTCTTCGTTTGCTCGCAGGAAACAGACCCTCGTGGTCGGAGTTGATCGTGCTCGGCGTGGTCAATAACCTCTCGGAGTTGGTTTAGCGATTGCTAAGGCGCGACGTCCTCGCACGTTCGTAGTCGGATCATCAAAGTCGACTTCCTCCAAAGCAAAAACCAACATCTCATCGAAAGACGGGACACCTTTGCCTCTATCAACATACCCTCCTTTTAACATTCCCTTCATTATTTATGGAATAACGCCAAGAGTGATTGCATGCCAAGTCACATCATAACAGCCATAGAGCTATCGAGTGATAGGATGAATAAGTACAGAGATCAACTTTTGTAGTTATAACCGAACTAGTGAGCATAAAATAAATCCCTGCTCATGATGTATTTCTCAAACTCTCCCGATGCTCATTTTGGATCATTTTCACGAACTCCCAGATTCGAACTAGAGTGTTACGGGTTTTTATGAACTTTCTTGTTATATCTTATTCAGAACTTAAAACCAATATATACAATACGCACATGTACTACACAAGAATGTACATCTGTATTGTCCAGAACAACGAATTAACCAAGAGAAAGCTAATTTATGAAGGAAGCAGTTCTTGAACTTTGGTTTGAGCTGTATTTGTTGAGATTTTCGAACTCCTGCAGTGGTTATCTGCCAGTTGTGGGACACACTTCCCATTCAGTTGAGAGTGTACGATATTTTTGCAGAATATGCTACATGACAAGGGTAAGGGGAAGGCCAACTTCGTTGCGTCGTTGAGCGACCTCGGGTGTCGGCGGTGAACATACTGTGGTGCGGCGATGAGCAACTTTGGCGCCACGGTGGCGAGGGTGGCCAAGGACATAACGAGGAGTGTAGGACGGTGGCGAGGGTTGTGCGAGGTGGGGAGCTGACAGTGGAGGATTGAGGGATGTCGCCGAAGTTGAGGGGGAATTGTTCAACAATACTATTGATCTAATTTGCATGTGCACAGTACCATCAACATTGAACTTGTTGAGTTACGGTTTTGAACCTTCCAGTAGTAATACATGTCTTGGCGGTACATGCTTACATTGTTGAGCGGATGACCTAGAGAAACAAAAACACTCTTGGGTGCACACACAAAATCATGATAAAAATAGTGGCAGCAAGAAGTAGTACTATAATGGAATATTAGTCAGAATTGAAGTTCAGATAACTACAGCACACACATCATACAATATTTTTGGACTTACATAATCCTGAAACAGGAACTTCAGTTTTTTTAAATGTGCAATTCTGAATGCACTAGTGATGTAATTGATTTCTTTAGACCATAGTAATTGAACTTCAAGCACATTTCTCTATAAAACATTTTTTTAACCAAAGTGAACTCTTTAATTTGGGGTGAACCTCCCCTGGATATTTACATGAACTTTTTTTCACCTCAACCATTGACATGCAAAAATGATTTTATTCTGAAGTGTTGTATATAAGCTTCACAAATCATATGAATCTTTTACGCCAAATGGATCATACAAGATATTAACCAAAAATGACGCACATTAAGAAATGGCAAGTAGCTAAGTTAGTAATTGAACATAAAGGGCTGACCTTGTGAACAATGTGTTTATGTTCATAGAACAAAACAATCTTTAGTGTGATTTTCTTTGTACGGATAATCACAGAAGCAACATAGTTGGAATGAAGCTCTAAATTTTGTAGAACTTACGAAAAAATGTGCAGGTGGGGTTATGTTGCTGCTAGTTACTAAAATGAATGGCAGAGGATGAACAAGGGACACACACCATACCGCGATGGCAGAGGAAGCTGCTGACCGTAGCATCTCCTTTTCCTTCTCGATTATAAGGTCTTTGAACCTTGTAGAAGGCGGCATTACCTTTGCACAGGAGGCGGGGAGGGTTGAGCATCAAGTGGTAATTAAGGAAGGCTACCAAACAAATGGAAGTAGCATTTTTTACATGACGGGTAGTGGTAGGTATTGGTTCATTGCTTTTCCATCCAGTATGGTGTCAACAAGGATGCGGTAGCTCTCGTCCTCGATGGGCGCCCAGTTATCGTCGAAGAGATTGAGAAGGCGCCAAAGATCGGCCAAACATGCTAATTGGAGAAGCTAAGTGGCTTCATGGCCTCTAGCTCCTTTCTAGTAGCATTAGCATTATTGGAAACCATGGCCTTTGATGAAATGGTTCAGGATCACTCTCGATCAGCCCCATTGCTACTTGTGCTGCAGAGAACATGAATATAAAGCAGATGGTGACTCATCTATTTTTTATGATATATAGAAACTTACAGAATTTTGAAACTTGCACCTTGTGATATTTAGGTGATATATCTAAACTTAGCAGAATATTGAAGAAACTTCGCTACAAATCATTACTTATTTAGGTGATATATCTGAAGTTACAGAATTTTGAAACTTCATTGCAGCGATATTTACGCACATGTACCAACTATTTTGTGATTTTAGCAATGCCACTAAATTTACTTGTCCTTGACACGTGAAATGAACTGAAAATGCATATGAAGGTGCACTGAAAAGGATGTATTTTTGTCCTCGAGGCATATCAACAAACCTAAAAGCACACTCACGCCCCTATATAGGGATGTTACTAGTTTTGTTTGGTTTTTAAGAGACATAAACAAACGCCTAGCAAGCACAAAGGTACTAATTTTAGTTTTCTGTTTTGATATTGTTTTTTCTCATAGCAAATTCGTGTCATAAAGATGCAAAATCAAGAAAAAAATGGTTGCGTCATGTAGCAATCAGCAAGTAGCATCTGCACATGCAAGTCATTTTATTTGTGAAAGATCAGAGAACAAGAGTCAAAGATGAAACAAAAACTTCTTTTTCTAGTTGATAAAACCATCAGCTATCAGTTCAAGAGTCGAAATGGACAGAGTTAATCGAGTCTCAGCTATCAGTTCACGCAAGATACAGAGATGGAGGGAAGTTTTTTAGAACTGAACTGAATTGAAAAAACAAACTGAATTGAGTGTGGCGATTTACCGGAGGTAGGGGCGGCCGGGTGCGTGCTCAGCACAACGTGCCTCGTGCGGGAGTAAGCAAGAGGACGAGGCAACCGCGGTGTGCTTGGCACGGCGCGTGGCGCTAGGAGGTGGCAGGAGGAGAGAGAAGACCGGGCACACTGCGGTAGGGACGGCTGGTCGCGGCGATTGGTGGCGCTGGGATGGCTCCAGCGGCAACGGATTGAGGGAGCCGCCCGGCGTGGAAACAGGGAGGCCGCCTGTTGGCGTGGAAGCGAGACACGGTAGAGTTTGGAAGCGGGAAACACGCCCGGCGGGAAGCGGGAGGAGGCGGCGCCCGGCAGCGGTCGAAGCGAGGCGCCGGCGTTGGGTGGAAGCAGGGCGGCGCTGGGAGCGAGGGAGGAGGTGGGGGCAGGCAATGCCGGGATCCGGGGAGGAGGTGGGGGCGGGCGGTGCCGGGAGCTGGGGGGAGGTGGGCGAAGGCGGGAGCCGGGGCAGGCGGGTGGGGCGGACGCCGATGGCCGGGAGGATGTGGTGGGCAGGCAGGGCCGACCAAGAGAAGGTGATATGGGGGTTGGTCGGGAGGGAGGGTGTGGGATATTTTTCATTCATACCGGTTCGGTTTGATCAGGTGATGTAAAAAACAGGATGCGGTCTATATAGGGCGAGAGGGTAACAGAATAATATTCTGTTACCGGTAACAGAAAAGTCCAGCCCTATATATATATATATATATATATATATATATATATATATATATATATATATATATAGGGATTGACTATTAAATCACCACAGGTGAGGAATAGTTATTCTTCACCCCCTCTATTTTACCATCAATGCACCGTAATTTTATGTTCCATAAGTTTTCTTTTATTTCCGACGTAAAAAGGGACCGTAAGAAAATATATAATCATGGTAAAAAATATTTTATATTATGTAAAATTACAAACGTAAAAACATAGGGTAAAATACACATAAACTGCAAATTTTCTTGTCTTATGACCTATATTTTTATTTTCTTATGCCAAATTTTATGTAGTGAATCAATAAAAAGGTAAATATTTGAATTCCAAATGTAATTTAATTATGAAATGATCGTAAGATTACCTCAGGTGAAGAATACCTTATTCTACACCCTAGGTGATGAATAGTATCGCACAACACACACGTCTTATTAGCACCAATCGTCTGAGTTATTATCTGACTTCGCACACATTTCTGATTACAGACCTGTTTGCCGCGTATCACACACATCTTGTTATATTGATCCGTTTCTATTCTCTTGTCTCAACACAAATAGTTCATCGGAGTGAACCACATGCCGTATATCGCACACACCTTTATCTGGCTGACCGTTTCTTTTGTGTTTCCTAATCACAAACAGTTCATCCGAGTGAACTGTATGCTGTATATTGCACACACCTTCATCTGGCTGCCCGTTTCTTTTGTTCCTCCTCGCCATAAGCAGTTAATTGAACTGAATCGTATTCCACGCATCGCTGCGCCACTAAAATATGAACCGTGTTTGATGCATCCATCATCGGAAACGTTTTGCACCTTTTTTGACGGTTTTTTTACACCACCGTTTGTGATTATTGCATCGCACACAGTTACGTCGAAGGGTCTCTGATCGTAGTGTCACGTTAGCAGCATCCTGCAGTAGTGATTGTTTGCCATGTTGTCAATATTCTCCATATGATGTTTCTGCTATTGCACATCAGGAGACCCCTGATACGTCTCCAACGTATCTATAATTTATGAAGTATTCATGCCAATATAATGTCATTCTTGGATGTTTCACAATCAATTTATAGCAACTTTATATCATTTTTTGGGACTAACCTATTGACCCAGTGCCCAGTGCTAGTTGTTGTTTTTTGCTTGTTTTTACATCGGAGAAAATCAATATTAAACGGAGTCCAAAACACAACGAAACTTTTTGTGGATTTTTTATGGGCCAGAAGACTCCCGATGGGCCAGAGCAGCACCTGGGGGGTGCCCACCTCGGTGGCCTCCCGTACGCCTTCTTTGCACTATAAATTACCAAATATTCCCAAACCCTTGGGGTTAACCTAGATCAGAAGTTCCGCCGCCGTAGGGCTCCGCAGCCACCGAAGACTAATCTTGACCCGTTACGGCACCCTGCCGGAGGGGGGAATCATCTCTGGTGGCCATCTTCATCATCCCGGCGTCCATCACGATGAGGAGGGAGTAGTCCACCCTCGGGGTTGAGGGTTTGTACCAGTAGCTATGTGATAAATCTCTCTCTCCCTCTCATGATCTCTATCATGTGCTTTATTAATATAGTCGGATCATATGATGTTTCTCCCCTCTATACTCGTGTTGTGATGAATTGAATCTTTAACCTTTGAATTTTTGTCATGTCGGATTGAATATTCAGATTTGAGATCACATGATGTATGTCTTGCGGTATGAATACTTGAGGTGACATTGGGGTATCTTATTGATTCACTTGATATATGTTATGGCATTCAACTTGCGGATTCCCGCGGTGATATTGGGCTAATCTATGCATAGGGGTTGATGCACGTTTTTATTATCTTTTCTCCGACAGAAACTTTGGGGTGTCCTTGTAGTTCTTTGTGTGGATTGAGTATTATGAATATGAATTTGCTTTGGTGTTATTCTTGTACGAACTCTTGAATAGATCAATCGGAAAGAATAGCTTTTAGGTGGTTTCTTACCCTACAAACAATTCCTATCTTTTGTTCTCCACTAATAGGAACTCAGGAGTGATTCTTTATTGTACTTCGAGGGATAATCATATGATCCAACTATGTTAGAATTGTTGAGAGGTTGCACTAGTGAAAGTATGGATCCTAGGCCTTGTTTTCAAACATTGCAACACCGTTTTTGTGCCCGTTTACTATTTTCTACCTTGCTGTTTTTATTTATTCGGATTATAAAAATATATTTCTACCATCCGTATTACACTTTTATCACCATCTCTTCGTCGAACTAGTGCACCTATACAATTTGCCATTGTATTGGATGTGTTGGGGACACAAGAGATTTCTTGTATTTGTTTGCTGGGTCATTTGAGAGAGACCATCTTCATCCTACACCTCTCACGGATTGATAAACCTTAGGTCATCCACTTGGGGGAAAATTTCTACTGTCCTACAAAACTCTGCGCTTGGAGGACCAACACGTGTCTACAAGAATAAAGTTGTGTAGTAGACATCAAGCTCTTTTCTAGCGCCGTTGCCGGTGAGTGCTTGAAGGTATATCTTTAGATATTGCAATTGAATCTTTTAGTTTCATGTTTTATCACTAGTTTGGTTTATAAAATAAAAACTACAAAATAATGGAATTTTAGGTTGCACCCTATTATTGATCATCTTTATAATATCTTTCTTGAAAATGATGGTTTGGAAACTTGTGCTCAATTGTTAAAAGAAGAAGTCAATAAAATGCTTGGCACAAAATATTTGAATGATGAGCATGATTGCAATGTTGTTAGTGTGAATTCTTTGAATATCCAAAATGCTAATGATGATTGCACAGGTCGTGACAAAAATGTTTCTTATGAGTATGTCAGTTTTTGCAGAGTGAACCGGGAGTGCTGTTTCATGCCAAAAAGGGAAGATAGATTTTGTAAGAAGCATAAATATTTAGAAATGAGAAAGTTGCAAGAGAGGCTAGATGATTGTGCTAAAAGATTTATTTTTTCCGCCATCCTTGTGAACTTTGCAATGAACATGGTCATTTAAATCTCCAATGCAAATTCTTTCATGATCTAATCGTGTCCAAAAATTGTGATAACTTGATTACCCTTGAGCATCATAAATATCTTAGTCTCCGTTTGGGGTATGAAGAAATGAAACGTATAACTAAGGGTATTCCAAAATTTAATCCTGATAGATTTGTTGATTTTGATCTAGAAGAAATTTATATGTTTTGTGCGGTAAATTGCATTGAGAATCCTTATATTGCGAACTACTTAAAGACAAGAAAACAAATGGAGTATGAAGAGAGTACTAATGAAAGTACAAATGTTTCACAAAACCCTCCTAGTGTTTATTATGATGAATCAAGTAACGAGGAGGAGCTTCCTATCCAATCAATCTCTTCAACAAGAAGCTTGAAAAAATTAATTAAACCCACACATGGTGTGGTGAAGAAGAAGAAAAGTAGAAAGAATAGAGTTAAAAAGGTATCTCTCCCAAATAATGTTGCTCCCATTATCGTCGTGCCTCATGAAAGTGAATCAAATATGTCGATGGAGGATGATGATATTGAGTATGATTTTATGATAGCTACTACTTGTTGTAATGATTATGATTGGGAGGACACCGATATCCATTATGAGCTTGAAAATCTTTTTAGCACTTTCTTGAAGAATATGATAATAATGTTTGCTATACTATTGGTGCCATTCATGCTATTGATAAGAATGATTATGATGATATGCAAAACCACAAGCTTGGGGATGCTATGTTTAATGAGTATGACATGTTTGAAGATTTATTTGCTGGAAATAATGTTTGTCCTAAGCTTGGGGATGCTTTGCTTAATGAATATGATCCTTTGATTCCCTCTACTTTCGATAAGAAAATTTATTATGATGATAGCATGCCTCCTATTTATGATGATTACATTGATGAAAGTGGCTTTGGAAGAGTGTCAACTTTTGGTAGTAGTGATCCCACTATTTTGGAGGGTGTTGAATCTTATTACAATATTGATGAAAGTGGATTTGGAGAGGTCATGACTTTATTTAGTGATACCTCCACTATTTGGAAGAGGTTTCGATTGACTATGACAATAAAGTTGCTATCTATGATGATTACTAGGATGACATGTATGCCATAAAGAGTAATAAATTTTCTATGCTTGTGCATAATGAAAAGAGTGTTGTATGTGATAGTCATATTATTGAATCCATTCATGATGCCTCTGAAAACCTAACACATTTACCTACTATTTTTGTGTGTTCACATGATTATGCTACTGTATTGATCATGTTTTATTGCTTTTGTTTCAATAAAGTGCCAAGTAAAGCCTTTGGGATCATGTTGGGTGATAGTTGATTTGATCTTGCTGAAAATCAGAAACTTTTGCGCTCACGAAAATAATTCTCATTTTTAATAGAAGAGTGATTTTGAGTAGATTCTTTTTGCATAAGATTAATATACAAATTGCTCACGTGGTCCTAAATTTGCAGAATTTTTGGAGTAGCAGAAGTATGGTTTGGAGTACAGATTACTACAGATTGTTCTGTTTTTGACATATTCTGTTTTCAATGCATAGTTTGCTTGTCTTCTATTCTCTATGGCTTATATTGCTCAATATAAATTGTAGAAATGATATGCTACAGTAGGCATTGTGTGAGAACAATTATGAATCTTGTCTTTGACAGTACCAAAAGTGGAATTGTTTGATCTTTATCATACTAACCTATCTCACAATGTTTCGTTTAATTTTGTGTGATTGAAGTTTTCAAGTTTTGGGTGAGATGTCGATATGAGGAGAATAAGGAGTGACAAGACCCTAAGCTTGGGGATTCCCAAGGAACCCCCAAGGTAATATCCAAGGAATACCCAAGCAACCAAGCTTGGGGATGCCCCGGAAGGCATCCCCTTTTTCGTCTCCAACATTATCGGTAACCTCACTTGGAGCCATGTTTTCATTCATCACATGATATGTGTTTTTATTGGAGCATCAATTTATTTTGTTAAGAATTTGCTTAATGTTTTTCATCTTTTGTCTCAATAAAAGTGGCATTGATAACCTTTGCCATGCTTATCTTGCAAGTATACATGTTGTTGTTTGAAAACAGAAAGTTTATCGATGTTGCAAAAATTCCCGAGGAAAGTCAGAATGTGATAAAATGTTGAAACTTTTTGCATAATAGGATCTGATAAATTTTCGATAGTGTGGTATAATTTCATAATGTTTGGAGTTGAATAAGTATTGATACTGTTGCATTCTTTACAGACTGTACTGTTTTGGCAGATTGCTGTTATGTTTGCATTGTTTGCATATGTTTGCTTGTTTAATGATTCTATTTGAGGATAGGAGTATTAAATATGCAGAGGCATTTAGTATGCAATGTTAAATAATAATTTTAGTGATTTGCTACAGTAGAGAATGATAAGGTTTTTGCATTGGTTTATACTAACTTATCTCACGAGTTCTTGTTGAGTTTTGTGTGGATGAAGCTTTTGAGATTTGGGAAAACCATGATATGAGAAGAATTAAGGAGAGACAAAAACTCAAGATTGGGGATGCCCATGGGATCCCAAGATAATATTCAAGAAGTCTCAAGCATCTAATCTTGGGGATGCCCCGGTAGGCATCCCACCTTTCTTCTTCAACAATTAACGGTTAGTATTGGTTGAGCCTAAGTTTTTGCCTCTTCACATGATGTGTGCTATTCTTAGAATGTCATTTTTTTTGCTTGTTGTTTTAATAAAATACTTAGATATCAAAGTTTTTAATTAAAATAGAGTCCTCAAATAATTGTCAGGGAGGCTAAGTAAGCGTTGTTCACATCCCGTCAATCAAGCTCTTCTCTATGTCATTTTCTCTTGTGCTTCACTTATATCCTATGAGTAAATTGTTGAATAAATTGAATGTCATGAAGTTGAAATCATATCATGCCTAGTGGTAGCTTCACATTCGGTTTAGAAAGTGAATCTTTTGAGGCTTGACAATCACAATATTGGTCATACAAGCAATTCACAAATAATTAGTATAAGGAAGAGAACTTTGACATGCATATATACTATCCTGGAAATCTTTTGTGATTGTGAGCCCCCATCAAAATATTATATGCCAAAACTGTTGACGTTGGACAAGGAAGACAACTTAATGATTTATGTTTGTTAATATTCACATAGAAGTTATATTGTCATAGATCCTTCAAGATGTGGTGCTTCCCCCCATCTTTGCTAGCCAAAAATTCCGCACCAAGTAGAGATACTACTTGTGCATCAAAAAACCCTTAAACTGAAATATTATTTTAAGTGTCCACCATACCTACCTATGGATTGAGCAAGATCCTTCAAGTAAGTTGTCATTAGTGCAAAAAGGCAATAAAAATTGCTTCTAAAAGTGTTAGATCATTTAGTGTTAGAGAAAATTGAGCGTTGTACGAACTTGTGATGGCAAATTAATAAAAGCGACGGACTGCATAATAAAGGTTGCTATCATAAGGGGCAATATAACGTGACGTTCTTTTGCACTAAGAGTTGAGCATACAAACAAATAAGCGCATGGCAACCTCTGCTTCCCTCTACGAAGGGCCTATCTTTTACTTTTATTTATTTACTTTTATGCAAAGAGTCAAAGTTTTTCTCTCTTTTCCTTTTTATTTTTCTCTTTTGGCAAGCATCATGTGGTGAGGAAAGATCTAGGCACATATTTCCAATTGAATATGGGTAGCATGAGTTATTATTGTTGACATCACCCTTGTGGTGAATACGCTGGGAGACAAAACAATAAGCCCCTATCTTTCTATGTGTCCGGTTGAAACGTTTTGCTCATGAGTACAAGGTGAGTGTTAGCAATCATAGAAGACTATATGAATGTTGAGTATGTGGAGCTCTTACTTAAACTCTGTTGAATAAGTTGAATTGCAATTGCTTGGTGACTGAGAACATAGGTTGTTTGGTTTCAAGAGAATTCATTGTTTAAACCTTAACATGTGAATTGGTTGCTACTATAACATGAGAAGTTTTATGAGAAATAAATGATGTTTTGATGCTAGGAAAAGTGATTGAAACTATCATTGATCAAACTTGTGCACTTTGCCAGCATTCACACTTCATAAATTATTTCTTTTATCATTTACCTACTCGAGGACGAGTAGGAATTAACATTGGGAATGCTGATACGTCTCCAACGTATCTATAATTTATGAAGTATTCATGCCAATATATTATCATTCTTGGATGTTTGACAATCATTTTATAGCAACTTTATATCATTTTTTGGGACTAACCTATTGGCCCAGTGCCCAGTGCCAGTTGTTGTTTTTTGCTTGTTTTTTAGATCGCAGAAAATCAATATTAAACGGATTCCAAACACCGCAAAACTTTTTGTGGATTTTTATGGGCCAGAGCAGCATCTGGGGGGTGCCCCGAGGGAGGCACAACCCACCAGGGCGCGCCAGGCCCCCCTGGCATGCCCAGGTGGGTTGTGCCCACCTCGGTGGCCTCCCATACCCCTTCTTTGCACTATAAATTCCCAAATATTCCAAAACCCTTGGGGGTTAACCTAGATCAGAAGTTCCGCCGCCACAAGGCTCCGTAGCCACCAAAAACAAATCTAGACCCGTTCCGGCACCCTGCCGGAGGGGGGAATCATCTCCGGTGGCCATCTTCATCATCCCGGCGGCCATCACGATGAGGAGGGAGTAGTCCACCTTCGGGGCTGAGGGTTTGTACCAGTAGCTATGTGATAAATCTCTCTCTCTCTATCTCGTGATCTCTATCATGGGCTTTGTTAATAAAGTTGGATCATATGATGTTTCTCCCCTCTATACTCGTGTTGTGATGAATTGAATCTTTACCCTTTGAAGTTTTGTCATGTCAGATTGAATATTCAGATTTGAGATCATATCATGTATGTCTTGCGGTATGAATACTTGAGGTGACATTGGGGTATCTTATTGATTCACTTGATATGTGTTATGGCATTCAACTTGCGGATTCCCGCGGTGATATTGGGGTAATCTATGCATAGGGGTTGATGCACGTTTTTATTATCTTTTCTCCGATAGAAACTTTTGGGTCTCCTTGTAGTTCTTTGTGTGGATTGAGTATTATGAATATGAATTTGCTTTGGTGTTATTCTAGTACGAACTCTTGAATAGATCGATCGGAAAGAATAGCTTTGAGGTGGTTTCTTACCCTACAAACAATTCCTATCTTTTGTTCTCCGCTAATAGAAACTCCGAAGTGATTCTTTATTGTACTATGAGGGATAATCATATGATCCAACTATGTTAGAATTGTTGAGAGGTTGCACTAGTGAAAGTACGGACCCTAGGCCTTGTTTTCAAGCATTGCAACACCGTTTTTGTGCTCGTTTACTATTTGCTACCTAGTTGTTTTTATTTATTCATATTATAAAAATATATTTCTACCATCCATATTACACTTTTATCACCATCTCTTCGCCGAACTAGTGCACCTATACAATTTGCCATTGTATTGGGTGTGTTGAGGACAAAAGAGATTTCTTGTATTTGGTTGCAGGGTCGTTTGAGAGACACCATCTTCATCCTACACCTCTCACGGATTGATAAACCTTAGGTCACTTGAGGGAAAATTGCTACTCCCTCTGTCCCATAATATAAGAATGTTTTTTACACTAGTGTAGTGTAAAAAACATTCTTATATTTTGGGACAGAGGGAGTACTTTCCTACAAAACCTCTACGCTTGGAGGCCCGACACGTGTCTACAAGAATAAAGTTGCGTAGTAGACATCAACCCCCATAGTTCCCTCATACATTTTAGGAGATTTTGATCCACCCCATCCATTGCATGATCCCGATGATTGTGTGCACCATATGCATCCCATGAATAAAAATCATATTGTTATGCCACCTTTGTCGGCGTTACAGGGGAACGGGGTCCCTAGACTTGCACTGCGGCTGCGGCGTGGCTCAAAGGGGGGCCCATCACTTCCCATCTTCATCAACACGAGCTCAAGACCCTCGCGAGGGGCCAAGCCTCGTGGGGCGGACGACAGGGAGCTTCCTCAGGCGCGGCCTCATCAGGCTGGCTTGCGAGGTGGCGGAGAGATCAAGGCGGGGCACCTCACGAGGTGCCCATGACGCAAGCCATGACGACCAAGGGCGCCAGGTGAGGCGCCCGGCCAGCAGTGTCCTCCTTTCCTCTTTGGTGCAAAGGGAGCAAGCGCAGGCGAGGGCATCAAGCAAAGGCGTCCATTTCGGTGCAACAAGACCAAGACCAGTCCAACGGCAGGAAGTCATTGTGGAGCCCAAGCCGGCGTCACCACCAGAGCCTTTGACAGGCGAGGACCAACTTTAGTCAGGATAAGTGTACCATATGTTCCCCTTCAAAATGGCCAATTGTTGGCGCCCTTCCCGCTCAATATTTGGGAAGAGGCCTAGGGCCTTTGCCTATAAATAGGGCTAGCCACCCACAGGGTAGGGAGGGGTTGAATCTAGAGAGATCTGGGATCGGCAGAGAGATAGAGAGAAGCGACTGAACTCCCCCTAGCATTTCATCGCATCAGCCAAGAACAGACCCTCGTGAGGCTGTTCTTCCTTGTATTGTTCATCACCATCAGCCCAAGAGGCAATCCACCACACCACAAACTAGAGTAGGGTATTACACCACAATGGTGGCCCGAACTAGTATAAACCCTGTGTCTCTTGTGCTGTTCCTTTCGTAGTTTAGATCCTAGCGAGACGGCAGGGTGCAGGTAGGTAGAGGGCGAGATCCCGTGTGCACCCCAGTGTTCGAACCTTAAGGGTCTGCCGGAACCCGAAATCTGACATTTGGTGCGCCTGGTAGGGGTGCGCCGGGATCCACCCCCTGCCACTTCGTGTCCCGTCGCATCGTCCTCATCATGACCGGTGACCAGGCGGGCAACCCCGGTCCCTGGGCGGCTTGCCCCGCCCGCGTAGAGCCGCTCGCCTCGGGCGACTCCATGCCCCAGGCAGCTCGCGGTCCGCGAGCTGCGGGTCAGCGGGCGGCAGACGAGCCGACAACTCTCACGGGCAGCGCGGTCGGCAGCGAGGCCTCAACCATGCAGCGGCCACGACACCGTACACCGCCGGGACCAGGCGAACTCGAGGCGCGCTCATGGTGGCCCGGAGCTACTGCGGTGCGAGATTCTTTGGAAGGCGGCCGCGACGTCTTGCTAGAGCGGGTGGCGAGCTCCTCGGCTTTGCCGCCTCGAGGCTCATCCTTCGCGCACCCGGCTCCGCCTCGGGTCGGGGCGGCCACGAGGCTCCACATGTGGCCGCGGGCCCCAAGGCTACTCCAACGCCAGCGAAGCTACCAGCACCGGGCCAGCGGCAGCGCTGCCTCCGCTCCCGGCCAGCGAAGAAGGACTCGTCGCGACCCACGGCCCCAGTGGGCCGCCGCGCTACCACCCCCAGGTGGGCGCTCCAAGCAGAACCGCATGGCACGCGGACCACTATGGCGCTGCCTTGGGATGACTGCCCCGAAGAATACGTGCCCCACATGATGGACCAAGGACACCGGCCACGAAGGAGAACAAGGCTCGCTCCTCGGCCCGTGCTGGGGAAGAGGCGACAATGAGCTCTTCCAAGAGCCCGTGAAGGCCCCCACCGGCCACGCTAGAAGCGGCGATTATCGGGTATCACTACTTCCTCGGGAGCAGGCATCGTTAATCATGAATCGAAGGAGGTGCAGGTCGCCACGACAGCGGCTGCCCGCTCCGCGATCTCCTACCCCTCGGGAGGAGGCGCCGGGCTCTTGGAGAGGGGCCGAGATCCGGCATCACCACCGCGGCGTTCGGAGCAAGGCGTTCTCAGGAGGTTGGCCCTTCGCTGGGGAGGTGCCTCAGGGCCTGCCCCTGGCGGAGGACCCGTGGTCGTTGGGGGAACCGCTGGCGATCGCTCTACCCCATCGGCGGCGTCTTGGTTTCCGGTCGTCGTTGATGGCACTAGAGTGCGGCGCAAGGTGGGGCCCTTGTCTGGCGATATGAAGGAAGGCCGGTACCTGTGAAGAAGGCCCATTGCCTGTGAAGCTCGCCGCCCTGTGACACTCTCACGTAATAATGAGTGGGGCTGTACACGCCCCGGAGTCTCAGGGGTGCCGGCCTCGAGCCACAGGGCTCCCTCCCACGCTTGATGGCAGCACTTAGCTCATTTGGTGAGAAGACGTCCAAGACTAGACTAGGTGCCGGACGCGGCCTTTTTTGGTTTGCTTTCATTGCTTTTCCCTTTGGTTGTCGCTTTCCCCCGCTGGATTTAAGTTGGATTCGAATTCGAGATTGGCGTGTGTTTGGGGAAGGGGGTGTTTAGTCTCGTTCGAGCAATCTCTAGCGTTCCAGTTACCGCTTTGCCTCAGCTGCCTCCCCTCGTGAGCCCCTCGCGATCCGGGTTGGGCCTAGCTTGCGTGCAGCCCAGACTGCCGCCGCCGCATCCTCTCAGGAGGCTTTTACTGCAGATCCTATGGGTTCGATCGGGAGACGCTCGGAACGCCACAGCCCTCCGCTGGCTACCTCGGGGCCCCTGCGGGACAAAGGTAAACTAGCCAGCAACTAGGCATAGGCGTACGGATGGTATAGCATCTACTAATACGCAGAACACAAGTTTTACACGAGGGGCTCCCCCTCCCAAAATGCTCTCACGACCGTGAGGGCAAAACCCGAGTTCTATTCATGCAGGAAACAGGAACGGTGCACGGTTAGTCGGATAAATCCCCCAATGCATCCTTAGGGGCACCTCCTGAATCATCGCTGGCGTCGCTGGCCTCGCCATCGCTCCATGCGTCGTCGCCAGCAGCGTCAGGGCCGTCCACCATGCCGCCTTCATCAGCAGCCACGATCACGTCGTCGTTGTCTGAAGCAAAGGCCCTGACAAGGGCATCCACGTTGTCCTCCACCGGTCGCCCGAGTCGCCCCGGACGGCACGGGTACCGAAGCGATGGCTGCGTCGAAGTCAAAGTGAGGGTCCATATTCGAAGGTGGCTGAAGACGCGAAAAGGCAGCGCCCGAAAGGTGGCGGCTTCTCTCCTCCATCAACCTGTCGGCTCTGACCGACCGCTCCTCCAGCCGAGTCACCACATCGGTGAAGAACTGAAGGTTGCCGGCGTAGTTAATTGTGTGCGGCTCGCCAACAGCCACCTCGTAGATGTTACCCAAGGCTGTGTTGGCTCTCCCCCGGAGCGTCGTGAGCATGGGGCCGTGCTCATGCTCCAGGACCCGCCACTAGCGCATCTCGTCCGCATTCTGTCGTGCAACGGCCTCAGCCTCATCCACGCGTTGGCGAAGAAGAAGCACCTCGGCACGGGAGGTAGTTAACTCCCCCTGCGCCACCTCAAGGGCGGCCCGAAAAGCATCGGCCCGCCTCGTCGCTTCCTCCTGCTTGGCCCTCAAGGCAGCGGTCCTACCTTCGGCCTCAGCCCGGATCAACCCCAGCCTTTCCTCGAACTCGTGCTCGAGGTTCAAGCGCGCCGTCGCCACCCGACGCCCGACCTCCTCCAGGACGCGGGCCTCCCGCGCAGCGACATCATCTTCCGCCCTCGTCACCAAGCGCTCCCTTCTTTCCAGGCGTTCATACTCGCGTGCGCGCTCTGCGGCTTCCAGCGTCAGCGCCTCCTCCCGCTTCTGGAGCTCTGCTGGGTCGCCTGATGCCACCCTCATCAACGCAAGGGCCGTCTCGCGCAGCTCCGCTTGCTCCTCCAGTGAGAGGCAACGGGCCAGGAGTTCCCGCGCCCGCTCCTCCGCCGCCTCTCGCCACCGTCCAGCTTCCCGAGCCTCTTCAACGGCCCGAGAACGGACCTCCCGAGATGCCACCAGCGACGCCTTGGCCTCCTCATCGTCAAGATCACGCTGGTGGCGCGCTTGGGCAACAGCCGCCTTCAGCTCGTGCCTCTCCGCGGCCAGGCGCAGGCCTTCGGCCTCGAGGTGCGCGTCTTCATCGGCGAGCTCTTAACCGAGCGGCAGGCTCACCGCATCAGCCGCCCTCCGAAGAAACCCTTGGCGAAGAGCGCGACGCTCCCGGGCGCGCTCAAGTACGTCTTCCACACCATCATCCGCCCCGAGCGAGCGCCGAGGGCCACGAATCAGCACTCCCCCTCCGGGCAGGGGGCTGGCGGCTGGCGCCCTCGCCACGGCCGGGCACGCCTCGCCAGGAGCCCGCCCAGGAGCCAGCCCATCCCCCAAAGAAGAGCGCAGGGAATGCCTCAGCCAATCACGATCGACGGCCAGACGAGAAGCCCACGGCAGGCCAGCTATGCCTCGAGAGGGCTCGCGAAGGAGGGTCGCAAGGCGCGCGGGGACGCCATGCGCCTCAAGATGGCTCGTCTCCCCGGCCGACCTCACCACCAGGGCCCTGCAGCTCGGAGTGCTCGAAGACGGTGGAGAGGGCGGAGCCAAGGGGGATGGCTCCTCAGACATCTCCGTGAGCTCGGCGGGGAAGGGCCTGCGGTGAGGTCGATAAAAGCAGAAGAATCGGGGAGCCGAAAAGGGAAAGCTTACTCATCGGTGGCGAAGTACTTCCTGCGCTTCAACAAGCGACAAGGGTAATCGTCGCCCAGGGCTTCCCTTCTCTTCCGAAGAGCCTCAAAATCCACGCGGAATCGACCCAAGAGTTGAGCGTAGGGGTCAACCTGCGACGAGGAAGGAGCATCGAGACGGCCGGCGTCAGGGGCATCGTCCTGGAGCTCGCCGCCAGTCGCCTCACCAAGGAGGGTAGCTGGGGCCCAAGGGGCCTCGGCCCACTTGAGCCTCCACGGGCAGCTGCTGCTCGCCTCCCCCAACCGCGACAGCATGGGCCTCAGGAGCTGCTCCCTCAAGAGCGCCGCCTGGGACCGTCGCCCCTGCGAAGGCCCCCTCGGCCTCCAGCGGCTCGTGCCTCCCTGCACCGCCACTCGAGGAAGAGCCGCCACGGCCGACTGGAAGGGCAATCACCACCATCGGGTTCTCGCGAGACCCCATGAGGCCTGCGGGGCGCAGCCCCCACTCGTCCAAGCTGGGCATCTGCTTCACAAAGTCACCCCTGCTTGAGCAAAAGTACAGCAAAGCCCCCCCTTGCCGGACGCTGCCAGGGTTGGGATCCCCAGTCAAGACCAAGAGCACCTTCCTCGGCCCGGGCATCAAGTCCTCCTCCACAGGCCTCATGCGGTCTTGGCGCCATTGAAGGCCCACATCCGTGAGAATGGCTCTGGAGAGGGGCAATGCGGCTGTGAGGAACTCCTTCACCACCTTGGGCGCCGTCACCTCGGCGCCCTCGAGGGCAAGCGATGCAGACGAACGGCGGCGGGGCTCGTGGCGTCTCTGGCCCCGGCTGAATTGGGGACAGGTGATGATGTTAGCTCCGGCAATGAGGGGCTGGGCACCCCCACGTCCACGACAGACCACCGCTCGCGGAACCAGCGAGGCGGAGGAAGGGTGAAGTCAATCCTTGAAGCCGCTGTTTCAGATGCAGCAATGAAGCTCACGCACCCCGAACATTGGGTGGGGTCAACAAGGTGCAGAGAGAAGAAGTGGCGCAGCAAGGCAACCGAGGGAAGGATGCCCATCATCGCCTCGCAAACAAAGGCGAAGACCGCAAGAAGGGTAATGGATTCTGGACCCAAGTGCATCATATGGATCTGATAGTGGGAGAGTACAGCATTGAAGAAATCGGAGAAGGGGGGAACCAGCCCGCCCAAGGCGTCGGCAAAATATCTTGGACCTCGGTGATTATCCTGTCAATGGCGAAGTGGGACGCGAGCCAGGCCGTCGTCCTCCCGCATTCGTTGTAGATGGTGGCCAAGGCCGAGCTGACCTTGCCCTGGCCCTCTCGATTGAGTATAATTGACCGATCGTGGCGGGGCCGCCCGATGGCAGCGGCGGCGAGGCATGGGTTTCTTCCCTCTTCCTTTCTTCGTGAGCCATGGCAACGGAAAGGGGAGGAAGGTTCGAGATTGGATTGGGAGCAGAAGCTGGAGTTCGGGAGGAGGAAGAGTGGGGGACGGTCGAGCAGCGAAAAGGGGAGCGGTTGTGTGCGGCTACGAGTCCGCCTAGCACGACACGAAATAAGGAGGCGTGGGGGAACAGTGCCACCCACGTCCAATCAACCGCCACGCGGCGCCCAAGGCCGTAGGCTGATAGGGCCTACGGCGCTTCGCACTTTCCCCTTCGCCTCTCTGCTCGGTCAAGTCCGGGCGCGCCTTGGGCACAGGGGCTCTGTCGGCGTGCAGGAGCAGGGGTCCCCGGACTTGCTGCTGCGGTCTGCGGCGTGGCTCAAAGGGGGGCCCATCACGGCCCATCTTCATCAACACGAGCTCAAGACCCTCGCGAGGGGCCAAGCCTCGCGGGGCGGACGACAGGGAGCTTCCTCAGGCGCGGCCTCATCAGGCTGGCTCGCGAGGTGGCGGAGAGATCAAGGCGGGGCACCTCACGAGGTGCCCATGACGCAAGCCATGACGACCAAGGGCGCCCGGTGGTGCCAGCCAGCAGATGTCCTCCTTTCCTCTTTGGTGCAAAGGGAGCAAGCGCAGGCGAGGGCATCAAGCAAGGTCGTCCATTTCTGTGCAACAAGACCAAGACCAGTCCAACGGCCGGAGGGAAGTCATTGTGGAGCCCAAGCCGGCGTCACCACCAGAGCCTTTGACAGGCGAGGACCAACTTTAGTCAGGATAAGTGTACCATATATCCCCCTTCAAAATGGCCAATTGTTGGCGCCCTTCCCACTCAATATTTGGGAAGAGGCCCAGGGCCTTTGCCTATAAATAGGGCTAGCCACCCACAGGGTAGGGAGGGGTTGAATCTAGAGAGATCTGGGATCGGTAGAGAGATAGAGAGAAGCGACTGAACTCCCCCTAGCAGTTCATCGCATCAGCCAAGAACAGACCCTGGTGAGGCTGTTCTTCCTTGTATTGTTCATCACCATCAGCCCAAGAGGCAATCCACCACACCACAAACTAGAGTAGGGTATTACACCACAATGGTGGCCCAAACTAGTATAAACCCTGTGTCCCTTGTGATGTTCCTTTCGTAGTTTAGATCCTAGCGAGGCGGCGGGGTGCAGGTAGGTAGAGGGCGAGATCTCGCGTGCACCCCAGTGTTCGAACCTTAAGGGTCTGCCGGAACCCGAAATCCGACACACACACTTGTTATAATTTGCGTCCTAATAATGTTGGGCACAATAACTATCATTGCATGATGGAAGACATATTTCTCTACCATGCTTCAAATTTCTTTGAGCATTGCTTATCGTGTGCTAACTCTCACATTCACATACACATCATGATGGATGATGTGTACATTTACCACGGACACACTTCCTTTGGTTCGTGTATCTTTTGTGTAGGTACCCATGCATACTCGCCAACCTCACAATCCCATGAGTTGACGAAATGAGCTCTAGAGAGAATGATGATTCGGGATCCCATGGGTCAGCTTTCACACCGTTCCCATCTCACAAAGACTTCACGCATTTCTTCTACATGGCCCTCACATGGTTATGGGTTATATACAACTTCTCACTTTATGCCCATATTGCCATGTTCACTTTGCATGATATGTCCATTTCTATGCCTTTGCCATGCATTTGTGACCCATGCTTTTCATTACACATGTTCCTTGATTCTCATACTTGTATGTGTATTTGCAAGTTTGGTGGAGATAATGCTTGTTATAGCCATGTTTCCTTTGTGACCCATTCCTATGATGATACCTTGACCATGCTTTGTGTTCGTGCTTGCAATATGTCATGTGCATTGTCTATGCCTATTATTTGCTCACATGACATGATTGCAAGATTTCCTCTAGTGTGTTGCATCTTCGCTCCACTAGTTTGCACGACATGATTTCTATGCTTGCCTATGTTGCATCACCGATGATTCATACTTGCTCGTTTCATGCAGTTGATTGCATCCATTTCCATGCTTTGCACATGAATACTATTACATGTTTTCATATGTCTCCATATGTTGCCTCTTTCATGCTAGATGATTTGTCTTGTATTGAGTGCAACAATGCTTTTAGTCTTACTAATGAGATTGCCCCCATAGCATTCTGACATATATTTGGAGATTTTGACATATTTCATGTGAAGCATGCTTATCTTCCTTCTTTACACCATATGCCTAGTGCCATGAGTATAGCCATTATTGCATCATATTATTCCTGCACTTGTGCTACAAATGGTTATCTGCAAGAGAAGAGAACCATCATGATGGATGATGTGCTTATCTACCATGCACATATGTTGTTTTCTTTCTTCTGTGCATGTATAGGATACATGGACTTTGTGTCGACTTCCACTTCACGTGAGTTGACAATTCGAGCTCTTGAGAGCGAACCACCTTCTACCACGACGAGTCTACATCGCACTTGCTTGGACTCTGACATTGTGAAGGATGCACACAGACATGCTTTCAAGGTGATATCCTTCTCTTTCGAGAACACCCAAACCATGAGCATGGATATTGTGAATCATACTACTTGTGTTGCTCCCACCATGAGACTTACTGGTCACCTTGGACCAATTGATTGCACACATGTTAGAGATAGTGCTTTCATTCATGATTTCCACATTGCTATGCCTCATGGCATATATGCCTTGTGTGTTGCATCCAATTGTTGGATTACTTGCCCCTATCATATGTTTGGTTGCAACAATGTCATTTCTTCACATATGCCATGTCCCATTGCTTGTCACATAATTGACTTGATTGCCTCACACATGGTGAACAATTGCTCTTTCCATGGTGTTGAGAGCCACGATATCTTCACTGCACCATATGCACATTATGCTTGGATTGTCTTGCACTTACCCCATGTGTTTCGACATCTCATCTTATTTGGTGTTGTGAATGGTTCATATCCATACCATAGACCATTTTTTATCACTTTATGCATGCTTGCTATGACATTGAGGTAGATGCTTGTTTACTTGTCCCACATATTAGCACCTTTACCTCACCTTTGCATGATTGTTTCCGTGAGATGCTTGTCCATGTCCTCAATTTATATGCTGAAATGCCATGCCACACTTCTTTGTCAAACCATATGCTATGCTTGATGACAACACTTGTTGGGTGAATCACCTCTCGAATGCTTGGTTTTGCTCTAACACCAACCACATTTGTTTTTCCAAGTGCTTATCTTTGCTCCTTTTGAAGGAATTACAAGACGGTATGACATTGGAGAGTGCCCATTTGGAACTACAAGACGATGAATGCTTGGTGATCGTCCACTTCTATACGGTGACGTCATCTCTTTCCCATGGTGATTTGGATTTCGATCTGAGGTCGGATCTTTCCCAAAGGGGAGGGGATGATGCGGAGCATCCTATAGACATCACCATGCCAAGAGTCCATTTGGCAAGTGACATGTGTGACATCTACTTCATACATACAAAGGTGAATCATCTCCTTTACACGTGTCCACTTATACCTTTCGAGGTTGGTATACTACTTGACCCCTCTCTCGTGTGCATACATAGGTGTGAGGAGAGCTACACATTCATCGAGAAGGAGTCCAAGAAGAAGAGAACATCTACACCATCCAATAGGGAAGCCTGGAAGCGGAGAAGGAAGCGCCAAGAAGAAGTCAGCAGCTCCCAGGCGACCCCGTGCGCAGGGGCCCCTCCGACCCCGTGCCCACGGGCCTCACAGGCTGGCAGTCCCGAAGAACCCATGCGCACGGGCGTGTACCATGCCCACGAGCCTCACAGACCCCGTGTGCAAGGGCTCATGCATCAGGTCTGTGGATACAATGTGTGCACGGGCTCCACTTACCCTGTGCACACGAGGCCCCCTGAATGTTGCTGCGGGCTTTGCCCATGTAATGTCCATTTTGCCCCTGCTTACCCCTTCATCCGCTAGTACTATATATACTCCTTCATCTCCTAAATTTAGACTTAGCTAAGAATAGATCTAGAGATTAGAGCTTAGCTCATGTATCTCCCCTTGTGGGATTCCTCTTGAGAGAGAAGGCTCCATTGGAGTTGAAGGCCTCCATTGGAGAAGATCCTTAGGGATTCATCAAGACATCATCTCCCTTTGGGATTTGGGATGAACTTTACCATGTATCCATGTTCCTCTAGTTGTTCTTGTACCTTTGTGGATCTTGCGTGGATTTGAGTCTAGTGGATGTGTGATTGGACTTGTTCTTGAGTGTTCTCTTGTGATTTCCCCCTTGTGTTCATCTTGTTCTTGGGGATTTCCCCTCCAATTTGTGAAAGATCCATCTTAGGGTTCCACCCTACAACACCTTCTTAGCGGGCACCTTGTAGGGCACCCCGACCAGCATCTTCTCCAGCTGCTCTGATCGGGGCCCCTCTGGCAGCGGGGCCGGGCAGCTAATCCTCTTGGCCTTGGCGAACCAGCCCTGCAGAATCCACGGAACAAGGTCAGATCGAATCTCACATAACATACGAACACTCTTTGAAGAGAAATGCAACTCACCTCCCTTGGGGGATTCGCAGCGTCAAGGCCGACGTCCTTCCCCTCGGTCGGCGACTCCTTCTGGGGCTGGAATAGTTGACCCCATATCTTTTCCGGAGTCGTGCCAAAGAGGGGTCGCACTGTGGCGAGATCCTCGGCTCATGCTCCCACATAGGCATGGCGCTCTCCTGACAAGGGAGGATCCCGCGGTGGAGCATGATTTGGAACACGTCGACGAGCTTAGCACCGGTCTCTACCACGTTGTTGATGCGCTTGTGCGGTGCTTTGATGTCGGCAACACATTCCCAGCCGGACTCTTGGTGGTCCAGGAGGCCAATCTAGTGGGGGGTCCGGACCAGAATGCGGGGGCCGCTCCCCATGCAGCCTCCCTTGGCTCGGTGATGTAGAACCACTCCTTTTGCACATCCGAACAATGTCTACGAAGTGGCCGTCCGGTCACTAGACCTGTGTCAGCTTGCTGATCATGGCCCCTCCGCAGTCCGCATGCTCGCCGTCGACCACCTTGGGCTTCACATTGAACACCTTCAGCCGTAAGCTAAAGTGCGGCTGGAACCGGAGGAGTGCTTGACAGACAACGATGAAGGTTAACATGTAGAGGAGGGAGTTGGGGGCTAGATCGTGGAAATCTAGCCCTTAGTAGAACATCAACCCCGCACAAAGGGGTGCAGAGGAAATCCTAGCCCCCTAAGGAAATGGGGGAGGAAAACTACCCTTTCGCCCGCCTCGGCGTAGGGACGACCTGGCCCTCCTCGGGGGCTCGATGGGTGACATGGCCGGCATGTAGCCAGCCTCCTTCAGCTTCAGAATATCCATGTTGGTGACAGAGGAGGGCTCCCACTTCCCATTGGCGCCGGATCCGGCCATGGGTGAAGGAGGTGAAGTGGGATTGGCTATGGAAGCATGGAGAAAAGGGCGCTGGAGCTCTGAAGGGTTGCAAGTGCGGAAGGAAGGAGAAGGCGTGGGATGCAAACTATAGAAGCCCTCCTTTTTATAGATTGTGGGCAGGCCAGAGATCCCTTTGTTCACGCCATTAGCCTCTCCACTTCCTGATATCTCTGCAACATTATGAGAGGGTAGGGGAATTGAAATCATTAACCATATCCCCCGAAAAGCGGGACACGATATCCACCTTGAGGGAACGTGTCAAGCGTGCCGTCAGCCTCGAGCCACGTTTCGAGAAATAGTAACTGCTTGGCCTTATGGCCGGAAGTGACTCTTCGTTGAAGGAGAAAAAGTTGTCAGATAAAGGCACTATTTGTATTTGAGCGATATTTTTATTATTACTTTCGGTGTTAAGTAAAACGATCGTTTCAAACTCCGGACGCCACTTGTACCGAACAAGGGGGAGACGCTGAGGAACTCGCCCCGAAAACCGAATATTGGTCAGATGAATGGACACCGGATACAAATCTAGGCGTTGGAGGCAAGTTCGGGGGCTACTGAGGGAGTCATGGACTAAGGGGTCCTTGGGGCGATGACCCATTATACTTGGGCCGGACTGTTGTAGCCGTATGGTGATCGAAAACCTATGAAGCCATGGTGTGTCCTTCAAGTCAAAGGATAGATGAGATACCTTTCCCTTTGGCTGTAATCTATCTTCGTTAACCCTAACCCTATCGGTGTCTATATAAACCGAGGGTTGTAGTCATAGGGTCAGAGCTATATTATCACCTCGAGGTAGATCCACTCCGTAAACTCCATCATATATTCAATACAATCAAGCAGGACGTAGAGTTTTACCTCTTCGAGAGGGCCCGAACCTGGGTAAACACTGTGTTCGTTGTCCCTTGTTACCCATTGATCTTAGATCCACAACTCGGGACACCCTACCCGAGGTCTGCCGGTTTTGACACTGACAATCACCGTTACATGCTTTGAGTAAGAAGAATGCGCCTTTTGTTTGGGGACCTTCCCAAGATGACGCGTTTAATGAGCTTAAACCTTTGCTTACACATGCTCCAATACTTACCTTGCCTAATTTTGACAATTTTTTTTGAAGTGCGTTGTGACGCTAGTGGCAATGGTATAGGTGGTGTGTTAATGCAAGAAAAGCAACCCATTGCATATTTGCTGAGAAACTTTCCGGTGCACAACTTAACTATCCCATCTATGACAAAGAGGTTATATGCTTTGGTGCGAGTCTTGCATGTTTGGGAGCCTTATCTCCGTCCACATGAGTTTGTCATACATACCGTTCATGAGACGCTTAAATACCTTAAAGGTCAAACCAAGTTGAATAAAGGGCATGCCAAATGGAGTGAATTTATTGAGTCCTTTCCTTGTATCATCAAATATACCAAGGGTAAGGAAAATGTTGTGGCGGATGCTCTTTCCCGGAAATGCATGTTAGTTACACAACTTGAATTGAATGTCATTGGCCTTGAGCACACTAATGATTTGTATGTGCATGATCCTTCGTTTGTGAGTCCTTATGCCAAATGTCAAGCTAACACTTAATGGGAGCGATATTATCTTAAGTATGGCTATCTTATGCGGGCTAACAAACTTTGTATACCCCGAGTCTTCTCTTCGTTTGTTACTTTTTCAAGAGGCTCATGATGGAGGACTTATGGGGCATTTCGGTCGCGACAAGACTTTTGCGATTCTTTCCTCCAAGTACTTTTGGCCAAAGATGTTTAGCGACGTTCCACGCTATGCAAGCCGGTGCTCTACATGCCGCATAGCTAAGTCACAAGCTCAATCTCATGGATTACATATGCCACTTCCTATTCCATCTCAACCATGGGAAGATAATAGTATGAATTTTGTGCTTGGTTTGCCTAGGACTCAAAATGGAAAAGATTCAGTATTTGTTGTTGCGGACCGTTTCTCTAAAATGGCACATTGCATCCCATGCAGTAAGATAGACGATGCTTCACATGTTGCAAATGATTTTTGTAGGGAAATCTTGAGGTTGCATGGAGTGCCCAAGACGATTGTGTTGGACTGCAACGTCAAGCTCCTCAACTACTTTTGGAAGAAACTATGCGCCATGCTCGGAATCAAACTACTATAAATAACACCACTATTTGATATCATCATCCTATTCCACACTTATAAGACATGTTAGACGAATTGAGTGGTCCTCGTGTTTTCTCTAACATTGATTTGCATACCGGTTATCATCCAATTTGGATGAATGAAGGGGATGAATGAAAGAGAACCTTTAAAACAAAGCTTGGTTTATATGAGTGGTTAGTCATGCCTTTTGGGTTAACTAATGCACCTAGTACTTGCATGAGATTAACGAACCATGTTTTGAGGCATTTCATTGGTAAATTTGTGGTTGTATATTTTGATAATATACTTATTTACAGCTGCAATGAATCTGAACATAGTGATCATATTCGACAAGTTTTGCAAGTGTTGCGTGATGCTCAGCTATATGGTAATATTTATAAGTGCACATTTTGTAGAGATAAGGTCATATTTCTAGGATATGTTGTTTCTAAGCATGGAGTTGAGGTAGATGAATAAAAAATTTAAGCTATTAAAAATTGGCCTACTCCTCTAAATGGTAGTCAAGTACGAAGCTTTCACGGTCTTGCTAGTTTTTATAGACGTTTTGTGAAATATTTAAGTACCATTGTTGCACCTTTAAACGAGCTTACTAAAAAGGGTGTTGAATTTGTGTGGAGTGCAGCCCAAGATAATGCATTTGATGAGCTAAAACATCGTTTGGCTGCTCCACCTTTGCTTGTACTTCCTAATTTCACTAAACAATTTGAGATTGAATGTGATGCTAGTGGAATTGTATTGGAGCTGTCTTGATGCAAGAGGGTAAACCGATTGCATATTTTTTTGAAAAACTGAATGGTGGACAATTGAACTATACTGTTTATGAAAAAAAAATATGCTCTAGTTCTTGTGCTTCAGGTTTGGCAACATTTTTTGTGGCCAAAAGAATTTACCATACTTTTGATCATGAGGCTCAGAAAATTTTAAAAGCCAATCCAATTTGAATAAACATCATGCTAAATGGTTTTAATTTATTAAATCTTTCACATACATCATTAAATATAAAAAGGGTAAACATAATGTTGTTGCTGATTCTCTTTCTAGGAAAAACATGTTGTTGACACAATGGGATGTTCAAGTTCCTGGTTTAGAGAGTTTGCGTGATTTATATGCTACCGCTCCTGATTTTTAGGCACCATATAAATTGTGTTCTAATGTAAAAGCATGGGACAAATATCACATACATGATGGCTACTTGTTTAGAGCTAACAAACTATGTGTTCCAGAATCATCCGGTCGTTTGCTATTGTTGCAGGAATCACATGCTGGCGGTTTGATGGGTCACTTTGGATGTGAGAAGACTTTGCTTATGCTCGTAGATCATTTTTATTGGCCTAAGATGATGAGTGATGTGGACAAATTTTTGAAGTGTTACATTACTTGTCATAACGTGAAGTCGAAGGTTAAACCTCACAGTTTGTATACTCCTGTCCCTCTCCTACTACACAATGGTAAAACATAAGCATGGATTTTGTGTTAGGATTGCCCAGGACCAGGAGAGGACATGATTCAATTTTTGTGGTAGTTGATCATTTTTCTAAGATGGCACATTTTATTGCCTGCCACAAAAGCGACGATGCATCACATAGTGCTAATCTGTTTTTGAGGGACATCGTGCGTTTACATGGAGTACCACAGGAGAATTTTCTGATCGTGACGTTAAGTTTATGAGCTATTCATGGAAGACGCTTTGGGGAAAGCTGGGGACAAATTTACTATTCAGCATTACAAGGGCACAACCAAAACTACTAGAACAACAGGTGAACTCACTCTTAGTTGAATCTGACATTTGTGTTAATGAGAATTTTATACTGCCTAAGTCTTTGCATGTTTGTATGACCAGATTTGAAGAGAACACAAGCTTGGCACATGGAGATGAAGAATTGTAGCAAGAAGAATGCCTACCCATGTCTAATATCATAAAGTGCATGAGGGAGGAGAGGAAGGCAGGTGCACAACATAAAGAGAAGGAAAATCAGAAGCAGACTCGGATTGACAACAAGGAGGCCCGAAATTGATATACCTGCAGAATTCGTGTCCGTGCTCCAAATAAGGCATGCAAATACAATTTGGAAAGTTTGAGTCGCGTTCTTTCCAAACTGTATACCCGCAGCCCATGAATTGTGGTGACCGAGTCGCGGTCATCAAGACAATACGGTGGTTATTTCTTCCAGTTTTCCAGATAGTCGTTTAAGTTAGGGAAATTAGAGATATGGTTGATTGTGATCACACACTACAAAAAAACACTTCGCTGATCATACGTCTTTGTCACAGTAGGTCACGTTTTCTGTCATGCATGTACATCTGTGACGATTTTATGACAGAATTAAGATAGACATACATGTGCTATCGTAGAAGTGTTCCATTTCTATACTCAAATTATCATCACAGAAGTGTCGACTTCCATGACGATAATTGATGCGTCATTTAAGTGCTTCCGTGAAGGGTAACCAACACGTGGCTTCCACCGTAATGGGTCGCCGTTAAGCTATCAGGTACGGTTTTGGATCCGATAACCCATTAACAGCAAAGACCAATGACGATTTTCCACGTGTAAATATCTAATTCGCCCGCAGATCCACGTGGTAGATCGGCGTTGCGATAGATGTCATTCCTCCAATGGATGACATGCACCTATGGTACGTCGACACATGGCATGGCCCAATAGAAGCCCATATAGGTTAAAAAGGTCAGCCCGTTTGACTTGGTCAAATTTTAGCGGGCCACCCACGGAAACCCCGTTAAGGGCCTGTCATGCTGGGACAACCATCTATGGGTCCATCTTGCTCCTTCGTGGTTCGGCCAGGGAGATGCACTGGCGCAAAGAGTAGAATCAACAAACGACTGATACGTCTCCGCCATTATCTATAATTTTTTATTCTTCCATGCCAACATTATACAACTTTTACATACTTTTGGCAACAATTTATATGATTTATTGGACTAACATATTTATCCAGTGCCCAGTGTCAGTTCCTATTTGTTGCATGTTTTTTGTTTCACGGAATATCAATAACAAACAAAGTCCAAACACGATAAAAATTTACGGAGAATTATGTTGGAATATATGTGATTTTGGGGAGGTGGAATCAACGCAAACGGAGGCCAACGACCTCCACAACCCGCCATGGCGCAGCCTGCCCCCCTGGCGCGTGGTGGTGCCTAGTGGGCACCCCGTAAGTCGGTTGGGGCTCTTCTTCGGCTGCAAGCAAGCTTATATTCGGAAAAAATCGTGTTAAAGTTTCAGCACAGTCGGAGTTACGGATCTCCGGATATTTAAGAACAGTGAAAGGCCAGAAAACAAGAATGTGAAACAGAAGAGACTAGAGAGAGAGAGAGAGAGAGAGAGAGAGAGAGATCCAATTTCGGAGTGGCTCTCGCCCTCCGCTGCCATGGAGGCCATGGACCAGAGGGGAAACCCTCCTCCCATCTACGAGGGAGGCCAAGAAATAAGAAGAAGGAGGGGGGCTCTCTCCCCGTCTCTCTCGGTGGTGCCGGAGCGCCGCCGGTGCAAGGAGTGTGACGGCGATCTACATCAACAACCTTGCTACCGTCAATAGCAACTTTCTCCCCCTCTATGCAATGGTGTAACATCTCTATTCCCGTTGTAATTCTCTACATAAACATGGTGCTCGACACTATATATTATTATCCAATGAAATGTGGTTATCCTATGATGTTTGAGTAGATCTATTTTAAAGTATGGGTTGATTGATGATCATGAATGATTTGAGTTGTATATTTAATTTTGGTGTTGTCTTATGGTGCCTCCCGTGTCGCGCAAATGTGAGGGATCCCGACTGTAGGGTGTTGCAATACGTTTATGATTTTCTTATGGTGGGTGGCGTGAGTGACTGAAACACATAGCCGAGTAAGTGGGTTTTTGCGATGGGAGTAAAGAGGACTTGATACTTAATGCTATGGTTGGGTTTTACCTTAATGATATGTGGTAGTTGTGGATGCTTGCTAGATTTCCTATTATAGGTGCATATGATCCAAGTACGGAAAGTATTTTAGCTCATGCCTCTCCCTCATATAGAATTGCAATAATTATTACCGGTCTAGTTATCAATTGCCTAGGTACAAATAACTTTCTTGTGTAACAAAAGCTTACTACTAAACAACTAACTTTTATTATCTTGCAATTTATTGATAGTTTTAGTCTTGCAAAGTACTTCTAGTTTTATTCTTGTTCTAGGTGAAGCGAATGATAAGTGTGCGTTGAGTTATATTGATGGTCGATATAACTTGAGGTAATATTTGTTCTACCTTTAGCTCCTCGTTGGGTTCGACACTCTTATTTATTGAAAAAGTCTACAAATGACCCCCTATACTTGTCGGTTATCAAGACCTTTTTCTGGCGCCATTGCCGGGGAGCAATAGCGTGGGGTGAGTATTCTCGTGTGTGCTTGTTTAGTTTATCACTAAGTATATTTTATTTTGTGCTCTTGTTTTCTATCTTTAGTTATGGGTAAGAAACATAAAATACTAAAAAAATAGTTGTACCTACTAAACCAATGGTTGAAGAACCACCCAAAATCTATCATACTGCTATAGCTTTCTACTTTGATCATCTTGAATCCCTATGTGCTCGTGCTGAAACCCCAACTAGCTTAGTTGAGGGAAAATCATTAAATGAGCATGCTTATTTTGTCTTGGCCGCGCTTACCTAAAAAAGGGAAACTTTTATGGCATCATATTAATAATTTGTATCGTTATGCTTTGAATTTATGCAAAATACATGATTTTATTTGTTGTTCTAACGTCCCTAGAAAACACCTTTCTTTCCAATGCGAGTTTAAGGATAATGGAATCTTATCTCCTTATGCCAAGGGTGTTTATAATTACAATGATGTTGAACAAATTGTAGAATTTGTTGCTTTTAAGGGTGCTTATGAAATTATTTCTTTGATTGAGAAGTATGATGTTATTCTTTAAAAATTTGCCATACTCAAATACATGATTTTAATGATTGCTACGAAATTTGCCATACTCAAATACATGAAAATTTTGCCATACTCAAATACATGAAAAATTTGCCATACTCAAATATTGCTACGAAAACTATGCTTCTAATGCTTATGTTAAACCATATATTGAGGACTCCTTCGCTGTACAAAAAGAGACTAACATTTTGCAGGAAACTGTGGAAGAAATTGATGAAACTGTGAGCTCATTAGATGAAAAAGATGAGGAGAGCGAAGAACAGAAGGAGGAAGGCCGGATTGATCACCCGTGCCCACCTTCTAATGAGAGTAACTCTTCAACTCATACATTGTTTAATGTCGCTTCATTCTTACCGAAGGATGAATGCTATGATAATTTCTATGATCCCATTGATTTGTTTGAAATATCCTTTTTGATGAACTTGATGCTTGATATGCTTGTGGCCAATATGCCAATATGAATTATGCTTAGGGATATGAACTTGCTATAGTTCCTTATGTTAAGAATGAAATTGTTGCTATTGCACCCACAGATGCTAGTCCTATTAGCGTTTTGAATTCTCCCAACTAGACTATATCAGAGAAGTTTGCTCTTATTAAGGATTACATTGATGGGTTGCGTTCTACCATCACACATGATAATTTTGATGAATATAATATGCATGTGCTTGATGCTCCTACTTGCAATTATTATCAGAGAGGAACTACATCTCCACATCTTTATGTTTCCAACATGATAAAATTGCAAGAAACTGCTTATGCTATGTATTGTCCTTTACTTGATCTGCATGAGTTGTTCTTTTATGACATACCGATGCATAGGAAGAGAGTTAGACTTCGTTATTGCATGATATATGTTTCTTTGTTCTCACTAATAAATTATAAATCATTGCTAATCAAAATTTGCATTGATATACCATGGGATCCGGGTGGATGGATTACTTGAGCACTTTATGCCTAGCTTAATAGCTTTAAAGGAAGTGCTACGAGGGAGACAACCCGGAAGTTTTAGAGAGCCATTTTACTATGTTGTGTGATTTTGTAAAGTTTAAAAACAAAAAATATAGAGGGGAACTTAAAATTTACTAAAAGAAAAGTGAAAGTGAGAAAGACGAGCACCGTGGAAGCGGGGACATGCCTTGAACTTTGTTCTTGCCCATGGAAACTTTGTGAATCTTGAATTACAAAAAATTTCCAACAAAAACAATTATCTACTTGTACAAATCCATTGTATTATAAAAATAATGTGCCAAGATTTGCCTTTAGGATGTTTAGATTGCTTTTTTGGTATGTGCGGTGCAAAAACAAAAACTTTGGTTGTAGTGCGTGTATTTACATTTTTTACCGAAACACCAAAAGTTTCTGAAATTTGCACATAGTACTTATATGCAAAGTTTTTATTTTTTCCTAATTTTTCAGAATTTTTGGAGTTATATAAGTATGGTCAAAGTTCATATTGCTACAGATTTTCCTGTTTTTGACAGATTCTGTTTTTGATGCATTGTTTTGCTTGTTTTGATGGAACTATGGAGTGTATCGACGGTATAAACGATGGAGAAGTTAGAATAAAGTAGGGATAATGAAAAAATAAAAAATGAATGGGGTTGCAATACTACTTAAAGTAGCGATTTGTTTTATTATACTAACAGATCTCACGAGGGTTTTGTTAAGTTTTGTGTGGATGAAGTGTTCGAAGATCGAGGAGCTCTTGATATGAGGAGAAGGTGGAGAGTGAAGAGTTCAAGAGTAGGGATTCCCTAGCACCCCAAGTAAATATTCAAGGAGACTCATGCGTCTAAGCTTGGGGATGCCCCGGAAGGCATCCCATCTTTCTTCAACAAGTATCTGTACGTTTCAGTTTTTGTTTTGTTCACGTTATACGTGTAAATCTTGGAGCGTCGTGTGGTTTCTTATTTTTATTTTAATAATGCACTATGCGGTAGGAGATAGTCCTTGGTTTATTTATAGAATGCTCTTTGCACTTCAGTTATATCTTTTGAGTATGGCTTTATAGAATGCTTCATGTGCTTCACTTATATCATTCAAGTTTGGATTGCCTGTTTCTCTACATATAGAAAACCGTTATTTGTAGAATGCTCTTTGGCTTCACTTATATTTATTAGAGCATGGCCTTTTGTAGAAAGAGTTAAACTCTCATGCTTCACTTATATTTATTTAGAGAGCCAACATGAATTGGTCATTTGTATGGTTAGTTATAAAATCCTACGTAAAACTTGTGGATCACTGAATATCATATGTTTGATTCCTTGCAATAGTTTTGCGATATAGAGATGATAATATGTGGAAGGTACTAGTTAATGATTATGGTTAGTAAGAACATTGGTGTTAAGGTTTGTGATTCCCGAAGCATGCACGTATAGTCTCTCATTATGCTAAGAAGTTGGAGGATGATTTATTGTTGATATTCTTCCTTATGTGTGGTGATCGGGGACGAGCGATGGTCTTTTCCTACCAAACTATCACCCTAGGGGCATGCATAGTAGTACTTTTCTTCAGGGCTAATAAACTTTTGCAATAAGTATGTGAGTTCTTTATGACTAATGCGAGTCCATGGATTATACGCACTCTTACCTTTCCGCAATTTGCTAGCCTCTACGGTACGGTGCATTGGCCTTTCTCACCTCGAGATGTGGTGAAAAATTCACAGGTGCATCCAAACCCCGTGATATGATATGCTCTATCACACATAAGCCTCATTATATCTTCTTTAAAACAACCACCATACCTACCTATCATCGTATTTCCATAGCCATTCCGAGATATATTGCCATGCAACTTCCATCGTTCTGCTTTTATGACTTCAACATTCATTGTCATGTTGCTTTGCATGATCGTAAGATAGCTAGCATGATATTTTCATGGCTTGTCCATTTTCTGATATCTTTGCTACGCTAGATCATTGCACATCCTGGTACACTGCCAGAGGCATTCATGTAGATTCCTATTGTTCGAGGTATCGAGTTGTATTTTTATTACTTTTGAGTTATAAGAAATTGAAGTGTGATGATCATCATTATTCATTATTAGCGCATGTCTCAGTGAAGAAAGGATGATGGAGACTATGATTCCCCCACAAGTCGGGATGAGACTCCGGACAAAAGAAAGGAAAAAAAGTGAGGACAAAAAGATCCCAAGAAAAAAAAAGTAAAAAAAAGAAAGAAAAAAATGAGAGAAGGGGCAATGTTACTATCCTTACCACACTTGTGCTTCAGAGTAGCACCATGTTTCTCATATAGAGAGTCTCCTACGCTTTTACTTTCATATAACTAGTGGGAGTTTTTAATTATAGAAATTTGCTTTTATATTCCGATGATGGGCTTCCTCAAATGCCCGATGTCTTTGAGCAAGCAAGTTGGATGCACACCCACTTAGTTTCATGTTGAGCTTTTATACACTTATAGCTCTTAGTGCATCCGTTGCATGTCAATCCCTACTCCCCACATTGATGTCAGTTGATAGGCATCTCCATAGCCCGTTGATTAGCCACATCGACGTGAGACTTTCTTAAATTTTTTCTCTTCTCCATGTTTATCCATATCATCATACTCTATTCCACCCATAGTGCTATGTCCATGGATTGCGCTCATGTATTGCGTGGGGGTTGAAAAAGCTGAAGCGTGTTAAAAAGTATGAACCAATTGCTCGGCTTGTCATCGGGGTTGTGCATGATAAATACTTTGTGTTAAGAAGATGGAGCATGACAAGACTATATGATTTTGTAGGGATAACGTTCTTCAGCATTGATATTTTGAAAGACATGGTGTTTGTTGGGATGCCTGAGTATTGATATCTTTATGTCAAATTATAGACTATTGCTTTGAATCACTTGTGTCTTAATAGTCATGCCATGATTAGATATATGATCAATATTATGCTAGTTAGCATTCCACATTAGAAGTTATCTTTTTCAATGTTGGGGATATCGCTTATCGGGAAATTATCGGTCGACCCATGATAAGGAGTAAATCGGCCAGTTTATCGGCATATCGGCCGATTTATCGCCATGTCGGTTGATTTATTGGCCGATTTATCTTATCCGTCACACAACGGTAAGCGATAAATTGACCGATTTATCGAAATATCGAAAGTTATCTTGTACAATGATCTTTTTTATCATTTACCTATTTGAGGACGAGTAGGAATTAAGCTGCGGGATGTTGATAGGTCTCTGTCGTATCTACAATTTTTTGTTGTTCCATGCCAATATTATACAACTTTCACATACTTTTGGCAACAATTTATATGATTTATTAGACTAACATATTGATCGAGTGCCTAGTGCCAGTTCCTATTTGTTGCATGTTTTTTGTTTCGAAGAATATCCATATCAAATGAAGGCCCACGACCTCCACTACCCACCAGGATGCGGCCTGCCCCGGATGGTGACGCCTAGTGGGCAACCCGTAAGCCGGTTGGGGCTCTTCTTCCGCCGCAAGGAAGCTTATATCCGAAAAAAATTGTGTTAAAATTTCAGCGTAATCGAAGTTACGGATCTCCGGATATATAAGAAACAGTGAAAGGCCAGAAAATAGGAACACGAAACAGAAGAGAACAGAGAGAGAGATCCAATCTCGGAGGGGCTCTCGCCCCTCTGCCGCATGGAGGCCATGGACCAGAGGGGAAACCCTACTCCCATCTAGGGGGAGGCCAAGGAAGGAGAAGAAGGAGGGGGCTCTCTCCCCCTCTCTCCTGATGGTGTCGGAGCACCGCCGGTACAAGGATCATGACGGCGATCTACATGAAAAACCTTGCTACCATCAACACCAACTTTCTCCCCCTCTATGCAGCGGTGTAACCTCTATATTCCCACTGTAATTATCTACTTAAACATGGTGCTCAACACTATATATTATTATCCAATGATATGTGGTTATCCTATGATGTTTGAGTAGATCTGTTTTGTCCTATGGGTTGATTGATGATCATGATTGGTTTGAGTTGTATATTTTGTTTTGGTGTTGTCCTATGGTGCCCTCCATGTCACACAAATGTGAGGTATCCCAGTTGTAGGGTGATTACCCACAAGTATAGGGGATCTATCGTAGTCCTTTCGATAAGTAAGAGTGTCGAACCCAACGAGGAGCAAAAGGAAATGATAAGCGGTTTTCAGCAAGGTATTCTCTGCAAGTACTGAAATAAGTGGTAACAGATAGTTTTGTGATAAGGTAAATTGTAACAAGCAACAAGTAACAAAAGTAAATAAGGTGCAGCAAGGTGGCCCAATCCTTTTTGTAGCAAAGTACAAGACGGAACAAACTCTTATAATAGGAAAAGCACTCCCGAGGACACATGGGAATATCGTCAAGCTAGTTATCATCACGTTCATATGATTCACGTTCGGTACTTTGATAATTTGATATGTGGGTGGACCGGTGCTTGGGTGCTGTTCTTACTTGAACAAGCATCCCACTTATGATTAACCTCTATTGCAAGCATCCGCAACTACAACAAAAGTATTAAGGTAAACCAAACCATAGCATGAAACATATGGATCCAAATCAGCCCCTTACGAAGCAATGCAAAAACTAGGGTTTATGCTTTTGTCACTCTAGCAACCCATCATCTACTTATTACTTCCCAATGCCTTCCTCTAGGCCCAAATAATGGTGAAGTGTTATGTAGTCGACGTTCACATAACACCACTAGAGATTAGACAACATACATCTCATCAAAATATCGAACGAATACCAAATTCACATGACTACTAATAGCAAGACTTCTCCCTTGTCCTCGGGAACAAGCGTAACTACTCACAAAGCATATTCATGTTCATAATCAGAGGGTAATAATATGAATAATGGATGTGTACATATGATCTTCCACGAAGTAATCCAACTTGCATCAACTACAAGGTGTATTCAACACTACTAGCTACCTACTAGCACCAATCACGGACTTAGAGACAAGAATTGGATACAAGAGATGAACTAGGGTTTGGAGAAGAGATGGTGCTGGTGAAGATGTTGATGGAGATTGCCCTCTCCCGATGAGAGGAGGCGTTGGTGATGATGATGACGATGATTTCCCCCTCCGGAGAAAGTCTCCCCAGAACAGCTTTGCCGGAACCCTAGATTGGTTCCGCCAAGGTTCCTCCTCGTGGCGGCGGAGTCTCGTCCCAAAAGGTTGCCTCTGATTTTTTTCTCATCGAAAGAGCTCATATAGGAGAAGATGGGAATCGGAGAGCCACCAGGGGGCCCATGAGGTAGGGGGACGCGCCCGGGGGGGGGGGGGGGAGGGCGCGCCCCTACCCTCGTGAGCAGGGTGTGGGCCCCCTGGCCTTCATCTTTGACGATGATTTTTCTTTATTTATTTTAAGGTATTCTGTGGAGTTTCAGGACTTTTGGAGTTGCGCAGAATAGGCCTTCAATATTCGCTCCTTTTCGGCCCGAATTCCAGTGTCGGCATTCTCCCTCTTCATGTAAACCTTGTAAAATAAGAGAGAATAGCCATAAGTATTGTGATATAACGTGAAATAACAGCCCATAATGCGATAAATATCGATATAAAAGCATGATGCAAAATGGACGTATCAACTCCCCAAGCTTAGACCTCGCTTGTCCTCAAGCGAAAAGCCGATAACAATAAATATGTCCTCATGTTTAGAGGTAGAGGCGTCGATAAAAATAAAATACGGACATGAAGGCATCATGATTATTCTCATAACAGCAACATAAATAGATGTTGTCATATGATTACTCATGTTCAAGTGATGATCTTTTCACAAAGCCAAAGTATGAATCAGAAACCTTATTGAGAACCAACAAATTATACCCTCAGTCATTGGAGCAATTGCAGTTTATCATAACATCGGAAAGAGTCTATGTCAGAGCTTAAAATCAAGTCCACATACTCAACTATCACTTAGTCCTTCATAATTGCTAACACTCACGCAATACTTGTGGTTACGGAGTTTTAATCGGACACAGAGAAAGATAGGGGCTTATAGTTTTGCCCCACAACCTTTTACCTCAAGGGTAATGTCAACAATAATAATTCATGCTCCCCTACATCCAGTTAGATATATATATATATCATGTTCTTTCCAACATCCTGAGCTTGCCAAAGGATAAAATGAAAAAGGAAAGGTGAAGATCACCGTGACTCTTGCATAAGGTAGAGGATAATAATAAAAGATAGGCCCTTCGCAGAGGGAAGCAGAGGTTGCCATGCGCTTTTATGGTTGGATGCACAAAATCTTAATGCAAAAGAACGTCACTTCATATTGCCCCTTGTATGTGGAACTTTATTATGCAGTCCGTCGCTTTTATTACTTCCACAACAAGTTCGTACAAAGTTTATTTCTCTGCACTAATAAATCATGCATAATTAGAGAGCAATTTTTATTGCTTGCACCGATGACAACTTACTTGAAGGATCTTACTCAATCCATAGGTAGATATGGTGGACTCTCATGGCTAAACTGGTTTAAAGGTATTTGGAAGCACAAGTAGTATCTCTACTTGGTGCTGAGAATTTGGCTAGCATGAGGGGGGAAGGCAAGCTCAACATGTTGGGTGATCCATGACAATATACTTTATCTCAGATATAAGAAAACATAACTCAGTATGTTGTCTTCCTTGTCCAACATCAACTCTTTAGCATGTCATATTTTAATGAGTGTTCCCAATCATAAAAGATGTCAATGATAATATATCTATATGTGAAACCTCTCTCTCCTTATTACTTCCTATTAATTGCAACGATGACCAAAGCTATATTTGCTAACTCCCAACAACTTTTAATCATCATACTCTTTCTATGTGGAGTCATTACTTTCACTAAGATCAATATGAACTCTTTGTTTCTTTTTATTCTTTTCTTTTATTCACTCAAGATCATGGCAAAATAATCAAGCCCTTGACTCAACACTAATCTTTATTATATATAGCTCACGGACTCACTTGCATAGAAGGATCATAAAGCAAAACTTCAAAACTAGATCATGCCATGACTTTATTCTACTATATCAAGATACTAATAATAGGATCGAACTAAGAAAAACGGTAAAGATAGGAGTTGTGATGGAGATACGATACCGGGGCACCTCCCCCAAGCTTGGCAGTTGCCAAGGGGAGTGCCCATACCCATGTGATTATGTCACCTTTGTTGTTGGCGGTGGAGGTGTTGTTGATGATGCAAGCTTGTCGTCCACCTTGCATGGCATAGGCTCACCCTCATAGAAGGATGATCGAGTCTCCGAATCCTCAAATCTGCAATGGAAATAGCTCAAAACAAAAACAGAGGATATTTGCATGATACGGTCGTCAAAACCTTCGGGAGATTATATAATGAAACTTTACCGACCAAAATACGTATCGTGCAAGAAAACGGAGTCCGGAGGGCACACGAGGTGCTCACGAGGTAGGGGGCGCGCCCAGGGGGTAGGGCGCGCCCTCCACTCTCGTGGAGGCCTCGTGTCCTCCCCGGACTACTACTTATTTTTCTATTTTTCTAAATATTCCAAAATGGAGAAATATTGCCTTAGAATTTGTTTTGGAGTCGGTTTACTTACCGTAACACATACCTATTCCTTTTTGATTATCGGAACATTCTGGAAAGTGCCCCTTATGTATTCCTCCGGGGTTACGGTTTCAATAACATTGGTTTCAACATTTATAGGATTACCTGAGATATAGTGTTTGATTCTTTAACCGTTTACCACCTTTGGATTTGTGCCTTCGAAAATGTTGATTTTTATGGCACCGGAACGATAGACCTCCTTGATAACGTAGGGACCTTCCCATTTAGAGAGAAGTTTTCCTGCAAAAAATCTTAAACGAGAGTTGTATAGCAATACATAATCACCTACATTGAACTCACGCTTTTGTATCCTTTTGTCATGCCATCTTTTAACTTTTTCTTTAAACAACTTGGCATTTTCATAAGCTTGGGTTCTCCATTCATCAAGTGAGCTTATATCAAATAACCTCTTCTCACCGGCAAGTTTGAAATCATAGTTGAGCTCTTTAATAGCCTAATATGCCTTATGTTCTAGTTCAAGAGGTAAGTGACATGTTTTTCCATAAACCATTTTATACGGAGACATACCCATAGGATTCTTATATGCAGTTCTATATGCCCATAATGCATCATCAAGTTTCTTGGACCAATTCTTTCTAGACCTATTAACAGTCTTTTGCAAAATTAATTTGAGCTCTCTATTGCTCAATTCTACTTGACCACTAGACTGTGGGTGATAAGGAGATGCAATTCTATGATTAACGTCATATTTAGCAAGCATTTTACGGAAAGCACCATGAATAAAATGTGAACCACCATCAGTCATTAAATATCTAGGGATTCCAAACCTCGGAAAAATAACTTCCTTAAGCATTTTAATAGAAGTGTTATGATCAGCACTACTAGTTGGAATAGCTTCTACCCACTTAGTAACATAATCAACAACAACTAAAATATGTGTATATCCATTAGAGGCGGAAAAGGTCCCATATAATCAAAGCCCCAAACATCAAATGGTTCAATAACAAGTGAATAATTCATAGGCATTTCTTGACGTCTACTAATATTACCAATTCTTTGACATTCATCGCAAGAAAAACAAACTTACGGGCATCTTTGAAGAGAGTGGGCCAATAAAAACCGGATTGCAATACCTTATGTGCAGTTCTATCTCTAGCGTGGTGTCTTCCATAAGCTTCAGAGTGACACTTGCGTATGATCTGTTCCTGTTCATGCTCAGGCACACAACATCTAATAACACCATCTACTCCTTCTTTATAAAGATGTGGGTCATCCCAAAAGTAATGCCGTAAACCATAAAAGAACTTTTTCTTTTGTTGGTATGTGAAGCTAGGTGGTATAAATTTAGCAACAATATAATTAGCATAATCAGCATACCATGGAGTGCTATGAGAAGTACTTATGACATTTAATTGTTCATCAGGAAAGCTATCATCAATAGGTAGTGGGTCATCAAGAACATTCTCTAACCTAGATAAGTTGTCTGCAACGGGGTTCTCAGCTCCTTTTCTATCAACAATATGCAAATCAAATTCTTGCAGCAAGAGAACCCATCTAATAAGTCTAGGTTTAGCATCTTTCTTTTCCATAAGATATTTAATAGCAGCATGATTTGTGTGAATAATTACTTTAGAATCAACAATATAGGGTCTGAATTTATCACAAGCAAATACAACTGCTAAAAGTTCCTTTTCGGTAGTAGCATAATTTCTTTGAGCATTGTCTAGAGTCTTACTAGCATAATGGATACCATTTAATTTCTTATCAACTCTTTGCCCTAGAACAGCACCTACCGACATAATCACTAGCATCACACATAATTTCAAAGGGTAAATTCAAATCGGTGGCTGAACAATAGATGCGAGAGACTAATGCTTTCTTAAGTATTTCAAATGCTTCTACACAATCATCATCAAAGACAAATGGTACATCCTTTTGTAATAAATTAGTCGAGGTCGAGAAATTTTTGAGAAGTCCTTAATGAACCTCCTATAAAATCCGGCGTGACCAAGGAAACTTCTTATACCTTTGATGTCCTTGGGACATGGCATCTTTAAATAACATCAACCTTGGCTTTATCAACTTCAATACCTCTTTCCGGAAACTTTGTGTCCCAAGACAATACCTTCATTAACCATAAAGTGGCACTTTTCCCAATTCAAGACAAGATTAGTTTCTTCACATCTCTGCAAAACTCGATCAAGATTGCTCAAGCAATCATCAAAAGAGGAATGATAGACGGAAAAGTCGTCCATGAAAACCTCACAAATCTTTTCACAAAATCGGAGAATATAGCCATCATGCATCTTTGAAAGGTAGCAGGTGCATTACATAAACCAAAAGGCATACGTCTATAAGCAAAAGTACCAAAAGTGCATGTAAAAGTAGTCTTTGATTGATCTTTAGCCGACACAGGTATTTGAGAGAAACCAGAATAACCATCTAGAAAGCAATAATGTGTATGTTTGCATAATCTTTCTAGCATTTGATCAATAAAAGGTAAGGGATAATGATCTTTCTTAGTAGCTTTATTTAATTTGCGGAAATCAATTACCATCCTATAACCTGTGATAATTCTTTGCGGAATCAATTCATCTTTATCATTAGGGACAACAGTAATACCTCCCTTCTTAGGGACACAATGGACAAGACTTACCTTGACTATCGACAACGGGATAAATTATACCTGCCTCCGAGGAGCTTGAGTATTTCTTTTCTTACCACTTCTTTCATTTTAGGATTCAAACATCATTGAGGATCACGAACTGGTTTGGCATCCGCTTCCAAATTAATTTTATCTTTGACATAGAGTGGGACTAATGCCCTTAAGATCATCAAGAGTATATCCAATAGCGGCACGGTGCTTCTTGAGTTTTCAATAATCTTTCTTCTTCATGCTCTGAAAGGTTAGCACTAATAATAACAGGATATATTTTCTTTTCATCAAGATAAGCGTATTTAAGATTATCAGGCAACGGTTTAAGCTCAAACACGGGATCACCCTTAGGTGGAGGCGGATCCCCTAGGATTTCAACAGGCAAATTATGTTTCAGAATAGGTTCTTGTTTAAAGAATACTTCATCTATTTCCCTTCATTCATTCATAAACATATCATTTTCATGGTCTAGCAAATAGTGTTCTAAAGGATCACTAGGAGGTACGGCAATAGAAGCAAGATGATGTAGGGTGGAACCCTACGTGGATGATCTTTCACGTTTGGAGTGGATCCTACGGGGAATCACGAAGAACACGCGGAAGAACAAAGGGAAACACGGAGGAAACGAGAGAGAGATCGCTCAACCAACAAGGAATCAATCACACAAGTGCTAGATCACCGAACACAAAGAGGTACATATGATCCACAATCAACAAAGGTAAGGATACACGAGTAGCCGTTCTTCTCCGAGAGGAGGTCTTGATGGGGTCCACCCTAGAAGGGGGTCTTGAATCCGCTTGGGGGATCTTCTCCGTAGAGGTCCTGAGCTCCGAGGAGAAGTAAGCAAGTGGATGAGCAAGGCTCTCACACAAACATGAGCTAAACCTAAGCTAACCCTAGAAAGAGGAAGGGGATGGAGTATATATAGTCTAGGTGGCGAAGGGGTACATGGGCCTCGGCCGGATGCCTTCTGCCTTGACGCAGGGGAGGCCCGATGTCCGCGCGTCGGGCCGGATGTCCGGGCCTTCACGAGGCGCCGGATGTCCGGGCTAGCAGGCCGGATGTCCGGGCTGGTGCGGCCACTTCTGCCGAATCGGGTGCGTGGCGCCGGATTTCCGGGCAAAGGGCCTGATTTCCGGGGCTTCGGGGAAGGCCGGATGTCCGGGGCGCGGGGCCGGATGTCCGGGCCCTGTAGCTTTTCTGGCTGGGCTGCGGCTGCTGTGTTGGCATCTCCAGGGGCCGGATGTCCGGGGTCTTGGCCGGATGTCCGGGGCCTGGAAGGTGAATTTGCCCGTTTCCGTGGTTCTCTTCATCCGTGGACTTGGCGGCTCGTCCGTCTTCACGTTCATCTTGAAGGCTCCTCTTGACACTGATCATGCATAGCATATCGGACTTAGGTAGTAGCCATGTCTCGAGTGGGTCATATGTGATATCACTAAGGAAGGAAGTCACCTCGTTCTCGAGAGCTCTAGCTCTAGCTCGTGTCAAGGGTCCTCTTGGCTCTTGATGAGACGGTTGTAGGTCCATGGGGATGATCGTGGGATGCTCCGCATCATCTCCCCTCCCTTGGGAAAGATCCGACCTCGGATCGAAATCCTCATCACCATGGAAAGCGGTTGTCGTGGGCGGACTTGCATTTGGACGGAGTGGAAGTCATGGCGCAATCCAAGTACTTGAAGATGTCGTCGGGATGGTAGACATGCAAAGAGAGCAAACACAAACGACACTCGGAAATACAATGGTTAGCACACACAAAGTGTCCATCATGTAAGAATGAGTCCGTGAGGCAAGATTGTTCATGACAAAGCACATGCTTAGCAAGATAATATGGAATGAGATGTAAAGCATTCATTGTGCACACAAATGTGTTGTAAATATGATCAATGCAACCACGGTGCAAAATGATGTCATAGTGAGACGGTTTATCAATAGCATGAATATGGCAATGGATGCTCAACATGTGTATGTTATCATGCAATTGATGATGGGCAATATGATCATGATGTATGAATATGCCATCAATGAAGATCACAACAAATTTGCTAAGGAAGTGAACAAGCTCATATATCATGGATGACATGGGAATACAAGATGCAACAAGGCAATCATAATGTGAGTCAATCCATGCATAAGACGCAAATTTGCTATGGGTATGATATGTCCATCGAGCATGACATGTATGAGCACAATCAACAAATATGAAGGTGTGGGTGCAATGTGTCAAAGGAGTGTTGATGTACCAATGCTCGATGTCATGGCATGAGTGGAGGTTCGAAGGTGCATCCCATAAGTCCGAGTGCTCCTCAATGTGAAGGTCCATAGAGTCGACCTCCAATGTCGATCCTCCATCCAATAGATGTATCATGTGGACAATAAGAAGGAAACAACAATGAAAGAAGGACCCATCCAATATGCAAACTTGAGGATGGCTCAAAGGGAAGGAGTTCACCTTTAGTAGATTCTACAAATGTTGGTGTTGCACTGGCGTGTATGCCTTCACATGACCAAGTTATGCATAACGGCATCGCCTTGTGAAACCTCCAAAATGAAAGAACATGACAAACACTCGGAAAAACAAATGAGGTTAGCGGAAGTGCAAAACCTATCATTCGAGTGGTAAGATACCCAACAAGTGTATGCATCATGCTCATCATAAGAAAGTACAAGGGAGCGTGTCATAGTATGGAGGCATATGATGCAAGAACAACCAAGTACAATAGGCTCAATCAAACAAGCATGCATCACAAGTAAGGTGTCAAAGTCTCCAAGATCAATAAGTATAGTATAGTTGCACTCAATACAAGTGGATGTGAGAGAGGCAACTAATGGACACAAGAGACAATGATCTAGATATATCATGTGAGAGGCATGAGCATATATGTCATCAACCCAAGAAAGCAAGTAATAGTGGAACATGGGTGATGCAACATAGCAAGCAATCCAAGCGATCAAGTCAAGCAAGCTATTGGTGCAAAGATGCAACATACTAGGAGGAATCATGGCAAGCATGTCATTGGTGCAAATAGTGTGCATGAATAATTCACATGACATAGCACAAGCATGAAAGCAAGATATGAGTAAAATGTCATCAATGTATTGGCGAGAGACCATATGTAAATAGCAATGGGGCATCATGACTCTCCCAACACAACAATCATCAATAACATGGGGCACATGATAAATATGGCAATAGCAACAAGGGTCTCCACCAAGCATGCAAATACACATAGGAATATCATAATTGTGCATCATGGGTAAATGCAAGCAAGGGTCACAATTGAATGGCAAAGGCATAGGAGCAAGCATAGCATGCAATGTGAACACGGTAAAATGAGCATAAGGTGACAAGTGGTAAATAGCCCATAGCCGTGTGAGAGCCAAGTAGAAGAGATGCGCGTAGTCCTTACACGAAGGGAGCGGTGGTAAGGATAGTCCACGGGATCCCAAAGCATCGTTGCTCTCAAGAGCTCGTTTCGTCAACTCTTGGTATTGAGAAGTTGACGAGTATACATGAGTACCTACACAAAACAAAGACAAAGGAAAAATTATTGTGTGCGTGGTAGATGTACACATCATCCATCATGATGCATGCGTGCATGTGTCGGTGAGCACAAAATAGCCAATGCTCAAATAAATGAGATGCGTGATATAGAAACATGTCATCCATCATGATAGGTTTGTTGTTATGCATGGCATAATGGAGACTCGAATTGTGTAATGCATCTTGGGAAATATCGAGAGCATTGTTATTCATGGAATGCATATGGTTCACGCAATTATGGGAATCATGCAAAGTATGAGACGCATCAAAATCTCCTAATATGTATGAGGAAACTATGGGGTCTCCTCATGAGCAAGAGTAGAAACATCACGTGGAGAATATTGACAACATCCAAAACAATGCATATTGAAACAATGTGATCATGGCATGTCATAGTAGAGGAATTGCACAAATCATGTAAAGGAGGCATGGCAATATCATCACAAGAGAAGCAAAAGCCAATGACCATCATCTAAATCATCTATGCCATAAGTGCAAATAGGGTTTATTTTAATGGGGCATGCATAGTTACTATGTTGAGATTGAAATGATGCAATATGGGAGATCTCACTCATAGCATATGACAAGTTCAAAGGATTATCAAACATAATGTGACCAATAGAATTTTCACATGATATCCTATGGAGCATAACATCACAACTAGGCAACTCAACATGCTCATCATCATATTCATCATAAATAGGTAAGTCAAGGCATGAAGAAGTTTCACTAGCATGAAGCATGGTAATAGGTGGGTCAACATCATGGGAGCAATCGATGTCAAGAGAGTCCACTAGTGGGACAAGAAAAGCACCATCACCTATGTTACCTTTGGAGCGTCGCTCATGTGTTGTAGGTGAGGTGTCGAAGATCCACTCGTTGTCATCTTCATTTTTATGGAACCATGTGGGGGGTGCCTCATTATCCATCATGGCCATCGTTTTTCCCTTTGGAGGGATGGACTCGTCGAGGATAGGCATGTCGTCATGTAGGAGACCTTGCACCAAAGAAGAAAACACACTAGGAGTAGAGGTTAAGTAGTTAGAAATCATGGTGGCCTCACATGCCGTGTCAACTACCTCACTCACTAAGTGTTGTGGCTCACTCACTCTCAATATGATGCTCTCACTCATATGGTTGGTGGAGTCACTCAAATGGCTCTCAACCTCACATAGGATGTGTGGCATGCTCTCATGTGTGGGGCTAGTGGTGGTCACACTCATCCTCTCATAGGAAATGCTCTCAGTGTCACGTATGGTGGAGTCACTCATGTCACTCATGGGGTGGTGGCTCTCCTCACATGGCAATTGGAGCATCTCGACATATGTGGGTGCCGGAGAGATGTAGGTGTAAATGTCTCCATGCGCGGTCGCGTAGCTTGACTCGGAGTATGAGTCCGATGTGGGCGTCGTCTTCATGTTGTTGAGGAGGTCCGCGCTCGTCGCCGTGGTCGAAGGGGATGGCCCTTGCTCGACCGTCTTGTCACCGTATTGGTGTTGGAGGCCCATATGATGTGGCACCTCATACCTCGTCTCCACGACCGAAGGGAGTTTCCCATGCTCGGCCATCTTCCTTGAGGGGCTTCCGAAGATGGAAGTGTCGCCCTCGCTCGTAGGTGGTCGCCTTGGACTTGATGAAGTCGACGTAGGCGTACACGTGGGAAGTAGGCGAAGATGTTGTACGTCCAAAGGCGAAGATGTCTTGATTGCACTTGGCGAAGATGCCGAAGTGGTTGTTGTAGCCGTAGCGCCGTCTTGGTGGTGCTCGTCTCGCGGTCTTCTCTCGTGCTTATGAAGCTTCGACTTGGCGTGAAGTAGGGCTTGTTGGGACTTGTGCATTTGCGCTTGTGGAGCATCTTCATGATGATGATGTCGTTGTCGTGCTTGAGCTCCTTGGCGTTAAATGCGTCGTCATGCACATGATGCTTGAGGTGACTTGCCCTTCATGGCGATGTTGATCACGAACATGATGGTGGTCGCCATGTAGATGTGGACGAGGACGATTTGCACTTGCGTCGTTTCCGGCGCTCCGAAGACTTGTGGCTTGAATGTCGCCGCCTTTGAAGATGACGAAGGGAAGTAGACTTGATCAAGGCTCTAATCTCCTCCATCCTTGCATCTTGCTCCTCTTTATGTGCGGCAAGCTTCTTGTCGATGTAGTCCCTTCTCCTTGCTTCGGAGTGATGAATGTCGATGGAGATGTTCTCGATGCGCTCTCGCAATCTTGATTGTGTGCCTTGCACTTGTCGTTGTAGATCGAAGATAGATGCTTTGGTGATGTAGTTGTTCACGCCGTCGTTGTTGTCGAGGACCGAAGAGGAAATGCCTTGCCTATCCGTCACAAGAATCGAGCAAATATGAGTGGGAGAAAGAGAAGAACTTATACCAATGTACCTTGACCGATGTTGACAATGAATCAAGTTCACTCAAATGCGGACAATGAAATAGCACTATTGGTACCAATCCTTGTCGGTTCTCACACCTACACAAGTAAAGTTTATGGAGGAGCTCTGTGAGGATAGTGGCACAAAAATTTAATGCAAAATGTTAGCAAGAGTCAATAATGTTGAAAGAGATTCACAAATTCGCAAGTGAAACAAATGGACCAATAGCAAAGAATGGCACACGGAAACACACACACGGATAGATAAATGGGGTCGTGCAACCAAGGAATGAGCACAAAATGTGGAATCCACGGAAAACGCTCATGTTGCACAACTCAAGAGAGACGCTAGCACGATTGCTCAATAGGCGGAAACACTTGTTCACAACCTATAAGATGCAAAATGGATAAACTTCTATCCCAAGTATGCTATGTATGTATGGTTCCCGGTGTTTCTCTCAAGATGATCCAAGATGATCGGATATGACAATCTTATATGCAATGTGGTATGATGCTATGGCACTTGCTTACAAGCTTCTTTGCTCTCTTTCTTTTGCTTAAAAGCTTTTTTTCTATGGCCACTTTGCACAATGCACAAACCAAGATAGCAATTGTGTGTATGCGGGAACAAACTTGTGACACAAGATATGATACCAATATATGCACCACAATGATATGGTATATATGCTATGGGAAGTATGATCACTAATGTGCACAAGTAAAATTGCCGGAAATACTCAAATGGCTAGTCTCGATAGGCAAGTAACGCAAAAGTAAGGCTAGGGGTTAACAATGCAATGGCAAGCGGAATATACAATGGAGGGATACCACGATACCAAGTTAATATGGAGGTTACCGTTCGGCGATGATGAGTAGCGGTGTTCTTGATGTAGATACCAAGATGATGGAGACTCGTCCCTAAGTAGCCGAAACACCTTAGGAAACGGAAAAACCGCGAACTCAAAATCTCAAACGTCAAATGTCAAAATGGTGGTAGCGGGAATGCGGTGGTGGTTTGCACTTGGCAATGCGGAAGTGGAATGATGGGCTATACACGTGTCGGAGTTGAAGTTGCCGTCCCTAAGTAGCGAAACACCTTAGGAGACACAAGCCACAACTCAAACAAGCTCAAACAACTATTGGGTTAAGTTGAGGTGGTTGAAGTGTATGGTGGGCAAGCCTATGCGGAAGTTATGGTGGTGGTGGTGGTTGATGAAGATGCAGCCGTCCCTAAGTAGCCTAAACACCTTAGGAGACTCGAATCACAACTCAAACAACCTCAAATGCAAAGGGAACAAAATTGGTTAGGTTGCGGAAGTCGGTGGTGGTTATCACGGAGGATGTGGTGGAAGCCCTAGGCAAAGATGCCAAAGTTTTGAAAATTTGATGGAGTCAAATGGTGGTGGTAGTATTTTTATGGGATGGGGGATGTCAATAGCTTCAAAACGAGCTAAAGAACGTCAAAAACGGACTCCGGATGAATTTGTTATGGAAAAAACGGTGAAACGGGGAGGCTAAAATCTACAGGGGCCGGATATCCGGGGGTAGGACCGGATTTCCGGGGGTGTATGTCCAGAACCGAGCAGATTTGGTGCTCCAGGGGCCGGATGTCCGGCTTGGGGCCCGGATGTCCGGCGTGAGGCCCGGATGTCTTGCCCGACGAATCCAGATCTCGTTTGGGGCCGAAATTTTTGAATTGGGGGCGAAAATTGATGATTTCGGGGGCAAAATTTGATGGATTTCGTGGAGGAAAGATGGGGAAACTTGGGGAGATGCTGGATCCACTTGAAACCAAGCAAATCCATGGATCAAAATCAACAAAACATCATCAAAACTAACAAATCACAAAAAAATTGGGGCTATTTTTGGTGGAGATTTTCGGATTTAGGACGAAATCAACAAAATCAAGCTAGAAATCACGGGGTAGGGGCTCCAAAAACGTGATCAACGTGGCTCATGATACCAAGATGATGTAGGGTGGAACCCTACGTGGATGATCTTTAACGTTTGGAGTGGATCCTACGGGGAATCACGAAGAACACGCGGAAGAACAAAGGGAAACACGGAGGAAACGAGAGAGAGATCGCTCAACCAACAAGGAATCAATCACACAAGTGCTAGATCACCGAACACAAAGAGGTACATATGATCTACAATCAACAAAGGTAAGGATACACGAGTAGCCGTTCTTCTCCGAGAGGAGGTCTTGATGGGGTCCACCCTAGAAGGGGTCTTGAATCCGCTTGGGGGATCTTCTCCAGAGAGGTCCCGAGCTCGAGGAGAAGTAAGCAAGTGGATGAGCAAGGCTCTCACACAAACATGAGCTAAACCTAAGCTAACCCTAGAAGGAGGAAGGGGATGGAGTATATATAGTCTAGGGGGCGAAGGGGTACATGGGCCTCGGCCCGGATGCACTGCACGCAGGCAGGGGAGGCCCGATGTCCGCGCGTCGGGCCGGATGTCCGGGCCTTCACGAGGCGCCGGATGTCCGGCTAGCGGGCGGATGTCCGGCTGGTGCGGCCACTTCGCCGAATCGGGTGCGTGGCCGGATTTCGGGCAAAGGGCCTGATTCCGGGCCGGGAAGGCCGGATGTCCGGCGCGGGCGGATGTCCGGACCTGTAGCTTTTTCGCTGGGCTGCCGCTGTGTTGGCATCTCCAAGGGCGGATGTCCGGGGTCTTGGCGGATGTCCGGGGCTGGAAGGTGAATTTGCCCGCTTCCGTGGTTCTCTTCATCCGTGGACTTGGCGGTTCGTCCGTCTTCACGTTCATCTTGGAAGGCTCCTCTTGACACCTGATCATGCATAGCATATCGGACTTAGGTAGTAGCCATGTCTCGAGTGGGTCATATGTGATATCACTAAGGAAGGAAGTCACCTCGTTCTCGAGAGCTCTAGCTCTAGCTCGTGTCAAGGGTCCTCTTGGCTCTTGATGAGACGGTTGTAGGTCCATGGGGATGATCGTGGGATGCTCCGCATCACAAGACCAATAATTTCATCCTTACTAGGCAATTCTTCCTCACGATGTTGTTTACTAAATTTAGAGAAATTAAACTCATGAACCATATCATCCAAGCCAACAGTAACAACATTCTTTTTGCAGTCTATCGTAGCATTAATGATTCAAGAAGGGTCTACCAAAAATAATGGGACAAAAGGTATCTTGTGGAGAACCAAGAACAAGGAAATCAGCGGGATATTTGGTTTTTCCACACAAGACTTCAACATCTCTAACAATTCCCATTGCAGATATAGTATCTCTATTGGCAAGTATAACTGTAACATCAATATCTTCTAACTCAAAGAGTGCGATATCATGCATAATTTCTTTATATAAGTCAATGGGTATAACACTAGCACTAGCACCCATATCACATAAGCCATGATAACAATGATCTCCTATTTTAACAAAAATAACAGGCACGCCTATCACAGGTCTATGTTTATCTCTATCACAGGGTTTAGCAATTCTAGCAGTTTCACCAGAGAATTGAATGACATGGCCATCAATATTATCAGACAAGAGATCTTTAACAATAGCAATATTAGGTTCTACTTTGACTTGCTCAGGAGGTGTATAAGTTCTAATATTGCTTTTACGAACAACAGTTGAAGATTTAGCATGATCCTTTACTCTAACAGGGAAATGTGGTTTCTCAACATAAGAGGTAGGAACAATAGGATCATTATAAGTGACAGTCTTTTCTTCAACTTTAATAGGTGCAACTACTTTCACTTCTATGGGAGGGTGATATTTAAACCACTTCTCTTTAGGGAGATCAACATAAGTAGCAAAAGATTCACAGAAAGAAGCTACTATCTCTGAGCCAAGTCCATATTTAGTGCTAAACTTACAGAAACTATCGGTATCCATAAAAGATTTAACACAATCAAACTTAGGTGTCATACCTGACTCCTTACCTTCGTCGAGGTCCCAATCTTCAGAGTTGCGTTTAATTCTATCCAATAAATTCCATCTAAATTCAATAGGCTTCATCATAAAAGAGCCAGCACAAGAAGTATCGAGCATGGTTTGATTATTATGAGAAAGCCGAGCATAAAAATTCTAAAGAATTGTTTCTCTTGAGAGGTCATGATTGGGGCATGAATATAACATTGATTTAAGCCTCCCCCAAGCTTGAGCGATGCTTTCTCCTTCGCGAGGCCAAAAATTATATATATATTTGCGATCACGATGAACAAGATGCATAGGGTAATACTTTTGATGAAATTCCAATTTCACTCTTTTATAGTTCCATGATCTCGTATCATCACATAGCCTATACCATGTCAACGCGTCTCCCTCCAAAGATAAAGGGAAAGCCTTCTTCTTAACAACATCATCGGGTATAGCTGCAAGCTTAAATAGTCCACAAATATCATCCACATAGCGTAGATGCTCGTCAGGATGCTTTGTTCCATCTCCTGCAAAAGTGTTAGCTAGCAGTTTTTCCATCATACCCGAAGGGAATTCAACAGGAGTTTCATTTTCGATAGGTTCAGTAGGTTGAGTAGGTTGAGGAGCAACTCTTTGCTCTGCTGGACAGGGTGAAGATACCCCGAACAAGCCCCTCAGACAATTACTTTCCATAGTAACAAGTGACAGAAAATTTCAGCACACTAAATAAATTTTTCCTTACCAAATTCCACCTACCAAAGGCGCTACACTCCCCGGCAACGGCGCCAGAAAAGAGTCTTGATGACCCACAAGTATAGGGGATCTATCATAGTCCTTTCGATAAGTAAGAGTGCCGAACCCAACGAGGAGCGAAGGAAATGATAAGCGGTTTTCAGCAAGGTATTCTCTTGCAAATCTTGAAATAAGTGGTAACAGATAGTTTTGTGATAAGGTAAATTGTAACGAGCAACAAGTAACAAAAGTAAATAAGGTGCAGCAAGGTGGCCCAATCCTTTTTGTAGCAAAGTACAAGCCGGAACAAACTCTTATAATAGGAAAAGCGCTCCCCAGGACACATGGGAATATCGTCAAGCTAGTTTTCATCACGTTCATATGGTTCGCGTTCGGTACTTTGATAATTTGATACGTGGGTGGACCGGTGCTTGGGTTCTGCTCTTACTTGAACAAGCATCCCACTTATGATTAACCTCTATTGCAAGCATCCGCAACTACAACAAAAGTATTAAGGTAAACCTAACCATAGCATCAAACATATGGATCCAAATCAGCCCCTTACGAAGCAACACATAAACTAGGGTTTAAACTTACATCACTCTAGCAACCCATCATCTACTTATTACTTCCCAATGCCTTCCTCTAGGCCCAAATAATGGTGAAGTGTTATGTAGTTGACGTTCACATAACACCACTAGAGATTAGACAACATACATCTCATCAGAATATCGAACGAATACCAAATTCACATGACTACTAATAGCAAGACTTCTCCCTTGTCCTCGGGAACAAACGTAACTACTCACAAAGCATATTCATGTTCATAATCAGAGGGGTAATAATATGCATAAAGGATCTGAACATATGATCTTCCACGAAGTAAACCAACTAGCATCAACTACAAGGAGTAATCAACACTACTAGCAACATACTAGCACCAATCCCGGACTTAGAGACAAGAATTGGATACAAGAAATGAACTAGGGTCTGGAGATGAGATGGTGCTGGTGAGGATGTTGATTGAGATTTCCCTCTCCCGATGAGAGGAGCGTTGGTGATGATGATGACGATGATTTCCCCCTCCCGGAGGGAAGTGTCCCCGGCAGAACAGCTCTGCCGGAGCCCTAGATTGGTTCCGCCAATGTTCCACCTCATGGCAGCGGAGTCTCGTCCCAAAAGGTTGCCTCTGATTTTTTTTCTCATCGAAAGAGCTCATATAGGAGAAGATGGGCATCGGAGAGCCACCAGGGGGCCCACGAGGTAGGGGGCGCGCCCAGGGGGGAGGGCGCGCCCCCACCCTCGTGAGCAGGGTGTGGGCCCCCTGGCCTTCATCTTTGGCGATGATTTTTCTTTATTAATTCTAAGGTATTCCGTGGAGTTTCAGGACTTTTGGAGTTCTTGTGAGAATAGGCCTTCAATATTTGCTCCTTTTCCAGCCAAGAATTCCAGCTGCCGGCATTCTCCCTCTTCATGTAAACCTTGTAAAATAAGAGAGAATAGCCATAGGTATTGTGACATAACGTGAAATAACAGCCCATAATGCGATAAATATCGATATAAAAGCATGATGCAAAATGGACGTATCATAGGGTGCTACAATGTCGGCGCTCAGGTGCGACACCTATGGGATCACCCGGAATCCCTACTATGGTTGGCGGGGCGTGGGGCTGCGCAAAGAGCGGGTTGAGAAGATCAACACGGGGGGATTTTTACCCAGGTCCGGGATGCAAACGATGCGTAAAACCCTAGTCCTGCTTTGTGTGTATTTAGTGTTCTTGAGCTCTTGAACTAGCTGCGGTGCATGCCCAGTCCAAACAGGCCCCGTCCTCCCTTAGTACCCCTCAGGCCTCCTTTTATATGTCAAAGGGGTTGCCAAAGTGGCACAGAGGAGGTGGAAAGTGTGTACAGTGTACAAGTTTATCTCTTGACATCATAGGACAAACACATTTAATGCGCCACCTATGTGTCCTCTTGCTTTAACGGGGACGGCAAAAAAGCTCGTCCCGTCTATCACCGCCTCACCTTGATTTGACACGTGTCCAAGGTTACGAGGCATGCAGCGCCATGCTGGGTGGGTGGCTGCTGAGCTGGTGCGGTGGCAGGGTCTTCACGAAGATATGCATGCCACCACGTAGGTGCTTGGCTAGTTGGCCCAGAAGCTGCATGCTGCCACGCAGGCGCTCGCCTAGTTGGCGGGCTGGCCGCCACGTCGGAATGGGTGTGGGATAGCGAAACTCTGGCAAGTGCGGGCCTAGCCTTGGCACCGCAGATGTCCCCGCAAGGGTTTTTCCGGGGTCTCGTGGGCGTCCCCGGAAAGGATCTTGCCGGGGATTTTCGTCTTCTGGTTCTCATCTAGTTTTGTAGGCCTTTGGTCCATACAAAGATCTGCATGCCACTACGCAAGGCACTCCTGAGTCTTGTCCTTGACGCTGTCGATGGTGCCAGAGCTCTCAGGCTCAAGGGTGGTGGCCTTGCTGGTGTTGGGCAGGTTGCCCCGGCAAGACTCTTGCCGGGGCTACGTAGGCCTTGTCGGGGGAAGCCCATCTTGTCCCTTTGCTCTTTAGGCTTCTGGCTTGAGTGCTGCTTCGGCAGCCTTGTATCTTTGCTTCCTCTGCTTTGTCAAGCATGGCCACAAGTGCGGCTATGACTGCCCGTGCACAAGTAAAGGGGTACAGAAAGGCCCCTTCTTTTGTACACCGACAGGAGCCCCCAGGCCTAGGCCACACATAAGCGCAGAGCTTTGTTGGGCCAGGCCGGAGCAATCTTGGCGAACGCACGCGTGGCGCATCGTTAGTCGCAGTAATCCCTTCGCCAGTTGGGATTCCCCATTACCCGCATTGAGTGCGTGACGTGGGGGTCGTGCGTGGAGCGGTTGCAGCACCCTTGCGTCACGTCGCGGTGAATAGTAAAGAGGCGGCTCACGTTTTCCCCATAAAAGAGAAAACTGCAGGGGCGCTGCTCATTTTACCCTCTGTACCTTTTCCAATCTTGGAAACCGCCGTTCCCCTCTTCTTCCTCAAGCACAAATCGAAGCTTTCGCCTCTGCTCGCCGCCGCCTCGCCCCCATTGCCGTTGATCCCTCACTCCCTCTCAGCTGCCATGGTGCCCAAGACGAGCAAGGGCAAGGGAGCGGCCAAGAACGACGGAGGGGAGGAGGCGCTGGAGAGCGATTTGGTGGAGCTTCGGACATAGCGCGCCCTTTTCACCTCGACGGTCGATGCGCTCACCCTCAGGGACATGTTCAGGCCCCTGTGGGGAAGGGATACGTCGGGGCACCCTGCCACGCGCATCGTCCCTACCCCTTTTGCCGAGGCCGGTCCAAACCGGTATCCCTTGTTTGTCGATTATTTCTCTTGTGGGCTTTGCCCCTCTTTCTTAGATTTCTTCAACGACATCATGCACACCTATGGCTTCCACCTTCTGGATTTCACGCTGAACGCCGTGTCGTGCATGGCCTTCTTCGCCCATCTCCGTGAGGGCTTCGCCGGGGTACACCCCAGCATGGCGCTCTTCTGGCATTACTTCACCCCTCACATCCAGCCGGGGGGCGCCATCTCTGGCTGCATCACCTGGATCCCGAGCAACCAGAGCAGGGGCACATACCCGGAGGGTTCCCAGAAGTAGAGGTGGGAAGAGTGGTGGGGCCGGTGGTGCTGGATCGAGGAGGCAGATCCGCAGGAGTTCTCCCAGGTCCGTCGGAAGCCGCCGGTTCACGGCAAAGACTGGAGCGATGTCGACGCCAACGACAAGAAGCTCACGGTTGCCACCACCAGGATGCATTGCCTCACCACGGCCGGGCTCACTCTCGAGATGATTGGGGCTGACTTCATCCCCCGCCAGATTGCCCTATTGCACAACAAGTGGGGGCCGGCCTGGGACTTCAAGAACACGACCGACATCATGAAGCTCCACCCCGGCATGAAACACAACTTCACGGTGCTGCAGCACGCCCACCTCTGCCAGAGGCTTTTTCAGCTCAAGGTCGACGAGGCTGGCGGGGTCGAGAGGACCGGCAAGGCCGAGAAGGCCGGCAAGGTCATCAAGGCCGGCGGGTCTCTGTTTGGGTTGCCAGCGGGAGTGGTCCCATTGTGAAACAACTCTTGCCAGACCACCATGATGCCGGACTTCAAGCGCACGACTTCGATCCAACCTGGGCCAAGCAGGAAGCGGAGCAGGTGTAGGCATTCTTCGACAACCTGTCGAAGAGGTATATTCGTGACGAGCCACTGCTCGTCCGCGACACCACCCAGGAAGAGCTGGCTTACATCGACGCTAGGGCGGAGGACGCGGCACTTGCTAAGGAGGCCGACAGCGTCGGCACCATGGAGGATGAGGCCGACACGGCCGCAGAAGAGAAAGAGTTTGCCGAGTGTGCGGTGTCTGCCGAGTGTTTGTTGAGGATCATGGTGCGCTTGTTTGTACACACAAAGGACTTGTGGCCTCGGCTGCCGCATGTGAAGCATTTGAAGGAACTTGTCTTGATGGTCTCATCGGTTAGGCTACATGATGATGAAGCTCTCGGCTTGAAGTTTCTTGTAGTAGGAGGACGGCTTGAGGGTGTCGAAGTTTTCTTGTAACTTGACTTTGTCGGTGTACAAAACTAGGGGCACATTTTTGTACCCCTTTACCTATGCACGGGCAGTTAGAGCCACGCCCGAGACCACACCAAGCAGAGCAAGGGAGGTGAGCCAAGGTAAGACCGAAGCCCAAGATGGCCAGAGCAACGCCAAGACCAAGACCACAAAGAGCAGAGGGACGAAGCAGGTTCCCCCAGCAAGACCCTTGCCGGGGCAACCTCGGCGGCCCCGGCAACATCCTTGCCGGGACAGCTCGCCCCACACCACCCTTGAGCCCACGGCCGTCAAACGCCATCATCAATGTGGGGCCAGGGCTCAAGATGGAACCTCTGTGGTGGCATGCAGATCTTTGTGAAGACATATTCAAGGTCAGATGAGGATTAGAAGGCTACCAAGGCCCCCGGCAAGACCCTTGCCGGGGAAGACGGCACGCTTCGACAAGACCCTTGCCGGGCCTCCCGGCAAGGCCCTCGCCAAGCGCACCAGCAGGGCCACCGTTAGGCCCACACCAGCCAAGTCTCCGCCGCCGTTCGCATGCAGCTGCCGACCCAACCAGCTGGGCAGGCACCTGTGTGGCGACGTGCGGCCCTTCGTGGAGGCTCCACCACCGCGCCACCTCAGCTGCCTGCCTGCCTACATGGCACCGCATGCATCGCTGGCCAGGGCGCGTGTCGAAGCTCGGAGGAGCGGCAACAGATAGGACGGGCCTCGCCCCCGTCCCTGATAAAGTGAAGGGACACCTAAGCCTCGCATTAAATGCGCTTTGTCCTGTAATACCAGCGATAAGCTCGTGTCGCTGTAGCACCTTTCCACCTCCTGTGTGCCACTGTGGCAACCCCTTTTTCCTATAAAAGGACGCCCGAGGCAACCAGGAGAGGGATTCGGCTTTTTGGAGCTCGTTACACCCCGTAGCTAGTTCAAGAACTCAGAATACATCCACCGAAGCAGGAGTAGGGTTTTACGCATCCTCGCGGCCCGAACCTGGATAAACGAACCGCGTGCTCTCTGTTAGACCCGCTCTTCTCTCAACCCCGTGCCCCGCAACCGCAGTAGGGATTCTTGTGATCCCATAGGTGTCGTTTCCCACCGACATCTTTGGCGCGCCAGGTAGGGGCGCGTTTGTGAGAATCAGTTTTAACAGTTAAGTGAGTGTTTCTTCATCGCGATGGCTCTAAGAGAAGCAGGAGAGGGGGTCGAAACATCAGCGCCGACGCGACTACAAGCAGAAGCTAAGTCACACCGAACCCTGACTACTTTCTTTCCCTTTTGTATAAGGTTATTTCCCTCGGAGATGTTGTGCCTTTGTATGGAAAACCTGCACGCCAGGGGGCTCTCCACTGTCGGCAACGCCCTTGCCCTGTTTCGAGTCTGCTCAACAGCTCAAGCGGCTACGTCGAGAGTGGCAGGGTAGCCTTCCGCGATTGGCAATGCTCTCGATTCTGACTCGAGTCAAGCTCGACAGTTCGAGCGGCCGCGTTAAGAACGGTAAGGTGGCTCGCCCGGCAGCACGCATACCCGGCAGGCCAATGGGATCCGTCCCCAAGACGCCGCCTTGGGCTTCCGCGCCGGGGAGCCTGCCCAGTTGGCATAGGGTGCGCATACAAAGGGAAATTGAACAGGGAAATAACATGCATAGTACTAAAAATGCTGCAGAGTTATGTTACATCAAATTCTTGCCGCGGTTCTAACTAGAGATAGCAATTGTCTTGGTTGTGAACCCGTAGCGGCAGTAAGGAACGGGATGCCTAATCCAGGCGCTGGCCCTCCACCCTTAGAATTCCACCGACACGGCTGATGATGGGCTTGATGCGCTCCCTGAGCGGCGCGAGGTCGACATCCTCCGGCAAGCTCTCCGGTAGCGATGTGTCGAAGTCGAGGTCGGGGTACCAGTGCGCCACCTTGGTTAGAACCTTTGTCATGGCGCCCTAACAAAGCATCCGGGACTCCTCGGCCAGTGAGGCCGCCCGGTTGGCGTGGAGCCGCTCCAGAGCATGGACGACCTTCTCAAAGAACATGGTCAGGCTGCAGTTGGCGCTCACGCTCCGCTCCGGGACATACCTCACGTCCGGCATCCCCATGATGGCCAGCTGCGTGGCGGCCTGGTTGGCGACGGTGGCGAGGCGATCGAGCCAACGGTTCTCGCCCTCCACGTGATCCGCAAAGTTGAGGCCCTCGTTCGTCCGCAACAGCTTCTCGGCCTTCAGCTCCTTGGCCAGGGTCCCCTCTCGGGTTGTAGCCTCCGACAACACCTTCTCGAGACCCTCCAGCTTCAGCTTGAGGTCTTTGATGTAGTTGTTGGCCTCAGAGAGCTCCCCAGCCTTGCTGACGACCGCGTCCTGCGCCTCTGTCACAGCACTGTTGAGCGTGTCCTTTTCCTGGGACAGCTTCAGGGCCTGCTCCGTCAGCCTGATGCGCTCCTCCTCCAGCTCCTTCACCTTGCCGGCGTGAACCTAGGCCTGGGCATTGAGTGCCTCCTTGTGCCTCTGCTCCAGCTCACTGGTCTGCTGCAAGACGAGCTTCTCCACCTCGGCATCTTTGCCACGAAGTGTGCCAGCGAGCTTCTCCTCGCGTGCGGCAAGGTCCTCCTCCTGGGAGTTCAGCGCGGCCTCGCGCTGGGTCCGAACGGCCTCAGTGGCCTCGGCCGAGTTCTTCGCTGCCTCCTGAGCATTCTCGATGTCGGCAAGCTTCATGGTGAGCTCCACGTCGCGCCTGGCCTGCTCGCCCTGGGCAGCCTTGAGCTCCTCGTGGGCCTCGCGGAACCAGTTCTGCGCCTCGGCAACGCGCTTCTGGAGGTCCGCCTCCGCCTTCTCCACCATCGCCGTCCTGGACTTAACCTTGTCCAGACGGGCGCGGTGGAGCGCCTGGAGCTTCCGGAAGCTGGCGCCCATGGCATGGAGAACCCGCTCCTCCTGCGAGACGTCGCCGCCAACGATCGGCTCGTTGACGACTTCGAGCCCGGCAGCGGCAAGCACCTCGTCGTTGAACACCTCTCCCTCAACGGGTGTCCTGGTGCTCGACGTGCCTGGAAGGTGGACGAACAAGTCGTCGCTCACCCTCAGATACTTGCCGGAGCCGGAAACGGCGGAAGAGGAAGGCTGGTCCTCGGCCACCTCCTCCTCCTCCTCTTCGGTAGCGGCCCCGCCGGCCTCCCTGGCAGGCCCCTTGCCAGTCTCCTCAGCGGTGGCCTTGCCGGCCTCCCCGGTGGGCCCCTTGGCGGCGTCCTCAGCAGCACCCTTGGCAGCCTCCTCCGCGACAATCTTCTCGGCGTCCGCCTCGGCGGCCTTGGCGATGTTCTCGATGACGGCGTCCACGTCCTCCGGGTTCACCAAGGAGGGATCTGGACGCCGAAGACAGGGGTGAGGCAAAGCCAAGACCAAGAACCGGAAAGAAGAAAAAGCAGGGACAAACGGCGAACGACTTACCGGTGCCGGCACCCGGCTGTGAAACGGAAGTCCCCTCCCCGCCAACATTTGGCGTCGAGGCAAAGCCACCGGCGCCCAAGTTCTCTTCCTCCTGCTCCATGTGTGTGGGCCCAGTGCTTGGTGCCCTTGCCGGGGACGTCCCTCGGGGCGGTGTGGTCGATGGGGGCGGCGTGTTGGGAGTAGCCCCCTGTGGCTCCTCCTGCTGCTGCTCCCCTCCTGCACACCTGGCAAGGTTAGCACCAAAGTGTCACGCCCCTGACACATGTCGAGGAGAGAAGAATGATGAACTTACGCTGGGGTCTTTGCCGGGGGCTGCTGTCCGGGCTGCTCAACACCACCAAGGGAGCCCTCAAAGTACCAGCCGGGGGTTGGCCACCCGCCGAGACCTTGGCCCTTTTTGCCCTCTGGGCCAGCGTCTCCGCCTCCCTGCAAAGATGAAAACAAGTCAAGATCAGCAACGCAGGTTGGGGAGGCAGAGATAACGGAGGAACCAGATGCTTACTCATCGTCCTCCTCCTCCTCTGCTGTCTTCCTCTTCCTCCTCGGACTGAGGGATCCGTAATCAAAGGTGATCCCCGCGCCGATGTTCGCCGGAGGAGGGGAGGGAGGCGGCGTCTGGGCACGCTTGGATGAAGAAGGAGCGACTGTCTTCTTCTTCACATGACCTTCCGCATCTTCGCGCCCTTGACCTCGTGTGGGGCCGGGACCCCTCCAAGGTCAGCAGCGGCTACGCAGCCCTGCAGGGACGAACCGGCTCACCAAAACTGGCCCGCTGCAAGACTCGCCCCCTCCCCGTAGGTGGTGTCGAGTCTGCGGACTCGGCCTCCTCTTCCGACGACACGTCGGTCACATCCTCAACAAGAGGAGCCTCGGTGCCGGCACTGATAGCTCCCCCGGCGGCCGTCGCCCACTGGGCGAGCTCCTCCTCCTCCGCAGCCGTCGCGGCATTGTCCTCCACACCGCCGGCGCTGCCGGCCTCCCTGGCAAGCTGCGCCTCCCTCTCCCTAGTGGCGATGTAGTCCAGCTCCGCCTGGGGGGTGTCCTGGACAAGCAGCCGCTCGGCATCGGCATCGACATACACCTCATGAAGGGTGTCAATGAACTACTGCGCTTTGACGTCCTTCGGCTCCTTCCAGCTCGGGTCGGGGCCATGCGCGTTGCAGTCCGGCATCATGGCAATGATCTCGGACCGATGCGAGTTGTTACACAACGGGACCACCCCCTTTAGCAGCTTGAACAATGGCCCCTTGAGGACCTTGCCGGCCTTCGCGGCGGCCCTCGCAATCTTGCCGGTCCGCTCGACCTCGCCGTCACGGCCCACGTCAAGCTGGAAGAGACGCTGGCAGAAGTGGGCGTGCGCCATCACCGTAAAGTTGTGGTCAAGGCCTGGGCGGAGTCCCATGATGTCAGCAGGGTTCGTGAAGAGCCAGGCTGGCCTCACCTTGTTATGCGACGGAGCAATCCGGCGACGGATGAAGTCCGCCCCGATCATTTCGAGGGTGAGCCCGGCTTGGGTAAGCCGGAGAATCCTGGTGGTGGCAACTGTGAGCTTTCCATCATCGGCATCAACATCGCTCCAATCGGTACCGCGAACAGGCGACGCCCGGCGAACTTTGCAGAACGCCGACGGGTCCTTCTCTTCAATCCAGCACCACCGGCCCGGCCACTCATCCCACCTCTCCTTCATGGCGCCGTCCGGGTACGCCTCCTTGGATCTTGGGATCCAGGTGACGCATCCAGAGATGGCACCCCCCGTCTGGATCCGAGGGTAGAAATAGTGGCGGAAGAGCGCCGTGTTGGGGTGCACCCCGGCAAAGCCTTCGCAAAGGTGCGCGAAAAGGGCCATGCACACCGCCGCATTCGGAGAAAAATCCAAGAGACGGAAGCCGAAGGTGTGCATGATGTTTCTAAAGAAATCGGAGAAGAAGGGATGCCTATTTGGGGCAGGCTCGGCGTAGGCGGCGGGGATGACGCGCGTGGCCGGGTGCCCCGAATTCCCCCCCGGGTCTTCACTCCCCACAGGGGCCTGAAGAGGTCCCAAAGCTCGGACACGTCGACCGACGAGGGGAAGAAGAAGGCGGTCTGCGTCCGTTGCCCCGACAGCGCGCTCTCCGGCGGCTCCACAGCCCCGGCATCCTTGGCCACCCCCTTGCCCTTGGTGGATTTTGGTGCCATGATGGCTGAAGGAGGAGGGAGGAGCGGAGGGCGGCAGAAGCACAACGGCGGCGAGCGGAGACGAAGCTTGGAGAAGAGGAGGGAGACAGGCGGAGGTTTCCGAGATTGGGGTTGCGCGAAGGGTAAAAGGAACAGTGCGCCCGCGGTTATCCCTTTTTATGGGGAAGCCGCAGGTCGCGCCGCCCATTTACTACGGTGTGACGCATGCGTGTGAAAACCGCCCCACACATGCCGCCCATGTCACGCATGCCCCTCCATGCAACGCCACACGCGCGGGTCGTGGAAAGCACAACGCGTGAAAATCTTACCACGGAAAAAACCGACCCGCTTGCCCGCGCACCGTTTTGGGCCTAACCCAACAACATGCCGCGCTTATGTGTGGCCCAGGCCCGGGGGCTCCTGTCGGTGTACAAAACTAGGGGCACATTTTTGTACCCCTTTACCTGTGCACGGGCAGTCAGAGCCGCGCCGGAGACCACACCAAGCAGAGCAAGGGAGGTGAGCCAAGGTAAGACCAAAGTCCAAGATAGCCAGAGCAACGCCAAGACCAAGACCACAAAGAGCAGAGGGACGATGCAGGTTCCCTTGCCGGGGCAACCTCGGCGGCCCTTGCAAGATCCTTGCCGGGACAGCTCGCCCCACACCAACAGAGCGAGCCACCCTTGAGCCCACGGCTGTCAAACGCCATCATCAACGTGGGGCCAGGGCTCGGGAAGGCACCTCTATGGTGGCATGCAGATCTTTGTGAAGACATATTCAAGGTCAGATGAGGATTAGAAGACGATGATCCTCGGCAAGATCCTTGCCGAGGAAGGCTACCAAGGCCCCCGGCAAGACCCTTGCCGGGGACGACGACACGCTACGACAAGACCCTTGCCGGGCCACCCGGCAAGGCCCTCGCCAAACGCACCAGCAGGGCCACCGTCAGGCCCACACCAGCCAAGTCTCCGCCGCCGTTTGCATGTAGCTGCCGACCCAACCAGCTGGGCAGGCACCTGCGTGGCGACATGTGGCCCTTCGTGGAGGCTCCACCACTGCGCCACCTCAGCTGCCTGCCGGCCTACATGGCACCGCATGCATCGCTGGCCAGGACGCGTGTCGAAGCTTGGAGGAGCGGCGACGGACGGGACGGGACTCGCCCCCGTCCCCGATAAAGTGAAGGGACACCTAAGCCTCGCATTAAATGCGCTTTGTCTTGCAATACCATCGGTAAGCTCGTGTCGCTGTAGCACCTTTCCACCTCCTGTGTGCCACTCTGGCGACCCCTTTTTCCTATAAAAGGAGGCCCGAGGCAACCAGGAGAGGGATTCGGCTTTTTGGAGCTCGTTACACCCCGTAGCTAGTTCAAGAACTCAGAATACATCCACCAAAGCAGGAGTAGGGTTTTACGCATCCTCGCGGCCCGAACCTGGATAAACGAACCGCGTGCTCTCTGTTAGACCCGCTCTTCTCTCAACCCCGCGCCCCGCAACCGCAGTAGGGATTCTTGTGATTCCATAGGTGTCGTTTCCCACCGATAGACTTGTCGCCGTGGCTTGTAGATGGCTTGGTTGAGGTAGAAGTTGTTGGAGTCGTTGAAGCTTGTGAGTTGGAGAAACCATAGGACTTGGATGAGAACTTGTCATATTTGAAGTCATCTTTCACTTGACGTTCCGCCTTGGTAGCTTGATGTACTAGCTCGATGAGGTTCGAGTATGGTTGGAAGTCGGCGATCTTCTTGACAGGATGATTGAGTCCATTCAAGAAATGTGCCATAGTTTTCTCATCATCTTTCGTGACATTGGCTCGTATCATGGCAATCTCCATTTCCTTGTAGTACTCTTCAACGCTCTTGGTTCCTTGCTTGAGGAGTTGGAGTTTCTTGAATAGGTCGCGGTTGTAGTAGGTAGGCACGAAACATGCTCTCATGACATCCATCATTTGCGCCCAAGTGGTGATTGGTGGTTCACCTTTCGCCTCTCAGCACTCAATGACTTGTTCCGAACAAATGAGGACGTAGTCTTGGAACTCAAGGGATGCCATCGCGATCTTCTTCTCTTCTTCGTAGTTGTGCAAACGGAAAAATTTGTCAACCTTCAATGCCCATGATATGTATTATTCGGGGTCATTGCTTACGGTGAACTTGGGCATGGTGAACTTGAGCTTGTCGTAGCGCTGTTCTTCATTGTGTTGGGGTCGCGGATGATGACGCCCATGTCGTTGAGGATTGGCAAACTCATGTTGCTCTTGGCGATGAGGGTTGTCGTCCTCATGTTGCTCTTGTCTTGGAGTATTTCCATTGTCTTCATTCCCTTGGCGAACTTGAGGTTCTTGTCTAGCATGAGGAGGCGCTTGTCAATCTCGACGAGGAGCTTGACGATGCACACGTGATTGATAAATCCTTTCTTGAACTTCATCACAAACTGCTTCTTGTTTCTTACGAGCTTGCCGGTTGCGCGTGGCTATGGCTTGACTTGAATCTCGGAGGGCACGTTGTGTCTCAAGTGCTTGAGCTTCACGTAGTTGTTGTTCTTGGCATTGTGCCTCGACGTCTTGTGCATCTTGGTGTTGGCATGTTCGCTCCTCTTGTTCTTGCTGGCGTTGACGTTGTCGTTCTTGTGCTTGCGCGAATGTAGCTTGGTTTTGACGATGACGATGCTCTTGAGTGTTGTTGTCGTGTAAAGGATTGCGGTTGGCTTGACGATCTTGACGCGCGGCACGACGAAGAGTATTCGATGTCGGGGTACTTGAGCCGGAGATAGTGTCGTCGGAGTGTCGACTTGAGTGGCTCCTTCTTGAGTACGATGAAGTGGTAAAAGAGCGGTTGACCAACAAGGCACAAATCTCGTCCATTCTTGCATCATTCTCGTGCTTGTGTTTGTCGAGCTTGTTTTTGAAGTAGTCTCTTGTGCGTTGCTCGGAGAGTCGCAAGTTGGTGGCGAGGTTGTCGATGCGGTCGCTCATTGCTAGTTGCTCTTCATGCAAGGCTCGTTGCGTTCCAAATAAGTGTAGCTTGGTGACGTAGTTGTTCAGATCGTCATCCTGCTCAAGGAAGAGTGGGTTGGTAGAAGTACTTGGCATGTCCATCATTGCAAGCAAATATGTGAGTGGGAGAAAGAGAAGTACTTATACCAAATGTACCTTGACTGATGTTGAAGATGGATCAATGATCACTCCAATGTATAACAAGGAAATAACACAATTGGTACCAATTCTTGTCGGTTTCTCACACCTACACAAGTAAAAGCTTATGGTGGAGCTCGGTTAGGATGGTGGCACAAAATTTGATGCAATTGTAAGTGATCTTCAATAATGTTGGAAAAATTCACAAATTTGCAAATGCAACAAGTAGACCAATAGCAAGATATGGTACACAGAAACACACACACAAATAGATAAGTGGGGCCGTGCAACCAAGGAATGAGCCAAAATGTGGAATCCACGAAAATGCTCTTGTTGCACAACACTAGAGAGACGCTAGCACGATTGCACAATAGGAGGACACGAACTTGTGCACAACCTACTAAGCAAAAATGAAGTGACTTCTATCCCAAGTATGCTATATGTATGGTATTCCGGTGATATGATCCAAGATGATCGAGTATGACAATCTTAATGTTGTATGATGCTATCGTTCTTGCGTTTAAGCTCTTTGCTTATCTTTCGGTTTTGCTTAAAAGCTTGTTTGGCTCTTTGTGTTTGAGCTCTTTTCTCATGCAGTGCTTCATGAAACAAGATAGAAATATAGTGTATGCGATGACAACTTTGTGACACAAGAGATGATACCATGGTATGTACCACGATGATATGGTATGTATGCTATGGGAAGTATGATCACTAATGTGCACAAGTCACGTTGCCGGCAATACTCAAAGGCTAGTCTCGATGGGTAAGCTATGCAAAATGGTCTATCATGGTTATCAATGCAATGGCAAGAATGTACAAGGATACCATGATACCAAGATGAGGTTACCGTTGATGACGAGTTCTTTGCGAAGAGAGCACGATGATGTCAATGTCGAACCGTACCTAGATAGCCGAAACACAATAGGACACGGGAACCGCAACTCAAATTCTCAAAGCAAAGCGTGACCAAATTGTCGGAGTTGGTAGCGGGAAGGCTATGGTGGTACTATGTGGAAGTGGTGGTGGTATGCGGATGCGTATGCAGAAGTGGGGCGGTGGTCGAAAATTTTCGGGGGGGGGGGGGGTGGAAATTCAGTTTCATTAGGGAAGTACAAACGTCCAGGGAATTGCGGTCGTCCAGTCGTCGGACGTGCAGAAACTGTCGGACATCCAGTGCCTGGGCAGTTTCGGGCACGGGATGAACAGCTAGGGTTCGTCGAGGAGCGGTCGAAATTCATCGAATCCGAGCAATTTTGTGGATGGAAATGGTGGAGAAGATGGGGAAATGCTAGATCCACTCGTAGAAAACCAAATCCATGGATCAAGTCCAACAAAACTTCATCACACCAACAAATCACAAAAAAAACTGGGGCTATTTTTGTGGGGAATTTTTGAATTAGGGAAGAACACGATAAAATCAAGCTAGAAAACAAAGGGGAAGGCTCCAAAATCATGATCAACGTGGCTCATGATACCAAGATGATGTAGGGTGGAACCCTATATGTCCGATCTTTCACGAAAGGAGCGGATCCCATGAAGAACACGAGGGGGAAAACACGAGGGGAAAAGAGGAATCACTCAAATCAACAATAAACAATCACACATGTGTTATATCCTCGAAACACAAAGAGAGATATACAATCCAAAGTTAACAAAGGACGATACAAGAGGTAACCGATTCTTCTCCGTGAGGAGGCCTTGATGGGGCCACCGAAGAGGGGGTCTTGAGTCCAACATGGATCTTCTCCGTAGAGGCGCGCGGTCTCTCTTGTGGAGTAGATCGGTATGAATGAGGAAAGCTCTATCTCTAAATGAGCTAAACCTTTGCTAACCCTAACTAGGAGGAGGAGGAGGTCTATTTATAGTCTTAGTGCAAATGGGGGCGAAGTGAAGGCGTACATGGGCCTCAGCCCATAACTGGACACAGCCAGGGATCAGATGCCCGTAAGGCGTCGGTCGTCCGAAGGCTCGCGGAGGTCTGGACGTCCGTAGATCTTCGAACTTCCGTAAATTAGGCTCTGTGAAGGATGTGCTAGTCATCCAAAGATCCTCGGATTTCCGTATATTTCGTTCTATTGTCGTATCGTCCGGAGGGGTTCGGTCATCCGGAGCCTGGGAGATGTCGAACATCCGGCCGATGTAGCTTTCATTGGCCTGAGTTCCTTGGGCTGGCATGACGTTCAAGAGCCGGATGTCCGATGGCTGTAGCTTTCATGGCAACTCTTCTTCTTGTCCTTCGCACTTGGTGTCCTCGCCATCTTGTCCGTTGGATGTAGTTTTTCCGTGGCCTTCCTCCAAGTACCTGAGGTAGTAGCCATGTATCATGTGACGAAGGTGGTAGTTCGGAAAGGAGCGAGTTCACCTTATCTTCGATAGCCTTCGCTTGGGCTCTTGTCATAGGTCCAAGTGGTGTCATGGGAGGTTCGGTACGTCCATGGGGATGATCGTGGGATGCTCCGCATTAGTTGACTTCAAGACCGGATTTTCACAGCCTCAGCACCCCCTACCTGGCGCGCGAAAGATGTCGGGGCTCAGGAGCGACACCTATGGGATCACAGGGAATCCCTACTACGGTTGGCAGGGCGTGGGTTGCGCAAAGAGTGGGTCAAGAAGATCAACACGGGGGGATTTTTACCCATGTTCGGGCTGCAAACGATGCGTAAAACCCTAGTCCTGCTTTGTGTGTATTTAGTGTTCTTGAGCTCTTGAACTAGCTGCGGTGCATGCCCAGTCCAAAAAGTCCCCCTCCTCCATCAGTACGCCTCAGACCTCCTTTTATATGTCAAAGGGGTTGCCACAGTGGCACACAGGAGGTGGCAAGTGTGATAGAGGCAAATGTGTCCTGTCTTTCGATGAGATGGTGATTATCGTTTCGGAGGAGTAGACTTTCACGATCCAACTATGAACGTGTGAGGACGAAATGCCTTAGCAATCGCTAAACCAACTCCGAGAGGTTATTGACCACACCAGAGGACGATCAACCTGACCACGAGGGTCTGTTTCCTGCGAGCAAACGAAGAACAAGCAAGAAACTGAGATTGCAATCTGGATATTGCGAATATAAGAGGAAAGCTTTATTAATGAAGGTGGGTTCCGTGACGCCTTTGTCTGGTCGTTGAACACAAACGAAGTACGCGAAGTTGCAGCTATGGAGAACTTTTGATCTAAACAAAACCCAAAGTCTAAACGTTGCCCTAAGGGCTATATATATGGAGGAAGAGGGGGGGGGATCTTGTGGCCCTTGGGGAATTGGTCTGAAACCAACCCTATCTCTTGTTTCCCCACACATACAGACTCTAAAAATAGCCTATACTTATGTATTTCGAAATTACATGGGCCTGGCCCAATAATAAGGTGACGCGACACCTACAATAGCATGTGTACGAAATTTATGAAGTGGCATCTTGTATATTTCGTCCAAGGCTTCATGCACTCCTTATGGTGGCTTCAAAGTCCTAAAATCATCACTTGTAACTCCGATCTTGTTCCCCATGCGCATGCCATCAACTCCATGCTTGTTCTTGCTCCAATGTTCATCCTTCTCCAAGCTAGGCCCTTCATTTGTAAGAAAAACAAATGTATCCAATTTAGGCAGCATCATATTCTCATGAACATTAGAATCATTACCAAGAAACGAAAGTACCTGATAATTTAATTGGCGTGCGCGAGCTCTAGTAATTGGAACAGTATGTATAGCAGCAGGGGCTGTGGGTGTAACAATGTTATTGATGTCCTCATTATCCTCCCCTTCTTGAAATGAATTTGTCCTCGACGAAAGCTCATCTTCCTCACCCAAATAAGGATTCAAATCTGCAATGTTAAAAGTGGGACTAACCCCAAAATCTGCTGGTAGCTCAAGTTTATATGCATTATCATTTATTTTCTCTAAGACCTTAAAAGGACCAGCAGCACGTGGCATTAGCTTTTATTTGCACAAATTGGAAAATCTATCCTTATGCATATGTAACCAAACAAGATCTCCAGGTGCAAACACAACATGTTTTCTACCCTTATCTCCCGCAAGTTTATATCTAGCATTCATACGCTCATTGTTTTCCTTAGTTAACTCATGCATTTTTAAAATCAATTCAGCACGTTATTTAGCGTCAAAATTAACCTTCTCCGAAAATGGAAGAAGCAACAAATCAATAGGTGCACGAGGTAGGAAACCATACACAATTTCAAAAAGGCACATCTTAGTAGTAGAATGCAACGAATGGTTATTAGCAAATTCAATATGAGGCAAGCATTCTTCCCACATTTTCTTATTATTCTTCAAAACAGCCCTTAGCATAGTAGACAATGTTCTATTGACTACTTCAGTTTGTCCATCAGTTTGGGGGTGACATGTAGTACTAAAAAGCAGTTTAGTCCCCAACTTAGCCCATAAACATCTCCAAAAGTGGCCAAGAAATTTAGTATCACGATATGAAACGATAGTATTTGGCACACCATGCAAGCGAATAATTTCACGAAAGAACAAATCAGCAACATTAACAGCATCATCGCTTTTATGACATGGTAAAAGTGTGCCATTTTCAAGAATCTATCCACGACAACAAATATGCTATCCCTCCCCTTCTTTGTTCGAGGTAAACCTAAAACAAAGTCCATGGATATATCCTCCTAAGGAACACTAGGTACAGGCAAAGGCATATATAAACCATGAGGATTGAGTCATGACTTAGCTTTTTGACATGTAGTGCAGCGAGCAACAAAACGCTCAACATCCCGTCTCATCTTTGGCCAAGAGAAATGTGTAGCAAGTATTTCCTCCGTCTTCTTCACGCCAAAGTGTCCCATTAGTCCTCCTCCATGCGCCTCCTGCAACAACAAAAGACGAACGGAGCTAGCTGGAATGCATAGCTTGTTAGCACGAAACACAAATCCAGCGTTAACGCATTTAACTTGTTCCATGTTCTACCTTCTTTACAATTCTGCAATACATCTTTAAATTCAGCATCATGCACATATTGATCTTTGATGGTCTCCAAACCAAATATTTTAAAGTCAAGTTGTGAAAGCATAGTATAACGACGAGACAATGCATCAACAATAACATTTTCTTTACCTTCTTGTGTTTAATGACATAAGGGAAAGTCTCAATGAATTCAACCCATTTAGCATGTTTACGGTTCAGTTTTGCTTGACTTTTAATGTGTTTCAAAGATTCATGACCGGAATGTATAACAAATTCTTTGGGCCATAAATAATGTTGCCATGTTTCTAAGGTCCGAACAGGAGCATATAATTCTTTATCATAAGTAGAATAGTTCAGACTAGGCCCACTCAATTTTTCAGAAAAGTATGCAACAGGTTTGCCATCTTGTAATAACACACCTCCTAATCCAATTCCACTAGCATCATATTCAAGCTCAAAAGTCTTATTAAAATCAGGAAGTTGGAGTAAAGGATCATGTGTCAACTTATCTTTCAATACCATGAAGGATTCTTCCTGTGCGGTACCCCAAACAAAAGGCACATCCTTCTTTGTAATCTCGTTGAGAGGTGCAGCAATGGTGCTAAAATCTCTCACAAAACGCCTATAGAAACCAGTGAGTCCAAGAAAACTCCTCACTTGTGTGACCTTTTGGGCTGCGGCCAACTCTCAATAGCTTCAATCTTGGCTTTATCAACTTCAATTCCGTGTGGAGTAAAGACATAGCCAAGAAAAGATACTCGATCGGTGCAAAAGGTGCACTTCCCAAGGTTACCAAACAAACGTGCATCACGCAGAGCAATAAAAACAGCACGTAAATGTTCCAAATGTTCTTGCAAAGATTTGCTATAAATCAGTATATCATCAAAATAGACTACCACAAATCGTCCAATGAAAGCACGTAAAACTTCGTTCATTAGTCTCATGAAAGTACTAGGTGCATTAGTTAACCCAAAAGGCATGACTAACCACTCATATAAACCAAACTTAGTTTTAAATGCTGTTTTCCATTCATCTCCCAATTTCATACGAATTTGATGGTATCCACTTCATAAATCAACTTTGGAGAATATTGTAGAGCCACTCAATTCATCAAGCATATCATCTAGCCTAGGAATAGGATGACGATAATGAATAGTAATATTATTAATTCCTCTACAATCAACACACATATGCGACGTACCATCCTTTTTAGGCACTAGTATAATAGGAATAGCACAAGGACTAAGAGATTCGCGTATATAACCTTTGTCGAGTAGCTCCTATACTTGACACATAATCTCCTTCGTCTCCACTGGATTGGTATGGTATGGTGCACGGTTGGGTAGCGATGCACCGGGAATTAAGTTAATTTGATGCTCAATACCTCGAATAGGTGGTAATCCTGGTGGCACGTCTTGTGGGAAAACGTCAGCGAACTCCTGCAAAATGTTAGTGACAGCAGGGGGCAAAGAGGAAGGCACGTCCTCGAATGAAAATAATGCCTCTTTGCACACATAAGCATAGCAAGCAGATTTGCTAAAATCTAGCTCATGAATATCAGATTTTGTGGCAAGTGAACTTGCACTTTTCAATTTAATTTCAGAAGCAACACTAGATGCTTTATTATTAGGTTTCATTTGTTGCTCAAATTCTTTTGCCACAATCTGATTTTCACTCTTATTTTTCTCCTGTTTTGCTTTACTAGCTCTATTAATATCATCTTTCAAAATGGAATCAGGAGTCATAGGAAGCAAAGTAATATTTTTATCATTATGAACAAGAGTATACTGATTGTTTCTACCATGGTGTACATAATTTTATCAAATTGCCATGGTCTACCAAGTAATAAGGAACATGCTTGCATAGGTACCACATCACAATCAACATAATCAGCATATGTAGATACTAAAATGCACACAAAGAGTACGTGTTACCTTAATCTTGCCGCTGTTGTTGAACCATTGGAAGTCAGGATGTGGATGTGGTCTTGTGGTGAGAGATAGCTTCTCCACCATCTCCATGCTAGCCAGGTTGTTGCAGCTCCCTCCATCTATGATCACGCGAACAACCTTCACAACTCCCTTGTTATGGAACAAATTATGCCTCTGATTTTGCTCAGCTTGCGTGATCTGCACACTCAAAACATGTTGAGCAACTAAACATTTATACTTGTCTGCGTCTTCAGGAGCCATGTATTGCGTCTCATGATCAGAATCATCTCCATCGCGTTCTTCACGTGTAATAAGAGCCAATGTCTCCTCATCATAGTCACTAGCGGACTCATACCCACCATCCTTAGTAGCAATCATCACATGCTGAGATTTGCATTCTCTCGCATAATGACCTCTTCCCTTACAACGACGACAAATAATATCGCTTGTGTGCCCTGTTGATGCCATGGAAGAAGAAGAGCTCTGTGCAGGCCCGACAGGTGTGATCTTGGCAGATAGTGGTGGTTGTGCCTGCTTTCTTGTATCACGGTTGGAGGTGGCACCTGAGAGGTGATGGTGCAGTGGAAGTAGAGGATGCACGTGGTGTCCATGATGAAGGTCGACCTGCAGAAAAGTTAGTTCGCGCCAATGCCTGTCGATACTGCACTTCATGTTCAACTCTACAAGCAAGATGAAATAAACGAGTGATATTATTATACTACTTATACTCTAGAATGGTCTGAATCTCTCTATTTAATCCACCCATAAAACATGCAAGCATAGCTTCATTCTCCTCAACAATACCACATCTAATCATGTCAGTTTGTAATTCCTGATAATATTCTTCTACAGAATTTTTTCCTTGTCTTAAACGCTGCCATTTTTGAAGTAATTCACGTTGACAATATGGTGGAACCCAACGAGTACGCATAGCAGTTTTCAAAGAAGCCCAAGTAGTTGGAATATTATTCGGATATAATCTACGATGTTCAGACCACCACACACAAGCAAAACTAGTGAAAGCACAAACTGCAAGAAAGAACATCGCCTCTCCTCGGGATATTCTAAACATGTAAAACGTTGTTCGGTTTCTAAATCCCAAGTAAGATATATATCAGGAACATATCTACCCTCAAATGGTGGAATATTCAATTTCTGTTTAGGAAGATGGTCATGATCTCATACCAGAGGGAGAGCCCTACCATTGTGATTATTTGCATGTGGACGACCTGGTGGTTGTGGTGCTGGTGGTTGCACGTAGTTCTGATTTTGATCAACCTCATCCTCGTAATCTCCCACATAATCATCCTCCGCATCAGCAGCATGAGCCACAGAAGTATCAAGAGGAGCACCAACAGTTTGGCCAGGCTGAAGAAGGACACGGCTCGCTCGGCGGAGGGCTGTTTCGTGATGTGGAGGTAGTCGTCGTTGTTGTTGTTGCAGAGGTGCGGCAGGTGCAGCCGGTGGTGGAAGACGCGCAAGCAGTTCAATAAATCTGTTATCGAGCTTTGTTTCGAACGTCTTCTCAAGGCCAGTGATCTTCTCCATGGCCTCTTCAAAATTGTTCAAAGACATCTTGCACTGTTCAGTTATCATTTGTTGAAACTTATCATGAAGCTCCTTGTTCGTTAAGTTTTCCCAGTCAATCTCATCGTCTTGTGATCCTGGCATGGTTAGCAGCAATAGAAACACACAAGAATATGATCCTACAGACTACTAAAAGTGGTGGGTGTCACAAATCCTTCAAGCAAATCTCAAATTCTTACCAGTTCTTACCCAGCAGCAGGCGGTGATCGGCAACCGGTGTAGTCAAAACTCTCAAAGCTTGGATAGAGCGATTACCAGGGAGAGTCAAAGGCACGATGTAGATGTATGTGGACATGGGAAGGCTTATAATATGGTAGCAAAAAGGGTCAGCAATAATCAATTCAGAGATGCAAAGTTGAATAAACGCTCAACGACGGTACTATGCTGGTCCTAGGCTAGACCGTGCTAGCGACGCGAGCCTAGAACACTAACAAAATCACGGCGCAGCATGTAAACAAGGAAAAAGCACACTCTGAAAGTTTTTTCGCTCTGTTTTTTTTGCGCTCTTTTTTTTGCGAAAAAACACTATAATGGCGAGTGTCTCAAAACTCTTCCCAGGTCAAAATGACAGGATGGGCACGAAATTTTTTGACTATTTTTTTCGGAAATCAGGGCAGCAACGACGAAAAAGTGCGAAAAAATCACTATGATGGCACGTGGCTCAAAAGACTCAGAAAAGCCTAAAAATAGGATAGCAAAAAATTATTTTTGGTCGCTGAAATTTTGGCCTAACAACTGCCCGGGGTCCCTTTTTTCCGAAACCTACTCAGGCAAGGAAACATGAATCGGAATTTAGATGGATCTCGAAAACAAACCTAATATGAGAAGAACTTGGATTGGTGGTGGATATATGGTGGTAGGATAAGGCAGCGGTTGTGGTATATGGCATTGGTGGTGGTATATGGTAGCGGTGGTGGTATATGGATACAGATTGGTGGTGGTATACGGATACAGATTGGTGATGGTATATGGATACGAATTGGTGATGGTATATGGATACAGATTGGTGGCGGATAAGCGGTGGTGGTAGATGGCAGGAGCGATGACGATGGTGCAGCGGCGGCGTGACAACTTGTGAACAGAACTCGAAACTCTAAGGGAAACTAGACGCTAAGACCAGGAACTTGACACGACGATGCAACCTCAAATTCAACAAAGCAAAATAAAGAAAAGACTATGCAAAGGCTCAGACTGGTTCGGATATGATGAAATAACCCTAATTTTTTTTTACCTTTTTCATGGACTATAGGTATGAAGAACAAACTCGATCTAAACTATGAAAAACTGTAAAATCTCACCGAGCAACCTGGAACTCTGATGCCACTTGATAGAGGCAAAGGTGTCCCGTCTTTTGATGAGATGGTGATTATCATTTTGGAGGAGTAGACTTTCACAATCCGACTACGAACGTGCGAGGACATCGCGCCTTAGCAATCGCTAAACCAACTCCGAGAGGTTATTGACCACGCCGGAGCACGATCAACCTGACCACGAGTGTCTGTTTCCTGCGAGCAAACGAAGAACAAGCAAGAAACTAAGATTGCAATCTGGATATTGCGAATATAAGAGGAAAGCTTTATTAATGAAGGTGGGGTTCTGTGACGCCTTTGTCTGGTCGTTGAACACAAACGAAGTACGCGAAGTTGCAGCTATGGCGAACTTTTGATCTAAACAAAACCCAAGTTTAAACGGCGCCCTAAGGGTTGTATATATGGATGAAGGGGGGGGGGGGATTTCGTGGCCCTTAGGGAAGGGGTCCGAAACCAACCCTATCTCTTGTTTCCCCACACATACGGACTCTCAAAACAGCCTATACTTATGTATTTTGAAATTACATGGGCCTGGCCCAATAATAAGGTGACGTAGCACCTAGAATAGCCTTTGGACGAAATTTATGAAGTGCCATCTTGTATATTTCGTCCAAGGCTTCATGCACTCCTTATGGTGGCTTCAAAGTCCTAAAATCATCAATTGTAACTCCGTTCTTGTTCCCCTTGCGCATGCCATCAACTCCATGCTTGTTCTTGCTCCAATGTTCATCCTTCTCCAAGCTAGGCCCTTCATTTGTAAGCAAAACAAATGTATCCAATTTAGGCATCATCATATTCTCATGAACATTAGAATCATTACCAAGAAACGAAAGTACCTGATAATTTAATTGGCGTGCGCGAGCTCTAGTAGTTGCTCCAATATGTATAGGAGCAGGGGCTCTGGTTGTTGCTATGTTATTGATGTCCTCATCAAAGTGTGTACAGTGTACAAGTTTATCTCCTAACATCATAGGACAAACGCATTTACTGTGCCGCCTATGTGTCCTCTTGCTTATCGGGGACGGCAAAGAAGCTCGTCCCGTATATCACCGCCTCGCCTTGCTTCGACGCGCGTACAAGGTGATGAGGCATGCAACGCCATGCTGGGTGGCTGGCTGCTGAGCTGGTGCGGTGGCAGGGTCTTCACTAAGATCTACATGCCACCACGCAGGTGCTTGGCTAGTTGGCCCAGAAGCTGCATCCTGCCACGCAGGTGCTCGCCTAGTTGGCGGGCTGGCCTCCACGTTGGAACGGTTACGGGGCAGCGAAACTCTGGCAAGTGCGGGCCTAGCCTCGGCCCCACAGATGTCCCTTGCCGGGGTTTCGTGGGTGTCCCCTGCAAGGATCTTGTAGGGGTCTTCGTCTTCTGGTTCTCATCTAGTTTTGCAGGCCTTTGGTCCATACAAAGATCTGCATGCCACTACACAAGGCACCCCTGAGTCTTGTCCTTGACGCTGTCGATGGTGCCAGAGCTCTCAGGCTCAAGGGTGGTGGCCTTGCTGGTGTTGGGCAGGTTGCCCCGGCAGGACTCTTGCTAGGACTACGTAGGCCGCCCCGACAAGGCTCTTGCCGCGGGAAGCCCATCTTGTCCCTTTGCTCTTTATGCTTCTGGTTTGAGTGCTGCCTCGGCAGCCTTGTATCTTTGCTTCCTCTGCTTTGTCAAGCATGGCCACAGGTGCGGCTACGACTGCCCGTGCACAAGTAAAGGGGTACAGAAAGGCCAACTCAGAAGCACCTGCGTGGTGGCATGCAGATCTTCGTGAAGACCGTACCACCATGCCATCTCAGCAGCCTGCCAGCCTACGTGGCGCTGCATGCCTCGTCACCTTCACAGAACGGAAATAGCGGAAGTGCGGCGACCACCGGACGCCCAGAAGCCCACGAGCCACCGGACGTCCGGTACATGTCTGCGTACAGAGATTGGGCCCGAGGCCCATGTATCCCTCTCCCACTTACCCCTTCCTGGACCTATACTATATATACTCATCCACCTTCTCCTAGGCCGGCGACCACCCCGTCGTGAAAGATCGGCCGTATTGGATTCTAGCCTACATCATCTTAGTATCATGAGCCACGTTGATCACGATTTCGTAGCCTCCCCTCTTCGTATTCTAGCTTGATTTTGTTGTGTTTTTTCCCAATTTCGAAAATCCCCACCAAAAATAGCCCCAATTTTTTTTGTGATTTGTTGGTGTGATGAAGTTTTGTTGGATTTGATCCATAGATTTGCTTTGCCATGAGTGGATCTTGCTTTTCCCCATCATCACCACCTTTTCCATCCGCAAAATAGCCCAGATTTGACAGATTTCGCCACCACCACCTCGAACCATAGTTGTTCATCCCATGCCCAAAACCGCCCAGGCACCGGACGTCCGCAAGTCACCGGACGTCCGACCACCGGTCGTCCGACGTTTCCAGACGAAACTGAAGAATTTAGTTTCGGCCACCACCACCTTTCCACTTCCACTTCCGCATACGCACCCCAAATACCACAATCTCTTTCCGCAATCACCATTGCTTAGTCGTTTCGCACTCCGACACATTTTGGCCACATTTGGGTTTGAGAACTCGGGTTGCGATTTCCATTTCCTAACGTGTTTCGGCTACTTAGGGACGGTTCGACATCAACGACACCGCCGCTCATCTTCGCCATGGATTCGTCATCGACAACAACCACTACACCATTTTGACACCATACCGTAAGCAAGAACGGTAACCTCTTCTTGGTTTCGTGATACCCTATCATTATACACTCTTGCCATTACATTGACAACCACCATAGCCCACTTTCGCGTATCTTACCCATCGAGACTAGCCTTTGAGTATTGCCCGCAACGTGACTTGTGCACATTAGTGATCATACTTTCCATAGAATACATACCATACCATCATGGTGCATATCTTTTTATCATCTCTTGTGTCACAAAGGTTGTCATTGCATACACAATTGCTATATTGGTTCGTAAAGCATTGCATGAGAAAATAGCTCAAACGATAAAGAGCCCAATTGTTTGCATTCGTAGGTACGTCCCACACAGTGAATCCCAAAAAATCATTTCCGTTCGTATGTATATCACACACAGTTCTTTGTGTAGAAACGTTTGTGCAAGGTGGCCTAACGCAAACTGTTCGCTGCCGGAAGCCGTGTGTGTATGTTGTTGATCGAACACGCCTACTTGCTAGAAACCGTGTGGGTTGTTTGAGTTCATCCCCCACGGTGTTGTCTGAGTAACCGTCTGCAATAAAAACCCCAATAAGCAGGGTAATTAGCCTATTATTGATAATCCATGTACTAATCAAATTGATATTTCTTATAAAACACACCAGATATTTCATATCCATATAACAACAACCAGGATTTCATAATCGCATTACATCAGATAGCTTCGGCACTCAGTTACGCCATTACACAACAGCACCAAGTTTCACATGCAACATCGAAAACCTTTATAAAGTAGCATCATACATGGTAAATAGATAGATGAATCTCATCTGGGAAACTACAGAAGCAGAAGGCAAATATTGAGCCTTCAGTGATGTTGAATGTCCTTGCAACTTTAGGCCAGTGGCTATGGATAATTTCCCGCCCAACCTTCGTCCTCTTCAGCAAGACATCAATATTGTACCGTGGGTGTTGAATGAATACCTTCCTCGCCTCTTGACCATGCAGGTGGTTTGAGAGGTAATCATCGGTGAAGTGCTTTGGAAAGTACTGAAAACAAAGATATGCATAAATCGCTGTTATAAATTTTGAAATGGCGCAAGGGGTAAAAGCAAGGTAAAAGAGTTAGTACCATCCTACTATTGACTGATGTCTTCTTCATTTTGCATACAAAGATCTTCCTGTTATTCGTCGCAAGTTTCTTCATCCTAACTATATTTCTGAGTTTCTTGACTTGACTGATATTCATGGACATCTCATTTCCCCATATGCAAAATGGGTCGAATAGTGGGTCTAAGCCTCTGACAGCAGGACCTACACATGCAAGACCAAATTGTAAGGAACCTAAATATTAGAATGATTCCTGCAACTGCACAATAATGTGCTATTAGCCAAAGGACCATGCTTGAACAAACCTCGATGGTAAACCGCAGTGTCTCCCATTGTTTCCCTGCAACACACATAAGGAAGATCTTCATCAGGTTAATTGAGAGTTGCCATACTATCAGTAGAATATGTATTTAGTATAGCCAAATTCGATTGGTGTCACATGCATAACAATACAAAATTGTACACACAGCAAATGAAAATCAAATTGCAGAACTGAACCGAATAGTTAAATGGACAACAGACCAAATGAACCAAAATAGTTAATTGAGCACGACGTGGCAGAATGGAAACATGTACTAGAAGATAAGACAATTAACAAAGACACAGAATGCTTGAGAACAGTACTACGAAATGTAGCAATTGTTGGACCAAAGTGTTAACTGAACATTACATTTTGGAGGACCAAACTGTTAACTGAACATCAGATTGCATATTAACATTACAGAGGACAAATCACTAGAAGGCACTGGCGGTGGCCTCGAGAAAACAGCATGAACTGTATTTTAATGTAGACAACCGTGTGGCAGTGTCGACGGTGGCCTCGAAGACGAGGTGCTCCTCCAAGATCTGGCGGTCGGCACGCATGGCAGCCATAGCGACCTGGTGCGTGCGTGCGGCCGCATGCTGCCGAGCTCCATGTTATACTACGTGCAAAATGACTGTGGGCGGCGCTTAAATGGAGGAGGAGGTAAGTGATTTCGGCGGAAGGTGTAGCACCGTCAGTCGGGGCATTTGGGACGGGAGAGGAGGAGGATGTTGTCGGTGGGGTGTTGTTACCTGACCATATCGACGAGGCCTCGCAGCAAGAAGAAGGGTCGGCGGCGAGGAGGTCGTGCAGCAAGAAGAAGGGTCGCCGGTGAGGAGGCGGCACTGCAAGAAGAAGGGTTGCCGGCAAGGAGGCCGTGCTGCAAGAAGAATGGTAGCCGGGGAGGAGGCGGCGCTGCAAGAAGAAGGGTCGAGGCGAGGAGGATGAGCTGCCAGTAAGCAGCAGTGAAGGTTTGAACTTGGAAAGCAAGGAGGAGCAGTGGAAATGTGGCTTTTGGTGGGAGGGAGGGGCGGGGAGATAGATATTTCCGCGGTGGCAAATTTTTTTCGCTCGGTGCCGCGAGAAACTAGCGCGCAAGTTTGGTTCAAGCCGGGGCGATGGACTATAGACGATGAAGCTTCCTGCGTAAGCCAGACAATACGATGCGCCAAGATATTTTATATCACATCCCACATGATTCTTTCTAGTAAACTGTTTGTGATATACCTGATTTTTTCATTATGTTTTGAAAGACAAAATGGTGTTACGGAGGGAAAGGATTGCATTTGAATTGCTAGACCATTTACGTACCGTGAACATGCAACTAGTACATGAGTGTCGTGTTTTAATTTGGAGTTATTTCGCGCTCGTTTGGCATTTTTATGCATCAATTGATTTTCTGGGCATTTAATGTGCAAAATTCAAATTTGAACTACAAGCACATGCTCCAGTGCACCAAAGTTTGTTGAAAAATCACATGTGTTTCCTTGGGTGAAATTATAGGTCCCATGCAAGAAATGGGAATGAAATTTAAACATCTGGGCGTCGTGGCTCGACCAGAAAGATTGAGAAACTTGGTTTCTTAATTCATGTAAATCCAAAACACGCCTGAAAATCATAAAACTTGGCATCGTGTCATGACATGGCACCAACATGATGTGGTAATTTTTTTGGCCGAATTGCGACAAGCTTTGGTGAAAGCTTCTTGCAAACCGGAGCTTACCTCAAGAAGGCTCGTCGTTCCGAGAGGGAACGTGTCACCCACATAAGCGAAACAACATACGTACACTGCCTTCTCCCGCCTTAATTTTTTTACACGGGCGGATTAGACCAAATAGAAGTATCGTGCTAAATTTTGGAATTATTCCAGGTTCGTTTGGCCTTTTTTATACATTAATTGAGTTCCTGGGCATTTAATGTGCATAATTCCAATTTGAACCACAAGCGCATGCTCTAGTGCACCAAAGTTGGTTCAAAAATCACATGTGTGTCCTTGGGTGAATTTCTAGGTCCCATGTAAGAAATGGGAATGAAATTCAAACATCTGGGCGTCGTGGCTCGGCCGTAAAGATTGAGAAACCTGGTTTTTTAATTCCCGTAAATCCAAAACACCCTAAAAATCATGAAACTTGGCATGGTGTCATGACATGGCACCAACATGATGCGGTAATTTTTTTCGCCTAATTGTGACATGCTTTGGTGAAAGCTTCTTGAAAACAGGAGCTTCCCTCAAGAAGGCTCGTGGTTCCGAGATGGAACGTGTCATCTCCGTGTGCGAAACGACATACGTACACTGCCTTCTCCCGCCTTAATATTTTTATACATGCAGATTAGACCAAATAGAAGTATCATGCTAAATTTTGGAATTATTCCCGGTTCGTTTGGCCTTTTATACATTAATTGAGTTTCTGGGCATTGAATGTGCATAATTCAAAATTGAACTACAAGCACATGCTCCAGTGCACCAAAGTTGGTTGAAAAATCACATGTGTGTCCTTAGGTGAATTTCTTGGTCCCATGCAAGAAATGGGAACGAAATTCAGACATCTGGGCATCGTGCCTCTGCCGTAAAGATTGAGAAACTTGGTTTTTAATTCCTGTAAATCCAAAACACGCGTGAAAATCATGAAACTTATCATGGTGTCATGACATGCACCAACATGCTGCGGTAATTTTTTTGGCCGAATTGGGAAAAGCTTTGGTGTAAGATTCTTGCAAACGGGAGCTTCCCTCAAGAAGGCTCGTGGTTGCGAGAGGGAACGTGTCACCTCCGTGTCAGAAACAACATGCGCACACTGCCTTCTCCCGCCTTAATTTTTTTACACAGGAAGATTAGACTAAACAGAAGTATCGTGCTAAAATTTGGAATTATTCCATGTTCGTTTGGCCTTTTTTATACATTAATTGAGTTTCTGCGCATTTAATGTGCATAATTCAAATTTGAACTACAAGCACATGCTCCAGTGCACCAAAGTTGGTTGAAAAATCACATGTGTGTCCTTGGGTGAATTTCTAGTTCCCATGCAAGAAATGGGGATGAAATTCAAACATCTGGGCGTTGTGGCTCGTCCGTAAAGATTGAGAAAATTGGTTTTTTAATTCCCGTAAATCCAAAACACGCCTGAAAATCATGAAACTTGGCATGGTGTCATGACATGGCACAAAAATGTTGCGGTAATTTTTTTGGCCGAATTGGGAAAAGCTTTGGTGTAAGCTTCTTGCAAACCGGAGCTTCCCTCAAGAAGGCTCGTGGTTCCGAGAGGGAACGTGTCACCTCCGTGTGCAAAACGACATATGTACACTGCCTTCTCCCGCCTTAATTTTTTTACACAACCAGATTAGACAAAATAGAAGTATCTTGCTAAATTTGGAATTATTCCGGGTTCGTAGGCCTTTTTATACATTAATTGAGTTTCTGGGCATTTAATGTGCATAATTCAAATTTGAACTACAAGCACATGCTCCAGTGCACCAAAGTTTGTTGAAAATCACATGTGTGTCCTTAGGTGAATTCTAGGTCCCATGCGAGAAATGGGAATGAAATTCAAACATCTGGGTGTCGTGGCTCGGCCGTATAGATTGAGAAACTTGATTTGTTTTCATTCCTGTAGATCCAAAACACGCATGAAAATCATGAAACTTGGCATGGTGTCATGACATGGCACAAACATGTTGCGGTAATTTTTTGGCCGAATTGGGAAAAGCTTTGGTGTAAGCTTCTCGGTGCACAAAAGTAGGAGCTCTCCTTTTTACCCCTCTACTTGTGCACAAGCAGTCAGAGCCGCACATGCGGCCACACTTAGCAGGGCGAAGTGAGGGAGCAGGAGCACAAGAATACCAGAGCAGCGCTCCAGCCAAGAGCACAAGACGGGCAAAGCAACGTCAAGGCCAGAGGCACAAAGAGCAAGAAGGTGAAGTGGACTCCCCCGGCAAGACCCTTGCCGGGGCGGCCTCCGCAGCCCCGGCAAGAGCCTTGCCGGGACAACTTGCCCAACGCCAGCAGAGCATGCCACCCTTTAGCCCAAGGGTTCCAACACCATCAACCACATTGGAACCAAGGCCCGGGAGGCACCTCCGTGGTGGCATGAAGATCTTTGTGAAGATCATAAGCACACGAGATCAGAGGAAGACCAGAAGACGACGACCCTCGGCAAGATCCTTGCCGAGGAAATCCATTAGACCCCCGACAATATGTTTGCCGGGGACGACCGCGATGCCACGGCAAGACCGTTGCCGGGGCCCCGGCGAGACCCTTGCCGAGGACTCCTGCGGGGCCACAGCCAGACCCACGTCTGCCAAGACTCCACCTCTATTCCCATACCGCTGCCAGCCCAACCAGCTGGGCAGGCACCTGCGTGCAACGTTTGGCTTCGAGGCCAACTCAGCAAGCACCTGCGTGGTGGCATGCAGATCTTCGTGAAGACCCTACCACCATGCCATCTCAGCAGCCTGCCAGCCTACTTGGCGCTGCATGCCTGTTGGCCTGGACGCGTGTCGGAGCGAGGCGGAGCGGCGTCGAACGGGACGGGCCTCGTTGCCGTCCCCAATAAAGCAACGGGACACCTAAGGGGTGCATTTATTGCGCCTTGTCCCATAATGACAGGCGATAAGCTTGTACACTGTATACCTTTCCACCTCCTGTGTACCACTATGGCAACCCCTTTTGTCTATAAAAGGAGGCCCGAGGCGTACTGGAGAAGGATTGGGATCTTTTGGACTACGGACGCACCGCAGCTAGTTTGATAGCTCAAGAACGCTCAAATATACACCAAAGCAGGACTAGGGTATTACGCATCCTTGCGGCCCGAACCTGGGTAAAGGAGCCTTGTGCTGACTACCAGACCCGCTCTTTGCACAACCCTGCGCCCGCCAACCGTAGAAGGGATCCCAGTGATCCCATAGGTGTCATTTCCACTGACATCTTTGGCGCGCCAGGTAGAAGCGCGATTGGAAATCAGTGCAGTTGAGCAGCGGCTTCATCGTGGTCGTCACTCCAAGGTAGATGACAACCAAATGAGCGGCATCATCGGTGAATGAAGTGAACGCTCACGTAGCGGCAGAAAAGCTAAGTCATGCGAAACTTTGAGCAATTCCTTTATATATATATAAGGTTATCGTCCTTGAAGATCTTGCACTATGTATGGAAAACCTGCACGCGATGGGGCCCTGCCACTATTGGCAATGCCTTTGCCCTGTTTCGAGTCCGCTCAACAGTTCGAGCGGCTGCGTCAAGAATGGTAGGGTGACCTTCTGCAATTGGCAACACTCTTGTTCTATCTCGAGTCCTCAAGGCGCCGCGGCCTGGGTTTACGCAGCGGCAAGCCTACCCGATTAACGTAGGGTGAACATACAAAGGGAGATTAAACGAGAAAATAACATGCATCGTTTCAAGGTACTGCAGAATTATATTACATCAATTGTTGCTGCGGTTCTAACTAAAGATAAAAATTGTCTTGGTCATGAACCTGCAGCAGCGATGAGAAACGGGGTGCCTAATCCCGGCACTGACCCTCTACCCTCCGAACTCCGTCGACACGGCTGATGATGGGCTCGATACGCTCCTCGAGCGCTGCGAGGTGCGCATCCTCCGGCAAGCTCTCCAGCACGGCATCAAAGTCGAGGTTGGGGTTCCAGTACGCCACCTTGGTGAGGACCTTGGTTATGACACCCCGGCAAAGCTTCCGGGGCTCATCGGCTAGAGAGGCCGCCCTGTTAGAGCGGAACTGCTCCAGGGCCCCGAGAACACCCTCGAAGAACAGGCTCAGTTTGGCATTGGGACTCACGTTCGGCTCCGGGGCATACCTCACGTTCGGCATCCCCATGGTAGCCAGCTGCGTGGTGATCCTGCGGGCGACATCGGCAAGGCGGCTGACCCAGAGGTTTTCGCCCTTCACAAAATCCTCATGGTTGGCAGCGTCATTCCTCCGTAGCTGCCTCTCGGCCTCTAGATTTTTGGTCAGGGCCCCCTCCCGGGCCCTGACCTCTGAAAGCGTCCCCTCAAGACCCTCCAGCTTCAGCTTCAGGTCGTTGATGGAGTCGTTGGCCTTGGAGAGCTACTCAGCCTTGCCAAGGACTACGGCCTACGCCTCAACCAGAGCACCGTTGAGCGTGTCCTTATCCTTCACCAGCTTCAGGGCATGTTCCTTCAGCCCGTCCCGCTCCACCTCCAGCTCTTTCACCTTGCCGGCCTGGACTTGGGCCTGAGCATTGAGTGCATCCTCGTGCCTCTGCTCCAGCTCCTGGGTCCGCTGCACAACAAGCTTCTCCACCTCCTCATCCTTGCCGCGGAGTGTTGCGACGAGCTTCTCCTCATGAGCGGCAAGGTCCTCCTCCTGGGAGTTTAGCTTGGCCTTGTGCTGGTGTCGAGCGGCTTCGTCTTTGGCGGCCTGCTCCTTCGCCAGCTCATGGGCCTTCTCGATGTCGGTTTGCTTCATTACAAGCTCCAGCTGGCGCTCGGCTAGTAGGTCCTGGGCAAGCTTCAGCTCCTGATGGGCCTGGCGAAACCAAGCCTGTGTCTCAGCGACGCGCCCCGCGTGGTCCACCTCTGCCTTGTCCACCGCCGCCATCCTGGACGTTGCCTTGTCCAGACGGGCACGGTGGAGCGCCTGGAGCTTCTGGAAGTTGGCGCTCATGCCCTGAAGGAGTTGCTCCTCCTGGGAACCACCTCCACCAGCGCTCGGTTCGTCGACAACCTCAAGCCCGACGGTGGCGAGCACCTCGTCATCAAACACCTCCCCCTCGGTGGGCGCCATGGTGCTCGCCACCCCTGGGAGGTCGACGACCAAGTCATCACTCACTTTCAGGTACTTTCCCAAGCTAGAGGCGACAGAGGAGGAATATTGGTCGTCGACCGTCCCCTCCTCGGCAGCGCCCTTGCCGGCCTACTCGGCAGTGGCCTTGTCGGCCTCCCTGGCAGGCCCCTTGGCGGCGTCCTCATCGGCGGTCTTGACGACCTCCTTGGCGGCGATCTTGTTGGCCTCAGCCTCAGCATCTCTGGCGACCTCCTCGATGACAGTATTGATGTTCTCCTGGTCTTCCAAGGGAGCACCAAGATGCCAAGAAGGAGGATGAGGAAAAGCCAAGACCAAAGTTCAAAACAAGAACAAACATGGACAAAACGCAAACAACTCACCCGTGCCAGGCTGGGAAGAAGTGGCCCGTCCACATTCGGTGCCGGGACGGAGCCGCCGGCGCCCGGGTTCTCCTCCTCCTCCTCCGTGCGCATGGGCACGGTGCTTGGCGCCCTTGCCGGGGACGCCCCTCGGGGCGGCGTGTTGGGGGTGGCCCTCAGTGGCTCCTCCTGATGTCGTCTTCCTCCTGAAACCACGGCAAGGTCAGCGCTAAGAGATCGTACCCCAACACACATTGATAGGGAACGAGTGATGAACGCACGCTGGGGGCTGCGACGAGGGCTGCAATCCGGGCTACTCTCCACCACCAGCGGCATACTTGAGGTGCCCGCCGGGGCTGGCCGCCCGTCGAGGCCCTGGCTCTCTTTGCCATCCTCTGGGTCAGCGTCTCCACATCCCTGCAAAGATGAAGACAAGTCAAGAAAAGTGGCACGGTCTGAGGGGACGGAGATGACAAAAGACAAGATACTTACTCATCCTCCGCCTCCTCTTCCGCTGCCTTCCTCTTCCTCCTCGGGCTGAGGGACCCAAGGTCAAAGACGACCTCCGTGCCGACATTCGCGGGAGGAGGGGAAGCGGATGGAGTCCGAGGACGCTTGGACGAAGAAGAGGCAGTCGCTTTCCTCTTCGCCACCGCGGCCTTCACCACCTTCTTTGCTGTCACGGCCCTCGTCAGGCGCATGGACTCCCCCTGGATCTCTTGCCACTGCTCAGTCCTATCGGGCCGGACCGGCTCGCCAGAGGTGGCCCGCCGCAGGACATGCCTTTTTTTCAAGGCCAGAGGGTCGTCAGCCTCGGCCTCTTCCTCGATCGACTCATCGACCACATCTTCGATGAGAGGGGCCCCGATGTCGGCGTTGTTGGCCTCCCTAGCAGACTCTGCCCATCCGACAAGCTCCTTCTCCTCCGCGGCAGCCTCGGCCTCATCCTCCTTGTGGCCGGCGCTGCCAGCCTCCTTGGCGAGCTCCACCTCCGCCGCCCTGGCGGTGATGTAATCCAGCTCCGCTTGGGTGGTGTCCTGGATGAGCAATGGCTCGGCATGGACGTACTTCTCCGACAGCTTGTCGAAGAACTCCTGCACCTGATCTGCCCAATTTGGGTCAAGGCCGTGCGCGTTGAAGTCCGGCATCATGGCGATGATGTCGGTTTGGCGAGAATTGTTGCTCAGCGGGACCACCACCGCCGGCAACCCAAACAAGGGCCCTTTGACGACCTTGCCGGCCTTCGCGGCCTTGCCGGACCTCTCGGCCCTACCGTCGCGGTACATGTCTAACTGAAAAAGCCTCTAGCAAAAGTGGGCGTGCCCCATCATCGTGAAGTTGTGGTTCAAGCCAGGGCGAAGCCTCATGATGTCGGTCGCGTTCCTGAAAATCCAGGCCGGCCTCCCCTTGTTATGCAGTGGAGAAATTCGGCAACGGATGAAATCCGTCCCAATCATCTCAAGGGTGAGCCCGGCCACGGTGAAGCGATGGATCCTGGTGGTGGCGATCGTGAGCTTCTCATCCTTGGCGTCAACTTCGCCGCAATCATCTCTACGAACTGGCGGCGCCTGGCAAACCCGGCAAAATTCATGCTGGTCCTCTTCCACAATCCAGCACCACCGGCTCCGCCACTCCTCCCACCTCTCCTTCTAAGCACCATGCGGATATGTCCCCTTCTCTTGGCTCCTTGGGATCCAGGCGACACAACCGGAAATGGCGCCTCCCTTTTGGATACAGGGATAGAAGTAGTGGCGGAAGAGCGCCGTGCTAGGATGCACTATGGCAAATCCCTCGCAGAGATGGGAGAAAAGGGCCATGCACGCCATGGCATTTGGAGTGAAATCCAGAAGGTGGAAGCCATAGGTGTGCATGACGTCATTGAAGAAATTGGAGAAAGGGGACCGAGCCCGCAGGAAAAGTAATCAACAAAGAAGGGGTACCGATTCGGGCCCGCCTCAGCGAAACCAGCGGGGACAATGTGCGTGGCAGGATGCCCCTTCGTCTTGCACCCCCCAAAGGGGCTTTAAGTTGTCCCGGAGGTAGACCGCATCGACCGTCGAAGGAGAGCAGGCGAGCTGTGTCCGCCCCGCTGCCAACTCGCTCTCCGGCGCCTCCTTCCGCCCGGCGTCCTTGGCCGTTCCCTTGCCTTTGCTGGTTTTGGGTGGCGTGGCGGCTGAGGGAGATGAGGGATAAGGGACAGCAAAGGCGCGTCGGCACCGGCGAGCGAAGGAAGAACTTGAGAAGAGAGAAGGGAGGGGCGGCGGTTCCGAGATTAGAGAAGTCACAGAGGGTAAATGTGTTGGAAATATGCCCTAGAGGCAATAATAAAAGGGTTATTATTGTATTTCCTTGTTCATGATAATTGTCTATTGTTCATGCTATAATTGTGTTATCCGGAAATCGTAATACATGTGTGAATACATAGACCACAACATGTCCCTAGTGAGCCTCTAGTTTACTAGCTCGTTGATCAATAGATGGTTACGGTTTCCTAACCATGGACATAGGATGTCATTGATAACGGTATCAGATCATTATGATAATGATGTGATGGACAAGACCCAATCCTAAGCATAGCACAAGATCGTGTAGTTCGTCTGCTAAAGCTTTTCTAATGTCAAGTATCCTTTCCTTAGAGCATGAGATTGTGCAACTCCGGATCTTTGTAAGGGTACTTTGGGTGTGCCAAACATCACAACGAATCGGGTGGCTATAAAGGTACACTACGGGTATCCCCGAAAGTATATGTTGGGTTGGCACGAATAGAGACTGGGATTTGTCACTCCGTATGACGGAGAGGTATCTCTGGGCCCACTCGGTAGGACATCATCATAATGAGCTCAATGTGATCAAGGAGTTGTTCATGGGATGATGTGTTACGGGAACGAGTAAAGAGACTTGCCATAACGAGATTGAAGAAGGTATTGGTATACCGACGATCGGATCTCGGGAAAGTATCGTACAGATAGACAAAGGGAATTGTATACGGGATTGATTGAATCCTCGACATCATGGTTCATCCGATGAGATTGTCGTGGAGCATGTGGGAGCCAACATGGGTATCCAGATCCCGCTGTTGGTTATTGACCGGAGAGTTGTCTCGGTCATGTTCACGTGTCTCCGAACCCGTAGGGTCTACACTTAAGGGTCGGTGACGCTAGAGTTGTAGAGATATTAGTATACGGTTAACCGAAAGTTGTTCGGAGTCCCGGATGAGATCCCGGATGTCACGAGGAGTTCCGGAATGGTCCGGAGGTAAAGATTTATATATAGGAAGTCCAGTTTCAGCCACCAGGAGATTTTCGGGAGTCATAGATATTGTACCGGGACCACTAGAAAGGTCCCGGGGGTCCATCGGGTGGGGCCACCTATCCCGGAGGGCCCCATGGGCTGAAGTGGCGTGGGAACCAGCCCCTAGTGGGTTGGTGCGCCCCACCCAAGGGCCCAAGGCGCCTAGGGTTGGAAACCCTAGGGGGCCGTTGCCCCCTGGTTGGAAACTCTAAGGGGGCCGTTGCCCGAGGGGCCGCCGCCCCCCCCTCTAGATGGGATCTACAATGCGGCATGCGCCCCCTAGCCCCTATATATGGTGGAGGGGAGGGAGGGCAGCCGCACCCCAAGCCCTGGCGCCTCCCTCTCCCTCCAGCGACACCTCTTCCTCCTCTAGTAGCGCTTGGCGAAGCCCTACTGAAATCCCACTGCTTCCACCACGACGCCGTCATGCTGCTGTATCTCCATCAACTTCTCCTTCCCCCTTGCTGAATCAAGAAGGGGAGACGTCTCCGCTCCGTACGTGTGTTGAACGCGGAGGTGCCGTCCGTTCGGCGCTAGGATCATCGGTGATTTGGATCACGGCAGTGCGACTCCATCAACCTCGTTCTCTTGAACGCATCCGCCATGCGATCTACAAGGGTATGTAGATGCACTCCTCTCTCTCGTTGCTAGATGACTCCATAGATTGATCTTGGTGATGTGTAGAAAATTTTAAATTTCTGCTACGATCCCCAACAGTGGCATCATGAGCTAGGTCTATGCGTAGTTTCTATGCACGAGTAGAACACAAGTTGTTGTGGGCGTCGATTTTGTCAATTTACTTGCGTTACTAGTCTTATCTTGATCCAGCGGCATCATGGGATGAAGCCGCCCGGACCGACCATACACGTACACTTACGTGAGATGTGTTCCACCGACTGACATGCACTAGTTGCATAAGGTGGCTAGCGGGTGTCTGTCGCCCATACTTTAGTCAGATCGGATTCGATGAAAAGGGTCCTTATGAAGGGTAAATAGAAATTGGCATATCACGTTGTGGTTTTGGCGTAGGTAAGAAACGTTCTTGCTAAGAAACCTATAGCAGCCACGTAAAATTTGCAACAACAATTAGAGGACGTCTAACTTGTTTTTGGCAGCATATGTCGTGGTGATGTGATATGGCCAAAAGGATGTGATGAATGATATATGTGATGTATGAGATTGATCATGTTCTTGTAATAGGAATCACGACTTGCATGTCGATGAGTATGACAACCGGCAGGAGCCATAGGAGTTGTCTTAATTTATTTATGACCTGCGTGTCAACATAAACGTCATGTAATTACTTTACTTTATTGCTAAACCGTTAGTCATATTAGTAGAAGTAATAGTTGACGAGACAACTTCATGAAGACACGATGATGCAGATCATGATGATGCAGATCATGATGATGGAGATCATGGTGTCAAGCCGGTGACAATGATGATCATGGCGCCCCGAAGATGGAGATCAAAAGGAGCAAAATGATATTGGCCATATCATGTCACTATTTGATTGCATGTGATGTTTATCATGTTTTTACATCTTATTTGCTTAGAACGACGGTAGCAAAAATAAGATGATCCCTATCAAGAATTGTGTTCCCCCTAACTGTGCACCGTTGCTAAGGTTCGTTGTTCCGAAGCACCACGTGATGATCGGGTGTGATAGGTTCTAACGTTCGCATACAAGGGTGTAAGCCAGATTTACACACGCAATACACTTAGGTTGACTTGACGAGCCTAGCATGTACAGACATGGCCTAGGAACACGGAAGGCCGAAAGGTCGAACATGAATCGTATAGAAGATACGATCAACATGAAGATGTTCACCGATGATGACTAGTCCGTCTCACGTGATGATCGGACACGACCTAGTTGACTCGGATCATGTATCACTTAGATGACTAGAGGGATTCCTATTTGAGTGGGAGTTCATTAAATAATTTGATTAGATGAACTTAATTCTCATGAACATAGTCTAAAACTTTGCAATATGTCTTGTAGATCAAATGGCCCATGCTAATGTTGCCCTCAACTTCAACGCGTTCCTAGAGAAAACCAAGCTGAAAGACGATGGCAGAAACTACACGGACTGGGTCCGTAACCTGAGGATTATCCTCATAGCTGCCAAGAAAGCATATGTCCTTGATGCACCGCTAGGTGAAGCACATGTTTTCCCAGCAACTCAAGACGTTATGAACACCTGGCAGTCGCATAGTGATTATTACTCCCTGGTTCAGTGCGGCATGGTTTACAGCTTAGAACTGGGGCTCTAAAAGCATTTTGAGCAGCACGGAGCATATGAGATGTTCCAAGAGCTGAAAATGGTTTTCCAAGCTCATGCCCGGGTCGAGAGATATGAAGTCTCTGACAAGTTCTACAGTTGTAAGATGGAGGAGAATAGTTACATCGGTGAGCACATACTCAAAATGTCTGGGTTGCACAACCGCTTATCTCGGCTGGGAGTTAATCTCCGGATGATGCGGTCGCTGATGAATCCTTGATCGCTCCCACCTAGCTACAAGAGCTTTGTGATGAACTTCAATATGCAGGGGATGGAAAAGACCATTCCTGAGGTATATTCAATGCTGAAATCAGCGGAGGTGGAGATCAAAAAGGAACATCAAGTGTTGATGGTGAATAAAACCACTAAGTTTAAGGAAGGCAAGGGTAAGAAGAACTTCAAGGAGGACGGCAAGGGAGTTGCCGTGCCCGGTAAGCCAGTTGCCGGGAAGAAGCCAAAGCATGGACCCAAGCCTGAGACTGTGTGCTTTTATTGCAAGGGAAACAACATCGAACTGAACTGCCCCAAGTACTTAGCGGATAAGAAGGCCGGCAATACCAAAGGTATATGTGATATACATGTTATTGATGTGTATCTAACCAGCTCGTAGTAGCTCCCGGTATTTGATCTTTGGTGCAGTTGCTCATATTTGTAACTCAAAACAGGAGCTGCGGAATAAGCGGAGACTGGCGAAGGACGAGGTGACGATGCGCGTCGAGAATGGTTCCAATGTCGATGTGATCGCCGTCGGCACGCTACCTCTACATTTACCTACGGGTTTAGTTTTAAACCTCAATAATTGTTATTTAGTACTAGCTTTGAGCATGAACATTGTATGTGGATCTCGTTTAATGCGAGATGGCTACTCATTTAAATTAGAGAATAATGGTTGTTCTATTTATATGAGAGACATGTTTTATGGTCATGCCCCGCTGGTCAATGGTTTATTCTTATTGAATCACGAACGTGATGTTACACATATTCATAGTGTGAATGCAAAAAGATGTAAGGTTGATAATGATATTCCAACATACTTGTGGCACTGCCGCCTTGGTCACATTGGTGTCAAACGCATGAAGAAACTCCATGCAGATGGACTTTTGGAGTCTCTTGATTATGAATCATTTGACACGCATGAACCATGCCTCATGGGCAAAATGACCAAGACTCCGTTCTCCGGAACAATGGAGCGAGCAACCAACTTATTGGAAATCATACATACTGATGTGTGCGGTCCAATGAGCGTTGAGGCTCGCGGTGGTTATTGTTATGTTCTCACCCTCACTGATGACTTAAGTAGATATGGGTATGTCTACTTAATGAAACACAAGTATGAGGCCTTTGAAAAGTTCAAGGAATTTCAGAGTGAGGTTGAGAATCAACGTGCGGAAAATCAAGTTCTTACGATCATATCGTGGGGGAGAATATTTGAGTCACGAATTTGGCACGCACTTAAGGAAATGTGCAATTGTTTCACAACTCACGCTGCCTGGAACACCTCAGCATAATGGTGTGTCCGAACATCGTAATCGCACTCTATTGGATATGGTGCGATCTATGATGTGTCTTACCGATCTACCATTGGGGTTATGCTATAGAGACTGCCGCATTCACTTTAAATAGGGCTCTGTCGAAATCCGTTGAGACGACACCGTATGAATTGTGGTTTGGGAAGAAACCTAAGTTGTCGCTTTCGAAAGTTTGGGGATGCGATGCTTATGTCAAGAAACTTCAACCTGAAAAGCTCGAACCCAAATCGGAAAAATGCGTCTTCATAGGATACCCTAAGGAAACTATTGGGTATACCTTCTACCTCAGATCCGAAGGCAAGATCTTTGTTGCCAAGAATGGATCCTTTCTAGAGAAAGAGTTTCTCTCAAAAGAAGTAAGTGGGAGGAAAGTAGAACTTGATGAAGTATTGTTTCTTGAACCGGAGAGTAGCCCAGCTCAAGAAAATGTTTCTGTGGTGCCTGCACCGACTAGAGAGGAAGTTAATGATGATGATCATGAAACTTCAGATCAAGTTGCTACTGAACTTCAGAGGGTCCACAAGGACACGTTCCGCACCAGAGTGGTACGGCAACCCTGTCCTGGAAAGCATGTTGTTAGACAATGGTGAACCTTCAAACTATGAAGAAGCGATGGCGGGCCCGGATTCTGACAAATGGCTTGAAGCCATGAAATCCGAGATAGGATCCATGTATGAAAACAAAGTATGGAGTTTGACAGAGTAGCCCGATGATCGGCGAGCCATAGAAAATAAATGGATCTGTAAGAAGAAGACAAACGCGGATGGTAATGTAACCATCTATAAGGCTCGGCTTGTCGCTAAGGGTTATCGACAAGTTCAAGGGGTTGACTATGATGAGACCTCCTCACCCGTAGCGAAGCTGAAGTCTGTCTGAATCATGTTAGCAATTGCCGCATTCTATGATTATGAGATATGGAAAATGGACGTCAAAACGGCATTCCTTAATGGTTTCCTTAAGGAAGAATTGTATATGATGCACCCAGAAGGTTTTGTCGATCCTAAGAATGCTGACAAGGTATGCAAGCTCCAACGCTCGATCTATGGGCTGGTGCAAGCATCTCGGAGTTGGAACATTCGTTTTGATGAGATGATCAAAGCGTTTGGGTTTATGCAGATTTATGGAGAAGCCTGTGTTTACAAGAATTGAGTGGGAGCTCTGTAGCATTTCTCATATTATATGTGGATGACATACTATTGATGGGAAAAATGATATAGAACTCTTGGAAAGCATAAAGGCCTACTTGAATAAGTGTTTTTCAATGAAGGACCTTGGAGAAGCTGCTTACATATTAGGCATCAAGATCTATAGAGATAGATCGAGACGCCTCATTGGTCTTTCACAAAGGACGTACCTTGACAAGATATTGAAGAAGTTCAATATGGATCAGTCCAAGAAGGCGTTCTTGCCTGTATTGCAAGGTGTGAGATTGAGCACGGCTCAATGCCCGGCCACGGCAGAAGATAGAGAAAATATGAGTGTCATCCCCTATGCCTCAGCCATAGGGTCTATTATGTATGCCATGCTGTGTACCAGACCTGATGTAAACCTTGCCGTAAGTTTGGTAGGAAGGTACCAAAGTAATCCCGACATGGAACACTGGACAGCAGTCAAGAATATCCTGAAGTACCTGAAAAGGACTAAGGATATGTTTCTCGTTTATGGAGGCGACGAAGAGCTCGTCGTAAAGGGTTACGTCGATGCTAGTTTAGACACAGATCTGGATGACTCCAAGTCACAAACCGGATACGTGTATATTTTGAATGGTGGGGCAGTCAGCTGGTGCAGTTGCAAGCAAAGTGTCGTGGCGGGATCTACATGTGAAGCGGAGTACATGGCAGCCTCGGAGGCAGCACATGAAGCAATCTGGATGAAGGAGTTCATTATCGACCTAGGAGTTATTCCCAATGCGTCGGGCCCGATGACTCTCTTCTGTGACAACACTGGAGCTATTACCCTTGCCAATGAGCCCAGGTTTCACAAGAAGACCAGGCATATCAAGCGTCGCTTCAACTCCATTCATGGAAATGTTCAAGATGGAGACATAGAGATTTGTAAAGTGCATACGGACCTGAATGTCGCAGATCCGTTGACTAAACCTCTTCCACGTGCAAAGCATGATCAACACCAGAACTCTATGGGTGTTCGATTCATCACAATGTAACTAGGTTATTGACTCTAGTGCAAGTGGGAGACTGTTGGAAATATGCCCTAGAGACAATAATAAAAGGGTTATTATTATATTTCCTTGTTCATGATAATTTTCTATTGTTCATGTTATAAATGTGTTATCCGAAAATCGTAATACATGTGTGAATACATAGACCACAACATGTCCCTAGTGAGACTCTAGTTGACTAGCTCGTTGATCAATAGATGGTTACGGTTTCCTAACCATGGACATAGGATGTCATTGATAATGGGATCACATCATTAGGATAATGATGTGATGGACAAGACCCAATCCTAAGCATAGCACAAGATCGTAGTTAAATGCGCTAAAGCTTTTCTAATGTCAAGTATCATTTCCTTAAACCATGAGATTGTGCAACTCCGGATACCGTAAGGGTACTTTGGTGTGCCAAACGTCACAACGAATCGGGTGGCTATAAAGGTACACTACGGGTAACCAGAAAGTATCTGTTGGTTGGTACGAATCGAGACTGGGATTTGTCACTCCGTATGACAGAGAGGTATCTCTAGGCCCACTCGGTAGGACATCATCATAATGAGCTCAATGTGATCAAGGAGTTGTTCACGGGATGATGTGTTATGGGAACGAGTAAAGAGACTTGCCGTAACGAGATTGAACAAGGTATCGGTATACCGACGATCGAATCTCGGGCAAGTATCGTACCGATAGACAAAGGGAATTGTATACGGGATTGATTGAATCCTCGACATCGTGGTTCATCCGATGAGATTATCGTCGAGCATGTGGGAGCCAACATGGGTATCCAGATCCCGCTGTTGGTTATTGACCGGAGAGTTGTCTCGGTCATGTCTACGTGTCTCCCGAACCCGTAGGGTCTACACACTTAAGGTTCGATGACGCTAGAGTTGTAGAGATATTAGTATGCGGTTAACCGAAAGTTGTTCGGAGTCCCGGATGAGATCCCGGATGTCACGAGGAGTTCCGAAATGGTCTGAAGGTAAAGATTTATATATAGGAAGTCCAGTTTCGGCCACCGGGAGATTTTCGGGGGTCACCGATATTGTACCGGGACCACCGGAAGGGTCTCGGGGGTCCACCGGGTGGGGCCACCTATCCTGGAGGGGCCCATGGGCTGAAGTGGCGTGGGAAACTGCCCCTGGTGGGCTGGTGTGCCCCATCCAAGGGCCCAAGGCGCCTAGGGTTGGAAACCCTAGGGGGCCGTTGCCCCCCGAGGGGGCATGCGCCCCCCCTGGTTGGAAACGCTAAGGGGGCCGTTGCCCCCCCGAGGGGCCGCCGCTCCCCCTCTATATGCGCCCCCCTAGCCCCTATATATAGTGGAGGGGAGGGAGGGCAGCCGCACCCTAAGCCTTGGCGCCTCCCTCTCCCTCCCGTGACACCTTTTCCTCCTCCAGTAGCGCTTGGAGAAGCCCTGCTGGAATCCCGCTGCTTCCACCACCACGCTGTCGTGCTGCTGGATCTCCATCAATTTCTCCTTCCCCCTTGCTGGATCAAGAAGGAGGAGACGTCTCCGCTCCATACGTGTGTTGAACGCGGAGGTGTCGTCCGTTCGGCGCTAGGATCATCGGTGATTTGGATCACGACGAGTACGACTCCATCAACCCCGTTCTCTTGAATGCTTCCGCTCATGATCTACAAGGGTATGTAGGTGCACTCCTCTCTCTCTCTCGTTGCTAGATGACTCCATAGATTGATCTTGGTGATGTGTAGAAAATTTTAAATTTCTGCTACGATCCCCAATAGTGGCATCATGAGCTAGGTCTATGCGGAGTTTCTATGCATGAGTAGAACACAAGTTGTTGTGGGCGTCGATTTTGTCAATTTACTTGCCGTTACTAGTCTTATCTTGATTCGGCGGCATCGTGGGATGAAGCGCCCCGGACCGACCTTACACGTACACTTACGTGAGACAGGTTCCACCGACTGACATGCACTAGTTGCATAAGGTGGCTAGCGGGTGTCTGTCTCTCCTACTTTAGTCGGATCGGATTCGATGAAAAGGGTCCTTATGAAGGGTAAATAGAAATTGGCATATCACGTTGTGGTTTTCGCGTAGGTAAGAAACGCGGAGGTGCCGTCCATTCGGCGCTAGGATCATTGGTGATTTGGATCACGACGGGTATGACTCCATCAACCCCGTTCTCTTGGACGCTTTCGCTCGCAATCTACAAGGGTATGTAGATGCACTCCTCTCTCTGTCTCTCTCGTTACTAGATGACTCCATAGATTGATCTTGGTGATGTGTAGAAAATTTTAAATTTCTGACGATCCCCAACAAAATGGGCGTCGCGCCTGTGGTTTCTCCTTTTTTATGGGGAAGGCGCGGGCTGTTTCGTTACCATTTACCGCGATGTGATGCATGAGGGCAACAGCCGCCCCACACACGACCCCCACGGCACGCACGGCCCTCCATGTCGCGCATTCAACACGGGTCGTGGGGAAATGCAGCGAGCGAAGGAGTTACTGCGGTAAAAATTCGCCCCACCAGCCCGCGCACCGTTCTGGGCCTAGCCCAACAACGAGTTGCGCTTATGTGTGGCCCAGGCCCGGGGGCTCCTGTCGGTGTACAAAAGTAGGGGCTCTCCTTTTTACCCCTCTACTTGTGCACGGGCAGTCAGAGCCGCACCTGCGGCCACACTTAGCAGGGCAAAGGGAGGGAGCAGAAGCACAAGAATACCAGAGCAGCGCTCCAGCCAAAAGCACAAGACGGGCAAAGCAACGCCAAGGCCAGACGCACAAAGAGCAAGAGGATGAAGTGGACTCCCCCGGCAAGACCCTTGCCGGGGCGTCCTCCGCAGCCCCGGCAAGGGCCTTGCCGGGACAACTTGCCAAACGCCAGCAGAGCACGCCACCCTTGAGCCCAATGGTTCCAACACCATCAACCACATTGGAACCAAGGCTCGGGAGGTACCTCCGTGGTGGCATGCAGATCTTTGTGAAGATCATAAGTACACAAGATCAGATGAAGACCAGAAGATGACAACCCTCGGCAAGATCCTTGCCGAGGAAATCCACGAGACCCCCGGCAAGATCCTTGCCGAGGACGACCGCGATGCCACGGCCAGACCCTTGCCGGGGCCCGCGCGAGACCCATGCCGAGGACACCTGCGGGGCCACAGCCAGACCCATGTCTGCCAAGACTCCACCGCCGTTCCCATACAACTGCCAGCCCAACCAGCTGGTAGGCACCTGTGTGACAACGAGCGGCTTCCAGGCCAACTCAGCAAGCACCTGCGTGGTGGCATGCAGATCTTCGTGAAGACCCTACCACCACGCCATCTCAGTAGCCTGCCATCCTACATGGCGCAGCATGCCTCGTTGGCCTGGACGCGTGGTGGAGCGAGGCGGAGCGGCGATTTACGGGACGGGCCTCATTTCCGTCCCCAATAAAGCAACATGACACCTAAGGGGCACATTTAATGCGCCTTATCCCGTAATGACTGGCGATAAGCTTGTACATTGTATACCTTTCCACCTCCTATGTGCCATTGTGGCAACCCCTTTTGTCTATAAAAGGAGGCCCGAGGCATACTGGAGAAGGATTGGGATCTTTTAGACTACGCATGCACCGCAGCTAGTTCGAGATCTCAAGAACCCTCAAATATACACCAAAGCAGGACTAGAGTATTACGCATCCTCGCGGCCCGAACCTGGGTAAATGATCCTTGTGCTGACTACTAGACCCGCTCTTTGCACAACCCCGCGCCCGGCAACCGTAGAAGGGATCCCAGTGATCCCATAGTTGTCGTTTCCACCAACAAAGCTTCTTGCAAATGGGAGCTTCCCTCAAGAAGGCTCGTGGTTCCGAGAGGGAACGTGTCACCTCCGTGTGCGAAACGACATACGCATACCCGCCTTTCTCCCGCCTTTTAATTTTTTACACATGCAGATTAGACCAAATAGAAGTATCATGCTAAATTTTGGAATTATTCCATGTTTGTTTGGCCTTTTTTATACATTAATTGAGTTTCTGGGAATTTAATGTGCATAATTCAAATTTGAACTACAAGCACATGCTCCAGTGCACCAAAGTTGGTTGAAAAATCACATGTGTGTCCTTGGGTCAATTTCTAGGTCCCATGCAAGAAATAGGAATGAAATTCAAATATCTGGGCGTCGTGGCTCGGCCATAAAGATTGAGAAACTTGGTTTTTTAATTCCCGTAAATCCAAAACACGCCTGAAAATCATGAAACTTGGGATGGTGTAAGCGTTGGCACCAACATGCTGCGGTAATTTTTCTGGCCGAATTGGGAAAAGCGTTGGTGTAAGCTTCTTGCAAACTGGAGCTTTCGTCGAGAAGGCTCGTGGTTCCGAGAGGGAACATGTCACCTCCGTGTGTGAAACGACATACGTACACTGCCTTCTCCCGCCTTAATTCTTTTACACAGGCAGATTAGACCAAATAGAAGTATCGTGCTAAATTTTGGAATTATTCCGGGTTCGTTTGGCCTTTTTAATACATTAATTGAGTTTCTGGGCATTTAATGTGCATAATTCCAATTTGAACCACAAGCACATGCTTCAGTGCACCAAAGTTGGTTGAAAAATAACATGTGTGTCCTTGGGTGAATTTCTAGGTCCCATGCAAGAAATGGGAATGAAATTCAAATATCTCGGCGTCGTGGCTCGGCCGTAAAGATTTACAAACTTGGTTTTTTAATTCCCATAAATCTAAAACACCCTAAAAATCATGAAACTTGTCATTGTGTCATGACATGGCAGCAACATGATGCGGTAATTTTTTTGGCCGAATTGGGACAAGCTTTGGTGAAAGCTTCTTGAAAACCGAAGCTTCCCTCAAGAAGGCTTGTGGTTCCGAGAGGGAACGTGTCACCTCCGTGTGCGAAACGACATACGTACACTGCCTTCTCCCGCCTTAATTTTCTTACACAGGCAGATTAGACCAAATAGAAGTATCGTGCTAAATTTTGCAATTATTCCGGGTTCATTTGGCCTTTTTATACATTAATTGAGTTTCTGGGCATTTAATGTGCATAATTCAAATTTGAACTAGAAGCACATGCTCAAGTGCACCAAAGTTGGTTGAAAATGACATGTGTGTCCTTGGGTGAATTTCTAGGTCCCATGCAAGAAATGGGAATGAAATTCAAACATCTGGGCGTCGTGCCCCGGCTGTAAAGATGGAGAAACTTGGTTTTTTAATTCTTGTAAATCCAAAACATGCCTGAAAATCATGAAACTTGGCATGGTGTCATGACATGGCACCAACATGCTGTGGTAATTTTTCTGTCCGATTTGCGTAGGCGCATACATTAACAATCAACAAAGTCATTTTGGAACAAGTGATGTCACGTTACAAATCGGAAACAAAAGTATTACTGAAATCGTGGGCGTTCTACTTACCTATTACGTGCCGCCACGTGTCCCCTTTTTTTATTGGCTAGGAGGTGCCATGCGAGGTAGCTGTTTGAGTACGGGAGGCATGTGATTAGACCCCTGCGCGTGCTCATCGGGAGGAGAGCCCTTTGACCTCTACCCGCCGCACACCTCCCTCCCAACATCTCCATTAATGGCGCCCGAGCCCCTATTCTACGACGTGGCTATATGTCTCACTGGACTGAGATTTAAGAGAGAAAAATGAAAATCTGAAAAGAAAGTTTTGTACGGATCTTGATGTAAGATCCGACAGACCTATATAGCATCGACTGCAACTTATAGCAAGCATGATGAATATTAAGGACGATGACAGTGGATAATGATTGTCTTACATATTTAGGAACATAATTAAAAAAGCCACATGCCCAACTCTGCATGCAGGGACCTGTCGAATCCGGGCGGTTACCAAGGCGTCGTGGGGGAGCAGGCGACGCTGGCGTCAATCAACCGCCACGCTGGCGCCTAAGGCCGCATGCTGTTAGGGCCCGCGACGCCAGACTTGCCCTTTCGCCTCTGCACGGCCAAGTTCGGGCGCGTCGTGGGCTATCACGACGCTCGGGAACGGGGTCCCAGACTTGCACTGCGGCTGCGGGCGTGGCTCAAAGGAGGCCCAGGACATCCCATCTTCATCAACGCAAGTTCAAGACCCTCGCGAGGGGCCAAGCCTCGCGGGGCGGATGACCAAGAGCTTCCTCAGGCACGGCCTCGTCAGGCTGGGTCATGAGGAGGCGGAGATTTCAAGGCAGGGTACCTCGCGAGGTTCCCGTGACGCAAGCCATGCCGATCAAGGGCGCCAGTCGGGCGCCAGCCGCGCAGCGTCCTCCTTTCCTCTTTGGTGCAAAGGGAGCAAGCGCAGGCGAGAGCATCAAGCAAAGGCATCCATTTCAGTGCAACAAGACCAAGACCAGCCCCAACGGCTGGAAGGGAGTCATCGTGGAGCCCAAGCAGGCGTCATCACCAGCCTTTGGCGGCGAGGACCAACTTTAGTCAGGATAAGTGTACCCGCTGTTCCCCTTCAAAATGGCCAATTGTTGGCGCCCTTCCCGCTCAATATTTGGGAAGAGGCCCAGGGCCTTCGTCTATATAAGTAGAGCTCGCCACCATAGTAGAGGAGGGGATCGATGAGGACGATCGATCAAGACGACCGGCATCCAGAGAGAGAGAGACCCGATCCTCAAGCTAGAGCGACGGGACACCAACTAGCAGTTCATCACACCCACCAAGAACAGACCCTCGCGAGGCTGTTCTTCCCTTTACTGTTCCTCATCAGCCCAAGAGGCAAACCACCACTCCACAAACTAGAGTAGGGTATTACACCACAACGGTGGCCCGAACTAATATAAATCTCGTGTCTCTTGTGTTGTTCTTTTGAGTAGTTTAGGTCCCTGCGATTCGGCGAGGTACGAGACGGTGGAGGGTTGGATCTCCGCGCGCACCCCAGAGTTCGAACCTTAAGCGTCTGCCGGAACCCGAAATCCGACAGGTTGTAATTCATTTCCATTCCTAGCATGGGACCTAAGCATGTACCCAAGGACACATGTATAATTTTTCTAGCCAATTTGGTGAACTGGAGCATGTATTTGTAATTCAAATTTGAATTATGGACATTAAATGCCTAGGAAACTTAATTAGTGTATAAAAAGGCCAAGCAAACCCTGAATAAGTTTAAATTTCAGCACGGACATCCTGTCATTCCATGTTGCCCGTAGAAGAAAATACAAGGCGAAAAGAGGCAGTGATTACGTTTCGCCCACAAGGGGGACACGTTTCCCTATCGGAACCATGAGGCCTCTTTGAGAGAAGCTCCGGTTTGTAAGAGGCTTGTAATAAAACTTGTGCCAGAATGGACGAAAAAAGTTCCTCGACATATAAGTGCCATGTCGTGACACCATGGTAGGTTTCACGATTTTTAGCTTAGTTTTGGATTTACGGGGATTTAAAAACCAAGATTCTTCTCGCAAAATGTTTTCAAATAGCACACGGTTCACTCACGAAAGCCGATATTCAATGAAAACTTTGTGGAAACCATATTTTAAAGTTTCATAAAAATCTGAAAAAAAATGTGGGATGTTAAGAAGGTGATGTTTTATTGCGACACAAAATTTCAAGTTGAAAAACATTACGAGATGTGAGCTATCAAAAAGACAAATTCTGCCCTGAATAGTGACATTACTATTCGGCACTATTCAACACTAATTTTGTCTTTTTCATAGCTCACAACTCGTAATGTGTTTCAACTTGAAATTTTGTGTGGCAATAAAACATCATCCTCTTAACATCCAGCATTTTATTTCAATTTTTTTTAAACTTCAAAACATCTTTTTCTCGTGGTTTTCATCGGTTTCCACTAAATGTTGGTTTCCGTATGATATCCCCCCGCACGCTGTGATTCGAGTCGTATGCTCGACCGCCGTAACCCAAACCCCACGGATCGTACGTGTGCACCGTTGGATGCTTCCAGATCGAACGGCAACCCGGAGCCTTTTCGACAGCACATGCATACATGGGTAAGCGGCATGATGCGTCGTAGCTCATGCTTCCTTCTCTACTCGGTTTTCATTCAAAACAGGCTACCGTTTCTCGCCACTCCTCTCATCGGTTTCCTGCCTCTTCTCCAAGATATGCATGATGTAGATGTTCATTTAATTCTTATAGTTCATCTCATCCAAAATCAATTAGTTTTGTAAAAAAAACTATTTTAAGATTCATGGAATTGTGCATTATAAAGGTAAAAATAAAAAGTGACAATTCATTTAGGAAAAAAAGGTTTGGGAAATTAAGATATGGAAAATTCTTGAGAACAAAGGAGAAGTGCTTGTGTTTTGTGGTTCGTGCATTATGCTTAAGTTCAACCATGGAGTCTTCTAGATTGTACATGTGGTAGAATCTGGAGGAATGTAGATGATATCAAACGGCCAGTAGTGCTCGGATTTGCCATCTTTGTACCGTCGGATTGGCTTCATCCAACGAGCAACTTTCAAAGTTATTCGCGCACTATATATGTGTATAGATGTATAGATATATATAGATATGTCCCATGCTAGACAAAATAAAGTTTGAGCGCATGCGTGGGACGACCCCCCCCCCCCCGCCGCCGCAGCCTCGTAGTTGGGAAACCTACATCGTAGATATTGAACCAGGCTTGGAGTCGGGTACGGTGTTCAATTTGTAATGTAGTTGGTGGCCCATCGAAGTTGTGCATTTGGGATTTAAACACGTCATACACCATCATACCCATACATATTTTTGGGCCGCATGCAGTGTATACGGGGTCTTCTGATCGACCACGTCTCCCTTGTACGGTTTTTCGTGACGACACGGATATCTGTGGGCTCCCTGAGTGTATATATATCATCCCTTTGACCGGTAATGAGGGGTATGTGTTGGCCATGAATGGATTCCTCCTAGTTCGTGCTAGGGCCGGTCACCGTCAAATGTCGGTCAACCAAAGCTCGAGCTCATGCGTTGCCAGGATTCACTCCCAGATGCTGGGGTTGCTGGGTTCGACCTACATCAAACCCTGCGTATGTCGTCCTTAACTACCTTTTCTTCATGGTTGTTGTCTGTATCGAGAGGTAGGCATCACATCTAAATTGTACGTTATTCTATATTGAAAACACACATCACCCCTTCCCAAGGTACATCATTTTGGGCCGCATGCAAGAGGTGTTGGTTTTGTGGTCCCTCTCGTGCGATTTTTATGATGGTTCAATCTATTGGCCCAAGCGGTTTATCGACAACAACAACTGTCATTTGACCAAACGATAGATTCATTGGTCCGTCTTATGGTAGGTCATGGCGACATGCATGTATGACCAAAGTATCGATCATTACGTGCATCCGCCCCGCTGACACGAAGTGGGAGGTGGTGGGCCAAGCATCCTAGGTACGACATTATGTCATTATATATATCCTAGCTAGGTGGTTGTTAGGGTGCTTTTGGGTTTGCGAGGCAGGTGCCACCAAAGTTATGCATTGTGTATTTAAAGTTTTAAACATCCCCAATATTCCTACATATATTTGGCCACTTCCACGTGGTTCTTGACTTCTGGCCCCTCTCATCGATCTTTAATGACCCGCCCAACCGTGGGCCCGAGAGGTCAAAGTTGTGCATTGGAATTTTGAACATCACAAACAACCATTTTCACTCATATATATTTGGGCCACATGCTGGTGTGGCAGTCTTTTGACCCTCTCTAACGTTATTTTTTGCTGCAAAGACTCTGATGACCCTCAACGGACATGGGGTATAATATCTTAACTGTGTGCGATACAAGTGCGATGTGAATCACCACGCCTGCGCAAGCGCGTGCAAATTAAGGTGGAGGTACTGGCTCAACCGTGTACGATACAAGTGCGCTGAAATCACCACGACCGCGCAAGCGCGAGCAAATTAAGGTGGAGGTACTGGCTCAACCGTGTGCGATGCAAGTGCGCTGAAATCACTGCGACCAGCAAGCGAGCAAAGGTGGAGGTAATCGGCCTAACTGCAATGCGATGCAAGTGCGTTTGTAAAACCACCACCTGTGCAAGCTAAAGGCGGGTAAGTTTATTTGGAAATTAGGACGAACCGTGTGCAATAGACCAGCTAGCTAGAAATATAAAAACAAACTACCCGCCTTGAGCGTTGCAAAAATCGGCGGATCCGCGCCACTTTTCCTTATTATCATACACGCATATTGTTATTGGACCATGCGCGGTCTTGGGCACTCCATACTGCATCAATTCCTTTACCCAAATTTTAGTAGCCGTCAGATTTCAACCGTCGCCCACACTCCTCCAAAGACCGACCTTATAGTAAAATTGCAGTACCGAGGCATTTGAATCATCACCTCCTCGTCCACCACCATCTCCACCCACCATTACTAAAATTTTCAAGAGTCATGGCGTATCCTCAAACACCACCCCACCACAGCCCCCACCTACCCCTCCCCTCGAACCCTAGTCATGGCCCGCAGCGCCATCGCCAACCCCCGCCGGTCTGCCTGCTCCTCCTAGCTTAGATAATAAAGTTCAGGTTACCCAGCGATTCCCATACCGTCGCCCCACTGCCCTGAGTTTCTAGATGTGGCCTGCGGTGTCACTGCTCGCCAGATCCACATCCCCTGCTCCAGAATGTCACGGCCTAAGATCGACCATGTATCCCGGGGAGCCCGACGAGCGTTCGTCCAATAAGAGGTTTATCATGGCCTCTCCGGCGGACGTTGGCGAGGTGGCCACCGTTCGCCCCGACCTATCGATCCCGGAGCGACATGTCACCGCCAAAGCCGGTGAAGACGTTGACTATGTTGCCATGCCGAAGGCTTCATGTCAGCGGGCTAGCATATTACTGTATCTCGGGAAAGCTGGCTACGACATCAAGCTCGTCCACACCGACGGCTTCACGCGGGCCATATCACAGGTTAAGTGGTCCATCCCCAACCCCTCTGGTTCAACCACCGTCGATCTCTTCCGCCAAGCGGTCATGGATTTGCGAGCTTTATACTCCATCGAGCCTATTTCGTCACTTCTGAAGGACACGTTTTACGGCGGTGGCTTGGGATCCTCAATTGCCAAGTCAGATCTCATCGACCACGACCACGACCACGAGGAGGGAACCCATGAACGTTCTTCCAAGGTGAAGCAGCCCATCTATGACATCAGAGAGCGCACAATGGGTCTGTGCTTTTCCAACGGGAAGGATCCCGTCCTTGAAATGTGAGGCAACATTCTATCAGCAAATCTTACCTTTTCTAGCTTGCCAACCAGTACCCTTTGTTGTAGTAGCATTTGTCGTGCAGTGCTTTAACTGTGCTGTGTTTAATTGTTTCAGTTATGCAAAAATGTATTGTTCAATAGGTCTATGTGATGTTTAAGTATGAATTGTCCACTTCAGTTTCATGAATGGCTATATTTGGTTGTTTATAGTGAGTAGATGCCTTGTTTATCTGTATTTGGTTGTTAGGTTGGTTGGAGTGAGCATTTTTCTAGTTATCGGCAGATGCCTTGTTTATCTGTATTTGGTTCTTAGTTTTGGTTGCGGTGAGTATTTGTCCGGTTATCAGCAGATGCCTTGTTTATCTGTATTTGGTACGTTAGGTTGCTTTTTTTAGCATTTGTCCAGTTATCAAGCAGATGCTTTGTTTATCTGTATTTGGTTGTTAGGTTTCTTCTTTTATAGCATTTGTTCAGTTATCAAGCAGATGCCTTCTTTATCTTTATCTGCTTGTTAGGTTGGTTGCAGTGAGCATTTGTCCAGTTTTCAAGCATATGCCCTGTTTATCTGTATTTGCTTGTTAGGTTGGTTGCAGTGAGAGTCTGTCCAGTTTTCAATGGCTATATTGGGTTGTTATACTGGTCATTTATGCCTTGTTTATTTCAGTCATTCACAATGTGTTGTTCATTATGTGTAAGTCGGAACTGTGCCGCTTGACTACATCAATACAGGTTTGAACGGCTATATTTGGTTCCAATTATTCCTCGTGTAGTTAACATATGCCCTTTATTTCAGTTTTACACATTTATCCAGTGTGATGTTTAAGCATTACCCACGTTGTATTAATTTTCAACAATACCAGTTTGAATTGCAATATTTGATGGCTGTTAAGCTTCTTTGTCAATAACATTGCCTTCCATTTTATATCTACTTTAATGACATCTTTGAAACCAACACATTCAAGCTATCATTTGGAGATGATGTTGTTTACCTTTGCTATATTTGTTTGATGTTAAGATTGATGTACTTATCATGCCTTTCCACTACTTATGCAGGACAACAACGGGAGTGGTCACCATTTCCACCGAGGTTAGCTTCATCCCTCGGCTTGTACTCCCACAGTTGTTCCATAATGTAGTGCATAGAGATCCAGGCCTGGACACTAGTTAGCTTCTAATATTGACTTGTTGCTTGTAGGTACATATGCCCTTGGCAAGGATCCACGCATCGACCCATTTTGCGCATGGGGCAATGATATATTGATGAACAAGCATCAAGTGAGGAAACTGATAAGGATTATTAGCAAAAATATACGAATGGTGGCAAGCAAATTATTTGTTTATGCTCTATTCAACAGAAAAGTGAGCTGTAGGATGGTATCTACAAACTCTACAGCCTTCTCTTTTTACTGCCCATAATGAGTTGTTAGACAACAATGTCTGAATCTTTTTTGTTCCCAGTGGTTCCCGAAGCAGTTCACTCAAGATTACCACGCAAAGTACATGATTGGTGGACACGCAATGAAGTATTTCATCCAGACTACAATGAGCATCGAGAAGTCCTAATGAAGACAGTGAAGGATGGACGGGCAGCCATCACAAGGGGTTGGCCTAGAGTCGTGCGCGCATTACACATGGAGGAGAGCATAATATGGGCATTCCTCTTCACCTTCTCCAGCAACCAAAATGTCTTTTGCCTCTCTCTTTACATTCTTTAGTACAACTGGGGTTCATCATTGTTTACTTAGTGCTTCTGTAGTTCTTCAGTATATGTACCTATGCATCGAATTATGGATTCATGGTTGAATCTATATTTGTAATAAACATGGTTGGATATGAAATAAGTGATTGCCTACTTTTAAATTCAAAACATGTGATTTTTAAATTAGGGATTACACTCCACACGGTTTGGGAAAGCGAAACGTTTGCAATATACGTGGAGATCAGAAACGTTTCTAGGATCCACTACGTGTGCGATCAATCCCCACCACACACACGACTTTCTCTTGAAAATGGTTTGCGTTAGGCCACCTTGCGCAAACGTTTACCACATAAAAAGTGTGTGTGATGGAGAAACTTTGCCACACAGTTTCTTCTACGCACCGTGTGTGATGCATTCAATAACGCAAACGATAAAATTATTAATATCATGTGCAATGGCAACACTATCACAAATGATTTAACGGGAAAATTTGTGTGTGATGTACCTGTGAACGGAAACGTTTTCCTTGGAGCGAGTTTGTGGGATGTACATACGAACGAAAACATTTAACGGGGACTGACTTTGTGGGATGTACATACGAACGGAAAAGTTTAGCGGGGACTGACTGTGTGGGATGTACTTGCGACCGAAAACAATTTCGCTGTATAATTGTATTTTTTAGCTCTACTATACGTATTTCCGTATTTGAGCACTCACCGGTCGCCTCCTCATTTTGCCGAGCGTGTGTGCCAAGAGGGCATATCCCCGACAATTTCTGGGTCGTGTGGGAAGGACCCCCCTATCGCCCACACTCACTTGGCGACGGTTCCAAATGCTGTCGCGGAAAGGGGTTAAAAACTGTTTGTTTAGCACCGACGTACCAGTGTCCGCCTCATCGCAAACAGTTCATTGAATTGAACCGTATGCCCTGCATCGCACACGCTACTAAAATCTGAACCGCGTTTGATGGCTCTGCCATTGCAAATGTTTTGCACCTTTTTTGATGGTTCTTTTATACCATCATTTACGATTATTGCATCCCACACAGTTTCGTCGAAGGGTCCCTGATCATAGTGTCGCGTTAGTAGTGAAAGTATCTTTGGCATAGGAGAGTAACCTTGGGAATCTATGCTACAGAGGCATAATAGAATCACCCACCTGCCATTTATCCTGCCAAAAAAGAGCAGTACCACCTTCATTGACCTCAACCCAAGAGATCTCTCTGAATTAATCAAGCAATTTGAGAATGTCCTTCCACCAAAAAGACCCACAGGATGTTGTTCCTTGCGGCACAAGCTCATGATAATAAGAATTCCAAATGAGTTGAACCCAATGAATATCTTCTTTATTAAGGAACTTGTTGACATGTTTCAACAGCAAAGCCACATTTTGAAAACCAAGATCAAGGATGCCAAGTCCACCTTTATTCTTGGGCCTACAAATCAAATCCAAAGCAGCCAAAGATGGTGCAGGTTCTTGCCTTTTCTTCCTCCACAGACATTGCCTTTGAATTCTCTGCACTTGCTTTAGAATACACAGTGGGAAGAACAAGCTACAAAGGAAGAAGATTGGCAAGGAAGATAAAGCTGAATTAAGATATTGTAGTCTGCCACCCTGAGCCAGGAAAGATGAACTAGCTACCATTCTACTCTCCATGCAGGTTACCAGAGGAAACAGATCAGACATTGTAGTTCTAGTAGTTCCCACAGGAAGGCCTAAATATGTAAGTGGCATCTTCCCCACTTGACAACCAAAAATGGAGGCTAATCTCTCAGTTTCTTCCTGGGAAACATTAATTGGGCCATTGAAGATTTATGGTAGTTGACATCAAGCCCAGTTGATTGTGAAAAGACTAACAACATTCTCTTAAGAGCCAACAACTGCTGCTCATCAGCTGGAAAAACTATCAATGTGTCAACAACATACTACACAATTGGGTAATTCTTGTCATGACAAGGAATTGGCAATTGTAACTCCCCTTTTTGATGCATATCATTCACCACTGACTATAATAAATCTCCAGCCAGGACAAAAAGAAGGGGTGAAACAGGATCCCCTTGCCTCACACCTTTTTTACAGACAAATTGCTTGCCGGCACACCATTCAAAAGAATTGACGAAGTCCCAGAGGTCAATAATTCCTTTACCCAACTGATCCACTTGGCATTAAAACCTTTATGCTTCATAATCTAAGAGATACTTCATACTCAATGGAGTCAAAAGCCTTCTCAAAATCAAGCTTAATAATTAGGATGGGCCTATTAGACTGATGACATTGATGCATGTACTTTAAAGTCCAACCAATGCAGTCCTGAATTGTCCTAGATTTAAATAAAAGATACTGATTTTTATGAATGCACATCATGATCAACTCCTGGAATCTATTAGCAGCCATCTTGGACAGAAACTTAACTCACATACCAGTCAAAGAGATTGGCCTATAATCCCCTACCACTTCAGGTGAGAGCTTCTTAGGTATGAGAGTAATGAAAGACCCATTAATATTTTCCAGTTTAGATCTTCCTTCATAAAAGTCCTGAGCCAAAGCATATAATTTATTTTTAATGTTGTGCCAACATTTTTTAAAGAAGAGACCATTGTAGCCATCAGTTCCAGGAGCTTTATTAATAGGCATATGCTTAACTACTAAGTCCATTTCCTCCTAAGTAAAAGTTCTGGTTAAAATATCCAAACCAGGCACATGCTTTAGCAAAGTGCAAAGATCAAAACCCATGACAATGCCTCTGGAAACCCCCATACCCCCTTTAAAAGCACACCAAATCATCCCTTCCATTTGTGTGTGCTCAGAGATAACTGTACCATCAGGTTGCCGCAAGCTAGCAATGGAATTCCTTCTATATCTTTCTGTGGCCATGGCATGAAATTTTTTGGTATTTTACTCACCCACTTTGATGTACATGATAGTACACCTCTTCTTCCAGTACAAATACTGCAAGTGCAACAACTTTTCCATATGAAGCTCAACAATTTTCCTGAAATTAAATTCCTGCATAAACAAAGGCCTGATTTCCTCCAATTTGTCCAGCAGCAAAATGACCTTATTACATTTAGCAATGAGCAACTTCATCTTAGATGGACTAGTGTGCCACTTCTTAAGATCTTGTCTAAGGGTCTTAAGCTTGTCAGCAATGATTGCAGAAGAATGTGTTTTGTAAGATGGCTTACTCCATGAGTTCTGCACACACTCAAGAAAACCATCCATTTGGACCCAATAATTCTCAAACCTTAAGATTTTGCACTTTGGCAGAGTGTTTTTGATTACCACAACACAAGGCACATGATCTGAAGCAGTCCTAGCTAAAGGAAGAGCCTCAGTGATAGGATAAATAGAGATCCAATTAGTGGAAGTAAAAAACTAGTCTAGTTGTTCCAACAACGGAGAGTCCTGCATGATAGACCAGGTGAAAGATCTCCCCTTAAGAGGCAACTCAAGGAGGCCAAGGTGCCTGATGATGTCATTAAAACTAAAGATATCATTTATATCCCCCTAGCAAATTTTTGTTTTCAGAGGATCTGATGAAGTTAAAGTCCCCAATGATCAGCCAGTTGTCATCAATTGGGTTATTTAAATTATATAGCCTGGACACAAAGTTATCTCTGGCCTCCCCCTGACATCGCCAATAAACATACACCAAAGACCACTGCTCATTATTCTGCCTAGAGGTAAAACGGACAACTACAACATAAGGTTGCACCTCCACCAGCAAACCAGATAAAACAGATGAATTCCAAATCACAAGGATCTGTCCTAAGGCACCCACAGAGGGTGCAAAAGCAAAAGTGTCGAACTATTTGGGACGGAAAGCCCTTATTTCTCTAATGTCAAAGTTCTCACATTTGGTTTCTTGAAAACATGCTACCACACATTGGCTCTCATCGGTTTTCTGTTTGACAGCGTGTTTCCTGGTAGGAGAGTGAAGCCCCCTCACATTCCAACACAACACACTCCAGCTCTTGCAATTATAAGTACTCATAATAAACCAGAACTAGAAAGTAGCAAAAGAGAACTACATAGTAGCACTTCAGATAGTTCAGCCCAAAACACATAAAGGTTCCAAACCTAAATTATTACAAGGATGATAATACACCCGCAGATAAAATAAAAAGGACATGGCCATTTTATGGGTATGTCAAACCCATAAGAACATAGAGGGACTAATCATCTCCACCAGTCGACTTGTCTTCATTAGGATTAGCCATAAGCCTATCGACTGTGAGCTGATCATCAAGTATCTGAAGATCATGGCCAATCTCTTGAATCAGCCTGATAGGAGTAGGAGGTGGCCCTGCATTTGAATCATCAGCACCAAGAAGATCCTCAGATAGAGATGCAGTCAGGGGCTTGCATTTTGGCTTCTTCTTCTTGGGGTGCTGTTGTAATTCCTGGAAGATAGGTTTGTAAATGTCCATCTTAACTGAACCATGGGTGCATCTTTTAACTTTAGTGTCCACAATGGGTGTAGGAGCCAGAGTCTTGCGACGGTGAGACTTCTTCATGTCACATTGCACAAAGAAAGAGAAAACCTCATCAGGCTGGACAATTGGGGGCGCATCGAGCATTTCCTGACTGTCTACAAGTGGCTCGGAATGAGAACTGTCAGACATAGCTAGTTCAGAGAAGAGAGCTCTTGCAACGGGCCGAGGCTTATTGAGAACCTGGGCCTCCCTCCACTGTAGTCGTGAGAGGACTTGAACATCATCAAAAGCAATGGCCCAGCTCCTCTTAGACAACACAATGGGCTACAAATCCATCACTAGAATCTGCTAAGGAATTTCATACATGGGGCAGGACAACAATAGAGATTCAAACGATCTTTTCCAAGCCATCTCTGGCGGCAGGACTGGCCCATAAACAAGCTTGACAGAAGCAAGAATAATTCTATCAAAATGAATAATAGGCAGCTGATATGGCATGATGGCCCAATCATTAACATCAATGAACTGTTGGGGAGGCTCTTCCAACTGAACTTCAAACTCGGATTGCAATGAGTTGTCAATTACCATAGATTCTTTGTCTTGAGAAGTCTGAGCATTAGGGTTTTGGCCATCTTGCTGTTCAATACCATCATCACCCCACTGAGCTTGGCCCCAGTTATCAGGGTCAACCTGATTATGCATTGGGGGAGGCACCGGAGGAAGATCATTCCATCCAATAGCAGGATAGGGAGGCAGAACAAAGTTGTGTGTGTCTGGGAACAGAGCTCCTGGCAAGGGATTTGGATTACCATCAATTGGCATTGGATCTTCATCCTCAGACATCTGGTCTGCAAAATTTGCACCTAAAATATAGCACGGTGCTGTCCATGAGACCTTAGCACCACCGTAAGCTACATGATCAGTAAAAACAACATCTCTCGGGACCAACATATCTTCCAGGAAAGACGCAAACACAATCTGTCTGACCATATATGGATCATCTTCCACCCAATGCTGAAACTTGCCAAAAGTATTGACAGCGGCACGGATATTCTATGTGTTGCGAAGATCAAGAGGAATTCCCAGAAACATTAAACAACCGTCACAAAAACCATGAGCTCCCCTAAAACCAACCCCTTCATCATGCTTGTGGAAGCGAATGAAAGTATCATTACCCAACGGCTACGGCGGCAATTGCAAAAAACGGAAACGAACTCCAGCTTCTAGTAGCTCGAACAAGCCCACACCACAAACCCAAGGCTGAGCAGACCGAACCTGAACTCCTCTGTTCTCCAAGAAATCCACCACATTTTCATGCGCAGGTCCCACCTGATTCGGCGGCGGTAATGGCATTACCTCCGCCACCACGTACTCCTCATGCCGCTTGGCAATCAGGGACGATGGCGTGACGAAAGTGCTGGGCACACGATAGGCACCACCATCAATGATATGGTGGCCCGCAGGCACATACCATAGAGGATCAATGGCGAAGACCGCCATGGGCTCAGAAAGGTGAGCTGTGGAAGCCGAAGCTAGGGATGAAGATGGTGGTGGAGGAGTCACCGGAGGGCTGCTTGCAGGGGGTTTTGGTGGAGAAGTCAATGGACTAGACGGGACAGCCCTGACAGAAGAGGTGGCGGCAGACTCGAGACCGATATTGGGAACTGGAGGAGCTAGTTGATATTTTGGCCTCCAAAAAAAACCCTGTTCGGTTGCAATCTTCTCAAAATCCCGCTTACTGTGGCCCACACATGAGCATGCCAAACACACAATATTGAGGGGGATTTTTTTTTTCAAAATTACCAAATAAAGAACACTTTTGGCAAGTCAAGATCTCCTCAACCATATTATCAATCATGGATTCAAAAGCAATCTGCGCCTCCTGAGAATCCAGAATTTCCTGAAGAGAACAAGCTAGACTAGGCCCAATCAAAACATTTGAGGGGTCGGAAATGGGCGCAATGGGCCTAGGAGCAGAGGGCCCAACATGAGCATTCAAAGAACACGTCCCATGCAGGGTACGTTCCAAAGAAACTGGAGATATACAACGCAGATCACGGCGTTGTTGAATCACCGACGAGTCCACCGATCCAAACACGATCGAAGGCGATGCCACCATCCATTGAAGATCAATGGGCTGAGGTGGATGAATAACCACATGTTCATTGTCAGGAATATGATAACCAGCAAACTCAGTAGCGGTGATGCAATCATCTAAAGCATGATAACGATAGCCTTTGCAAACATTATAGTTTTCGAATGTAGCAAAAGATAACTTCTTACGAACAAAAGGACCAGATTTAAGAGCAAACTTTGTAGGCGGATTATGCATCGCTATGAGACCAAAGCAGCCATGCACTTGGAAGGCTAACTAAAATCCACTCTGCATCACACTCTTTCTTCCAAATTTTGAACTTACGAACCCAATTTGGTCCCCCATTGCCCCACAGATGAAATCAACATTTGAATTGAGGGCAGGAGAAGGATCGTGTATCCACAATGTAAAAACCAACATCCTTACATGAAACATTAAAACTGAATACCTTATCACCAATGGCTGGGACCAAGAGGTCGATGGCAGAACCTCCCAACGGAGATTCAAGTGCCGCCGCCACAGAATCCTCCATGAGATGAAAGTCGTGCCCACTGAATGAGACCACTAGGGTGAATGATCCTGTATTCTCCATAGGATGAACTGTGAGGGCCGATGCATTATAGATCTCGTCAGCAAAAACTCTACCCTTGGAGAAGTCCAAGCCAAGAGTAGATCCAGAAGAAGAACCCATAACAGAGGGTATGGGAATAAAGATCAGAGGACGCCAAAGAAGATGATCGGAGCCAATCACCAAATCACTGGAGAAGTGTGGAGATTGCCAGCAGGCTAGGGTTTAGGTGTGGGTTGGTGGGTGGGAGCGCCATAACGAATTTGCATCCAAGAGGGTGATGAATGGAAAACCGCTTTCAAAACCAAGTTTGGCTTGTATGAATAGCTAGTCATGCCTATGGGTTTATTCGAAGCACCCGGTACATTTAGGTGTATGATGCATTATGTTCTCCGTCCATACATTGGCATATTTGTTGTGGTCTACTTTGATGATATTCTTGTGGTTAGCATGTCTCTAGAAGATCATTCACCCATATTAGGACCATTTTGCAAACTCTAAGAAAAGAGCGCCTTTATGCTAATATGGAAAAATGCCTTTTTGGTGTTGATAAGGTTGTTTTCTTGGGTTTTGTTGTGTCTTCTAAGGGTGTTCATGTTGATGAAGCTCAATTTGATGCTATTAAAACTTGGCCACAACCAACCAACTTGCAACAAGTGCGAAGTTTCCTTGGCGTAGCCGGGTTCTATCGTAGATTTGTTAAGGACTTAGCACTATCGCATCTCCTTTGCATGCCTTGAGTAAGCAGAATGCACCATTTGTTTGGGAACATCCCAAGATACCGCATTTAATGAGGAGAATGCACCATTTGTTTGGGAACTTCCCAAGATACCGCATTTAATGAGCTTAAGAACTTGATTACACATGCTCCTTTGCTTGCCTTGCCCAATTTTGACAAAACTTTTGAAATTCATTGCGATGCTAGTGGCAACGGTATAGGAGGTGTGATAATGGAAGAGAAGCGCCCCATTGCTTATTTTAGTGAGAAAATTTCCTATACGCAACTTAACTATCCCATCTATGACAAAGAGTTATATGCTTTAGTGAGAGTTTTGCATATGTGGGAACATTATCTTCGCCCTCATGAATTTGTCATCCATAAGGATCTTGAAACGCTTAAATACCTTAAGGGTCAAACTAAATTGCATAAGCGTCATGCCAAATGGAGTGAGTTTATCGAGTCATTTCCTTATGTCATGAAGTACATCAAAGGTAATGAAAATGTTGTGCCGGACGCTCTTTCTTGTAAATGCATGCTTGCTACCCAACTTGGATTGAATGTCATTGGCTTTTAGCACATAGAAGACTTGTATGCGCATGATCCTACTTTTGCTATTCCTTATGCCAAATGTTTGACGCATACATCTTGGGAACGCTATCACATCAAAGATGATTATCTTATGAGAGATAACAAACAATGTATCCCCGAGTCTTCTCTTCGTTTCTTACTTTTGCAAGAGGCTCATGTAGGAGGACTTATGTGACACTTTGGACGCGACAAGACATTCACTACGTTCTCCAAGAACTAATTTTGGCCCAAGATGTTCCGCGACTTCTCCCGCTACACCAACGAATGATCTACATGTCGCAAAGCTAATTCTAAAGCTCAATCCCATGGTCTCTATATGCCACTTATTATTCCGTACCACCCATGGGAAGATATTAGTATGGACTTTGTGCTTGGTTTGCCTTGAACTCGAAATGGAAAAGATTATGTGTTTGTTGTTGTGGACTATTTCTCTAAGATTGTACATTTTATCCCATGCAACAAGATAGACAATGCTTCACATGTTTCGAATCTCTTTTGTAGGGAAATCTGGCATCTACATGGAGTGCCCAAGACTATCATGCCGGACCGCGATGTCAAGTTCCTAAGATACTTTTGGAAGACACTATGAGCCAAGCTCGGAATCAAGCTCTTGTTCTCTTCGGCATAGCATCCACAAACCGACAGCCAGACGGAGGTCACGAACTGGATGCTATCAACTCTCCTACGTGTGTTGATCAAGAAGGACATATAGGAGTGGGAAGAGTGCTTACCAATCACCGAGAACGCCTACAACCGCACAAGACATTCGACCAACGGCAAGTCCCCCTTCGAGATCGTCTACGGCTTCAATCCGTTGTCAACATTGGATATTTTACCTCTACCACTACATGGGCGCATCAACATGGACGCGAGTGCCCGAGCGAGCCGTCTCAAGAAGGTGCATGAAGATACAAGGCACACATCGAGGGACAAGTCCAACGCCTCGCGACCAAGATCAACATCAATAAGAACCCCATGATATTCAACCATGGAGATCTTGTGTGGCTACACCTTCGCAAGGAACGCTTCCCCAACAAACACAAGTCCAAGCTTCTACCTCGAGCCGACAGACCCTTCAAGGTGCTAGCACGCTACAACAACAATACCTAAAAGATCGACATCCCATGTGACAAGTACTCTGGGATCGACATCTTCAACGTCAAAGATCTCTCTCCCTACCATGGTGATGAGACTTTCAATCCGAGGTCGGATCTTTCCCAAGGGGGAGATGATGTGAAGGATCCTACGGTCATCCCCATGGTCCTACTGATGCAGAGCATCCCAAGGCATCCCCATGGACCTACCTACGTCTCCCATGACACCACTTGGACCAATGACAAGAGCACGAGCAAAGGCTATCGAAGATAAGGTGAACTCGCTCCTTTCCAAACTACCACTTTCTATACATGAGACATGGCTGCTACCTCAACCGATAACACTATGTGTGATCAGGTACTTGGAGGAAAGCCACGGAACATCTACATCCAACGGACAAGACGGCGAGGACACCAAGTACGAAGGACAAGAAGAAGAGATGCCACGGACGCTACAGCCACCGGACGACCGGTCAGGACCGGATGTCCGTCACCTGAAGCCCAGCCTGCCCAAGTCCCAGCCAACACAAGCTACAGCGAGCGGATGTCCGGCCAGGACCGGATGATCGGCCACACCTCCCAGCAAACCGACGACCGTCCAGGACCGGACATCCGGCGCCACCACACCTGAGCCGAAATTAGCGGAAGTCCAAAGTCACCGGACGTCCGGAGTCACCTTCACAGAACGGAAATAGCGGAACTCCGGCGACCACCGGACATCCGGAAGCCCATGAGCCACTGGACGACCTATCCCCAGCGGACGTCCGGTAAATGTCTGCATACAGAGATTGGACCCGAGGCCCATATATCCCTCTCCCACTTACCCCTTCGTGGACCTATACTATGTATACTCCTCCACCTTCTCCTCGTTAAGGTTAGCGTTGTGTTAGCTCATATGTGAGATAGAGCTTCGCTCATCCATCCGGATCTACTCGACCGCGAGGGACCGACACCTCTTCAGAGAAGATCCACTTGGATTCAAGACCCCTATCGGGAAGACCTCAAGACCTCCTCTCGGAGAAGAACCGGTTACCTTTGTATCGTCCTTTGTTGATCGTGGATCTTGTATCTCCTCTCGTGTTTCGAGGACCTAACATATGTGTGACCTAATCTCGTTGGTTTGAGTGTTTCTATTGTGTTTCCCTTCAGGATTTCCCTTCGTGTTCTTCGTGTTCATCACGGGATCCGCTCCTTTCATGAAAGATCGACCGTATTGGAATCCACCCTACATTATCTTGGTATCATGAGCCACGTTGATCACGATTTCGGAGCCTCCCCTCTTCGTTTTCTAGCTTGATTTTGTTGTGTTTTTCCCAATTTCAAAAATCCCCACCAAAAATAGCCCCAATTTTTTTTTGTGATTTGTTGGTGTGATGAAATTTTGTTGGATCTTATCCATGGCTTTTCTTTGCCACAAATGGATCTAGCTTTTCCCCATCATCACCACCTTTTCCGTCCACAAAATAGCCCGAATTTGACAGATTTCGCCACCGCCACCTCGAACCATAGTTGTTCATCCCGTGCCCGAAACCGCCGAAGCACCGGAATTATGACCACTGGTCGTCTGCCCACCACCGGACGTCCAAAATTTCCTAACGAAACTGAAGAATTTCAATTCGGCCACCACCACCACTCCACTTCCATTTCTGCATACGCACCCCAAATACCACAATCGCTTTCCGCAACAACCATTGCTTACTCGTTTCGCACTCCGATACATTTTGGCCACATTTGGGTTTGAGAACTTGAGTAGTGATTTTCCGTTTCCTAACGTGTTTCAGCTACTTAAGGACGGTTCAACATCGACAACACTTGTCGGATTTCGGGTTCCGGAAAAACCCTTGAGGTTCGAACAGATGGGTGCGCATGAAGATCTCTCCTCCCCCTAGCTCACGCCCTCACCACAATCTCAAAGCTCTACGCGTCGAACTCGCAGAACAAAGGGACACAAGGTTTATACTAGTTCGGGCCACCATTGTGGTGTAATACCCTACTCCAGTGTGGTGTGGTAGATTGCCTCTTGGGCTGAGGATGAACAGTTACAAGGGAAGAACAACCTCCTGAGGAGAGGTGCCCTTGTGCTTCGTGAGCTTGTGTGGGTGAGGGTGATCTGAATAGCCCAAGATCAGTTGCCTCCTACTGTGGTGGCTAGTCCTATTTATAGAGGCCCTGGTCCTCTTCCCAAATGTAGGCGGGAAGGGATCTGACAACGGCCAAATTTGAAGGGAGACAACTAGTACAACTTATCCTGACTAAAGGTGGTCCTCGCCTGCCAAAGGCTGTGGTGGTGACGCCGTCTTGGGCTCCACGATGAACTCCGTCCTGCTAGTCTTGGTCTCGTTGCACTGATATGGAAACCTTTGCCTGATGCCTCAGGACTCCTCCCCTGCGCTTGCCTCTTAAGCACCAAAGAGGAAATGAGGACACTGTGCGCACTGGCGCCCGCCTGGCCTCGGTCATCATGGCTTGCATCACAGGGACCTCGCGAGGTACCCCTCGCTTTGATCTCTCCACCCCTCACGAGCCTTCCTGGTGAGGCCACCCCCAAGGAGGTCTTGCGTCATCCGCCTCACGAGGCTTGGACCCTCGCGAGGGTCTTGAGTGTCGGCTGATGAAGATGGTCCATACAGGGCCGCTGGTGGAGCCACGCCGTGGGCTGCAGGCAGGCAAGCCTGGGGAACCCCATTCCCAGGACGCCGACAGGAGCCCCCGGGCCCAAGGCGCGCTCGGGCTTGGCTTCGAGGTGAAGCCAAGGGGCAAGCGCGGAGCGCCACGGGCTCCAGCAGCCTGCGGCCTTGGTTGATGCATGGCGATTGATGGGACGTGGGCGTCTCCGCTTCCCCACGCTGCTTCAGCAACTGCCTGACTTGACGCGTCCCTGCTGCATGCAGAGAAAAATCATCATTACTATGATCGTGTGGATAGCCGGTTGGCCTTCTCCCGTTATAAATGAGGAGGGGGCGGAGCCCCCGTCGCTCATCCCTTCCTGCTCCGCTCGCTTCTTCTCCCTTGCTTCATTGCTAGTAGCGACACCCATGGCGCCTGCAAAGAGGTTCTCGGCCGCAGAGAAGGGGAAAGCCTGCCAGGAGGGCCCCGGCTCACCGCCGCCCTCGCAAGAACGGCGCGACCCCCGTCATAGCCCCTCGCGGCCGTGGCGGTGCCTCTTCGCATGGTGGGAGTCGCCTAGGTCATGGCAGCCCCGTCGATGAAGGGAGGTGCGCCATGGTCGCGCGGCCTCCCCGGTCGTGCTTTCATTCGGCGAGGTGCTGCCGGAGATCGTTGTGTGGTCGGAGAACCCGGCCGGCACCTGGCTTCCGCTCCCATGCTTCTTCGCTGGTGAGCTGCCGGCCACGGGTCCAGGCGGTCTCTGGCTGCAGGTTGACGGCTGCTGCAGCAAGGCTTCGTGGGTCGCAGTGGAGGTCTCTCACGCAGGCAACGCAGCCCTGGCCCGCGGCTGGTAGACGTTTGCCCGCGCGCGCGGTTTGGGCAGGCGGGGCACCCTCCACTTCAAGTACGACGGCAAAGCGACCCTCTACGTGAGTGTGTTCGGGGAAGATGGTCGCCGCGTCGGGTGCTTCCCTGAGGACAACGACGGCGGCGAGGTGCTCAGCCTTGGCGACGGTCGTGACGAGGGTGAAGGCGGGCTTGTCCTCGGCACCGGCCATGGCTCGTCCAGCTACGGCGAGTCTTCTTCCGACAACGGCTCCAGCAGCAGCGGCTATGACCAGCCGCCACAACGCCGTGCCCGCTTCGAGGGCGGCAGTGGGTCGCCTCGTTGCCGTGCCCCAGTGAAGCGCGAGGAGGGGTCTGGCTGAGTCCAGGACGGTGCCAAGGCCTACCCTCGCGAACTGCTGCGGGGCGCGTGCCGCTTTTTTTATCCTTTCTTTTCTTCCTGCATTACAAAAGAAACTAGTATGGGGCCCTGCGAGAGCATGCAATGAACCGTGGTTTCCAATCGCTATGTTATGTTTGTCATTCCTGTGTCGTGTTGCAGTATTCATGTTTTCTGTAAGTGTGTGGAGATAACTTAGCTTGACGTGTCTGAAGTAGTTTCCGCCTCATGAGGCACGCATTTCCCAGTACCTGGCGAAACCTCCCTGGCCTGGGAGGCGTCTAGGAACTGCAAAAATTTCTTAGGAAACTCTTACTCTTCCGGGCCCTGGTCGCATGCGCAACCAGCTATGACCAAGCGCTTCGCATCACGGTACCCGAGGGGCACGGATTGAGAGAGCTGCGCCAGCTTGCGAGCTCGAGCAACACTACTAGGGAAAAGCCTAGCAGCAGCGTGGGTTTTAGGCCTATCAAGAGCGGATTGGGCGCCATCGATAAGGCGCTTCTGACTAAAGCTTAGCAAAGAAGCGCCTGGACCCGCGATCTTGCTAAAATGATCTAGTAGTAGCGCTTCTAGAGCATTCTGTTGGTAATTAGTAGTAGCGCTCCTCCTTGCCCGCGCTACTACTATTATTTAGTATTTTATTTATTTTTTATTTAATGTTCTATTTCATACACCTTTACACACTTTTTCATACAACAGGAATTTAGAGACTGTTTATACATCATAATGAGTAGGTGAAAGAACCGTGGAGTAGTTTCAAGTGGATGGACATCCACTTGAAACTAGTCCGCGGTTCTTTCACCCAATGATATAATAAATATCATATCATATCATTAACAACTTATCATCATAATACATCATTGTCATATAACACCTCCTCAAGATCATCATTTTCATCAATGAGACATCACATAGCAAATTGGTCACTAGTCGTACTCACAAGTACTCCTCATCATCAACTCTAACACATTGTATCACATAATAAACATATTGTACCTCATAGGACCTACTACATTCTCTTAGGACCTACTATATTCTCTAAGGTAAAATAGCAAAAACAAGATAGCCCCGACTCTCCATTATGGAGAATGGAGATTATCGTGTCTCCAATTCTTGCCTTTCGCTTAATGTTACTTCCAAGAACCTCCTTGCGAATGTCCAAACATTTTTCCATTCTTTGATTAGCATGTGTTCACCGGTTTTAGAAACCCGATATGCACAGTGAGATCCGTAGGGATGACCTGGCTGTATGTTCGTAACTTCAAGGCGACTCATTGTAATACATCGGATGAGGCACACAATCCATCGGGATTTTCTGTTGAAAAACATAGTAATAACTTCGTAGTTAGCAATGATGTACTAGTTTTGGAAGTATGCAAAAGATGCACGGATGTCGTAATAGTAAAAAATCTTACCAGGGTATCTCCATAGAAGTTATCGTGGTTCAACACGTGCACTAGTGGCATGTATTCACCATAATTTGGAGGAGTTCGATAATATGTATTTTAATTCTCAAATAAAGTACAAAATGCGATCAGATGATTTTTCTCCTTATAAGTTAATTCGGAGCCACCACTGTAGTGGGTTTTGTCTACCATCTTCTGCACATTCTTTGAAGATTCAAAAAAAGCTGTCAATGGAAATAAGATGTCAACTATTTTGAAATAAAAAATATAAATTAGTTAATAACTATGTTTGAGAAACTCACATTGCAGTAGAATCTGAAGCATATCAACAAGGACCCAAATGTCCATATTGTCTTGCTCGATGTCAGGATCACCAAGATCCATGGTGACAATCATACCCTCATAAAAACCATACATTTTGCAAAGTGCTTCCCAATTTTGGCAACCAAAATGGGTTACGCTCTGAGCATTGTACAGATTTACTTCAAAATCCATATCATGATGGGTCCTTAGGTGTATTTTCTTTGTTTCAAAATTTTCATGGTCTTCAAAACCCATCCTCTCCAAGACATAGCGTCTTGCATGGCATGGGATAAGCTAGTCGAATTGTAAAAGATGAAAATTAGGCGTTGAAATAGTTGAAGTCATGCTTAATTACGAAAAAAACTCTTGTTGTTGTTGTGTACCGTTTCAACATCGAAGGTCTCCTCGAGCTTAATCTTTGAAGCGTCGATCTTCGTCCAGCTCAACGAACTCGCACATACCTCGATCATCGTGGCATTTGCACTCCCAGGAGACTGCGTCGTCCGAAAGTACGACATTTCCTACATTCATAATTCAAAGATTAAACTTGTACAATTAAATATATGTCTTTGAAAAACATAGGCCTGAAAAATCCGGCATGACCTTTGCTAAAAAAGGACATATCGAGCGCCTGAAATTTGCCGGAACGGAAATTAATCAACACTCCGGCAAAACATAGGCCACTCGGAGGTGTAAACTGAACATGAACGCCACTTGGCAACCACTATCCTATTTGAGCAACAAAACATATACATGGATATTTGGATGGTCTCACCTCGTTGTCGGAGGGGGTCGGTGACGGGGACGACGGCGGGGATGATGGAGGGGCTCCTTGATTTCTGCAAAAGCAAAAACCGTATAAGTTATCACTAATACATCCCGAATAATTGCTTAAACTAAAAAATAACAACAAATATGACATGTTCAACTAGTTTATTAATTCAACTAGTTCTTACTAAATATAAACTTACTATAAATAGAATATGTGGTTCAACTCGTTATATTAATTATCTTACTAAAAAACTAGTTCTTTCTAAAAATAAAGTAGTTCAACTAGTTATATTAATTATCTTACTAAAAATACATTAGTTCTATAAATTCAACTAGTTCAACTAGTTCAACTAGTTTATTAATTTACTTACTAAACTAGTTCAACTACAACTAAAATAGTTCAACTACAACTACTATTAATCATACTGCTCTAAATTTTCTTACTTCTATTTTATTCAAAACACCTACGATTTGCAAGAACAGAGACAAGGGAGGGAGGGAGGAGAGAGGAGGGGAGCGGGCGGCCGGAGGAGGAGGGAGGTGGCATGATAGAGGCAAAGGTGTCCCGTCTTTCGATGAGATGTTGGTTTTCGCTTTGGAGGAAGTCGACTTTGACGATCCGACTACGAACGTGCGAGGACGTCGCGCCTTAGCAATCGCTAAACCAACTCCGAGAGGTTATTGACCACGCCGAGCACGATCAACCTGACCACGAGGGTCTGTTTCCTGCGAGCAAACGAAGAACAAGCAAGAAACTGAGATTGCAATCTGGATATTGCGAATATAAGATGAAAGCTTTATTGATCAAGGTGGGGTTCTGTGGACGCCTTTATGCGGTCGTTGAACACAAACGGCACGCGAAGTTGCAGCTATGGCGAACTTTTAATCTAAACAAAACCCAAAGTCTAAACGACGCCTAAGGGCTGTATATATGGAGGAAGAGGAGGGAATTTCGTGGCCCTTGAGGGAGGGGTCCAAACCATCCCTAACTCTTGTTTCCCCACACATACGGACTCTAAAAACAGCCTATACTTAAGTATTTCGAAATTACATGGGCCTGGCCCAATAATAAGGTGACGAAGCACCTAGAATAGCCTATGGACGAATATTATGAAGTGGCATCTTGTATATTTCGTCCAAGGCTTCATGCACCCATTATGGTGGCTTCAAAGTCCTGAAATCATCACTTGTAACTCCGTTCTTGTTCCCCTTAGCATGGCATTATCTCCATGCTTGTTCTTGCTCCAATGTCCATCCTTCTCCAAGCTAGGGCCTTCATTTGTAAGCAAAACAAATGTATCCAATTTAGGCAGTATCATATTCTCATGAACATTAGAATCATTACCAAGAAACGAAAGTACCTGATAATTTAATTGGCGATGCGTGAGCTCTAGTAATTGGTCCAAGATATGTAGCAAGAGGGGTTGTGGGTGTAACAATGGTATTGATGTCCTCATCATCCTCCCTTCTTGAAATGAAGTCGTCCTCGACGGAAGCTCATATTCCTCACCCAAATAAGGCTTCAAATCTGCAATGTTAAAAGTGGGACTAACCCCAAAATCTGCAGGTAGCTCAAGTTTATATGCATTATCATTTATTTTCTCTAACACCTTAAATGGACCATCGACGCGTGGCATTAGCTTTGATTTGCGCAAACTAGGAAACCTATCCTTACGCAAAATGTAACCAAACAAGATCTCCGGTGCAAAGACAACATGTTTTCTACCCTTATCTCCAAAGACGTTTATATTTAGCATTCATACGCTCAATGTTTTCCTTAGTTATCTCATGCATTTTTAAAATCAATTCAGCACGTTCTTTAGCATCAAAATTAACCTTCTCCGAAGATGGAAGAGGCAACAAATCAATAGGTGCACGAGGTAGGAAGCCATACACAATTTCAAAAGGGCACATCTTAGTAGTAGAATGCAATGAGCGATTATAAGCAAATTCAATATGAGGCAAGCATTCTTCCCACATTTTCTTATTATTCTTCAGAACAGCCCTAAGCATAGTAGACAATGTTCTATTGACTACTTCAGTTTGTCCATCAGTTTGGGGGTGACAAGTAGTACTAAAAAGCAGTTTAGTCCCCAACTTAGCCCATAAACATCTCCAAAAGTGGCTAAGAAATTTAGTATCACGATCTGAAACAATAGTATTTGGCACACCATGCAAGCGAATAATTTCACGAAAGAACAAATCAGCAACATTACTTGACATCATCGCTTTTATGACATGGTATAAAGTGTGCCATTTTTGAGAATCTATCCACGACAACAATTATGCTATCCCTCCCTTCTTTGTTCGAGGTAAACCTAAAACAAAGTCCATAGATATATCCTCCCAAGGAACACTAGGCAATCGGCAAAGGCATATATAAACCATGAGGATTGAGTCGTGACTTAGCTTTTTGACATGTAGTGCAGCGAGCAACAAAACGCTCAACATCCTGCCTCAGCTTTGGCCAAAAGAAATGTGTAGCAAGTATATCCTCCGTCTTCTTCACGCCAAAGTGTCCCATTAATCCTCCTCCATGCGCCTCCTGCAACAACAAAGACTAACAGAGCTAGCAGGAATGCATAGCTTGTTAGCACGGAACACAAAACCATCATTAATAACGAACTTGTTCCATGTTCTTCCTTCTTTACAATTCTGCATTACATCTTTAAAATCAGCATCATGCACATATTGATCTTTGATGGTCTCCAAACCAAATATTTTGAAGTCAAGTTGTGAAAGCATAGTATATCGAGGAGACAAAGCATCAAGAATAACATTTTCTTTACCCTTCTTGTGTTTAATGACATAAGGGAAAGTCTCAATGAATTCAACCCATTTAGCATGTCTACGATTCAGTTTAGCTTGACTTTTAATATGTTTCAAAGATTCATGATCAGAATGTATAACAAATTCTTTGGGCCATAAATAATGTTGCCATGTCTCTAAAGTCCGAACAAGAGCATATAATTCTTTGTCATAAGTAGAATAGTTCAGACTAGGCCCACTCAATTTTTCGTAAAAGTATGCAACAGGTTTGCCATCTTGTAATAACACACCTCCTAATCCAATTCCACTAGCATCACATTCAAGCTCAAAAGTCTTATTAAAGTCGGGAAGTTGGAGTAAAGGAGCATGTGTCAACTTATCTTTCAATACCGTGAAGGCTTCTTCCCGTATGCGGTACCCCAAACAAAAGGCACATCCTTCTTTGTAAGCTCATTGAGAGGTGCAGCAATGGTGCTAAAGTCTCTCACAAAACGCCTATAGAAACCAGCGAGTCCAAGAAAACTCCTCACTTGTGTGACCGTTTTGGGCTGCGGCCAACTCTCAATAGCTTCAATCTTGGCCGTATCAACTTCAATTCTCGTGGAGTAACAACATAGCCAAGAAAAGATACAAATTCGGTGCAAAAGGTGCACTTCCCAAGGTTACCAAACAAACGTGCATCACGTAGAGCATTAAAACAGCACGTAAATGTTCCAAATGTTCTTAGAAGATTTGCTATAAATCGATATATCATCAAAGTAAACTACCACAAATCGTCCAATGAAAGCACGTAAAACTTCGTTCATTAATCTCATGAAAGTACTAGGTGCATTAGTTAACCCAAAAGGCATGACTAACCACTCATATAATCCAAACTTAGTTTTAAATGCTGTTTTCCATTCATCTCCCAATTTCATACGAATTTGATGGTATCCACTACGCAAATCAACTTTGGAGAATATTGTAGAGCCACTCAATTCATCAAGCATATCATCTAGCCTAGGAATAGGATGACGATAACGAATAGTAATATTATTAATGCCTCTACAATCAACACACATACGTGACGTACCATCCTTTTTAGGCACTAGTATAATAGGAACAGCACAAGGACTAAGAGATTCGCGTATATAACCTTTGTCGAGCAGCTCACGTACTTGACGCATAATCTCCTTCGTCTCCTCCGGATTGGTACGGTATGGTGCACGGTTGGGTAGCGATGCACCGGGAATTAAATCAATTTGATGCTCAATCCCTCGAATAGGTGGTAATCCGGTGGCACGTCTTGTGGGAAGACGTCACGAACTCCTGCAAAATGTTAGTGACAGCAGGGGCAAAGAGGAAGGCACGCCCTCGAATGAAAATAATGCCTCTTTGCACACAAAACCATAGCAAACAGATTTGCTAGAATCTAGCTCATCAATATCAGATTTGGTGGCAAATAAACATGCACTTTTCAGTTTAATTTCAGAAGCAACATTAGATGGTTTATTATTAGGCTTCATTTGTTGCTCAAATTCTTTTGCCACAATCTGATTTTCACTCTTATTTTACACTGTTTTTCTTTATTAACTCTAATAATATCATCTTTCAAAATGGAATCAGGAGTCATAGGAAGCAAAGTAATATTTTTATCCTTGTGAACAAGAGTATCTTGATTGTTTCTACCATGGTGTACAGAAATTTTATCAAATTGCCATGGTCTACCAAGTAATAAGGAACATGCTTGCATAGGTACCACATCACAATCAACATAATCAGCATATGTAGAGATACTAAAATGCACACGAGCGATGCGTGTTACCTTAACCTTGCATTTGTTGTTGAACCATTGGATGTAGTAAGGATGTGGATGTGGTCTTGTGGTGAGAGAAAGCTTCTCCACCATATCCATGCTAGCCAAGTTGTTGCAGCTCCCTCCATCTATGATGACGCTTGAATAGAACGTTCCTTCACAACTCCCTTTGTATGGAACAAGTTATGCCTCTGATTTTGCTCGACTTGTGTAACCTGCACACTCAAAACACGTTGAGCAACTAAACATTCATACCTATCAGCATCTTCAGCAGCCATGTATTGCGTCTCATGATCAGAATCATCTCCACCATGTTCTTCATGTGTAATAAGAGCCAAAGTCTCTTCATCATAGTCACTAGCGGACTCATACCCACCATCCTCAGTAGCAATCATCACACGCCGAGATTGGCATTCTCGGCAAAATGTCCTCTTCCCTTACAACGACGACAAATAATATCACTTGTGTGCCTGTTGACGCCATGGACGAAGAAGAGCTCTGTGTAGGCCCGGTGCGCTCTTGGCGAGATAGTGGTGGTTGTGCACGCTTTCTTGTATCACGGTTGGAGGTGGCAGCCGACGGAGGTGCCGGTGTAGTAGAGCGTGTGGAAGTAGATGATGCACGTGGTGTCCATGATGAAGGTCGACCTGCGAGAAAAGTTAGTCCGCGCCAACGCCTGTCGATCCTGCACTTCACGTTCAGCTTTACAAGCAAGATGGAATAATCGAGTGATATTAGTATAATCCTTGTAGTCTAGAATGGTCTGAATATCTCTATTTAATCCACCCGAGAAAGCGTGCAAGCATAGCTTCATTCTCCTCAACAATACCACATCTAATCAAGCCGGTTTGTAATTCACGATAATATTCTTCTACCGAATTTTTTCCTTGTCTTAAACGCTGCAATTTTTGAAGTAATTCACGTTGATAATATGGTGGAACCCAACGAGTACGCATAGCAGTTTTCAATGCAGCCCAAGTAGCTGGAATAGGATATAATCTACAATGTTGAGACCACCAAACACATGCAAAGCTAGTGAAAGCACAAACAACAACAGGAACACATCCCTCCGCAGGATATTGTAAACATGTAAATCGTTGTTCAGTTTCTAACTCCCAAGTAAGATATATATCAGGAACATATCTACCCTCAGATGGTGGAATATTCAATTTCATTTTAGGAAGATGGTCATGATCTCGCACTGAGGGGAGCCCTAACATTGCCATTATTTGCATGTGGACGACCGGGTGGTTGTGGTGCTGGTGGTTGTGGTCTGGTGGTTGCATGTAGTTACGAAGTTGATCAACCTCATCCTCGTACTCTCTCACATAATCATCCTCCCCACATCGCCAGCAGGAGCCACGAAGTATCAACGCAGCACCAGCAGCTTGGCCAGGCTGAAGAGGGACACGGCTCGCTCGGCGGAGGGCTGCTTCGCGATGTGGAGGTAGTCGTTGTTGTTGTTGTAGAGGTTTGTTTCGAACGCCTTCTCAATGCCATCTATCTTCTCCATGGCCTCTTCAAATCTATTTAGCACATCTTCCACCTGCTCACTCATCATTTGTTGAAACCTATCATGTAGCGCTTTGTTTGTCATGTTCTCCCGGTCGGTCTAAATGGCTTGTGATCTTGCCATGGTTAGCGACAATAGAAACACACAAGAATATGATTGACAGACTACTAGGAAGTGGTGGTGGTGGTGTGGTGGGCGATCTAAATCCGTCAAGCAAATCTCAAATTCTTACCAGTTCTTACCCAGCGGCGGTGATCGGCAACGATGTAGTCAAAACTCTCAAAGCTTGGATAGAGCGATTACCGGGGAGAGTCAAGCATACGATGTAGATGTATGTGGAGCTGGGAAGGCTTATAATATGGTAGCAAAAGGGTCAGCAATAATCAAGTCGAGATGCAAAGTTGAATAAACGCTCATGACGCAGTCTTGTCTTTGGTCCTAGGCTAGACCGTGCTAGAGACGCGAGCCTAGAACACTAACAAAATCACGGCGCTGCACGGAAACAACGGAAAAGCACACTCTGGAAATTTTTTTTTCGCTCTTTTTTTTTTTTTGCGCTGCTTTTTTTTTTGCGCTGCTCTTTTTTTTTGCGAAAAATCACTATAATGGCGAGTGTCTCAAAACTCTTCCCAGGTCAAACTGACAGGATGGGCACGAAATTTTTTCGACCAAATTTTTTGTTTTTCGACTGTCCGGACCCAAAAACTGGAAACGGGTCAAAAAAAACTTTCTATAATGGCGACTGTCTAAATACGCTTAGAAACACCTAAAAATAGGATAGCCAGAAAATTTTTCGACAAGTGCGTTTTCGGAAAATTTTGGGCCTAAACGGAGGGTGGTTTCCGGACTCTTTTTTTTTCCGAAACCTACGCAGGCAAGGAAACACGAATCGGAAACTAGATGGATCTCGAAAACAAAGCTAATATGAGAAGAACTCGGATTGGTGGTGGATATATGGTGGTGGTATATGGCAGCGGTGGTGGTATATGTTAGCGGTGGTGGTATATGGATATGGATTCAGAGCGGTGGCGGATAAGCAAAGGTGGAAGATGGCAAGGCGATGATGATGGTGCGGCGGCGGCGTGACAACTTATGACCAGAACTCGAAACACTAAAAGACTAGACTCTAAGACCAGCAACTCGACACGACGATGTACATAAATTCAACAAAGCAAAACCCTAAAAAGATTATGCAAAGGCTCAGATTGGTTCGGATATGATGAACTAACCCTAATTTTTTTTGTGGCTTTTTCGTGGACAATAGGTATGAAGAACAGACTCGATCTAAACTACGAAAAAACTGTAAAATCTCACCGAGCAACCTGAAAATCTGATACCACTTGATAGAGGCAAAGGTGTCACGTCTTTCGATGAGATGTTGGTTTTCGCTTTGGAGGAAGTCGACTTTGACGATCCGACTACGAACGTGCGAGGACGTCGCGCCTTAGCAATCGCTAAACCAACTCCGAGAGGTTATTGACCACGCCGAGCACGATCAACTCTGACCACGAGGGTCTGCATTTCCTGCGAGCAAACGAAGAACAAGCAAGAAACTGAGATTGCAATCTGGATATTGCGAATATAAGATGAAAGCTTTATTGATCAAGGTGGGGTTACGTGGACGCCTTTATGCAGTCGTTGAACACAAACGAAGTACGCGAAGTTGCAGCTATGGCGAACTTTTAATCTAAACAAAACCCAAAGTCTAAACGACGCCCTAAGGGCTGTATATATGGAGGAAGAGGAGGGAATTTCGTGGCCAGTGAGGGAGGGTTCCAAAAACATCAATAACTCTTGTTTCCCCACACATACGGACTCTAAAAACAGCCTATACTTAAGTATTTCGAAATTACATGGGCCTGGCCCAATAATAAGGTGACGCAGCACCTAGAATAGCCTATGGACGAATATTATGAAGTGGCATCTTGTATATTTCGTCCAAGGCTTCATGCACCCATTATGGTGGCTTCAAAGTCCTGAAATCATCACTTGTAACTCCGTTCTTGTTCCCCTTAGCATGGCATTATCTCCATGCTTGTTCTTGCTCAAATGTACATCCTTCTCCAAGCTAGGCCCTTCATTTGTAAGCAAAACAAATGTATCCAATTTAGGCAGCATCATATTCTCATGAACATTAGAATCATTACCCAGAAACGAAAGTACCTGATAATTTAATTGGCGTGCGCGAGCTCTAGTAATTGGTCCAGTATATGTAGCAGTAGGGGCTGTGGGTGTAACAATGGTATTGATGTCCTCATCATGGCAGCCACAGGCGGAGGGAGGAGGGCACGGTGGGAGGAGGAGGGAGGAGGGCGCGGTGGGAGGAGGAGGCACAGAAGGAGGGAGTACCTCGGTGGCGTCGGACGATGGTGAGGTCGAGAGCAGCGCGGTGAGGTCGAGAGCGGAGGGGGTGGGGGAGGCGGTAGCGACGGTGAGGTCGAGAGCGGCGGCGGGCAGCAGCGGTGAGGTTGAGGGCGGCCTCGGGCGGCGGTGAGGGCAGGCTCGGGCTCGGGCGGCGATAGAGGAGTAGGGGAGCAGGGGAGGAGGACTTAGTGAAATTTTGAGCGGGGTTAAGTCGAACTAGCGATGGCGCACTTTAGGAACAGCGCTATAGCTAATGTAGCTATAAGCGCACTTTACGGAAAAACGCCTTTGCTAAGTCTAAGCATGCATAAAAAAATACATTGGCCATCAATGATCATTTTGTGTACAATCTGAATTGTCAATATGAGTCCACTCCGGTAGGAACTGGAGAGGACTCATATTGCGCCACAAATTCTACACATAGAGTTCAGTGAAGACCAACTGGTTGAGATAGTTTGAGTAACATATTTAAGGTGGTAAACACCCTGTTCATGGAGCGAGGTGGGACTAAACTTGTGGGCTGATCGTAGCGATGGCGATTTTCTTAGAAGCCGCTTTGCTAACTTCTATAGCAGTAGCGCGGTTCACTATAGGGCGCTACTGCTATAACTAGCTGGGTTGCGAGGTCATGGCAATTAGAGCAGTAGCGCCTTTTCGTGTGGGAGCCCTACTGCTACTTTCCTTTCAGCATCGCGTTTTTATATCAAGCGCTGCTGCTAATTAGCAGTAGCGCCTTATTTTCGAGCGCGCTGCTGGTAAGATTTTGTGTATAGGCTTTTCCCTAGTGGTGCAAGGGTGCCTCGTGAAGAACAAGAAAGACGCTCATGAGCGCGCCTGTCCAGCCCCCTCGCGAGGCATGCGAGGGAGAGTACGGGTCAAAGCAAGGAACCGAGGGAAGAAACGGAGGCAAAAAGCAATGGAACCAAGCTGGCAAGAAATTCCAAAAACGAAATTTATATTAAAGAGGGGCAAGCCAACTACGGAAAGCAAATGAAAAGTCGCGTCCGGCACCTAGTCTAGTCTTCTCACCAGTGAGGAGCTAAGTGCTGCCACTAGGACGTGGGAGGGAGCCCCCGAGGCCCGAGGGCAGCACTCCTAAGACTCCGGGGCGTGTACAGCCCCACTCATTATTATGTGAGAGTGTCACGGGCAGAGACCTTCATAGGCACTGGGCCTTGCTTCATAGGCGCCGGGCCTTGCTTCATGGGTAGAACTTCCGGAGGTGCTGGATGTTGTAGGTGTTCTGGATGGGGAGCCCGTCCTGCATCTCCAAGCGCACGGCGCCAGGCCTGGATACGTGGGCGACCCTAAACGGGCCCTCCCACATGGGCGGGAGCTTATGCAGCCCTTCCCTGGAGAGCACCCGGCTTAGGACGAGGTCGCCCACCTCGAGCGTCCTAGAGCGGACGCTGTGGCAGTGATATCGCCACATCGCCTGCTGGTATCTCGCTGCTCGAAGTATGGCTTCGCGGCGGCGTTCCTCCCCCAGCACAAGGTCCATCCCCCGCATGGCATCCTGGTGCGTCTCATCAAACGCCAGGTCCCGCGTGGAGTGATGCTTGACCTCGTGTGGTAGAACCGCTTTTGCTCCGTAGACGAGGAAGAATGGGGTCTGGCCCGTTGGCTTGGTGGCGGTGGTGCGGATGGACCACAACACAGACTGGAGCTCGTGGTGCCAGCCCCTGCCACAGGCCTCGAGCTTCTTCTTGAAGGTCCTGGTCTTGAGTCCTCTCAAGAACTCTGCGTTGGCAAGTTCAGCTTGACCGTTGCTCCTGGGGTGTGCCACCGAAGCGTAGTAGATCTGCGTTCCAAGGTTAGCATAGTATGTCTTGAAGAGATTACTAGTGAACTGCGAGCCGTTGTCGGTGATGATGTGATTGGGGACCCGGAACCGGCTCATGAGACCCTTGATGAACTTGAATGCAGATCCGATCGGGATGGTGCAGACAACTTCTACCTCCGCCCATTTGGTGAACTTGTCAATGGCGACATAGAGGTAGCGGTAGCCCCCAAGCACTCGGGGGAACGGGCCTAAGATATCCAGCCCCCAGACTGCGAATGGCCACGAGAGCGGGATAGTCTGGATGCCCTGAGCTAGCTGATGGATCTGCTTGGCATGGAATTGTTAGGCCTAGCAGGACTTCACCAGCTCAGTCGCGTCGTTTAGTGCCGTAGGCCAGTAGAACCCGCCGTGGAACGCCTTGCCGACGAGGTTTCGTGACGACGAGTGGTGCCCACAGTCTCCGCCGTGTATGTCAACTAACAACTCGTTCCCCTGTTCCCTGGAGATACAACACAAGGAAACTTCATTTGACAGCTTCCTGTATAACTCACCGTCCTGGATGCAATACGATGTGACCTATCGGGCCATGCGCTCCGCGTCCTCCTCTTTCTCCGGCAGCGTCCCTCGCGTCATGTATTCCTTGAACTCCTTGGCCCAGCACCCCTCCTGAGGCTCGAGCGCCAGGAGTAGGCGTGCTTCTGAGGTCGGGCTGCAGGCCGGGGCTCCCGAGGCGGCGCCGGCCTAGAAAGCGGAGGTGCTGCCGACGGCTTGAAGAGCCGCTCCTCAAAGACGCTAGGCTCTTGGGGTTGTCAATGGGATGCTCTTTTGGCGATGTCCTCGACCTCCCTGTTGGTGCCACGGGGCACGTGCTGCAATTCTAGGCGCATGAACTGCTTTTCCATTCTGCGTACCTCCACGAGGTATGCCTCCATGTGCTCGTCCCTCGGCTTTGTATACCTTCTTGGAGAAGTTGACGAGAAACTGCGAGTCACCCCTGATGATGAGGCGCTTCAACCCCAAGGCCGCCGCAGCCTTAAGGCCCGCTATGAGGCATTCGTACTCCACGATGTTGTTGGAGACCTTCTCGCCCTGCTAGAAGCAGAGCTGCACGGCGTAGTAGAGCTTGTGCTGAGTGGGCGAGATGAGCACTGCTCCAGCCCCCGCACCCTGGCGTGCAAACGCGCCATCAAAATACATAACCCAGCCATCTGGCGCTTCACTTCCCGACGAGAGGGATCGATCCTCGCCTGCTTCAAGCCTCGGGGCGTCCGTCCATTCCGCACGAAGTCGGCGAGCGCGGCTCCCTTGATGACCCTGGTTGTGCTGAACTCCAGATGGAATGCCTGCAGCTCGATGTTCCATTCGGCGACTCTTCCAGCAGCGTTGGGGCTCCTCAGTACCCTCTCTAGTGGGTAGGCCGAGACGACCTTGATTGGGTGACCTTGGAAGTAGTGCCGCAATTTACGTGAGGCCACCAAGCACTACTAGGAAAAGGGCTATAGATGAAATGGATACTAATGGCGCACCTGACATGTGGTGCGCCACTACTATATAGCAGTGGTGCACCATGTGCAGGTGCGCCATTAGTGTGGAAGACACTAATGGCGCACCAGACACATGGTGCGCCACTAGTAACAATTTTTTTCATTTTTCCATACATACTAATGGCGCATCCAGGCACAGTGCGCCATTACTAGTTCTAACTAGTTATGGCGCACCAGCCACACAGTGCGCCACTACTGTATTTGTTTATTCTTTTTTTGCAAAACTACTAATGGCGCTGCCGTGGCATAGTGCGCCATTACTAGTTTAAACTAGTAATGGCGCACTATGCCACGGTGCGCCATTAGTATATATATATATATTTTATTTTTTTTGCAAAACTACTAATGGCGCACCACCAGCAGGTGCGCCATTAGTAACCTGGGACCAACAAGATATTTTGGACAGCCACACCTACCAACTCACTTTCCCCACTTCATTCTCTCCACATCCTCTTCCAAGCTTGTCTCGGCTGCCTCCTCCTCCTCACCTCATTTGCACCATAGATTCATCCAAATTAAGTGGTTAAATTACCTTTTTTTGATAGGTAAGTAAGGGGGGAAGCTATCTTTATGTTGTTCTCCCTCCAACAACGTGCACATGCACTTTTTGTGGCCTAGCTAGATCTATGAATGTTTGTGGTGTTGCATATGTTTGTGGTGTTGCATATATGTTTGTGTTTGCAGGTACCAGTATTTGAAATGCGATAGTTGCCAATATTTTGCCGGAATATTGATTCATTTCCGTTACGGCGAGAATTTTGGCACTATGCATTCCTTTTAGTCCTATTTTTAGGGAAAGTCATGCCAAATTTTTTCTTGGTTCTAAAATATCGTTTTGCTCTACCCCGTAGGCGACCATGGTCCGCACGATGACCGAAGGCATCATGAATAGGTTTTGAGCTCACGAAGGCCGAGATGCTTCAAAAGAACGAGGCAGAGATAAGATGTCCGTGTCGAAGATCCAAGTGAAGAGCCTTATTGCGGACCCGGATTACGGGCAGGTGCGGGACCACCTGCTCTTGCGTGGTTTCATGGATGGATATCGGTGGCAAGGTGATGAAGATGACTATGAAGTCGTCCATGGGGGCCGGGCAAGAAATGAGGAATGGCAGCAAGACAACCACCGCGGCTCGGGTGGGCGAGAAGACGAAGAATCTCCAGGACATGATCACAGTCATCATGTAGAAGATGCCGGACATGATGATGAGGAAGATGCCGGAGCAGACGAAGGGCATGATCATGAAGATGAAGATGCCGGCGGAGCAGACGACGATGGACCATCGATGGGCTGGGTGCAGGACCCTCATATTCAAGAGCTGCTTCTCAAGCACGGATAACGCAAGAGCTGCCGCCGAGAGAAAGCCAAGCTGGATCAATCGGAGATACACAGTTACTCCATTGTATGAAGGATGCAGGCCGAGGATACCCGCTTTGAAAATGCGCTCATGGCTCACGGAGATGAAGGTAAAACACAAAATGACCGACGCATGCTTGGCGAGAACATGTCATTCGGCATGAACGTCTTCCCAAGGGGAACAAGTGCCCGACCAGTTTCGAGGAGGCGAAGAAAATCATGTGTCCTCTGGATTTACCGCACGTGAAATACCATGTGTGCATGAACAATTGCATCATTTATCGGGACGAGCACGCGGGGTCTACCATATGTCCGGTGTGCGGCGTCACTCGATACAAGAAGAGGAAGAAAGCTCCTCGAAAATCGGTGTGGGACTTTCCGATCACTCCTCGTCTGCAGCAGTATTTCGCGGACCCTAAGGTAGCAAAGCTCCTGCGTTGGCACGCGGATAGGGAGGAGAAGAAGCGAGAAGATGACGCAAATGATCCGGAGATAAATAAAAAAGACAAGATGCTGAGTCACCCTAAGGATGGAAGCAAGTGGCAAGCGTTGAACTTCGAACACCCAGAATTTGGGAAGGATCCAAGGAACATCGTGCTGGGCGCGAGCACCGATGGAGTCAATCCGTTTGGCAACCAGAGAAGCACACATAGCACCTGGCCTGTGTTTGTGTGGATGTACAACCTTCCCCCCTGGTTGTGCATGAAGAGGAAGTACATTCACATGAGTATGCTAATTGAAGGGTCGAAACAACCAGGGAACGACATCAATCTGTATCTAGGGCTGCTGAAAGAGGAGCTAGACACGTTGTGGAAAACACCAGCCAATACGTGGGACGCCGCAGAGAAAGAATATTTCCCTATGAGAGCCCCACTGCTCACGATGGTGCACGACTATCTCGGTTACGGATATCTCGCGGGGCGGGTGGTCCATGGATTTTCTGGATGCGCCAGGTGCATGGATGACACAATGTATCGCCAGCTAGATAGAGATCCCGGGTCTTCGAAAACCGTGTTCATGGGACATCAAAGGTGGCTTCGCGACGATGACCCGTGGAGGAAACGCAAGGATATGTTCGATGGTGAAACCGAACCCTGAAGACGCCCGCGTACGAGGAGCGGCAAGGAAATAGACGAGCTGTTGAAAAATTGGAAAGATTGCCCACTGCCGGGAAAGAAGCAAAAGGCGCCAGAGCCGAGAAAGAAGCTAAAGGCGCCAGAGCCACTGCTGAAGGTATGGAAAACGAGGTCTGTTTTCTAGGACTTGTCGTACTGGAAGATCCACCGTGTGCCTCACAGCCTTGATGTCATGCATATCACGAAGAACGTGCGCGAGAGTCTGCTTGGTACCCTGCTCAACATGCGGTAGAGGACCAAAGATGGGCGAAAGGAAGGGCAGACTTGAAATCAATGGGCATCAGGGAGGAGCTTCACGCTAATGATGATGATGATGATGATGAGGCGAAGCAGGACACGGAAAGTCGTCGCAAAGGCAAAAAGGCCAAGAAGACCGGAAATGACTTCCCTCCCGCGTGCTTCACTCTAAGTCAGGAGGAGATCGGTCCGTTTTTCACCTGCCTCGTAGGAGTAAAACTTCCTTACGGTTACGCGGGGAAAATAAGCAGATACCTAGACCCAGTAAGCGAAGTTCACGGGATGAAGTCTCACGACCGCCACGTCCGACGACGCAGATACTTCCAGTTGAAATCCATGGGATCATGGACGCGCACGTCCGTGAAACGCTATTTGGCCTATGCAACTTTTTCGACGTCATCTCTCGGAAGACGGTTGGCGTGAGGCAACTCAGAAGGCTACAGGAAGAGATCGTGATGATACTATGCGAGCTTGAGATGTACTTCCCGCCCGCATTCTTCGAAGTTATGGTGCATCTGCTGGTCCATATCGTGGAGGATATCATCCAACTCAGGCCGACGTTCCTAAACAGCATGATGTCGTTCGAAAGGATGAATGGTGTCATCAAAGGATATGTTCCTGCACAGCGTGATGCCGTTCGAAAGGATGAATGGTGTCACGTCCAGAGGGAAGCATAGCCAGGGGCTTTCTGACCGAAGAGTGCATCTCCTACTGCACGAATTATCTAGGCATCGAGAACCCCGTTGGTCTGCCCGTCAACAGGCACCTCGGTCGGCTCGCTGGATGGGGTCACCGTGAGGGTCGCGGCGAAATACATGTCGACTTCGAGGGTCGACTCGCCGACTTTGAAAGAGCAAACCTAGTCGCGCTACAACACATAGACGTGGTCGATCCTTGGGTGGTAGAGCACAAAACCTTTATTGAGAAGACGACAATGACCGAGGCCAACAGAGGGACGGACGGAGATATAATCAAAGAGCACAACTCATGTTTCACGCGTTGGTTCAAGCGAGAAGCTTACATCGTACCCTTTACATGAGGATTCTTCCGGAAGAACAACTCATATTCGCCTTTGTCACAGTATGCCGAGCACAACCTGTTGACGTATGAGGCACGATATCAATCGCTACACATTCTACACCGAGGAAAGGACATGAAGAGCGATGGTTATCGAACTCCGGGTAATGATGGAATCCTACACCAAGAACGACAAGGACGGATACTACGGAAGGATCGAGGAGATCTGGGAGCTGAGCTCTGTTGGAGAGAAGGTCCCGATGTTCCGTGTCAGATGGGCCAAGAACGTCATAAAAGAAGACCGGTATTTCACCACCATGGTTATACCCGAAGCCAAATCCAAGACCGGGGCGCAAACGTCATCGCGAAAAATGAGCCATGGGTACTGGCTTCCCAAGTGGACCAATGCTTACTCATTACCGACCGCCAAAGCCCAGTCGTGTTGTCGTGAGGAGAGGCAAAAGGAAGATCATCAGAATGGATGAAGTCGCCAATGAGCAAGACTTCGACAAGTACGGCGACCCGAAGATGGAACATGACGACGACGATGAAGTATCAGCATACACCACAAGAAGCAGGACCACCCTACCTAAAGGACGTCCGTTCAAGAGAAGAACTCCATTTACGAAAAATAAGGGCAAGAAGATTGTGAACAGATAGCTAGCTAAGATCGATTGTGTTTAAATTGTAGCCCTCATTTCTCGATTGTATTTCATGGGCACTTTTTGAACTCATGAATGTTTTTAAATTTCATGGACACTCGATCTCGACCCCCCTCCATCTCGATCGCTATCCCACCTCGCCAGATCCGGTCCCCTCGCCACGAAAGCAACCCCGCACCCTCTCCCCGCTCCACCGGCCACCGCCACTGACCCCCGCACCCTCCCGCTCCACAGCTGCAGCGACCCCTCACCCTCTCCCGGCTCCACCGGCCGCCGCCGACCCCGCACCTCTCCCCGCTCCACCGGCCGCCGCCTCCGACCCCTCGCACCCTCCCCGCTCCACACTTGTAGGCGACCCACCACACCTCCCCGCTCCACTGCCGCCGATGACCCCCCGCACCCTCCCCGACCCGCTCCACCGTCACAAATGAATGCAACTAAAATTGCACAAAAAAACAAATTTGATTATATTTTCAATAACAAATTTGATGATATTTTCAAATAATAAATTTGATGATATTTTTTCATATTATAAATATTTTCAAATAACAAATTTGATGATATTTTTTAAAAAATTATTACTGTTTTTATTAAAAATTATTACTGTTTCATATTCATATTCATTTTCTAGAAAAATATTAGATGCAACAAAAAAAATTACTTATAGAGCACCTCTGGCTGGTGCGCCATTGCTATATAAATAAAAGATTACTAATGGCGCACCTCTGGCTGGTGCGCCATTGCTATATAAAAAAAGATTATTAATGGCGCACCGCTGCAGGGTGCGCCATTAGTGCTTCCCCTAGCTAATTCCTCCCTCTCCTCTCGCCGAGATCCCCTTAGCCTCTCTCCTCGCCGGATCCACCAGCGCCTTGCCCCGCCGCCGCCTGACCCCGCGGACTCCACCGCCGCGCCCCCCACCACCACAGCTCCCAGCGCCGCCGCCCGCGCCCTGCGCCCCCCACTGCACCAGCTCCCAGCGCCCGCCCCGAGCCGGAGGAGGAGGACCAGGAGGAGGACGAGGAGGAGGAGGAGATGACGACCGCCTCCCGTGGCTCCCGATCCATGATCGTGGTGAACTTCCAATGGCCGCCAACGCGAAAGCCGGCGATCCAAGTTCAAGGTACGCGCACGTTTTCTCGCCGTGCTTGCCTTACGCGACCAGCAAGCTCAGCAATCCGCCTTGGGTCACCATCCCGTGAGAGATCTCGCATTGACGCAGGTTGCTGGCCTGTCTGGCTCGGGCGATTCGAGTAGTAATTTTTGTCGGGGCCGATCAAATCGGTAGTTAGCTGCGGCCACAGAACATCGATTATTTTTGGGTAAGAGCGGAATTAGTGCTATTTTGGGGCGAGAAAGCAGCAACGCCGTAGCCTAGAAGTAGTGCCGTACTGGTCTGTTGCTTGCCCGGGGCCATCGCAGCAACGTGTCTTTGGCTGTAGCCAGCAGGAGAAAAAGATTGCGGTGATGGGGAAGGGCATGCTTGGCTTTGCCTCGTCAAGTCTCCTGTTGATGTCCATGTCAGTAGTACTCACCCAGAACATTTCCTCGCTCCCCACTTGGATAGATACCTCCTTGATAGTTGCAACTTTCTGTACATGCAATTTCAGTAAATTTATGAATATGTGCAGTAGAGGTACCGATTCTCTTTGAAATGTTGTTGTTTTCCGAAAACAGTACTTGGTGTAATCCGACAATGTCGACTTAAGACATATCCTGTCAGATTATTTTTGCAGGTGTTTATGATTGTTTACTTTTGAGCTTGTCAGATTGGTGTGAAACTTACGTTTATTCACTGCTGGCTGTAGAGGGTCACAGTATTAAGTATTACAATCCACATAGCTTTAAGTATTACAATCTCTCTGAATATGGTTCAGAGAGTGGTAACTATTTGGTCAAACAAACATCTTCCTGTCTTGATATGAATTTTTTATTTTTGGTTATTTCTGAGAACTTTTAGTACATGTCTTTGTCATGGCTAGAAGCCTAGAACTTCTGGCAACTTTGAAGCAAGAACGTTCATGATAGTTTGTGAGATACATAAATAGATAAATTGAAGTTTGTAATGGCTAACAGCTAGACATGTGAATCTGTTCTTGATACTCCTTTTCCCTTTTCTTAGAATCATCATATACAAATTAGAAGCTTTCTGACATCTGCATATTTCAGGTTTCCGAGGAGGTAAAGGAAGTGAAGTTCAAATAGTGCAGCAGCAACAACACCTCCAAGGTGAGAAATATGTTCCTATTTATCTTGTTTTGCTAGATGTGCTCTTGTTACTTGTTACTCTCGAACTTCAGCTTTTGTTACTCTAGATCACCTGCAACAAGGTGAGAAATATGTTCGAGTTGTAGATTGTGACTTTCCTCTGGAATGAATCTCTCTTATATTCAGTTTCAGCTGGGAGAGAACTTCAGCGACAAGTTTTGTAACCATTGCAGTAGTACAGAATATGATCACCTGCAAAATTGTATGGGTAATGAGTTAAGGAGACACAATAAATCTTAAATATGCATGATTGAAACTACCTGTTCAGATAACTTACTTTGTAGTCCGCATCATCTGCGACATGCTTCTTCAGTACATCATATAATATAGAGAAGTGCAGATCAAGTGGTGCAATCATATACATCTGGCCACTTAAGTCATCCTCCCCTTTAAGCAGAGTGATGCCTTTCGATGTCACACAATAATGTTTGTTGCAAGAACATTCTGCTCTTATTTTTGTTTATTAACAGCAAGTCATTTTTGTTTATATATCTTTAGCCACTGTTCATTAACAGCAAGTCAGTTTTGTTTATAGTTGAAAGTAAGTGTGTGGTTTCAAATTTTGATCTGATTATGGCATCTAGAATTAATGTTTATGAAGAAGAAGAATAAACCTGCTACTGCTGCTGCTACTATACTTGTGATGATGTTGTACTTGTGATGATGCTACTTGTGATCTTCTGAAATGACCCATTGGCGACTTCATTACGCGGGTATAATGATTTTGCAGGTACCCCGAGAGGCCCTTGAGTTTGCCGGAATGTCGATTAACTTCCGTTTGGCAATTTGAATTACTCCATATGTCCTATTTTCAGCAAAGGTCATGCTGAAATTTTCCGTGAATTTTAGCATGACTTTGCTAAAAATAGGACATATGGGGTACTTGCGACTAATGCATGGGCCGGGGTATCTTAGTACTTAGTTAAGTAGGATCAATTGCCCCGCCATTCTTGCTGCACTAAACCATAGGTGGCAATAGAGCCAAGTGATTAGGCCCAACTTAGAATTCTCCTTAGCATCGATAAACCCTAGATGATAAACCCAACATAGGTGGCAATAGAGCCAAGTGATTAGTGCCAAGTGATTAGGCCCAACCTAGGGTGCCTCGGCATCAATAAACCCTAAATGATGAAACCTTGGCTTCTATAGGTGCGTCGGTGTTGATGATAACCTAAATGATGTACGCTTAGGCTTTTAGGGTGCCTCGGTGTTGACAAACCCTAAATGATAAAAGCTTAGCTTTTAGGATGCCTCGCTGTCGACAAACCCTAAATGATAAAAGCTTAGCTTTTAGGATGCCTCGGTGTCGACAAACCCTAAATGATGAGACCATTATCTTGTTCCTTGACAATAACCAACTTTTTGACCAAACTTTTTTCCTATTTAGAGCGAAACATGGCCCACAACTATGAGGCCGGCGGTTCGGGCGGCAAGCAATTCTGGGAGCTATCCCAGGAGTTGTAGGAAGAACCTCACCGCTATGAGGACGCCGCGGAAGACAACGATCCTGACTACACAACCCCTAGTGGCGTCGGGGATGACACCACTGATGGTGCCGCCGAGGATGCCACCACTAATGATGGCGGCGCACGCACATATGGCAGCCAACCCGAAAAGGCAGCGGAAGGACGAAGCGCCGAAGCGTGCTCGGCACCGTCAAGGAGGAATTCTTGAAGTGAACTCCGACGGGCATCCGACGGCACCCAAAGAAGTAGTCAAGGGGTACTCGGTTCAGCTCGGGTGCATTCTCCGGAGCACCGTCTCGATCAACACCGAGAACCTAAGGCATAAGGACCACGGGAATTTGCGCAGCCTCCTCTTCACGAAGCTGCACGAACGATACAAGTTCCCTGCTGACTTTGCAAACACATGCCTCTCAGGGAATAAAGTGAACAGTGCCGCCCTCACGAGGATGAGCACGACCCTGTCTACTTGGAGAAGCACGGTGAAGGCAATGATTGAAAAAGGTGATATTTATGAGAAGATCAAGGCGAAATATCCTTTGATGAGCGAAGATGACTACGAGGAGTTCAAGATCAAGTGCGAGAGCAGCGCAACCTCCGAATCAAGTCAGTGGGGGAAAGAAATGCGGCAGTTGAACTTAGGGGTCCACCAACTCGGTCCAGGCGGTTACAGAGTGGCAGAGCCTATATGGGACAAGGAGGACGCGGAGCATGCCGAGCAAGGCCTACCGCCTCGCTTCGAGAAATATCGTGACAAGCAGACCAGGAAATTCTCAGGGCCTGGTACAAGGAGGACCCGGTAACAAAGGAGCTTACCACGGATTCGAAGACCAGGGCGCTTGAGCATGTTCTGGTAAGGAATACACCCCCGCGTAATTAGCTCCATATGGTTGCATTCTAATTAATCCCCAATATTTCTAAATGGTTCACGTTCCTTCCGCAGGACAATGAAAGCAGTACCGCGGGGTCGTCTCAGAGCTCCCCTTTCGACACCCCTTTAAATAGGGCGTTGAACGTAATGAAAAAAAAGGATAAGCTCAGTAAGCCGACGTCAGCTGGTCGTGTGGCCGGCAAAGGCTTGTCCACAAAATGGTCGTCATACTATACCGCTGGTGGGAGAAAGGAGAAAAAGACCAGCTCGGAAAGCCAGTCGCGCGAGGTTGAAGCACTCAAGGCACAAGTGGCGCAGATTCCGCAGATTGTCCAAGAGCAAGTGAGACAACAACTGGGAATGACGCTCAACACCATGGTGCCTACGTTGATTCATGGGCTGACGACGTGGATTGCGGGCGGCCAACAGGGGCCTCCCCCGGTTCCCAGCTTCACGGCCAGCAACTCGCACAACGTGAAAGGGCGCCATTGGTGTCTCCAGCGGAGGCGGTATTCGTGTCTCGGCGCCGCAGACGGGCATTGGAGCTTAATGCGCCTGGGTGTACGCCGACCGGCACCTCGCCAGCAAGTGGCCCCTCCGTCAGTTGCACGCCCGCCGTTGGAGGTGCCTCGACATTAGCCGAGCTCGATGGCATCACGATAACTAAGCCTCTCGGTCGATGACTTCATCTCCTTGCCTTTGACTGGGCATCCATGACGCCCTACATGTTTTCGCAGGGCGCCGCCGACATTCCTTGCACTCTCCTGCACTTCATGGGTGGCGAGTTGGTCGATGTCGCCAAGGGCAAAATCGTTCAATCGGGCAACCCCGTGTTCCACGGTAATCCAATGCCACCCACAGTGTATAGGGTTAAACTGGTTCGAGTGCTGCCAGGCTGCGATGAGTTGTTACCTCCGATTGGACCTGCTGGGGCCGATGAAGATGATGAGATGACCCTCAGCGCCTGCGTAAGCTGGCCCCTGCTTTGGCCGAAGAGCCAGATTCGTTTGGGGGCGGGGGGCACCACCCCACAGACAAGACCGCCAGTCGTGCTGGCGCCATGCCATGGCAAGAATGCCGCAACGCTACCGGACATGCCGGACATCCGTATGGCACAGGATCCGGACATGCATATGGCATAGGATCCGGACAACGACGACAACGACGGTACATTTACCAACGTCGATAAGTACTTTGCCGAACATGGGTACGGTGACGAGTTCTACGGGCCTCCTTCTCAAGAACCCAACCAAGACGACCGCAATCTAGCTGGTACGCCGGAGAAACCAATTGCAACAGGCCTCGTCTGGCGTTCAGTTCTCAGGAGACGCCTCCAGCTGCCGCCTTCACCGAGCCTCAGATAGCTGAGGTGCGAAATATTATCAGCCCCAACACGCTCAAGAAGGCGTTACGTGAGCGTAACTCGGTCCCATTACAGCAGATCAACAAGAAGCGGCGGAAGCGAAAAGACTAAAAGGGTGCGGTGCGAGCCAGCGGCACCGAAATGCGATCCGTGCTCGGGACGGGCTACCTTCACCTAAGGATATCTCGAGGAGGGTGCATGTGGTGGGTAGGGCGATGCTCGACAAATATGCTCAATGCTGCAACCGTGCTATGCGGAGTCTGCATGATGATGTTCTTTCTTTGGAGAAGCGGCGTCTCGAGAGAGAATGATGTGGCATACCGGTTTCGTGGCCAAGGTGCCATAGGGAAAGGGCTTTGTGGATGGCGCCATCAGGGTACGATCGTCTCCGCGGTTTGATGACATCTTTGCTATGTTTAACCTTCATCCGCTGCACTACACCTTGGTTCGGCTGTTTTATTTGAGTATGGAGATGCGGATCATTAGAGACAAGACCTGTGACATCGTGATAGTCCACCCCTTCTACATGCGTGCCAAGCTCTTGGGCAGCGCCTGGGACCGCCAAGTCGCGAAGTTCATACCTCGAAGGCGTCATTCAGCAAACCCAGATAAGGATAACTTCCTCGTGCCTTACTTTCCCGAGTAAGTCATCCCCTAACCGCCCAGTAACATATGATTTCTTAGATTTCGATCGTTCTTTTTTTTCTAACATTCCGTGTTCTGTGCAGTGACACACATTTCACACTCATCCTCTTAAGCCCGAAATATTCCATGGCCACGTATTTCGATCCGAACCGTGACTCCAAGATAGACTACACAAATATCAAGAAAGTTCTTGATGATGTTCTCCCCAGCTACGCCAAATCTGGAGGCACCTTCACCGAGGCGATTCGTAGATGCACGGCAGGCACGTGTTCGCCCACAATACGACGTTCTCCTGCGTCAAGAAGCCGCCTGGCGGTCAGAAGGATGCCTACTACGCCCTCCATCACATGCGGGCGATCGTACGTGACCATCATCACCTTCTGGTACCAGATAATCTCAAAGATTGGGCCGCGAGCTTGTCGGTAATCCAGGACGCGGACATCAGACAAGAATTCTTTCGCATCCAGTCGGACTTTGCAGAAATCATCCATCAAGATGTCCTTCATACCTCGGGGCAGTTCTACCTCAGATATCAACCGTCCAATGATGAGATAGACACGGTAGCTACAAATGCGGTGACAACGCCCATGATTTCATGACCATCACGACAGACGGCGGCTTCATCCACGCTCCGGTCCCATGAGTCGAGTCGAAAGTAGTGATGCTATGTGTTGTTCTGAAACATTGATTGGCTCATGTCGTATTTAAACTTTAATGAATTGTATGTCTCTTTGGTTTGGACAGTCGTTCAACTTAGATGTAATCGATGCTATTTATTAGTAGCACCATGAATCGTGCTATTAATGTCTTGCTTTTTTCTTCCGATCCTTTTGTTGCATACTTATATATTGCTTATGTATTGTCTGTTGTTTGGCTTGTGCATAGAGATGCCGTTGTATGTCGTGTACAAGGGTAAGGTTCCCGGAGTCTACGACGACTGGGAGGAGTGTCAGAGACAGGTTCACCGTTTCAGCGGTAACAGTTACAAAGGGTACACCACTAGGGCGGAGGCGGAATCTAGATATGCCCGCTATCTAGCGGGAGAGAGGAGGGAGCGTTGGAGGAACCAGATGAAGACCAGTTTCATCGCGACGATGCTCATCGTGATGCCCGCAGCTCTCTTCTATGTGATGGTAGTTTAGATGATCGATATCGACTTGTAATGTGAAGACAAACTCGCTACTCGCGGTCTCGAGACATGTAATGTTCTATCTTTGTTTGGTCTTTTGAATTCGGAGACTAATATGATGAATTGTATTCGGAGACTAATCTTCTATTGTATTCGATGAATCTGCTGTTGCTGTGTGGTGCTGTCTATATTCTGTCCAATAATATATTTTGTAACATGTGCAAAAATCAGAAAAGTAAAAAAAAACTATACTCATACTAATGGTGCATCACCTCAAAGTGCGCCATCAGTATGCCAAAGGATACTAATGGCGCATCACTACACAGTGCGCCATTAGTATGCCAAAGGGTACTAATGGCGCATTACCCCACAGTGCGCCTGTCGGATTTCGGGTTCCGGCAGACCCTCTAGGTTTGAACTCTGGGGTGCACGCGGAGATCTCACCTCCTACCTACCTACACCTCGTCGCCTCGCAAGCATCTAAACTACACAAAGAGCAACACAAGGGACACAAGGTTTATACTGGTTCGGGCCACCATTGTGGTGTAATACCCTACTCCAGTGTGTGGTGTGGTGGATTGCCTCAGGGGCTGATGATGAGCAGTACAAGGTAGAACAACCTTGCGAGGGTCTGTTCTTGGCCAGTGCGACGAACTGCTAAGGGGAGTTCAGTCGCTTCTCTCTCTCTGGATTCAAGATGCTCGATCCTTAGCTATCCTCTTGATGCCTCTACCCTGTGGGTGGCTAGTCCTATTTATAGGCAGAGGCCCTGGGCCTCTTCCCAAATATTGAGCGGGAAGGGCGCCAGCAATTGGCCATTTTGAAGTGGAACATCTAGTACACTTATCCTGACTAAAGTTGGTCCTCGCCTGTCAAAGGCTCTGACGATGACGCCGGCTTGGGCTCCACGATGACCTCCTTCCGGCCGTTGTGTTGGTCTTGGTCTCATTGCACCGAAATGGTTGCCTTTGCTTGATACTCTCGCCTGCGCTTGCCTCCTTTGCACCAAAGAGGAAATGAGGACACTGCGCGGGCTGGCGCCCGCCTGGCGCCCTTGGTCGTCATGGCTTGCGTCATGGGCACCTCGTGAGGTACCCGCCTTGATCTCTCCGCCTCCTCGCGAGCCAGCTGACGAGGCCGTGCAGGCTCGAGGAAGCTTCCGTCGTCGTCCGCCCATGAGGCTTGGCCTCGCAAGGGTCTTGAGCTTGTCTTGATGAAGATGGGACGTCATGGGCCACCCCTTGAGCCACGCCAGCAGCCGCAGTGCAAGTCTGGTACCCTCGTTCCCGAGCAAGAGCCCCGGGCCCAAGGCGTGCCTGGACTTGGCTTAGCAGAGAAGCGAAGGGGAAAGTGCGAAGCGCCGCGGGCCCTAACAGCCTGCGGCCTTGGGCGTCGCGTGGCGGTTGATTGGACTTGGGCGTCTCTGCCTCCCACGATGCCCTGGCAATTGCACGAACCGACAAGAGAGCGGTGCCCGTTCTAGGCTTTACCTCCTTTGCCTTCTCCAGTCATTGCCCAGATCCCCTTTCTCGCTCTTATTCTTCCTGCTTCCGAAATCCCCAGATCTACTCCGACCGCATGCCCTAGCAAGACATGGCGCCTCACCAGACCCCGGTCGGAGCTTGGTACTCGCCTGCTTTGGACTCCCCGAACATGTCGGAGAAGAGCCTTGCCCGAGCACGCCGGATGATGGCGGCGCAAGGCAACAACGGGGCAGCGGTGCTCAAGGCTGGCTCTGCCCTTCCTGTGGATCAAGGAAGCACCTTCTATCCGCTCTTCGTGAGCGCCATTGCCGCCGGTCTAGTGCCTCCCTTTTCTGAGTTCTTCTTTTCTGTCCTTCGCCATTACAAACTGCAAGCTCTGCACCTCCACCCCAACTATGTTCTTCTCCTGGCAATCTTCTCCTACTATTGTGAGGCTCATGTCGGGGTGCAGCCCTCAGTGGCCTTGCTACGCCACTACTTCTACCTCCGGACCTCTCGCGGCCCCATCACTGCGTGCGCGAGCTTTGTCGCGTACGGCAGCTCCAACGCCATCTCAAAGCCCAGGAAGAGGATTGAAGGCTTCAGGAGAAAGTGGGTCATGGTAGATGCTGGGTGCATCCATCCTCGGCTGATTCTGCCCACGGAGCAGCCCACGCCCATTGATGCTTGGTCTCGCTCGTAACTCGTGGATCCCCGCGCGAAGCCAGTGCTGGAGAAGATGGACGCGGACCTGTGGCCGGGCAACATGGCGACGGCGAAGCTGACCGGGGCGTCGCTCCTGAGGGAGTTCCTGGAGCACCGGGTGGCCCCGCTTCGTCAGTACTCGCTTCCGCTGTGGAGGCCTCGCCCGAGCCCCGTAGTCTTGGCCGACGAAGATCTGGCCGCGGTCCTCCAATCCTTGGTCGGGGAGACGTGGCGAGGCTGGAGGGCGCTCCTGTACCCCTGTCCCTTCGAGATGATTGGGAGCAGGTGGTGGACTCCATGCCCGCTTTCAACGGGGACGGGCCTGTGCCCGCGGAGGTTCCCGAGGACCCGGCGGCCCTGGCGACGGTGAACGTGTCCTCCGGCAACTCCAGCGAAGAGGAGGAAGAAGAGGAGCGGGAAGAGGGGCTCGACTCCAAGGCGACCGATGGGGAGTCGAGAGCGCCCCTCCCCCGGCGCAGGTCCCGCGCTCTCCGCCTCTTGCCGGATGACGATGAGGACAGCGATGAGCGGGGCGGCGAAAGCTCGCCCCTGATCCCGAAGAAGGACAGGACGGGGCTGGTTCCCCGCGGGTCTGCCCCGGCTCCGAGGCGATCTGCAGACACGCCTCCTGATCCCGAGCCTCTTGAGGCTGATCCTTGCAGCCGGCTCTCGGGCTTCAAGTTCGGCCTGAGGTTGCTCAAGCCCGCGAGCGATGACCAGTAAGTGCTTGATTCTTGTTTTGCTTCTTGCTTTGTCGTTGAGGCCTGATATCCGTATTCCTTGGCTAGGCCGGCGCCTGCGGCGAAAAAGCTAAAGGGGGCTCCTGAGGCTTCGTCCGGGGCAGCGCCTCCATCTGCGGAAGAAGGGGATGGCAAGATGCGGGCCTGTCCTCCCCGGTCATCCTCGCGAGGCCTGGCGGGGCTAGCTGGGGCGAGCTCAGCCCCCATGGCCCAAGCGACTCCCGAAGTATCCTTGCCTGATGCCACTGCCGCAGTCGTCGGGGCGCAGAAGGCCCCGACCCATGGTGATGTGATCATGCTGCCGTCCTCTCCTCCTACTCCGCCAACTGCTGTCTCTCTGACTCCTTCTACTGTCCTGGATCGTGCTGTTGCTGAACTGGACCGGCTGCAGCAAGATCTTCTGGGCACCGACCCTCGCTTGGTGGCCGGACGCCTGGAGCTGGCCTCCGGCTGGGTTCGCTCTGATGCTTCAATTCGAGCGGCGCTGGTTCAGGCCGCGACGGCTATGACGAGGAGAAGCAGGCCGTCCTTGGGGCAAAGGCCGCTCGACGCCGCCTTTGGGGAGGTAGCCGATGTCCGAGGTTGCTGCCGGGGAGAGCGAGTGCAGACTCTGTGACCAGCTTGCCAGAGGCCCAAGGCCAGCCAAGAGAAGGAGGAAGACATGAAGGCTCGTGAGGCGGCCGCCAAGGACCGGGATGCCAAGCTTGACGAGCGCCGTGACCGCATGGGTGCGCTGGAGCAGGAGTTGGAGGCGAAGAGGATCGAGCTGGATGGCATGGCGCGGGTCCTCGCCGAGGACCGCGTGGCCTTCACGAAGCTGGAGGTGAAGGCTCGCACCTTGCTGAGGTCGCTTTACGACAGCGGCCTGGAAAGCCTGCTGGCTGGCGCCAAGGACGGCCCCGCCAAGCTGCTTCCCTTCCTAGTCCGCGCCCTTGAAGATGTCACCCTTGGCCTTGGCCCCACGGCTTAGGCCGAGGCGCGTGTCCTGTCTTCTACAGCGCTGACGCGCGTCTTCACCCACGTCTACCTTCGTGACCCCGACGTTGATCTTGACAGCCTGTTGGAGCCTGTGAGCGGTGAGCTTGCCGCTGCTGCCGCTGAGGCCGTGAAGGGTCGAGCGGAGGCTCTGCTGGCGAAGTTCAGGGCCTTCAGCACCAAGCCGAAGCGAGGCGCTGCCGATCCTGAGGCTTCATGAGGCGAACCCGCCCAGCGCAGCTTCGACGCCAGCGACGGTGCTGCCAACAAGTGACTCCTTCGTGGCTCCTGTCCTGCTTTCAGCTCCTGCAACATGCATCATGCCTCGTGGAGGCGTTTAAACTTGCGTTTGGTGTTGTGAAAACAATTATGGACTGTAATATTTGCTTTTAAATTCCTTGAGATTTGCGCTTTTCCTTCCTACTTGCTTATGTTCTACGTCGGCACAGCCCGGCCCCGCGCATACCTCAGCCGCTGTTAGCCCCGACCGGAAACCAGGACGGGACCAAGGAGTGAGGGGCTACGTGACAAGTTAGGCTCCTAAGTCGCGATGCTCATGAGTCCCCCTTGACGCACGAACAACAAGTAGGGAGGCGAGATGTATGGGTGAATTTACCATTCTACGTCGGCAGAGCCGGCCGCCAAGATACCTCAACCGCCGTTAGCCTTTCGGAACTAAGGGGTGAGGCGCTTCGTGACCAGTTAGGCTCTTGAGTCGCGATGCTCAGGAGTCCCCCTTGACGTTCAAACGGTCTTCGTACCTTGGCTCCGCTCGGAAGAGACGTGCGACGAACCAGGCCCGAGGGGCCTGGCCGGGTGGCATGCGTCTGGGCGTGACCCAGGCGTAGCCCCTGTGCCCAGCCCCCTCGCGCGGCACTCCCGAGGAGGCGCATGATGAGGCCGGACATTGAGCTCTGGGCTCCACGAGGTTGATGCGGCGGGGCCACCCTCGATTGTTTATCACCAGCTGGAGCATAGCGCTTCCGTATGTGTACGGGCATAGCCGCTCCTCGGCGGTGTAAATCGCCAGCCAGCGGAGCATGGTGCTTCCACTAGTGTGTGGGAGGGGCTCCCCCTCAGAGAGGAGCCAGGCGTGTCTGACCCATACGACACGTGGCTGGCATGATAGGGCCTGACGAGGTGTATCTGGGCACCCGTGAGCCAGCACAGGACTCACGGGGCCCTACCTCAAGGCGGGTTGCGCCTGGCACTGGGCCTTAACTTGTGACGTGTTCCTGCAAATTCGGTTAGACGTCGACGCTCTACGTCCTCGGGTCCCTGCCTCGGCGGGCTCGGCCGTCATTGGTATGCTGTGTCGCGATGCCGTGGACAAGGCCAGAGGGTGAGGGCTGGAGAGCCAGTAGGAGCCCATGAGTCCGATGCTTAGGTACCTGTTGGGTTCTACGGTAGGGTGCGTCGAACGCAAATTAAAAATTCCTACGCGCAGAACATCCAGGAACATGCTACAGGAGATGGATCACAGTTCGTTACCACTAGACGCGCAGTGCCGTGCAGCGGAAGAAGAGTTGGGGCAGCGCGTCTGCATGGATCGTCTCCTCCTCATTCGATCTCCCTCGAGCGGCCGGTCGTCCGATCCCACATACGAGTTCGCCGGAGCGGCGCAAGTGCACCGCCTCTAACGGTATCAGCGCGTGCGGGAGGAACGTCGTGCGGCGGACTGCTAGGTCCGATCACACGGGCGGCGAGTGGAGGTGGCTATTCGCAACACATGCAAACCCTAGTCGCAGCGCCGAAGCGATCAACTTCCCGAGTGTGCCGCACCTCCACTTTATATAGGCGTCCGTCGCGGGCTCAACACTTGGGCCTCGACGGACCCTAAAGCAAAAGTCTATTCGGTCACGTTCCTAGTCCAGCCGGATCACATCCGACCAAAGGTCCTACAAACTGACCTCATAGGTTCCTTCCCTTAAGCGCGCGACCCCTTAGGTTCAAGTCGGCTTGGTCACAGTTCGGATCACCTCCGACCTGCACAGTTGGTAGCGGCCTCTAGCAAGGTGCGACCACCAAGCGCACGATGAAGCTGGTTAGGCGGTTGCATAACGTGTCACACTTCGCTCCTTTGCCGCACGATATATGTTGTCGGGCTCAAGGCGAGACTGTCATCCTTGTGCTAACCCGACCTCTTTCTTGTTCCAGTGATACCGACCACAATCCGGATTATCTCATAATCCTTGTCGCATGGCCATGCTATTCCTGGTCAGATCACACGAGGGGCCCAGAGTATATCTCTCCTGATCGGAGGGGCAAATCCCATCTTGCTCGACCGTGTCTCGCAAAGCATGGGATCGGACAAACCCAAACCTACCTTTGTAACTACCAGTCACGGAGTAGCGTTTGGTCGGCCCAAAGCAAGTCTGTCACCATCAAGAGTACATGTGTCAGCTCAGGTCTTAGGACATAGAACGTATGTTGTACTAGAGACTCACAGATGACATATCGCTGTGTCTCATAGTTGGGTCTGTCCGACTCAGACCTTATCTCGACTTGGATCCGACTATGTCAAATCCGACCAGACCTTTCCAAGTACATATTATCCGGTTAGCATCCAATGCTCCATGGCTAGTGAGACCAAGCCATCGACCGCGTCATATGCCAGTCTAGTCGGCTGCGCGTCCACACAGCCCTTTTGACTAGGGACCTTTTAGGACAGTCATCATACACTGCATAGTCCCACAAACAAGTCACATACTTGCTGATACACATCATTGGTAATGTCCAAGGACTATCTTTATTCATAAACACATAGGAAATATCATCATACATGATTGCCTCTAGGGCATATCTCCAACAGTCTCCCACTTGCACTAGAGTCAATCAAATAGACATCGAATGCCCATAGCTCTAACGTGCCCCTCATGCTTGGGTTGTGGAAGCGGCTTAGTCAACGGATCTGCAACATTTGCATCCGTGTGAATCTTGCATAACTCTACATCACCATTCTTTACGATCTTTCGTATCATGTGATATTTCCGGTCTAGGTGTCTGACCTTGTGGTGATTCCTCGGCTCCTTGGCTTGTGCGATGGCACCAGAATTATCACAATAAAGGTCCAACGGTTTCACCGAGGCTGGGAAAATACCAAGATCATCTAGAAAATGCCGGATCCAAACACCTTCCTTTGCAGCCTTCACAAGCCGCAATGTATTCGCTTCCGTGGTAGAATCGGCCACCGTATCCCGCTTGGAACTCATCCAAAGGTACCTTTGCTTCCTCCGTTAAGGACGCATACACGAATCCAGATTGTGATCGACAATCATCTCGCCGGTTTGGAAACTAGCATCGACGTAACCCCTCACGACGAGCTCTTCCTCACCTCCATAAACTAGGAACATCTCTTTAGTCCTTTTCGTGTACTTCAAAATAGTCTTTACCGCTGCCCGATGACTCTCACCGGGTTGGCTCGGTATCTACTTGTTAGGCTTATTGCAAAAGCAACATCAGGCCTTGTACATATCATGGCATACATGATGGATCCGATTGCCGAGGCATACGGAATCCTACTCATCCCGCTTCGCTCATCGATGTCGAAGGACTACGAGTCTCGCTTAGCCTTATACCATGTGAGAGCGGCAAGAACCCTTTCTTCGCCTCACTCATGTTGAACCGCTTCAATACTTTATCTATGTACGTGCTCTGGCTTAAGTCGAGCAGCCTCCTCGATCTATCTCTATAGATCTTAATGCCTAAAATATAGACTGCCTCACCAAGGTCCTTCATCGAAAACTTGCCATTCAATGATCCCTTAACCGAGTTTAACATCAAAACATCGTTCCCGATCAGTAGTATGTCGTCCACATACAAGATCAAAAACACTATCGAGCTCCCACTTAACTTCTTGTATAAACAAGAGTCCTCTTCGCTTTTGATGAAACCGAGACCAAAGGATTTACCCTCATCAAAACGAATGTTCCAACTCCGAGATGCTTGCTTCAACCCATAAATGGATCTCTTGAGCTTGCATACCTTACTAGTGCTAGTCGGATCGACAAAACCCTCGGGCTATATCATATACACGCCCTCGGTTAAATTCCGTGAAGGAAAGCCGTTTTGACATCCATCCGCCATATCTCGTAATCGAAATATGCAGCTATAGCTAGTATGATCCTCACCGACTTCAAAGATCGCTACCGGCGAGTAAGTCTCGTCAGTAGTCAATTCCTTGAACTTGTCCATAACCTTTAGCGACAAGTCGAGCTTTGTAGATCTGAACATTTCCATCCACATCGGTTTTCTTCTTAAAGACCCATTTGCAACCAATGGCGCTACGCCGGTGGCGATCAACCAAGTCGAGACTTGATTCTCATCCATGGACTTTAACTCGGATCTCATGGCCTCCACCATGCCTCGAATTTGGGCTCACCATCGCTTCGCACACGTGGCGGCTCGCCGCTTTCTAGCAACAATACATCACGCACTCTGCGCAATCTCTCCGACCTTCGTGGTTCCGGTGCCGCTTCCACTACTGTGTTCCCCGACCGACTCGGTATGATCTCATCACCAGCCGAGCCGTCCCGAGTGGTCCTCGAATTTCTTCGAGTCGAACCGTCCTCCCACCGGCCTCCCGACCGAGAAACTCTTTCTCAAGGAAAACCCGTTCGAGCAACAAACACTTTGTTCTCTTCGGTTGTAGAAGCTATATCCCAAGGTTTCCATCGGATATCCCACGAATATGCATTTATCCGACTTGGGTGTAAGCTTGTCTTACATAAGTCGCTTGACAAATGCTTCACAACCCCAAATCTTTAGAAAAGACAACCGGGACTCTTCCTACCCACATCTCATGCGGTGTCTTGTCTACAATTTTGATGGTACCCTATTAAGTGTGAAAGCTGCGGTTTCTAGAGCGTATCCCCAAAATGACAAGGGTAAATCCGATTTGCTCATCATAGACCGGACCATGTCCAACAAGGTCCTATTCCTCCGTTCTGACACGCCATTTCTCTATGGCGTACCCGGAGGTGTGAGCGGAGGTACTATACCTCGACTTTTCAGATGATCATCGAACTCCTGGCTCATGTACTCACCTCCATGATCAGATCGCAGAAGCTTTATAGTCTTGCCGAGCTGATTCTCAACCTCGTTCTGAAACTCTTTGAATTTTTCAAAGTCTCCGACTTGTGCCTCATCAAATAGATATATCCATATCTACTCAAGTCGTCGGTAAAATTCAATGGCAATCTTGATAGCCACCTCTCGCGCTTGTGCTCATTGGACCACACACATCACTGTGTATCAGCTCCAACAGCTCGGATGCCCTCTCGCAACTCTTTGCGAAAGGAGACTTAGTCATCTTGCCGAACAAGCATGATTCACATGTCTCGAACGATCCGAAGTCGGACGAAGTTAGGAGCCCATCATCATGGAGCTTCTTCATGCATTTCAGACTAATTTGTCCAAGCCGGCAATGCCAGAAGTATGTCGGATTTATCTCATTAGGCTTATGCCTCTTGACATTTACGTTATAGACCTGTTCCTGTTCTAGATTCAATATAAATAGCCCATCAACAATGGGTGCATAGCCGTGGAACATACCATTCAAAAATATCGAACAACCATTGTCCTTTAAATTGAATTCATAACCCTGACTCATCAAACATGAGGCGTAAATAATGTTCCGACTAAGTGCAGGAATGTAATAACAATTATTCAATTCCATAATGAATCCGGAAGGAGCTGGAGCTGCATCGCGTCGACCTCCAACGCAGCAACTCTTGCTTTGTTGCCGACCACGATGTCAATCTCCCCTTGTGCCACATGCCTAGTTCTTACCAGCCCTGCATCGAGTTGCAAACATGAACAACCGATCCGGTATCAAATACCCAAGAGTTACTAGGTATGTCAAGAAGGTAAATGTCTATAACATATGAAACAAGTGTACCTTTGCACGAAGAAGCATTTCCGCCTTCTTGCCATGCTCGCAAGCCACTTGCTGATTCCTCTTCCGGTGACCGGTCTCCTTGCGGTGATAGCAAACGGTCTTGAGTCCGTCCAGACTTGGCGCAGCAAGAGGTTACCATCTCCGTGCCCTTTGCCTTAGCCTTTTTCTTGGACCAACTCTTCTTGAACTTAGCGATTTACGCACCATCAACACTTGATGCGTGCCTTTCTTAATATCCTGCTCGCCACCTTGAGCATCCCATGCAATTCGGTGAGCTTCTTATCCATGCCATGCATATGATAGTTCGAGATGAACGTCCCATAGCTGGGCGGAAGAGAACCCGTATCAGCATCGATGTCAGCTCATCCAAGAGCGGGAAGCCCAAACGATCCAAATCTTGCACATATCCCATCATCTTGATCACATGTGGGCTCAGTGGATCACCTTCCTTGACATGCAATCCATCAAGGATCGCCAGACGTTGAACCTTTCGGTCCTAGCCTGTGTCTGAAACATGCTCTTGAGACTCTCGATCATATCGTAAGCCTCAACGTTTTCGAAATTCTGTTGCAAATCGGGCTCCATACAAGCCAGCATCAGACAGCTAATCTCCGTTGATTCATCAACGAGTTTCTGGTAGGCATTTTTAGCTGTGGCACTAGCATTATCAGCAGGTTCCTCTGGAAGTGGATCCTCTAGAACATGTTCATTTTTATTGTGCTTGAGAACTATTCTCATATTTCTATACCAGGTGGTAAAGTTTGTTCCATTCAGTTTATCCTTTTCCGTAATTGATTTCAATGCAAAGTTGGGTTGAGCAGGTGGTGCCATTGATCTACAAATGTAAAACATGCAATCACTAAGCAATGTGTTTATGTAGAGTAATTCTAGCCTAAACAGAAATACTCCTTGAAGTCAGCATCCCTCCGCAAACTCTCAGTGATTCAGGATCCGACTAGCGCATGCGACTAGTGAGCTTTAGCATCGCTGCTAGCCAACATACCTATTCGGTAAGCAACTCCTTGCTAATCGCATCTCTATACGACTCCTGTCGATCGGGAAGGTATCTCATACCCCGGCCCCCAACCATCTTTGCCACAAGGCCCAAAACCATTTTGATAGCCTTGTCAAGTTAACCTGATGCAGTGCATGTCCGTGTCCGACACGAACCCTTCAGTTCAAGGACACCCAGCAGCACCCCAATTTTATGAGCCCACTTGATGAGGACATCAATACCATTGTTACACCCACAGCCCCTGCTGCTATACATACTGGACCAATTACTAGAGCTCGCGCACGCCAATTGAATTATCAGGTACTTTCGTTTCTTGGTAACGATTCCAATGTTCATGAGAATATGATGCTGCCTAAATTGGATACATTTGTTTTGCTTACAAATGAAGGGCCTACCATGGACAAGAAAGATGAACCTTGGAGCAAGTTCAAGCATGGAGATGTTGGCATGCGCAAGGGGAACAAGAACGGAGTTACAAGTGATGATTCCAGGACTTTGAAGCCACCCTAATGAGAGCATGAGGCCTTGGACGAAATATACAAGATACCACTTCATAATATTCGTCCATAGGCTATTCTAGGTGCTGCGTCACCTTAATATTGGGCCAGGCCCATGTAATTTCGAAATACTTAAGTGTAGGCTGTTTTAGAGTCCGTATGTGGGGGAAACAAGAGTTAGGGTTGGTTTCGGACCCCTCCCTCAAGGGCCACGAAATTCCCTCCTCTTTCTCCATATATACAGCCCTTAGGGCGTCGTTTAGACTTTGGGTTTTGTTTAGATCAAAAGTTCGCCATTATAGCTGCAACTTCGGCGTGCCGTTTGTGTTCAACGACCAGACCAAGGCGCCACATAACCCCACCTTCAGTAATAAAGCTTTCCTCTTATATTCGCAATATCCAGATTGCAATCTTAGTTTCTTGCTTGTTCTTCGTTTGCTCGCAGGAAACAGACCCTCTGGTCAGGTTGATCGTGCTCCGGCGTGGTCAATAACCCTCGGAAGTTGGTTTAGCGATTGCTAAGGCGCGACGTCTTGCACATACGTAGTCGGATCGTCAAGGTCGACTCCCACAGAAACGATAGCCACCATCTCATCGAAACATCGGGACACCTTTGCCTCTATCAAGTGGTATCAGATTTTCAGGTTGCTCGGTGAGATTTTACAGTGTTTCGTAGATTAGATCGAGACTGTTCTTCGTACCTAAAGTCCACGAAAAAGCCACAAAAAAAATTTAGGGTTAGTTCATCATATCCGAACCAATCTGAGCCTTCGCATAATCTTTTTAGGGTTTTTGCTTTGTTGAATTTGCGGTTGCATCGTCGTGTCAAGTTGCTGGTCTTAGAGTCTAGTCTTTTAGAGTTTCGAGTTCTGGTCATAAGTTGTCACGCCGCCGCCGCACCATCATCATCGCCTTGCCATCTACCACCCTTCTTATCCACCACCGTCTGAATCCGTATCCATATACCACCACCAATCCGTATCCATATACCACCACCAATCCGTATCCATATACCACCACCGCTACCATATACCACCACCGCTGCCATATACCACCACCATATATCCAACACCAATCCGAGTTCTTCTCATATTAGGTTTGTTTTCGAGATCCATCTAAATTCGATTCGTGTTTCCTTGCTGCGAGGGTTTCGGAAAAAAAATTCGAAACCACCTCCGTTTAGGCCCAAAATTTTCCGAAAACGCACTTGTCGAAAAATTTTCCGCTATCCTATTTTTAGGTGTTTCTAAACGTATTGAGACAGTCGCCATTATAGAAAGTTTTTTGACCCGCTTCCGCTTTTTGGGTCCCGATCGAAAAAAAATTTGGTCAAAAAATTCATGCCCAACCTGTCGGTTTGACACAGGAAGAGTTTTGAGACACTCGCCATTATAGTGATTTTTCGCAAAAAAAAAGAGCAGCGCAAAAAAAAAGCAGCGCAAAAAAAGAGCGAAAAAAATTTCCAGAGTGTGCTTTTCCGTTGTTTCCGTGCGGCCGTGATTTTGTTAGTGTTCTAGGCTCGCGTCTCTAGCACGGTCTAGCCTAGGACCAAGACAAAGATCTGCCGTTGAGCGTTTATTCAACTTTTGCATCTCTGAATTGATTATTCTTGACCCTTTTGCTACCATATTATAAGCCTTCCCAGCTCCACGCATACATCTACATCGTATGCTTGACTCTCCTCGTAATCGCTCTATCCAAGCTTTGAGAGTTTTGACTACATCGGTTGCCGATCACCGCTTTCTTCTGGGTAAGAACTGGTAAGAATTTGAGATTTGCTTGACGGATTTGTGACTGTCCACCACACCACCACCACCACTTCCTAGTAGTCCGTCGAATCATATTCTTGTGTGTTTCTATTGTCGCTAACCATGGCAGGATAACAAGCCGATTTAGACCGACCGGGAGAACATGACAAACAAAGCGCTACATGATAAGTTTCAACAAATGATGAGTGGGCAGGTGGAAGATGTTCTAAATAGATTTGAAGAGGCCATGGAGAAGATAGATGGCATTGAGAAGGCGTCAAACAAAGCTCGATAACAAGTTTAATGAATTGCTCAAGGCGTCTACCACCACCACCACCGGCTGCACCTAATGCACCTCTACAACAACAACAACGACTACCTCCACATCGTGAAACAGCCCTCCGAAGCGAGCCGTGTCCCTCTTGCTGGCCAAGCTGCTGGTGTCTTTGCTGTTGATACTTCGTGGCTCCTGCTGCTGATGTGGGGAGGATGATTATGTGAGAGAGTACGAGGATGAGGTTGATCAACTTCGTAACTACGACAACCACCAGCACCACAACCACCCGGTCGTCCACATGCAAATAATGGCAATGTTAGGGCTCCCTCAGTGCGAGATCATGACCATCTCCCTAAATTGAAGTTGAATATTCCACCATTTGAGGGTAGATATGTTCACGATATATATCTTACTTGGGAGTTAGAAACTGAACAACGATTTACATGTTTACAATATCCTGAGGAGAGACGTGTTCCCGCTGCTGTTTGTGCTTTCACTAGCTTTGCATGTGTTTGGTGCTCTGAACATTGTAGATTATATCCTGTTCCAGCTACTTGGGCTGCTTTGAAAACTGCTATGCGTACTCGTTGGGTTCCACCATATTATCAACGTGAATTACTTCAAAAATTGCAGCGCTTAAGACAAGGAAAAAATTCGATAGAAGAATATTATCGTGAATTACAAACCGGCTTGATTAGATGTGGTATTGTTGAGGAGAATGAAGCTATGCTTGCACGTTTTCTCGGGTGGATTAAATAGAGATATTCAGACCATTCTAGACTACAAGGATTATACTAATATCACTCGATTATTCCATCTTGCTTGTAAAGTCGAACGTGAAGTGCAGGATCGATGTGCGTTGGCGCGGACTAACTTTTCTGCAGTCGACCTTCATCATGGACACCACGTGCATCATCTACTTCCACACGTTCTACTACATCGGCACCTCCGTGGCTGCCACCTCCAACCGTGATACAAGAAAGCGTGCACAACCACCACTATTCGCCAAGAGCGCACTTCCGGGCCTACACAGAGCTCTTCTTCTTCCATTGCGTCAACAGGGCACACAAGTGATATTATTTGTCGTCGTTGTAAGGGAAGAGGACATTTTGCCAGAGAATGCCAATCTCAGCGTGTGATGATTGCTCACGAGGATGGTGGGTATGAGTCCACTAGTGACTATGATGAAGGGACTTTGGCTCTTATTACACATGAAGAACATGGTGGAGATGATTACGATCATGAGACGCAATACATGGCTGCCAAGATGCCGACAGTATGAATGTTTAGTTGCTCAACGTGTTTTGAGTGTGCAGGTTACACAAGCTGAGCAAAATCAGAGGCATAACTTGTTCCATACAAAGGGAGTTGTGAAGGAACGTTCTATTCAAGGCCATCATAGATGGAGGGAGCTGCAACAACTTGGCTAGCATGGATATGGTGGAGAAGCTTTCTCTCACCACAAGACCACATCCACATCCTTACTACATCCAATGGTTCAACAACAGCGGCAAGGTTAAGGTAACACGTACTGTTCATGTGTATTTTAGTATCTCTACATATGCTGATTATGTTGATTGTGATGTGGTACCTATGCAAGCATGTTCCTTATTACTTGGTAGACCATGGCAATTTGATAAAAATTCTGTACACCATGGTAGAAAAAATCAGAATAATCTTGTTCACAAGGATAAAAATATTACTATGCTTCATATGACTCCTGATTCAATTTTGAAAGATGATATTAATAGAGCTAATAAAGAAAAACAGGAGAAAAATAAGAGTGAAAATCAGATTGTGGCAAAAGAATTTGAGCAACAAATGAAGCCTAGTAATAAACCATCTAATGTTGCTTCTGAAACTAAACTGAAAAGTGTGTGTTTACTTGCCACCAAATCTAATATTGAGGAGCTAGATTCTAGCAAATCTGTTTGCTATGCTTTTGTGTGCAAAGAGGCATTATTTTCATTCGAGGACGTGCCTTCCTCTTTGCCCCCTGCTGTCACTAACATTTTGCAGGAGTTCGCTAACGTCTTCCCACAAGACGTGCCACCGGGATTACCACCTATTCGAGGGATTGAGCATCAAATTGACTTAATTCCCGGTGCATCGCTACCCAACCGTGCACCATACCGTACCAATCCAGAGGAGACGAAGGAGATTATGCGTCAAGTACAGGAGCTGCTCGATAAAGGTTATATACGCGAATCTCTTAGTCCTTGTGCTGTTCCTATTATACTAGTGCCTAAAAAGGATGGTACGTCGCGTATGTGTGTTGATTGTAGAGGCATTAATAATATTACTATTCGTTATCGTCATCCTATTCCTAGGCTAGATGATATGCTTGATGAATTGAGTGGCTCTACAATATTCTCCAAAGTTGATTTATGAGTGGATACCATCAAATTCGTATGAAATTGGGAGATGAATGGAAAACAACATTTAAAACTAAGTTTGGTTTATATGAGTGGTTAGTCATGCCTTTTGGGTTAACTAATGCACCTAGTACTTTCATGAGACTAATGACCGAAGTTTTACGTGCTTTCATTGGACGATTTGTGGTAGTCTATTTTGATGATATACTGATTTATAGCAAATCTTTGGAAGAACATTTGGAACATTTACGTGCTGTTTTTAATGCTCTACGTGATGCACGTTTGTTTGGTAACCTTGGGAAGTGCACCTTTTGCACCGACCGAGTATCTTTTCTTGGCTATGTTGTTACACCACAGGTGGAATTGAAGTTGATAAAGCCAAGATTGAAGCTATTGAGAGTTGGCCGCAGCCCAAAACGGTCACACAAGTGAGGAGTTTTCTTGGACTCGCTGGTTTCTATAGGCGTTTTGTGAGAGACTTTAGCACCATTGCTGCACCTCTCAATGAACTTACAAAGAAGGATGTGCCTTTTGTTTGGGGTACCGCACTGGAAGAAGCCTTCACGGTATTGAAAGATAAGTTGACACATGCTCCTTTACTCCAACTTCCCGACTTTAATAAGACTTTTGAGCTTGAATGTGATGCTAGTGGAATTGGATTAGGAGGTGTGTTATTACAAGATGGCAAACCTGTTGCATACTTTTCTGAAAAATTGAGTGGGCCTAGTCTGAACTATTCTACTTATGACAAAGAATTATATGCTCTTGTTCGGACTTTAGAGACATGGCAACATTATTTATGGCCCAAAGAATTTGTTATACATTCTGATCATGAATCTTTGAAACATATTAAAAGTCAAGCTAAACTGAATCGTAGACATGCTAAATGGGTTGAATTCATTGAGACTTTCCCTTATGTCATTAAACACAAGAAGGGTAAAGAAAATGTTATTCTCGATGCTTTGTCTCGTCGCTATACTATGCTTTCACAACTTGACTTCAAAATATTTGGTTTGGAGACCATCAAAGATCAATATGTGCATGATGCTGATTTTAAAGATGTAATGCAGAATTGTAAAGAAGGAAGAACATGGAACAAGTTCGTTATTAAGGATGGTTTTGTGTTCCGTGCTAACAAGCTATGCATTCCTGCTAGCTCTGTTCGTCTTTTGTTGTTGCAGGAGGCGCATGGAGGAGGATTAATGGGACACTTTGGCGTGAAGAAGGCGGAGGATATACTTGCTACACATTTCTTTTGGCCAAAGATGAGGCGGGATGTTGAGCGTTTTGTTGCTCGCTGCACTACATGTCAAAAAGCTAAGTCACGACTCAATCCTCATGGTTTATATATGCCTTTGCCTGTACCTAGTGTTCCTTGGGAGGATATATCTATGGACTTTGTTTTAGGTTTACCTCGAACAAAGAAGGGTAGGGATAGCATATTTGTTGTCGTGGATAGGTTCTCGAAAATGGCACACTTTATAACATGTCATAAAAGAGATGATCCGTTAATGTTGCTGATTTGTTCTTTCCTGAAATTATTCGCTTGCATGGTGTGCCAAATACTATTGTTTCAGATCGTGATACTAAATTTCTTAGCCACTTTTGGAGATGTTTATGGGCTAAGTTGGGGACTAAACTGCTTTTTAGTACTAGTTGTCACCCCCAAACTGATGGACAAACTGAAGTAGTCAATAGAACATTGTCTACTATGCTTAGGGCTGTTTTGAAGAATAATAAGAAAATGTGGGAAGAATTCTTGCCTCATATTGAATTTGCTTATAATCGTTCATTGCATTCTACTACTAAGATGTGCCCTTTTGAAATTGTGTATGGCTTCCTACCTCGTGCACCTATTGATTTGTTGCCTCTTCCATCTTCGGAGAAGGTTAATTTTGATGCTAAAGAACGTGCTGAATTGATTTTAAAAATGCATGAGTTAACTAAGGAAAACATTGAGCGTATGAATGCTAAATATAAACTTGCCGGAGATAAGGGTAGAAAACATGTTGTCTTTGCACCGGAGATCTTGTTTGGTTACATTTATGTAAGGATAGGTTTCTAATTTGCGCAAATCAAAGCTAATGCCACGTCTTGATGGTCCATTTAAGGTGTTAGAGAAAATAAATGATAATGCATATAAACTTGAGCTGCCTGCAGATTTTGGGGTTAGTCCCACTTTTAACATTGCAGATTTGAAGCCTTATTTTGGTGAGGAAGATGAATTTCCGTCGAGGACGACTTCATTTGAACAAGGGGAGGATGATGAGGACATCAATACCATTGTTACACCCACAACCCGTGCTGCTATACATACTGGACAAATTACTAGAGCTCGCGACGCCAATTGAATTATCGGTACTTTCGCTTTCTTGGTAACGATTCCAATGTTCATGAGAATATGATGCTGCCTAAATTGGATACATTTGTTTTGCTTACAAATGAAGGGCCTACCATGGACAAGAAAGATGAACCTTGGAGCAAGTTCAAGCATGGAGATGTTGGCATGCGCAAGGGGAACAAGAACGGAGTTACAAGTGATGATTCCAGGACTTTGAAGCCACCCTAATGAGAGCATGAGGCCTTGGACGAAATATACAAGATGCCACTTCATAATATTCGTCCATAGGCTATTCTAGGTGCTGCATCACCTTAATATTGGGCCAGGCCCATGTAATTTCGAAATACTTAAGTGTAGGCTGTTTTTAGAGTCCGTATGTGTGGGGAAACAAGAGTTAGGGTTGGTTTGGACCCTCCCTCAAGGGCCACGAAATTCCATCCTCTTTCTCCATATATACAGCCCTTAGGGCGTCGTTTAGACATTGGGTTTTGTTTAGATCAAAAGTTCGCCATAGCTGCAACTTCGCGTACTTCGGTTGTGTTCAACGACCCGGACCAAGGCGTCCACGTAACCCCACCTTCATTAATAAAGCTTTCCTCTTATATTCGCAATATCCAGATTGCAATCTTAGTTTCTTGCTTGTTCTTCGTTTGCTCGCAGGAAACAGACCCTCGTGGCCAGGTTGATCGTGCTCCGGCGTGGTCAATAACCCTCGGAAGTTGGTTTAGCGATTGCTAAGGCGCAACGTCTCACACGTACGTAGTCGGATCGTCAAGGCCGACTCCCACAGAAACGATAGCCACCATCTCATCGAAACATCGGGACACCTTTGCCTCTATCACCACTACTAGACGTACTTGACGTGCGAAGGTGCAACATCGGGGATGGCAATTCACTTGATATTCATGAGGGATCTTTCTACCATTCTAACATGCATAGAAACAAAGAAGCATAACAATCACAAATAACACATATTGTAAAATAGTATGGCTCCTTCATGGGCGTTCTTCTAGGTCGGCTCCGACTCCGATGACCATCTACGAACTCCATCTTGTTTGTCACGCCGAGACGCCAAGCCGCCAACCTGATCTCTATTATCCAACTATTACAACTAGTAATGAATTTTACATAGAGTCACAAGTCGACACGCAGGTCGTTATACACTATAATGACAACACTTTGGCTCCTGCCGGCTGACAAACATGACACGCAGGCCACGTATAAATTACACACATGCATCACATACACATGAGCAATACTATTCACATCAAACCTGCAAAACAAAGTTATGCATAGAATCGCATTCTACCGGTTTGTGTGTCGGGTACGAAATATACGGCGCTACGCATTACGGGCGGTCCGGAAATCACAGATCACATCCGAACTCGATCACGCCGAATTCTTCCGATCCGACCGATCTTATCGATCATCAGCGAATCCGATTCGGATTTACGCTTTCACCGTTAACCCGATGGCGGATGACCGACCGGTAGGGGTAGATCGTGTCACAACCTCATCGATCCCGATTTACGTAAAATATAGCCTCAACGATCCCCATGTGCAGTTGATCATATCAACCGTGCACATAGACGATCTCTTCAAGGACAACAGATCTCATCGCCGCCTCCACATATCTAATATGCATACGATCTGAATCCAAATCCTATAACAGAGGCTCGATACCCTTGTTGGGTTCTACGGTAGGGTGCGTCGATTGCAAATTAAAAATTCCTACGCCGCAGAACATCCAGAACATGCTACGGGAGATGGATCACAGTTCGTTACCACTAACGCCAGCGATGCCGCAGCGTGAAGAAGAGTTGGGGTAAGCGGCGTCTGTGTGGATGGTCTCCTCCTCGTTCGATCTCCCTCGTGCGGCGGGTCGTCCGTTCCCAGGTACGAGTTCGCGGGAGCGGAATGTGCACCGCCTCTAACGGTATCCGCGTGCGGGAGGAACGTCGTGCGGCGCATCGCTAGGTCCGATCACACGATCGGCGGCGAGTGGAGGTGGCTATTCGCAACACATGCAATCCCTAGTCGCAGCGCCGAAGCGATCAAGCTGCTGAGTGTGCCGCACCTCCACTTTATATAGGCGTGCATTGCGGGCTCAACACTTGGGCCTCGCACGGACCCTAAAGCCCAAAGTCTATTCGGTCACGTTCCTAGTCGATTCGGATCACATCCGACCCGGTGTCCTACGAACCGACCTCATAGGTTCCTTCCCTTAAGCGCGCGACCCCTTAGGTTCAAGTCGGCTTGGTCACAGTTCGGATCACCTCCGACCTGTACGGTTGGTAGCGGCCTCTAGCAAGGCGTGCCGATCACCAAGCTAACTATGAAGCTGGTTAGCTGAACCTGTACAACGTGTCACACTTCTGTTCCCTTTGCCGCATGATATATGTTGTCGGGCTCAAGGCGAGACATCATCCTTGTGCTAACCCGACCTCTTTCTCGTTCCAGTGATACCGACCACAATCCGGATTATCTCATAATCCTTGTCGCATGGCCATGCTATTCCTGGTCAGATCACACGAGGGGCCCAGAGTATATCTCTCCTGATCGGAGGGGCAATCCCATCTTGCTCGACCGTGTCTCGCAAAGACATGGGACTGGACAAACCCGAAACCTACCTTTGTAACTACCCGATCCACGGAGTAGCGTTTGGTCGGCCCAAAGCAAGTCTGTCACCATCCAGTAGTACATGTGTCACTCAGGTCTTAGGACATAGAGCATTATGTTGTACTAGAGACTCACAGATGACATATCGGCTGCGTCTCATAGTTGGGTCCGTCCGACTCAGACCTTATCTCGACTTCGGATCCGACTATGTCGAATCCGACCAGACCTTTCCAAGTCCATATTATCCGGTTAGCATCCAATGCTCCATGGCTAGTGAGACCAAGCCATCGACCGCGTCATATGCCGGTCCTAGTTTCGCGTCACACAGCCCTTTGACTAGGGACCTTTTAGGACAGTCATCATACAATGCATAGTCCCACAAACAAGTCACATACTTGCTGATACACATCATTGATAATGTCCAAGGACTATCTTTATTCATAAACACATAGGAAATATCATCATACATGATTGCCTCTAGGGCATATCTCCAACAGTACCCCCCCCCCCCTTTAACGTGCAAGCAGCCGACATGAAGAAAGAGGGGTGCCGTGGACAGGCACCAAATAACAATCATGATGGGTCAAACGCACAACCCAAATAAACACAAGAGGGATACATGCCACTGGGTCTGGCCCGAGTGGCTTGGGGATGATGCAGCCCGAGGGGCGCCCCCAATAAAGTAAGCTAGGAACATGAAGCAAAAGGGATACACGCTGTAGGGACGGAGCCAGGCGGCCTGGGAATGATGCAGCCCTGGGGGGCGCTCCCAGCTGAAAATGAAACTCGAAGGATGTCACCTGATGACGTTGTAGATGAATGGATGCTAAAGTAGCGGACGTCGTGTGCTGCGGAAGCCGATCTTCACGAGCCCCCAGGCCCAGGAGCCTCGGGAGGCTCCGAAGGCGCTGGTGGCTCCTCGCGGACCATCTCCATCCCCGCCAGGGCTGCGGAACGCCTGGCCACTTGAGCCTCTAGGATGCTCCTCATGAGGCGCTGGCGCGTGGCAGCCGCGTTCGGCAAACCGTAAGGCATGCGATTCAGACGCGCAGCCCACCATCCTCGCCTGGATGGGGAGCTACGGCAGGTAAGCGGCGACTGCCACTCATGACTCTTGACTCCTGCAGCTCCTGAATGATCTTGCTGATGAACTCCACGAGGTTTGGCCCTCCTTGCCTTGCTCCTTCCTGAGGGAAACGTGCTTTGAAACACGCCTCCAAGTGGTTCCCAAGCACCTCCCTCGTGATCTTAGCAAGGTCGGTGGCCCTCCAGGAGAGAGCCCCCGAGCCTTGCTCGAGGAGGGTGCCGGGTGCGCCTTCCTATGCGATAGAAGGAGGTGCCCCCTGAACAGGCGCGGACCCTGAGGGGCCTGCCTCCCAAGGGGTCGGTCCAGGCGATGTCTTCTTCTTCTTGGGAGCAGCCTCGGGGAGCCTCCCACTCCTGTGATCTGGGTCTTCAAGTGACGCGGCTTGAAAAGCACGCTCCAGGGAACACACTGCGTCTCTCTCTTCACAAGGCACCGTGATGACTCCACCGCTTCCTGGCATCTTGAGGACATTGTAGCCGTGATGAGTCACGACCATGAATTTGGCCAGAGCTGGGTACCCGAGGATGACATTATATGGCAGGCGAATGTGGGCGACGTTGAAGTCAATGAGCTAGGTGCGGTAGTTGTCGCGCGCCCCGAAGGTGACAGGAAGGCGGACCTGCCCAATCGGAACTGTGGAGCCATCAGTGACCCCGGAGAAAGGCTTGGTTGGCTGAAGCTGATTGTAAGGCACTTGGAGATTGTTGAATGTCTCTACGGACAGGACATTGAGCCCTGCTCCGCCATCGATAAGGGTCCTGGTGACTTGCACGTTGCTGATGATTGGGGAACAAAGCATCGGGAGGACTCCGGTTGTGGATGCGCACTTGAGCTGATCCGCTGAGCTGAACGTGATGGCGCACGCTGACCACCTGAGAGGGCACGTGGCTTCGAGCTTGGGGAGGACTGCATTCACTTTGCGGGCGAACTGCTTGAAGATGCGCTGAGAGGCTGGGGCTTGAGCTCCGCCCAGGATTCAAGCGATCGCGCGCGGCTCCTGGAAGCCCCCAGCCCCCTCGTCGTGATGATGGTCTTCGTTTCTCCTTGGCTGCGGTGGCAGAGGAGGGAGGCCTGTGTTGCCTTGCGGGCGATCCTCGTGAGGTTGATCCCTCCAGCCTCCCTCGCGAGGCGGGTCCCTCCAACCTCCCTCGCGAGGCTGATCCTGCCAGCAGTCCTCGTGAGGTTGGTCACGCCACCCTTGGCGAGGGCCACGATCTTCCCAGCGTCCTGCGTTTCTTCCTCCTCCTCGGCCGTAGCCTCGATCATTGCGGTCGGGGCGTCGACCGATTCGCCCTTCTCGCCTGACTCGAGCTCTTGACATTCGTTGGTGTTGTGGGTGTGGAGGTCGTGGTACCTGTGATCGGCTGCCCTTGGAAGACTCGGGCTGATCTCTGCCTCTCTTGGTGTCTGGTTCTGTCGCGAGCACGGCAGCCCCTTGCGCTTCACGTCCTTGACCTTGGGATTCTTCTCTTCTGGGTCGGTAGCCGGCAGTTCAAGGAGGGAAAGGTGTCCTTCCTCAGCTCTGGCGCACCTGGTCGCCAAGTTGAACAGCTCCAGGGATGTGCACTGGTCTTCATGCATCGCCAGCTCCTCCTTCATCTTGACATCACGCACACCGTCGGAGAAGGCTGAGATGATGGCCTCCTCGGTCACCTTGGGAATCTTGAGGCGTGCATTGTTGAAGCGCTGGATGTACTTCTGCAGGGTCTCTCCTGGCTGCTGCTTGATGCAGCGCATGTCGCTCACGGCAGGAGGCCGGTCGCGGGTGCCTTGGAAGTTGGCGATGAAGCGGGTGCGCATCTCGTCCCAGGAGGAGATCGTGCCAGGAGCCAGGTTCAGGAGCCAGGTGCGGGCACCATCCTTGAGCGCCATGGGAAACCAGTTCGCCATGACCTTCTCGTCCCCGTTGGCGGCTTCGATGCCCAGCTCAGAAGCTGGAGGAACTCCGCAGGTCGGTCCGTGTCGTCGTGGCGAGGCGGGTCTGGCTTGAACTTCTCGGGCGACGACGCTGCGTAGCTTCGGCGGTGAAAGCTGGCGACTGCGATGTACGGGAGGCCTTTGATGACAGAGGGCTTGGTCTTGCGGGTCCCCGTGCGCTGCCGTTGGGAGCAGCGCGGGGTCTTGGCGTGCTGGACCAGGAGTGCGGTCGTGACGGGCCAGTGCAGGGAGCACCCGGGTAGCTTCTTGGGGGCGAGGGACCTCTTGACAGCTCTGCTCTTGCTGCGCTGGTGCTAGACGGAGCGGGTTCCGCCTAGGGGCCACGCAACTTGGGGCCAAGGCGCCTTCTTGAGGGGGAGGCGGCTGAGGCGCCCCCGTAGGTTCATCGCCTGCGCAAGGGGGGGGCGAGGTGCAGTGAGAAGGGCTGACGCAGGGAGCCCCACGGACGAAGCTCGGCGGCAGCGGTCGAGCCACTCCTCGTAAACGTCGTCGCCGACGGGCGGTAGCGCAGAGCTCGTTTGCGCGATGAGCGTGGCTCGAGCCTCAATAAGCAGCGCGCGAGACGAACCAAATGGAGCGGCGAAAGAGTAGCAGTGTGGCCGTCTCGCCTCACGGATGGATGCTGTGACGCTTGCTGCTCGTTCCCCACCGGGCAGTGGCGGCGTTAATGCAGCGGCGGCGAACGGCGAAGCGACGCCCGGCGGCCGCGTCTGGCGGCGCGAGTAGCGAGCGGCCCGGCGCTTCAGGCGCGGCCCGACAGCGTCGACATGGATGCGGCGGCGAAAACAGGCGGCGGAAGGCGGATTCAGCGCACCCTACTGGCGCGCTAAATGTCGGATTCGGGTTCCGCAGACCCTCTAGGTTCGAACTACAGGGGTGCACGCGGAGATCTCACCTCCTACCTACCTACACCTCGTCGCCTCGCAAGGATCTAAACTACACAAAGAGCAACACAAGGGACACAAGGTTTATACTGGTTCGGGCCACCATTGTGGTGTAATACCCTACTCCAGTGTGTGGTGTGGTGGATTGCCTCAGGGGCTGATGATGAACAGTACAAGGTAGAACAGCCTCGCGGTGGTCTGTTCTTGGCTGGTGCGACGAACTGCTGATAGAGGTGGGGGTGTCCCGATCTTTCGATGAGATGATAACTATCGATTTGGCGGAGACGACTTTGACGATCCGACTACAAACGTGCACGACGTTGCGCCTTAGCAATCGCTAAACCAACTCCGAGAGGTTATTGACCACGCTCGAGCACGATCAACCTGACCACGAAGGTCTATTCCTGCAAGCAATCGAAGAACAAGCAAGAATATGATAAAGCAATCTGAATATTGCCAATATATATGAAGTATTGATAATGGTGGGGATCCGTAAGCGGTCTTGGTCTGGTCGTTGGACACAAACGAAGTACACGAAGTTGCAATGGCTAACTTTTAACTAAACAAATCCCAAGGAAAAAGCTACTAGATGGATCTACTTATATAGGAGCAAGGCATGGCGGCCAAGGAGGTGGGAGGACGTCCCAAGGCAGCCTAAAACTAACCCTAGGTCGTACAAGGCCAATGGGCCCAAGCGGAGGTGACGTAACACCTTTGGACTTGTAGTTTGACTCGGATTCTGCTGCTGACATCAGATTGTTTCGTCCAAAACTCAACGCACCGGACGAATTTGAAGGAGAATCAAATTGAGTTGGAAGCTGCACGAAATCTATTTTACAACAAAAAAAGAATCACCCAATTAGTAGTCCGGAAGACAAAGTTAATGACTTATTGAGTCAGGTATGTCTGCAGATCCGAATCTGAGTCCGTAACGTGAGAGACTTGGACTCTATCTTCTCTTGGTCCAAAAGTGACGTGAGAGGACTTTTTGAACAGCACCTAAACTTCTCCTTTTCCCTTATCTTCATATGTGTATTGTACAAATGTCCCATACACCTACAATTAGACAAAACAAAAAAAGTATGTGATGTATTTTTGTTCTGGATAACATAAATAGATTATTGAATAGTTTGCACTAGAAATCACCTGACAAATATGCATGTATGCAATATTTTTGGTCTTATCCAAGGTAGTCATGTCCTCATCAACTGCTAGGGGGATTTCAGTCGCTTCTCTCTCTCTCTCTCTGGATTCAAGATGCTCGATCCTTAGCTATCCTCTAGATGCCTCTACCCTGTAGGTGGCTAGTCCTATTTATAGGCACAGTCCCTTGGCCTCTTCCCAAATATTGAGCGGGAAGGGCGCCAACAATTGGCCATTTTGAAGGGGAACATCTAGTACACTTATCCTGACTAAAGTTGGTCCTCGCTTTGTCAAAGGCTCGGCGATGGCCCGGCTTGGGCTCCACGATGACCTCCTTCCTGCCGTTGTGTTGGTCTTGGTCTCGTTGCACGAAATGGTTGCCTTTGCTTGATACTTCGCTGCGCTTGCCTCCTTTGCACCAAAGAGGAAATGAGGGACAACTTCTTGGCTGGCGCCCGCTGGCGCCCTTGGTCGTCATGGCTTGCGTCATGGGCACCTCGTGAGGTACCCGCCTTGACCTCTCGCCTCCTCGCAAGCCACCCGACGAGGCCGTGCACGAGGAAGCTTCCGGTCGTCCGCCATGAGGCTTGGCCCATCGTGAGGGTCTTGAGCTTGTGCTGATGAAGATGGGCCGTGCTGGGCCACCCCTTGAGCCACGCCACAGGCCACAGGAAGGCAAGTCTTGGTACCCCCGTTCCCAGAATGCCGACAGCGCCATTAGTATGCCAAAGCACATGGGTAAATATGGCCCCCTGGGAGGCTTACGAATGGCGTATGTTGGTCTATACTAATGGCGCACGGCGTGGTGCGCCATTAGTATACCAGATACTAATGGCGCACCAGTGGTGCGCCATTAGTATATAATACTAGTGGCGTGGTACTAGTGGCGCACGAGTAGTGCGCCATTAGTAGGCAAAACTGGTGCGCCACTAGTAGGCCTTTTCCTAGTAGTGAAGAGCGCGAGCAAGAGCTTCTGAAGCATGGGGTACCGTGCCCTTGCATCCCACAGTACCGTGCTAACGAAATACACTCGGTGCTCGACGAGGTCGGGCCCGTCGACGGGACCTACGTTTTTCGGAGGTTGAGGCTCCTGCTGAGGCGAGGGAACCCCCAGAGCTTGGTCGCTCATTGGGGCCTCTGCAGGCCCAAGGACGTCGTCTTGCTGGGCGTGGTCATTCGCTGGCGTTGCGGCAGCCTTTGTGGTGCCATCCGGGTCTTGTATTGCCCCGGCTGGGGGCGCGGCATGGCGCGACGTATCCTTGTCCTGACGCTCTTCACGAACCGCCACTAGAGATGCGCTGGCTGAGTAGGGAGTGGCGGCAAGGTAATGCACCAGGGGCTCGAGAGGGCGGGGAGCCACCATCACCGGAGGGCTGGTCAGGTATCTCTTGAGGTCTTGAAATGCTTGGTCAGCCTCCGGGGTCCACTCGAACGGGACCTTCTTCTTCATCAGCTTGAAGAATGGTACGGCGCGCTCTCCCAGCTTGGAGATGAAGCGCCCCGACAAGGTCACGCAGCCAGCAAGCTTCTGCATCTCCTTGAGAGTTTGTGGTGGGCTCATGTCTTCTATCGCCTTGACCTTCTCTGAGTTAGCCTCAATCCCCCTGTGGGACACGAGGAAGCCTAGCAGCTTGCCGGAGGGGACACCAAACACGCACTTCTCTGGGTTGAGCCACAAGTCCACCTGGCGCAGGCTCGCGAAGGTCTCCTCCAGGTCTTGAATCAAAGTTCTAGCCTCCTAAGACTTTACCACAATGTCGTCGACGTAGGCTTCTGCATTCCTCCCGAGCTGCTGAGCCAGGGCGATGTGCATCAGCCGTTTGAAGGTCGCGCCTGTGTTGCACAACCCGAACGGCATGCAGGTGTAGCAGTACACCCCGCACGGGGTAAGGAAGGCCATCTTCTCTACATCCTCTACTGCCACCTTGATCTGGTGAGAGCCTGAAAATGCATAAAGGAAGCATAGCAGGTCGCACTCGGCGGTAGAGTCAACAATCTGGTTGATGCGCGGAAGTGGGAACAGGTCTTGGGGGCAGGCCTTGTTGAGGTTGGTGAAGTTGACACACATGCGTTCCTTCCCGCCTTTCTTTGGTACGATGATGGGATTCGCCAGCCACTTAGGGTACGGAACCTCGCGGATGATACCCGCTGCCTCTAAATGCAGGTTTCCTGGACGATGAAGGACTGCTTTTCTGTGGACTGTCGCCGTGCCTTCTGCTTCACAGGGTGCACATTGCGGCACACCCTCAAGTGATGCTCAATCACCCCTCTTCGGACCCCTACCAGCTGTTTGGGTTCCCAGGCGAATACTTCCATGTTTGTGCACAAGAACTTCACCAACGCCTCCTCTTGATCCGGGTCGAGGTTGGCGCCTATGGTGAAGGTGGCCTGAGGACCCATCTTCCTCGACTAGCACCTGCTTGGTTTCGGCCCGATCTTGAGTGAACAACTGCTTCTTCTTTGCTGGCGCGGCCTCCTTAACCCCAGGGGTGGCCTCGGTGGCCGGTCGCACTGTCGCGGCGGTTTTGAGGGTAGACTTGAGCGCAACCAGAGCCTCCTTGGTGTCTCCAACTACGATGAGGACGTCCTTGCTCCCGGGCATCTTCATGAGGTTGTAGGCTAGATGGGTTGCCGCCATAAATTGAGCCAGAGCTGGGTATCCGAGGATGGCGTTGTACGGGAGGCCAATGCGGGCGATGTCGAAGTCGATCACCTCGGTGCGGTAGTTGCCGCGAGTGCCGAAGGTCACAGGAAGGCAGATCTACCCCAAGGGGTTGGTGGAGCCGCCGACGACCCCAGAGAAGGGCTTGCTGGGGCGGAGCCGTTCGAGCGGTACATGAAGGAGGCTAAAAGCTTCAACAGAGAGCACGTTGAGGCCAACGCCACCCTCGAGGAGGGTCTTGGTGATAGCTACGCTGCAGATGGTGGGCGTGCAAAGCATTGGGAGCATGCCCCAGCCGATGGTGGTGATAGGGTGATCCCCCGAGTCGAAGGTCAGGTCGGCCTTGGGCGCCGCCCAACCCGGGGGAGCTCACTGCCGCACGGAAGTGGCACCAATCTGGCGAAAGAATGTGTCGGATGTGGGGTTCCGTCAAACCCTTAAGGTTCGAACACTGGGGTGCACGCGAAGTCTTTCCCTCCTACCGATCTATGTTCTAGCTCACTAAGATCTTGCGGACAAACTCGACGAACTCACAACACAGAAAGAGACACGGGGTTTATACTGGTTCGGGCCACCGTTGTGGTGTAATACCCTACTCCAGTGTGGTGGTGGTGGATTGCCTCTTGGGCTGATGATGAACAGTACAAGGGAAGAACAGCCTCCTGAGGTGGAGGTGTTCTTGTGACTAGGCTCTCGATCTGTTGGATCAAGTTCGGATCAGGTTGCCCCTACAGTGGTGGCTAGCTCTACTTATATAGGCCCTGGTCCTCTTCCCAAATGTTGAGCGGGAAGGTAGCCAACAACAGCGGGCAAATTTGAAAGGGGACAGCTAGTACAAGCTATCCTGACAAAAGCGGTCTTCGCCTGCGAAAAGCCCTGGGATGACAATGTATTGGGCTCCACGACGACCTCCGCCTGGTCGTCCTCCTGGTCTTAGTCGCATTGCACCAATATGGCAACCTTTGCCTGATGCCTCGGTACTCTTCGCCTGCGCTTGCCTCCTTAGCAGCAAAGAGGAAATGGGGCATGTCTTGACTGGCGCGCCCTTTGGCACCGTTCGTCATGGCTCACGTCACGAGTCCCTCGTGAGGTTTGCCCCGCCTTGATATCTCCGCTCCTCGTGAGGCCGCCTGGCTAGGCCAATCCAGAGGAAGTCTTGTTCCATCCGCCTCGCGAGGCTTCGACCCCCGCGAGGGTCTTGGATGCCTTGTTGATGAAGATGGGCCGTATGGCCCGCTGCCTAGCCACGTCGTGGGCCGCAGGCAGGCAAGTCTGGGGACCCCCGTTCCCAGAATGCCGACAGTAGCCCCCGGGCCCAAGGCACGCTCGGGCTTGGCTTCACGGCGAAGCCAAGGGTCAAGTTTGGAGCATTGCGGGCCCCAAAAGCCTGCGGCCTTGGTCGACGCATGGCGGTTGATTGGACGTGGGAGTCTCCGCTTCCCCATGCTGCCTCGGCAACTGCTCGCCCTGACAAAGGCTGGCGTGCGCAGTTCTTTCCTTCATTGCTTCTTCCTTGCTTTGCTTCAGATCCCCTTTCTCACCCTTCGCCGCTGCTATCTCCAGATCTTCTCCACCCTTGCTCTGCTTCTGCCGCCCATGGCGCCGCGCAAGGTCAAGTCTTCCTCATCACCGGCTTGGTATGAGCCGGCCCTCGAGGCGCCCACCATCACGGAGAAAAGCCTTGCCTGCATGCGCCTGCTGACTGCGGGCGAAGGCAGCGAGTGGGGGAATACGGAGCTCCGGCTTGCCTCTGACGAGCCAGAGCCTGAGAGAAGCACCTTCTTCCCTTTCTTCTCAAGCAGCGTCGCCGTCAGGTTGGTTCCTCCCTTCTCTGATTTCTTTTATGAAGTCCTCGACCACTACGGGCTGCAGGCGTTGCATCTCCATCCCAACTCTGTCCTCCTCATGTCTATCTTCGCCTACTACTGTGAGGCAGACCTGGGCGTCATGCCGTCCGTGGCGCTCTTGCGCCATTTCTTCTTCCTCCGTGTCACCGGCGAGCATATCACCGGATGCGCTAATTTTGTCGCCTGCGGCAAGGCCAACTCGATGTCGAGCACCGGGAAGAGAGCTGACAACATCCAATCCAAATGGGTCATGATGGATGCTCAGCGCGCCGACCCGCGTCTTGAGTTGCCCACAGCGGCGCCTCCTCCCAACGGGGGGTGGCCCAAGGCGGAGCTCATCGACGAGCGGGCATCGCTGGTGCTGGGGCAGATGATGACCGATCTGAGGCCGGCAATGCGAGGATGGCCAAGGTGACGGGGGCGATGCTCCTGAGGGAGTTCTTGATGTTGCGGGTTGCCCCGCTCCAGGCGCACGCGCGCCCCCTCTGGGAGCTTGACGAGAAGGAAACCAAGACCCGCTTGAGGCCGAGGGACCTGCCTGGTGATGAGTTGGACTCCGTCTTGCGCCTCATAGTCGGGGACAACCAAGAGTACCTTGCCAGCGCCTTCCTTCCCCTGTTCAAGCCTTGAGATCGGGAAGAGTTAAATCGCCTCGAGGCTAACTTTTGATCTTGGCGGGCTGGTGCCGCCAGCGCTTGCAGAAGCCCCCATGGCGCAGAACCCGGTGGAGGTGTCTTCTGGTGAGTCCCACGGAGAGGGAGAAGAGGAGGAGGACTCGGAGAAGACCCTGGAAGAGGTGGGGGAGACTCCCCCTCTAAGCAAGGCCTAGATCCTCCACGCCCTTCCAGATGACGCCGATGCCGATGCCCGCCAAAGGGAGAGGGAGCAACCTCCCATCCTGACGAAGAGCAGGTCATCGTTGGTGGCCCGAGGTGCTGCCTCTGCTCCGATACCTCCTGGGGCTGGATCCGGTTCTGCCTCCTCTCCGCCCGGTGCCGCCCGTGTCAGAACGCCTGCCCTCAGGTCCCGCAGCTGTCAGGCCTCAAGCTTCTCAAGCGGTCAGTGGAATATGTCGTAGTGGATCGGTAAGTGTCTTGAGCTTCGCTTTGTCCTTGCTTGTACTCGTCGCTTCCTGATGCTTGCCCTTGGTTGATCAGGCCGACACCTTCGGCGAAGAAGAGGAAGGAGGATTCGGCGGCCGTGCCTCCCTCCGCAGGGAAAGGAGGCAGCAGCGCCCGTGTCTCCCCAGCTCGGTCGTCCTCGCGAGGCCAAGAGGATCCTCGCCGCGTGGAGTCAGCCCCCATGGCCTCCTTGGCTCCGGAGGTGCCGGTACTTGGCATTGCTGACAAGGTCCCGGCTGCTCCGGAACCCGCAGTCTCCCAAGCCCTGGTAACGACGTCGCTTCCTCCTTCCGCTGCATCTCCGTTTCCTGGTCCTTCTGCTCCTGCTTCCATCTTGGAGCGTGCCATTTCGGAGATGACCCGATTCTTGAGGCGGATCTCATGGCGTGGACCAGCGCTTGGTGGCCGGGCGTCTGGAACTAGCCTCTTGCTGGTTTCACTCTGACCTGGCAGTTCGCGCAGCGCTGGGCCAAGCTGCTGAGGCTTCCGAGAAGGAGAAGCAAGGCGCCGCACGCGTGCAGCCGATCGTGAGGCAGCGCTGCAAGACGCCAAGGCCGCCCATGACTGCTACCAAGAGCTAGAGGGTGAGTTGCAGAGCCTGCGCGACAAGCGCGCCGGGGAGGTGCGCTGCCGCCAGGAGAAGGAGGAGGAGATGAAGGCCCGGGAGGAAGCCGTCAAGAACCGAGATGCTGAACTGGTGGAGCAGGGGAAGAAGCAGGCTGCCGAGCGCAGCTGGTTGGAAGAGCTGGAGCAGAAGATGGGCGCGAGGGAGGCCGATCTTGATGCCAAGGCGCGAGTCGTGGCGGAAGATCGCATGGCCTTCACCGATCAGGAGAGGAGGTCACGCGAGGCGCTGAAGACGCTCTACGAGAGCGGCCTGGAGAAGCCTTTGGACACCGACGAGGACGACCCTGCCCAGCTGCTTCCTGTCGTGGTGAAGTCGCTTGAGGAGGTCGTCGACGACCTCGCTCCCATGGCAGAGGCAGAAGCTCGCGTCTGTCTTGTTGCCTTGACTTCGGGTCTTCAGCCATCTGCACCTCCGCGACCCCAACGCTCGCCTTGACGAGCTGCTAGAGCCTGTGGCTGAAGATCAATACGAGGCAGCTGCCGCGGCTGTGCGGGATCAGCTCGGTGCCTTGCTGCGGAGGTTCTGCGGCTTTGTCTCCGCTCCTCTGTCCGACATCGTCGACCTCGCGGCTGGTGGTGAAGACAAAGCCGATCACGAGTGAGCGCCTTCCGCAGGCGTTGGTGACGCCTAGAGGTTTCCCGTGGCCATTCTTCCCGTTTTGTTCCTGCGACATGTGACAGGCCTCATGGAGGTGTCTAGACTTTTATTTGGTATTGTGAGGAAAATATGCATGTAATATTTGCTTCGATGTTTCGCGATTTCCTTCCTATTTGCTTTGTGTTCTGCGTCGGTAGAGCCCGGCCCCGCGCATAGCTCAACCGCCATTGGGCCGACCGGAGACCAGGACGGACCAAGGAGTGAGGGGCTACGTGACCAGTTAGGCTCCTGAGTCGCGATGCTCAGGAGTCCCCTTGACGCATAAACAGCATATAGGGAGAGTTCGAGGAAAGATTATTGTTCTACATCGGCGAGCCGGCCTCGCGCATACCTCAACCGCCATTGGGCCGACCGGAGACCAGGGCGGACCAAGGAGTGAGGGGCTACGTGACCAGTTAGGCTCTGAGTCGCGATGCTCAGAGTCCCCCTTAACGCCATAAACAGCATATAGGAGAGTTGTGAGGATAGATTATTGTTCTATGTCGTGAGCCGGCCCGCGCATACCTCAACCGCCATTGGGCCGACCAGAGACCGGGGCCGGACCAAGGAGTGAGGGGCTACGTGACCAGTTAGGCTCTGAGTCACGATGCTCAGGAGTCCCCCTTGACGTGCAAACAATACCCATACCTGCCCTCGCCGAGGCCTCGGGAGGGGCGCGCGATACCCAGGTCCGGGGGACCTAGTTAGGTGGCGTGCGCTTGGGCGTGACCCGTGCGCAGCCTCCGTGCCCAGCCCCCATGCGCAGCTTTCCCGAGGGGAGGCGTTGCGGTAAGGCTAGGCGTTGAGCTCTAGGCTCCCTGAGGTTGGCACGACCGTGGGGTCACCCTCAGTTGTTTATCACCAGTGCCGAGCATAGTGCTTCCGCTTGTGCACGGGCATAGCCGCTCCTCGGCAGCGTCTGTCGGATTTCGGGTTTCGGCAGACCCTCTAGGTTCGAACTCTGGGGTGCACGCGGAGATCTCACCTCCTACCTACCTACACCTCATCGCCTCGCAAGGATCTAAACTACACACAGAGCAACACAAGGGACACAAGGTTTATCTTTGGTTCGGGCCACCATTGTGGTGTAATACCCTACTCCAGTGTGTGGTGTGGTGGATTGCCTCAGGGGCTGATGATGAACAGTGCAAGGTAGAACAGCCTCGCAAGGGTCTGTTCTTGGCTGGTGCGACGAACTGCTAGGGGGAGTTCAGTCGCTTCTCTCTCTCTGGATTCAAGATGCTCGATCCTTAGCTATACTCTCGATGCTCTACCATGTGGGTGGCTAGCCCTATTTATAGGCAGAGGCCCTGGGCCTCTTCCCAAATATTGAGCAGGAAGGGCGCCAACAATTGGCCATTTTGAAGGGGAACATCTAGTACACTTATCCTGACTAAAGTTGGTCCTCGCCTGTCAAAGGCTCTGACGATGACGCCGGCTTGGGCTCCAAGATGACCTCCTTCCTGCCGCTGTGTTGGTCTTGGTCTTGTTGCACCAAAATGGTTGCCTTTTCTTGATGCTCTCGCCTGCGCTTGCCTCCTTTGCACAAAAGAGGAAAAGAGGACACTGCACGGGCTGGCGCCCGCCTAGTGCCGTTGGTCGTCATGGCTTGCGTCATGGGCACCTCGTGAGGTACCCCACCTTGATCTCTCCTCCTCCTCGCGAGCCAGCCTGACGAGGCTATGCCTGAGGAAGCTTCACATCATCCGCCCAGCAATCTGGCCCCCTCGCGAGGGTCTTGAGCTTGTGCTGATGAAGATGGGCCGTGCTGGGCCACCCCTTGAGCCACGCCGCAGGCCGCAGGCAGGCAAGTCTGGGTGCCCCCGTTCCCAGAACGCCGACAGTGTCGTCAGCCAGCGCGGAGCATGGTGCTTCCATTGGGCATGGGATGGGGGGCCCCCTCCAGGAGGAGCCCTCGGGGCGTGTACAACCCACCCTGACACGTGGCTTGCACGACAGGGCTGCGAGGTGTATCACAGGCACTTTCGTGAGCGGTAGCAGGACTCACGAGGCCCTACCTCAAGGCGGGTTGCGCCTGGTCTTGAATCTTGGTGATTGTACGTTCCTGCAGAGCGGTTAGATTCAAGCATTGTACGTCCTCAAGTCCGGGCCCTCGAGTGAGCTCAGTCGCCGCTGGTATGCTAGGCCGCGATGCCATTGTCAAGGCCTGGGGGTGAGGGCTGGAGAGCCAGTAAGAGCTCCTGAGTCACGATGCTCAGGGGCCCCCCTTTTAACATGCAAGCGGATTGCATAGGGTGAACCGGCCCGCGGCGGGGGGCAATCGAGCAGGCGATAGCCGTTGGCAGGTTAAGCATAAAGAGCAAATCGACTTGGATAAATGCAGGAAGATACATGCCACTGGGTCTGCCCCGAGTGGCTTGGGATGATACAGCCCGAGGGGCGCCCCCAGCAAGGTAAGCTAAAGACTTAAGCCAAGGGGATACATGCCACAGGGACGGAACCGTGTGGCCTGTGGATAATGCAGCCCGAGGGGCGCTCCCATCTTTTAACGAACTTGGAAGATGTCACCTGGTTCTGTAGACGAAGTAGAGTTGATGTAGCCGAAGACGCGCATTGAAGAGATGACTCCTCATGAGCCACCGGGACCCTGAGCCTCAGGAGGCTCTGGGGCTCAGGAGGTTCCACGAAGATCATCTCCATCTTCTCTGAACGGCGTGGATCCCGGCCTCTGAGACGCGGGACTCCGCAGAGATTCTTGTTGATGGGCCGACGCCACGCTCGGCGAAGGGCATGCGAACGTAGCTATGTGGCGGGCCCTCACAGCGGCCCGCGTGTTACAGCCAGAAGCGCTCCTGAGATGCGGCCCTATTGAGCCCTGGGACGTCGATGTAGAGACGCAGCCCGGCATCCTCGCCTGGATGGGGAGCTGCACCCTGTGAGCGGCTGTTGCCGCGCATGGCTCTTGCTTCTTGCAGTTCTTGGGTGGTCTTGGTGATGAACTCCTGGGAGTTGGGCACTCCTTGCCCTGTGCTCTCTTGAGGAAGGCATGCCGTGAAGCACGCTTCCAAGTGGTGCCCAAGTGCCTCCCTCGTGAGGTTGGCAAGGTCTGAGGCCCTCCAGAAGAGAGCCCCCGAGCCCTACCCGAGGAGGCGCCGCGCCTTCCCTATGCGATGGGGAGGCGCCCTGGGCAGGCGCCGATCCGGTCGAGGCTCGACACGGCGCCATCTCCACAGGGGTCTGCGCGGCGCGGCAACTTCTTCTTGGGGACGGTCTCTGGAGGGCCTTCAATTCTGTTGTCGGGGTCGTCGATTGCTGCGGCTTGGAAGGCGCGCTCAAGAGAGCACACCGCATCCCTTTCTTCACACGGGACCGTCATGATTCCTCCGCTTCCTGGCATCTTGAGAACATTGTAGCCATGATGAATGACTGCCATGAACTTGGCCAGGGCTGGATACCCGAGGATGGCATTGTACGGCAGGCGGATGTGCACGATGTCGAAGTCGATGAGCTTGGTGCGGTAGTTGTCGCGCTTGCCGAAGGTGACGGGCAAACGGACTTGCCCTATCGGTGTGGTGGAACCATCAGTCACTCCTGAGAAAGGCTTGGTTGGATGGAGCTGCTCATAGGGCACTTGAAGGTTGTCGAACATGTCGACAGATAGGACGTTGAGCCCTGCGTCGCCATCGATGAGAGTCTTGGTGACTTTCACATTGCTGATGACTAGGGAGCACAGCATAGGGAGTACGCCTGCGGTGGCCGCACACTTGAGCTGATCTGCCGAGTTGAAGCTGATGGCACATTGGGACCACCTGAGCGGGCGTGTGGCCTCGAGCTTGGGGAGAACCGCGTTCACCTCGCGAGCGAACTATTTGAAGATGCGTTGAGTGGCTGGGGCTTGTGCACCGCCCAAGATGCAAGCGATCGCACGCGTCTCTTGGAAGCCCCCAGCCCCCTCGTCCTGTTGGTGGTCGTCGTTCCTTCTTGGTGGCGGCAGCGGGGGAAGACCGGTGTTGCCCTGGGGGCGATCCTCATGAGGCGGGTCCCTCCAGGCGCCCTCGCGAGGTTGGTGCTGCCAGCGGTCCTCGCGAGGCCGGTCGCGCCACTCCTGGCACGGGCCACGGTCGTCCTAGCGTCCGCCTCCACGTCCTCCTCCATGGCCGTAGCCCCGGTCGTTGTGCTCGGGGCGTCGACCGTAGCATCCTTCTCGTATGGCTCTGAGCTCTTGGCAGTCGCTGGTGTTGTGGGTGTTCTGGTTGTGGAAGGCACAGAACGGTCGGCCGTTCTTGGACGACTCAGGGTGATCTCTGCCTCGCTTGGTGTCAGGCTTCGCTGCGAGCACCACTGCCTCCTTGCGCTTCACGTCCTTGGCTTTGGTCTTCTTTTCTTCCGCTCCTGCAGCTGGCAGCTCGAGGAGAGAGAGACGCCCCTCCTCAGCTCTTGCGCACTTGGTCGCCAGGTTGAACAGCTCCTGAGAAGTGCAGAGATCCTCGTGGATAGCCAGCTCTTCTTTCATCTTGACATCACGGACGCCATCGTAGAACGCGGAGATGATGGCCTCGTCCGTGACCTTGGGGATCTTGAGGGGGTGCTGTTGAAGCACTGGATGTACTCTGGAGAGTTTCTCCCGGCTGTTGCTTGATGCGGCGTAGATCGCCCGCGGCCGGTGGGCGGTCACGAGTGCCGTGGAAGTTGGCGACGAAGCGGTCGCGCATCTCGTCCCAGGAGGAGATCGAGCCATGCTGCAGGTTCAGAGCCAGGCGGGCCCCATCCTTGAGAGCCATGGGAAACCAGTTTGCCATGACTTTTTCGTCGCCGTTGGCTGCTTCGATGCTCAGCTCGTAGAGCTACAGGAACTCCGCGGGGTCGACGGTGCCGTCGTAGCGAGGAGGCAGGTCTGGCTTGAACTTGCCTGGCCAGGCGGCGCTACGCAGCTCGGGGGTGAAAGCGCGGCAGCCGGCTGTGGTTGCCGGGGCCCGCTTCGGGGGTGGAGCTTGGTCTTGACGGGGTTCGCGCTGCGCCGCCGCGGGCGGTGCGCGGTCTTGACGAGGTGGCGCGGGGAGCACCGGCACAGCTTCTCGCGGCCACAGGATTTCTTGGCAGCTTCTTTCTTCGCGTGCGTGCGCCGAGCACGGTGGATCACGCCGCGGAGGTGCGCGGCTTGGCACCAAGGCACCATCTTGGGGGTGAAGTGGTGGAGGCACGCCATGAGCCCCGTCGCCCGCGGCTGGTTGAGGGGGGCAGAGAGTTGGACGGCGCTGGATAGCCCCCTGTGGCGCGGATGAGCTCGGCGACGCAGTCGAGCCACTCCTCGTAGACGTCGTCGACAGGGCGGTAGCTCAGGAGCTCGTTCGCCGTGATGAGCGCGACTCGTGCCTTCATGGGAGCGCGGTGCGCGCGGGACAAAGAACCAGCAGGGGTGAGCGACAGAGTAGCGGTGCGGCCATCTTGCCGCACCGAAGGATGCAGCGAGGATGCCTGCTGCTCATTCCATGCCGGGTCGGTGGCGGCGTTGGCGACGGGAGACGGAGAATGACGAGGTGGCCCACCTACAGGAGCTGTCTGAGCGACGCGGACGGAGAGGGCAGCCCGACGCTCAGCTCGATCATGGCGAGCGTCCGCCATGGAAACGATGGAGCGATGGAGCAACGAACCGACGGAAGGGAAACTGCGGCGCACCCCTACCTGGCGCGCCAAATGTCGGATGTGGGGTTCCGGCAGATCCTTAAGGTTCGAACACTGAGGTGCGTGCAAAGTCTTTCCCTCCTACCGATCTATGCTCTAGCTCACTAAAATCTTGCGGACGAACTCGACGAACTCACAACACAAAAAGAGACACGGGGTTTATACTGGTTCGGGCCACCATTGTGGTGTAATACCCTACTCCAGTGTGGTGGTGGTGGATTGCCTCTTGGGTTGATGATGAACAGTACAAGGGAAGAACAGCCTCCTGAGGTTGAGGTGTTCTTGTGACTAGGCTCTCGATCTGTTCGATCAAGCTCGGATCAGGTTGCCCCTACAGTGGTGGCTAGCTCTACTTATATAGGCCCTAGTCCTCTTCCCAAATGTTGAGCGGGAAGGGAGCCAACAACAGCGGGCCAATTTGAAGGGGGACAGCAAGTACAAGCTATCCTGACAAAGTGGTCTTCGCCTGCGAAAAGCCATGGGATGACACCGTCTTGGGCTCCACGATGACCTCCGCCTGGTCATCCTCCTGGTCTTGGTCTCGTTGCACCAATATGGCAACGTTTGCCTGATGCCTCGGTACTCTTCACCTGCGCTTGCCTCCTCAGCACCAAAGAGGAAATGGGGACGCTGCGCGCACTGGCGCCCGCCTGGTACCCGCCTGCCACCGTTCGTCATGGCTCACGTCACGAGTCCCTCATGAGGTTTGCCCCGCCTTGATATCTCCGCTCCTCGTGAGGCCGCATGGCGAGGCCACTCCAGAGGAAGTCTTGTGCCGTCCGCCTCGCGAGGCTTGGACCCTCGCGAGGGTCTTGGATGCCTTGTTGATGAAGATGGGCTGTACGGCCCGCTGCCTAGCCACGCTGTGGGCCGCAGGCAGGCAAGTCTAGGGACCCTCGTTCCCAGAACGCCGACAGAACGGCTTGGTGTGACGGTCCGAGGGCAGCGCTTGCGAGCCGCCGAGGAGGGCCGCGACGGCGAGGGGTGCCGGTGCTGGGAAGCGCGCAGCAAAGAGGCCGCGCAGCTCCTCCCAAGATGCCACCATGGATCCCGGGAGCTTGAGCAGCCAGGCATGCATTGCACCAGTGAGGGCCATGAGAAGCCAGTTGGCCATGGCCTGGTCATTGCCCCCAGCCTTCAGGACGGCCTCTTCATATGCCAGCAGGAAGGCCGACGGGTCCGCCGCGCTGTCGTAACGCGGCGACATCTCCGGCATGAACTTTGACGGCCACTGCACCCGCTGCAAGGCGCGGGCAAAGGCTCTGAGCCCCCTGGCCCCACCATGGGCGTCCGCCGTCCCAGTCGGAAGAGCTACGCTGACCATGGGGGCAAGACACAGGGGTGGCGGAGCGTGGATCGACGGAAGGAAAGCTTCAATGCACCCCTACCTGGTGCGCCAAATGTCGGATTTCGGGTTCCGGCAAAACCCTTGAGGTTCGAACACTGGAGTGCGTACGAAGATCTCTCCTCCCCCTAGCTCACGCCCTCACCGCGATCTCAAAGCTCAAGGCGTCAAACTCGCGGAACAAAGGGACACAAGGTTTATATTGGTTCAGGCCACTGTTGTGGTGTAATACCCTACTCCAGTGTGGTGTGGTGGATTGCCTCTTGGGCTGAGGATGAACAGTTACAAGGGAAGAACAGCCTCCTGAGGAGAGGTGCTCTTGTGCATGAGAAAAGAGCTCAAACGACAAAGAACCAAACAAGCTTTTAAGCAAAAGGGAAAGATAAGCAAAGAGCTTATAAGCAAGAACCATAGCATCATACTACATTAAGATTGTCTTACTCGATCATCTTGGATCATATCATCGGAATACCATACATATAGCATACTTGGGATAGAAGTCATTGCATTTTTGCTTAGTAGGTTGTGCACAAGTGTCGTATCCGCCTATTGTGCAATCGTGCTAGCGTCTCTCTAGTGTTGTGCAACAAGGGCATTTTCGTGGATTTCACATTTTGGCTCATTCCTTGGTTGCACGACCCCAATTATGTATTTGCGTGTGTGTTTCCGTGTACCATATCTTGCTATTGGTCTACTTGTTGCATTTGCAAATTTGTGAATCTTTCCAACTTTATTGAAGCTCACTAACAATTGCATAAAATTTTGTGCCACCATACTAACCAAGCTCCACCATAAGCTTTTACTTGTGTAGGGGTGAGAAATCGACAAGAATTGGTACCAATTGTGCTATTTCCTTGTTCCACATTTGAGTGATCATTGATCCATCTTCAACATCGGTCAAGGTACATTTGGTATAAGTTCTTCTCTTTCTCCCACTCACGTATTTCCTTGGAATGATGGATAGGCCAAGTTCGTCGACAAACCCACTCTTCCTTGAGCAAGACGATGAACCAAACAACTATGTCACCAAGCTACACCTATTTGGAATGCAATGAGCCTTGCATCAAGAGCAACAAGCAATGAGCGACCGCATCGACCATCTCGCCATCGACTTACGACTCTCCGAGCAACGTACAAGAGACTACTTCGACAACAAGCTCAAAGAACACAAGCAAGAGAATGACGCAAGAATGGACAAGATTCATGCCTTATTGGTCAACCGCTCTTCTACCACTTCGTCCTATTCAAGACGGAGCCGCTTGAGTCGACACTCCGATGACACTATCTCCGACTCAAGTACTTCAACATCGAACAGTCTTCGTCATGCCGTGCGTCAAGATCATCAAGAAAACCACAACCCTCTACATGACAACGACTCTCAAGAGCAGGTTCGCGCGCAAGAACATCGACACTGTCAAAACCAAGCTACTTTCGCACAAGCACAAGAATGGCAACGTCTCCACCAACAACAAGAGGAAGAGCGAGCACGCCAACACCAAGATGCACAAAATGCTGAGGCACAACGTAAAGAACAACAACTACGTGAAGCTCAAGCACTTGAGGTGCAACGTGCCCTCCTAGATTCAAGTCGAGTCGTAGCCACGCGCAATCGGCAAGCTCGTGAGCAACAAGAGGCGCTTCGCGATGAAGTTGAAGAACGAATATATCAAGCTCGCGTGAATCGTCAAGCTGGCCAAGCTCCTACACAAGATCGACAAGAATCTCAAGTTCACCAAGAGCATGAAGACAATGGAAATCCTCCAAGACAAGAACAACATGAGTTTGACAATTCTCCTCGTCAAGGACGTCATCATCCCTGACCCCAACACAATGACGAGCAACGCTACGGCAAGCTAAAGTTCACCATGCCCAAGTTTTCCGGAAGCAATGATCCCGAAGAGTACCTTTTCATGGGCATTGAAGGTTGACAAAATCTTCCGCTTGCACAACTAGGAGGAAGAGAAGAAGATCGTGATGGCATCCCTTGAGTTTCAAGACTACGTCCTCATTTGGTGGGAACAAGTCAATGAGCGCCGAGAGGCAAGAGGTGAACCACCCATCACAACTTGGGCGCAAATGAAGGATGTCATGAGAGCATGTTTCGTGCCTACCTACTACAAGCGCGACCTCTTCGAGAAACTCTAACTCCTCAAGCAAGGAACAAAGACCGTTGAAGAGTAGTACAAAGAAATGGAGATTGCCATGATACGAGCCAATGTCAAGGAAGATGATGAGCAAACTATGGCACGTTTCTTCAATGGACTCAATCATCCTATCAAGAAGATAGCCGACTTCCAACCATACTCGGACCTCATCGAGCTAGTGCATCAAGCTACCAAAGCGGAACGCCAAGTGCAAGATGACTTCATGTACGCCAAGTTCTCATACAAGTCCTATGGCTTCTCCAACATTCAAGCTTCAACGACTCCAACACCTTCTACCCCAACAACGCCATCTACAAGCAACGGCGACAAGTCAAGATACAAGAAAACTTCGACAACCTCAAGTCATCCTCCTACTACAAGAAACTTCAAGTCGAGAGCTTCATCATCCTCTACCTCAACCGATGAGACCATCAAGACAAGTTCCTTCAAATGCTTCACATGCAGCGGCTGAGTCCACAAGTCCTTCGAGTGTACGAACAAGCGCACCCATGATCTTCAACGATGATGGTACATATGACTCCATGAGTGAGGGAGAAATGGAAGCCCTTGAGCAAGTGGTCATGCACCGGCAAGTGAACGAAGATGAAGATGATCAAGTCTTTTGTGACGAAGATTTGAGCCCTGCTCTCGTTGTCTCCAAGGTCTTGACTCTTCAACATCAACAAGAATAATACCAACGATGTCATATCTTCCACACCAAGGCCGACATCAATGGAAGGTCCATCAAGGTCATCGTCGATGGAGGGAGTTGCCATAACCTAGCAAGTGAAACTATGCTCCAAGCTCCAATTGGTCAAGATGAAGCACCCACACCCATACAAAGTTCAATGGCTAAGCGACTCCGGCACTATCCAAGTCGGGCATAGGGAACAAGTTTCTTTCAAGATCGGAGCTTACGGAGACACTTTGGAGTGTGATGTCGTTCCGATGTCCGTTTGCCACCTTCTTCTTGGACGACCATGGTAATTTGACCGAGGCATCTTCACAACGTGCGTACAAATCACTATAGCTTCAAGATGAAAGGAAAGGAGTATGTACTACGACCTATGTCTCCAAGCCAAGTGATCACCGACAAGCAAGCCACCCATCATGGAGAGAATAGTGAGAGAGCGAACCACCAAAAAGAGACTGAGCGCCACAAGCCAAATTGAGTGCCTCCACGATGAGCGACAAGAAGAACTTACTCCTATTTGCCACCAAACGTGAGATGAGAGAAGTGTGTGAGAACCCATCAAGTGTCTTGCACTATGTCCTTTTGTGCAAAGATGAGGCACGAAAAGCTAACACCTGTCACACTCTACCTTTAGTGTTATCTTCTCTCTTGCTGGAATTCCAAGATGTTTTCCCCGATGAGCTACCTCCGGGACTACCTCCACTACGAGGCATCGAGCACCGCATCGACCTCATCCCCGGAGCACCACTTCCTAACAAGGCTCCCTACCGCGTCAACCCCGAGGAAACTAAGGAGATCCAAAAGCAAGTACAACAACTCATCGACAACGGCCATGTTCGAGAGAGTTTGAGCCCTTGTGCGGTCCCGGTAATACTTGTTCCAAAGAAAGATGGTACATTTCGCATGTGTTCCGATTGTAGTCCTATTAATGCTATTATCGTGCATTATCATTACCCTATTCCGCACCTAGATGATATGCTTGATGAGCTTAGTGGAGCCACCGTTTTCTGTAAAATTGACCTTAAAAGTGGCTACTATCAAATACGCATCCAAGAAGATCATGAATGGAAAACTGCATTTCAGACCAAGTTTGGCATATGTGAATGCCTTGTTATGCCAATGGGTTTATCCGAAGCACCCGGTACCTTCATGCGACTCATGCATTATGTTTTTTGACCCTACATTGTTGTATTTGTTGTGGTCTACTTTGAAGATGTCCTTGTGTTTAGCAAATCTCTCAAAGATCATGTCACCCACCTTCGAACCGTGCTACAAACTCTAAGAAAAGTGCACCTTTATGCTAATATGGACAAATGTCTTTTCGGTGTTGTAAACTTGATTTCCTGGGTTTTGTTGTGTGTTCTAAGGGTGTTCATGTCGATGAATCTAAGATCAATGCTATTAAAACTAGCCCCCAACCAACCAACTTGCAACAAGTGCGTAGTTTTCTTGGTCTAGCCGGTTTTTATCATCGATTTATGAAGGATTTTAGCACGATTGCTTCACCTTTGCATGCTTTGAGTAAGAAGAATGTGCCATTTGTTTGGGGACCATCCCAAGATGAAGGGTCAAACTAAGTTGAACAAGCGTCATGCTAAATGGAGTGAATTCATTGAGTCATTTCCCTATGTCATCAAGTATATAAAAGGCAAGGAAAATGTTGTGGGAGATGCGCTTTCCCGTATATGCATGCTTGTTACTCAACTTGAATTGAATGTCATTGGCTTTGAGCACATAAAAGACTTGTATGTGCATGATCCTACTTTTGCTACTCCTGATGTCAAGTGTTTGACACATACATCTTGGGAACGCTATTAAATCGAAGATGGTTATCTTATGAGAGCTAACAAACTATGCATCCCTGAGTCTTTCTCTTCGTTTGTTGCTTTTGCAAGAATCTCATGGCGGAGGAATAATGGGACACTTTGGACACGACAAGACATTTACTACGCTCTCCAAGAACTATTTTTGGCCCAAGATGTTCCGCGACGTCGACCGCTACGCCAACCGATGCTCTACAGTTCGCAAAGCTAAATCTAAAGCTCAATCTCATGGCCTCTATATGCCCCTTCCAATTCCATATCACCCATGGGAAGATATTACTATGGATTTTGTGCTTGGTTTGCCTAGTGAGGGAGTCCTGGACTAAGGGGTCCTCGGGCGTCCGGCCTGTTGGATATTTGCCACACTGTTGGGCTGTCAAGATTCAAAGACCGAAGACTCTACCCGTGTCCGGATGGGACTCTTGTTGGCGTGGAAGGCAAGCTTGGCGACCAAATATGAAGATTCCTTTCTTTGTAACCGACTTTGTACAACCCTAGTCCCCTCCGGTGTCTATATAAACCGGAGGGCTTAGTTCGGAAACGGATATAGTCATACAGGCTAGACTTCTAGGGTTTCAGCCATTACGATCTCGTTATAGCTCAACTCTTGTAATACTCATATTTATCTAGATCAATCAAGAAGGAAGTAGGGTATTACCTCCATAGAGAAGGCCCGAACCTGGGTAAACATTGTGTCCCCTGTCTCCTGTTACCATCGACCTTAGACGCATAGTTCGGGACCCCCTACCCGAGATCCGCCGGTTTTCACACCGACATTGGTGCTTTCATTGAGAGTTCCACTTTGCCATCCCCAAAAGGTTTGATGGCTCCTTCAATCATCAACAATAATGCTGTCCAAGGGGAAACCTTCCTCCCCGGACAGATCTTCGTGTTTGGCGGCTTCGCACTGCGGGCCAACTTGCTTTGCCATCTGGAGCAGATCGACAGCTATGCCCCTGGCCATCAGGTCAGATTTGGGAGCTCGAACTACATCGCGGATATCCGCGGAGACTTGATCTTCGAGGATTTGATACCACGACAGTCGCTCCCCGTCGCCACGATGAACATGACTTAAATTTGTCATCGGGCCATGCCCAGGAAATTGCACCTGCAACCGCTTTGGCCTTAGATCTGGAGCAGATCACCCCATCCAAGGACGGGAAGCTCAACCCCGCCACGGAAGCCGTAGATTCCGTGGCATTGGAGCCGCACACAGACCTAACCTCGGGTTATGTTTGTGTCACCGGAATCTTGAACTCGTTTCCGGCTATAAGTTTCGGACCACGTGCGTACGAGTATGTCGAGCAGGATCGGTCATCGATCGCCGAATTCAGCGCCACAGACATCTTTCGGCACTCATCGTTAGGCGATGTGCTGAACTCGTTAAAGAATCTATCCCTAGCGGGAGACTCTCGGCCGAATTATATCCGATTTGAGCTGGAGGCTGACGATGGAGAATTTCGTTTCCCACCCACCGCCAACTTCATAGTCACTGTCGAAGACCTAACCGACACGCTCGATTACGACTCCGAAGACATCGACAGTATTGACGATGATGCCGGAGAAGAGGAGGCCCAAAACCCGACGTTTACCGGAGGCTGGACGGCCACTTCTTCATACGACGTATACATGGTGGATACACCCAAAGAGAATAACGGCAAGGACAAGGAAAATCCAGTTGAGGATGACCCTCCTAAGACACAACCAAAGCGCCGGCGTCAGCGGCACCGCTCTCAATCCCACCGCAGCAAAGACAACAACACCGGCACAGGAGATGATAACACTCGGGATGGTGCCGAAGACATAGAAGACCTCGACGAACAAACTGCCGAACAAGACAATTGGGAAGAGGGGCAAGTTAGCCCTGTTGAACAGGCCATAGACGAAGAGTCGGAGGACGGTAGTTATCATCCGCTCTCCGAGGAGGAGGTGAGCCTCGGCAACGCAAGGAACCTCTTGAGCAGGAGCGCTTCAAGCGCCAGTTAATAGCCACCGCAAGGAGCCTGAAAAAGAAGCAGCAGTAGCTTCAAGCTGATCAAGATCTGCTCAACGACAGATGGACTGATGTCCTAGCAGCCGAAGAATATGGCCTTAAGCGCCCAGCCAAAAGTTACCCGAAGCGCAAATTGCTACCTTAGTTTGATGACGAGGCGCCAGAGCCCGTACCAGCATCGCACAATGCGGTCGATCGACCACCACGCGGTTGGGATAAAGCGGTGACTCAAGCCGAACACCAGACTGCCCCACCCCACCGTAAAGGCAGGGATAAAACAGCTTGGGGTTATACATATGACCTTCGGCAAGACCTGGATAGTAGAGCAGGACATACAAGATCGATCTACATATGCCTCGACACGTGACGACTGCCATCTATTCGGACGTGAAAAACCTAGTCACGCTCGGGCCGAAAACCGCACACGGACCCCATCGGAGCTATGTCGCGATGCGGCCCGATATAAAGGCGCCGCACATCCTCGTTGCTTCACTGACGAAGTAATGTCTCATGAATTCCCAGAAGGGTTTAAACCCGTAAACATCGAATCATATGATGGGACAACCGATCCCGCGGTATGGATCGAGGATTTTATTCTCCACATCCATATGGCCCGCGGAGATGAAATTCACACCATCAAATAGCTCCCACTCAAACTCAAGGGGCCAGCTCGGCACTGGTTAAACAGTTTGCCAGAAAATTCTATTGGCAGCTGGGAGGACTTGGAAGAAGCCTTCCTTGACAACTTCCAAAGTACATATGTCCGGCCACCAGATGCCGATGACTTAAGTCACATAGTTCAACAGCCTGGAGAGTCAGACAGGAAATTCTAGACAAGGTTCCTAACTAAAAAGAACCAGATTGTCGACTTTCCGGCTACCGAAGCCCTAGTGGCCTTCAAACGTAGCATCCGCGACGAATGGCTCGCCCGCCACCTCGGTCAGGAAAAGCCGAAGTCCATGGCAGCCCTGACGACACTCATGACCCGCTTTTGTGCGGGTGAGGATAGTTGGCTGGCCCATAGTAAAAACACAACAAGTGAAACGGGCACCTCCGAGGTCAAAAATAGCAAGGACAAGCTCCGACGCAATAGACACAAACGCCGAAACAATGGCGACAACACCGATGACACGACAGTCAACGCCGGATTCAGTGGCTCCAAGTCCGGTCAGCGGAAGAAGCCATATAAAAGAAACAACTCGGGGCAATCTAGCTTGGACAGCATACTCGACCGTCTGTGCCAGATCCATGGCACCCCAGACAAACCAGCCAATCAGACCAATAGAGATTGTTGGGTTTTTAAATAGGCCGGCAAGATAAAGGCCGAGAGCAAGGAAAAGGGATCGCAAAGCGAGGACGATAACGAGAAGCCCCGACAACCGAACATAGGAGGACAGAAGAAGTTTTCCCCTCTGGTCAAAACGGTGAACATGATATATGCTACACACATCCCCAAGAGGGAGCGCAAGCGCGCGCTCAGGGACGTCTATGTGATAGAGCCAGTTGCCCCAAAATTCAATCCATGGTCGTCATGCCCGATTACCTTTGATCGACGGGATCATCCGACCAGTATCCGTCATGGCGGTTCAGCCGCACTGGTCCTCGACCCAATAAATGATGGATTCCACCTGACGCGAGTCCTCATGGATGGTGGCAGCAGCCTCAATCTGCTCTATCAGGATACAGTGCGCAAAGTGGGCATTAACCCATCACGGATCAAGCCCACAAAGACTACCTTTCAAGGAGTCATACCGGGTGTAGAGGCTCGCTGTACTGGCTCAATAACGCTAGAGGTTCTCTTCGGATCTCCAGACGACTTCCGAAGCCAGGAATTAATCTTCGATATCGTCCCCTTTCGCGGAGGCTATCACACACTGCTCGGACGAACCGCATTTGCTCGATTCAATGCGGTGCCTCATTATGCTTACCTCAAGCTCAAGATGCCCGGACCACGCGGCGTCATAATAGTTAATGGAAACACGGAGCACTCCCTCCGTACCGAGGAGCATACCGTTGCCTTAGCAGTAGAAGTACAGAGCGGCCTTATCAAGCAAAACCTCAAATCGGCGGCCGAGCTCCCGGAAACTATCGAGAGGGTCAGGACTATTCTGCATCAGGACAGCTCGGCTTGTCAAGAGCTCAACTAGCAATTTGGCCTTCGCCCCAGTCCCGATCAACTGGCGGCATTCGCATCGCGCGTACATAACTACGCACTCAAAATACCATGGGCATAGATGGAGGCATAGCTAGCTTGTGATCCGCAATACGGCTCGACCGCTCCCGGACACACATACTTTCACTATTTCTCTTTCCCCTTTTCAGGTTTCTCTTCCACAGGCTTTCCCTGATGGCTTGACCACCGGTCCTGTCAAAGGAAAAATACACCAAGATGGCAAGAAGCACGAACGTACAGGGGAATTTCTAGGTGTTTTCTTTAACAATCACTCTACCTATTTTCAGGACCCACACGCAACTCTCCCTTGGTTGTGGCATGTCAAATAGCCTGTTGCTTATCGCACTATTTGTATCAATGCGCTTTAACGTATTAATAAAATTATAATGAAAACAGTTTGCGGCCCAAATTTTGCGGCCCTGTCTCATTACCTTTGCTCCTTTTCTATTTCCTTTTTTCTGTTGATAACCTTAGCACCCGTACACTTTGGTACGTTTCAATTTGTCAAGGGCTTCATAGCGCCCCGCACTATGGCAACAAAAGCCCGAACACTTCTTTACAATAGAGTTCGGCACCCCGAATTTAGCATTATATGCATTGGCTCCGAACCATGTCTTTGGTCAATAGTTGGGTTGCCCGGCTCCTATGCTTGCTACCTTACGTTCCGCTATATCGGCTAAGGTAGTAAAGGGAGGACTACTGCGATTGTGCCCTCGTTTACCCGATGGAGCACCTTAGTAGAGAAAGTCGATAACTAACGAAGCGCCCTTTCGGCGAGGGCCACCCCGGCCCCCCTTAGCCTTCTTCTTCGGCGGCTGATAGGCGGCCGGGACCAGCATCTTCGCCAGGAGTGGGATGACTGGTTCCTCAGGCAACGAAGCCGGACACCGAATCCGCTCCGCTTTCTCTGTCCATACCTAAAAGGATAAATTAGGAAAGTTTAGTTACCCTCCTTGAGCAAGCAAGTAGAGGGTATGCCTTGAGACGTGAAGGACATACGCATTGGCGGGATGGGCAAGATCATGCCCGCGGTCCGGGTCTATGGCTGGCGCCTTCTCGTCACCCTTAAAGAGCAACTTCCAGGCATCTTCGTGGGTGGTTCCGAAGAGCCTCACCAAGGTTTGGTGCTTCTCCGGATCAAATTCCCATAAAGGGGAGGTTCGGCTTTGGCAGGGGAGGATCTGGCGAACTAGCATCACCTGGATCACGTCGACGAGCTTGATGTTTCTGTCCATGATGCTTTGGATGCACGTTTGCAGCGCCATCAGCTCATCTGACGAAGACCAATTTGGGCCCTTCTCCATCCAGGAGGTCAGCCGCATTGGAGCTCCGGACTTGAATTCGGAAGCCGCGGCCCAGGTGGCATCGCGGGGTTCTGTGATATAGAACCACAGCTTCTGCCACTCCTTGACAGTCTCCACAAATGTGCCTTTGGGCCATATGACGTTGGGCATCTTGCTCACCATGGCTCCTCCGCACTCCGCGTGTTAGCTGTCCACCACCTTCGGCTTCACGTTGAAGATCTTGAGCTAAAGGCCGAAGTGGGGCTAGATGCGGAGGAAAGCCTCACACACGACAATGAATGCCGAGATGTTGAGGAAGGAGTTCGGGGCTAGATCATGGAAATCTAGCCTGTAATAGAACATCAGTCCGCGGACGAAAGGGTGGAGTGGAAACCCTAACCCGTGGACAAAATGAGGGAGGAACACCACCCTCTCGTTGGGCTTCGGTGTAGGTACGACTTGCCCCTCGGCCGGAAGACGGTGGGCGATCTCTTTCGCCACATACCCGACCTCCCGAAGCTCGGCGATGTCCTTCTCCTTAACGGAGGAGGCCATCCACTTGCCTTGCCCTCCAGAGCCAGACATGGTTGAGAGCTTGCTCGAGATGGAAAAGATGAGAACTTGGCTGCTGGAGCTCGAGAGTGGAATGGCATAGGAAGAAGGAAGGCGTGGGTGAAGAAAGGGAGTCCTTGTCCCCTTATAAAGCCAGTGAATATCGAACGCCTCCCCACTCACCTTAAAACTGGCCTATTCCCAAGGGTTGTGCAAACGTCACGGTTCGATTACCCACGCCCGTATTCATGATAATCCTGTGATAAGGGGACACGATCTCTGCTTTGACAAGACATGCCAATGGAAACCGCATCTCGAAACATGGAACGGCAGACGAAAACGGTTCGAAATAATGACCGGGCAGACGTCATGTCATCATGAAAAAAGTTGTCAGCGGATGGGACTCGTGAAATATTATACTCTCTATGGCTATGTGTGTGGTACTTGTGTTGTAGGTCCGGACACGTTCGTTGCATCCGAAGACTATCTTGGAGTATTCGGAAAAGGGAACCTGCCTTGCAATGCCGAAGACAATCTGCGTGCCAGACACCTCGTCATTAAAGCCTAGTTCAGGGGCTACTGAGGGAGTCCTGGACTAAGGGGTCCTCAGGCGTCCGGCCTGTTGGATATGGGCTGGACTGTTGGGCTGTGAAGATACAAAGACCGAAGACTCTACCCGTGTCCGGATGGGACTCTCCTTTGTGTGGAAGGCAAGCTTGGAAACCAAATATGAAGATTCCTTTCTTTGTAACCGACTTTGTACAACCCTAGTCCCCTCCGGTGTCTATATAAACTGGAGGGCTTAGTTCGGAAACGGATATAGTCATACAGGCTAGAATTCTAGGGTTTCAGCCATTACGATCTCCTAGTAGATCAACTCTTGTAATACTCATATTCATCTAGATCAATCAAGCAGGAAGTAGGGTATTACCTCCATAGAGAGGGCCCTAACTGGCGTAAACATTGTGTCCCCTGTCTCCTGTTACCATCGACCTTAGACACACAGTTCGGGACCCCCTACCCGAGATCCGCCGGTTTTGACACCGACACCTAGGACTAGAAATGGCAAAGATTCCGTGTTTGTTGTTGTGGACCGATTCTCTAAAATGGCACATTTTATTCCATGCAACAAGATAGACGATGCTTCACATGTTGCAAATCTCTTTTGTAGGGAAATCTTGCACCTACATGGAGTGCCAAGGACGATTGTCTCCGACCGCGACGTCAAGTTCTTGAGTTACTTTTGGAAGACATTATGCGCCAAGCTCGGAATCAAGCTACTATTCTCCATGGCATACCATCCACAAACCGACGGCCAAACGGAAGTGACGAACCGAACACTCTCCACTCTACTACGCGTGCTGATCAAGAGGAACATCAAGGAGTGGGAAGAGTGCCTACCCATTGCCGAGTACGCCTACAACCGCGCAAGACATTCGACTATCGGCAACTCCCCTTTCGAGGTCGTCTATGATTTCAACCCGTCGTGCCCATTGGACATCCTTCCTCTACCACTACAAGAGCGCTTCAACATGGACACGAGTACCCGAGTGAACTATCTCAAGAAGATGCATGAAGATACAAGGCACACCATCGAGCGCCAAGTACAATGAATCGTGACCAAGCTCAACATCCACATGCAACCCATGATATTCAACATTGGAGATCTTGTGTGGCTACACCTTCGCAAGGAATGCTTCCCGAACAAACGCAAGTCCAAACTTCTACCACGAGCCGATGGACCCTTCAAGGTGCTAGCACGCTACAACAACAATGCTTACAAGCTCGACCTCCCGCGCGACAAGTAAAACTTGAGCGATATCTTCAACGTCAAGGATCTTTCGCCCTACCATGGTGATGAAAATTTCGATCCAAGGTCGGATCTTTCCCAAGGGAGGGGAGATGATGTGGAGCATCCCAAGGTCAGCCCCGTGGACCTACCTACATCTCCCACGACACCACTTGGACCAATGAAAAGAGCACGAGCAAAGGCTATTGAAGATAAGGTGAACTCGCTCCTTTCCGAACTACCACTTTCTATACATGAGACATGGCTGCAACCTCAAGCGGAAACACTATGTGTGATCAGGTACTTGGAGGAAAGCCATGGAACATCTACATCCAACGGACAAGACGGTGAGGACACCAAGTGCGAAGGACAAGAAGAAGAGATGCCACGAAAGCTTCAGCCACCGGACGACCGATCAGGACCGGACGTCCGTCAACTGAAGCCCAGCCTACCCAAGTCCCAGCCAATGCAAGCTACAGCTAGCGGACGTCCGGCCAGTACCAGATGACCGGCCACACCTCCCAGCGAACGGATGACCGTCCAGGACCGGACATCCGGCGCCACCACACCCGAGCCGAAATTAGCGAAGTCCAAAGTCACTGGACGTCCAGCGTCACCTTCACAGAACGGAAATAGCAGAAGTCCGGTGACCACCTGACGTCCGGACGCCCACGAGCCACCGGACGACTGGTCCCCAGCGGACGTCCGGTACTTGTCTGTGTATAGAGATCGGGCCCGAGGCCCATGTATCCCTCTCCCACTTACCCCTTCGTGGACCTATACTATATATACTGCTTCAGCTTCTCCTAGTTAAGGTTTGCGTTGTGTTAGCTCATATGTGAGATAGAGCTTCGCTCATCCATTCGGATATACTCCACCGCGAGGGATCGACACCTCTTCGGAGAAGATCCACTTGGATTCAAGACCCCTAACGGGAAGACCTCAAGACCTCCTCTTGGAGAAGAACTAGTTACCTTTGTATCGTGCCTTGTTGATCGTGGATCTTGTATCTCCTCTCGTGTTTCGAGGATCTAGCATATGTGTAACCTAATCTCGTTGGTTTGAGTGTTTCTCTTGTGTTTCCCTTCGTGATTTCCCTTTGTGTTCTTCGTGTTCATCGTGGGATCCACTCCTTTCGTGAAAGATCAGTCGTATTGGATTCCACCCTACATCACCTACCTTCGTCTCTTATGACACCACATGGACCTATGACAAGATCTCGAGTAAGGGCTATCGAAACTAAGGTGAACTCGCTCCTCTCCGAACTACCACTTTCTACATGTGAGACATGGCTACTACCTCGAAACCCTATGTGTGATCAGATACTTAGAGGGAAGCCATGGAGCCACTACATCCAATGGACGAGCTAGCGAGGACACCAAGTACGAGGACCAAGAAAGGAAGCTGCCAGAAAATCAATAGCCATCGAACGACCTGTCTGGACCAGACGTCCGACACCTAGGAGCTGCTCCAACTAGAAGAAACCAAATCGGCAGACGCTATAGCGACCGGACGACCGCCACGGACCGGACGTCTGACACCTCCCAGTGTCCGGACGACCGAGCCCCTCCAGATGACCGGTGTAACCATCACGTAAACAATACATTAGAATTCCGAAGTCCACAGGACGACCGGTGCACCGGACGTCCGACGGCCACCGGATATCCAACATCGCCCGAACGCCTGACGTCCGACCCGTACAAGAAGACCAGACCCCCGCGAGCCATCGAACGTCCAGTAGCGACCGACGCCTATCTGTGCACAGTGTGTTGGGCCAAGGCCCATGTACCCACTCGCCCCCTAGACTATATATTGATGCGGAGCAACCCTCACTCACCCCCACGGACGTGCCTACATCTCCCTCAACACCACCAGGACCCATGACAAGAGCCCGAGCTAAGGCTATTGAAGATAAGGTACTTGGAGGCGAACCAAGGATCTACTACTTGCAAGAGCCAAGACGGCGAGAACTCCAAGTATGTCGAAGAGGAAGAAGGGATGCATTGAAGCTACAGGGACCGGACGTCCGACCACCTCCGGACGTCCGACGATCCCCGAACCTCGGACGTCCAGCGCCCTCGGACGTCCGGAACATCATCACCGAATCAAACCTACGGACGACCGGAGCTGACCGGACGTCCGGGACTTCATCACCCGAATCAAACCTACGGACGACCGGAGCTGACCGGACGTCCGGGCGACCATCACCCGAACCGGAACTACAGACGACCGACGGCCTCCGGACGTCCGGCCCCTCCAGAAGCCCAGGACGACCGGCCGGCTACGGACGACCGACACGCTGCAGAAAAAAAGAATAGACGGACGTCCGAACGAGTCCGGACGACCGGACCCTCCCGAGCCTCCGGACGTCCGACACCATCCGGACGTCCGACACCAGATGCGGGCTGAAGCCCATGTACCCCTTCGTTGTGACTTCCATTTGCACTAAGACTATAAATAGGACCCTTCCGTCTCCTAGTTAGAGCTAGCTTTGGATTCGCTCATGTTTAGGTGAGAGAGCCTTTGCTCATCCACTTGGTTACTTCTCCCTCGAGATCGGGACCTCTTGGAGAAGATCCCCAAGCGGATTCAAGACCCCTCCTAGGGTGGACCCCATCAAGACCTCCTCTCGGAGAAGATCGGTTACTCTTGTATCTTTACCGTTATTGTTCTTGAACCTTGTGCTACTCCATGTGTTCATCGATCTAGCGCTTGTGTGATTGTTTTCTTGTCGGTTGAGTGAATTTCCTCTCGCTTTTCCCGTGTTCCCCTCTTGTTCTTCCGCTCGTTCTTCGTGTTCCTCGTAGGGATTCTCTCCAAGCGTGAAAGATCGCTCCGTAGGGTCTCACCCTACATCATCATGGTATCACGAGCCACGTTGATCACGTTATTGGAGCCCCTACCCTCTTTTTCTAGCTTGATTTTGTTGTTTTTGTCCTAATTAAAAATTACCCACAAAAATAGCCCCAAATTTTTTTGTGATTTGTTTGTGAGTTGAGATTTTGTTGGATTTGGTCCATGGATTCGCGTTGCTACGTGTGGATCTAGCTTTCCCCCGCCGCCCATGCCGTTTCCATCCACCAAACCCCGCGATTTCGACCTCACAAGCATCTTCTTCCCGGAAATTTTGCAGTTCCTCTCCCCGAGCCCGATTTTCGCCCAGGCTCCGGACTTCCGGACAAGGCCGGACGTCCGACGCAGTCCGGACGACCGTAAGGTCACGGACGTCCGTAAAACCCTGACCAAACTGAATTTCTTCAGTTCAGACACCACAACCACCCCATATTTCTCCACATCTCCCAAACCCATATACACCAAATTCTTCCACGATTCCTCCGATGACGATTTTGACACATTTTGGTCTTTGAGATTTTGAGTTGTGGCTTCCGTATCCTTTTGTGTTTCGGCTATCTAGGTGCGGTGCAAAGTCATCATCACCACTGCTCATCTACATCGACCAGTCATAATCGCAAGGGCGGTAACTTCGACGACATCTTTGTCTTACCTTGCTATTGCATTGATAACCAACATTGCCTCATTTTGCGTAGCTTACCCATCGAGACTAGCCTTTGAGTATTGCCGCAACGTGACTTGTGCACATTTAGTGATCATACTCCATAGCATACATACCATACCATAGTGGTGCATATCTTAGCATCAACTTGTGTGTCACAAAGTTGTCATCGCATACACAATTGCTATCTTGGTTCGTGAAGTTACGCATGAGAAAAGAGCTCATAAAAGAAAGAGCCAATCAAGCTTTTAAGCAAAGAGAAAGATAAGCAAAGAGCTTATGAGCAAGAACCATAGCATCATCAAACATTAAGATTGTCATACTTGATCATCTTGGATCAACACATCGACACACCATACATATAGCATACTTGGGATAGAAGTCGTTGCATTTTTGCTTAGTAGGGTGTGCACAAGTTCGTATCCGCCTATTGTGCAATCGTGCTAGCGTCTCTCTAGTGTTGTGCAACAAGAGCATCTTGGTGTATTCCACATTTTGGCTCATCCTTGGTTGCATAACCCCATATTATCTATTTGCGCGTGTGTTTCCGTGTAACATATCTTGCTATTGGTCTACTTGTTGCATTTGCAAAGTTGTGAATCATTTCCAACTTTATTGAATCTCACTTACAATTGCATCAAATTTTGTGCCACCATTCTAACCGAGCTCCACCATAAGCTTTTATTTGTGTAGGTGTGAGAACCGACAAGAATCGGTACCAAGAGTGCTATTTCCTTGTCCGCATTTGAGTGAACTTGATTCATTTTCAATATCGGTCAAAGGTACATTGGTATAAGTTCTTTTCCGTTTTACCACTCACATCTCGCTTGGAATGATGGATAGGCCAAGTTCTTCTACCAACCCACTCTTCATTGAGCAAAGGCGATGACATGTCCTCACACGTCACCAAAGGCCACCTCTTCGGTGCACAACGGCGTTGCACCAAGAACAACAAGCAATGAGCGACCGCATCGACAACCTCGCCACCGACTTGCGACTTTCCGAGCAACGTACAAGAGACTACTTCGACAACAAGTTCGAGGCGCACAAGCAGGAGAATGATGCAAGAATGGACGAGATCCGCAAGTTGATGAGAAACCGGCATCATTCCACTTCTTCATCATCAAGACGGAGCCACTCGAGTCGACACTCCGACGACACCTTCTACGACTCAAGTACACCGTCATCAAACACTCTTCGACGAGCAGCGCCAAGATCGTCATGCATCTCGCAACCCGCTACATGACAAGCACTCACAAGAGCAAGTTGATGATCAAGTTCCTCGTCCTCATTCAAACCAAGAGGCCTTTGCTCAAGCTTCAAGAAAGGCAACGTCTTCGCCGCCAACAAGAGGAAGAAAGAGCACGTCGTCACCAAAGGCGAACAAGACGCCAATGCTCAACGTCGTCAACAACAACAACGTGAAGCGCAAGCTCTTGAGGCGCAACGCGTGCCCTTCAAGAATCAAGTAGAGCCGTCGCCAACCGCAATCGCGAACGGCACAATCAAGAGGAAGCCCTTCGAGAAGAAATACAAGAGAGGAACTACCAACCTAATGTACAACGTCAAGTTCCTCAAGCTCCTCCACAAGCTCGTCAAGCTCCACCTCAACCTCAAATTCCACACGAGCAAGTTGATCATGGTCTTCCTCCGCGCCAAGAGCAACATGAAGGCGAGTACATCCCACGTCAAGGACGTCCTCATCAACAACGCCAACAACACAATGACGAGCAACGCCACGGCAAGCTAAAATTCACCATGCCCAAGTTCAATGGAAGCAATGACCTCAAGACTACCTCTCATGGGCATTGAAGGTTGACAAAATCTTCCGTTTGCACAACTACGATGAAGCAAAGAAAATCGCTATGGCATCACTTGAGTTCCAAGATTACGTGCTCATATGGTGGGAACAAATCATTGAGCGACGACAAGCAAGAGGTGAACCTCCAATCACCACTTGGGCTCAAATGAAGGATGTCATGCGAGCACGTTTTGTGCCAACATACTACAACCGCGATCTCTTCAAGAAACTCCAACTACTCAAGCAAGGAACAAAGAGCGTTGAAGAATACTACAAGGAGATGGAGATAGCCATGATTCGCGCCAATGTCAAGGAAGATGATGAGCAAACTATGGCACGTTTCTTGAATGGACTCAATCATCCCATCAAGAAGATCGCCGACTTCCAACCATACTCATCCCTCATTGAGCTCGTGCATCAAGCTACAAAGGCGGAACGCCAAGTGCAAGATGACTTCAAGTACTCCAAGTACTCATCCAAGACATACGGCTTCTCCAACAACCACGCTTCAACAACTACTCCAACATCTACTTCGACCAAGCTTTCTTCAAGAAACGACGACAAGTCAAGTGACAAGAAGACTTCGACAAATTCAAGTCGTCCTCCTCCTACTACAAACAACCTCAAGCCGCGTGCTTCATCCTCTACTCCGACCGATGAGACCATCAAGACAAGCTCCTTCAAGTGTTTCACTTGCGGCGGCCGAGGCCACAAGTCATATGAATGCACCAACAAGCGCACCATGATCCTCAACGACGATGGCACATACGACTCCATGAGTGAAGAGGAGATGGAAGCCCTTGAGCAAGTGGCCATGCACCGCAAGTGAATGAAGATGAAGATGATCAAGTCTTTTGTGATGAGGATTGAACCCCGCTCTCGTTGTCTCCAAAGTCTTGACACTTCAACATCAACAAGAAGAAGACCAACGATGCCACATCTTCCACACAAAAGCTGGCATCAATGGACGGTCCATCAAGGTCATCATCGATGGAGGTAGTTGCCACAATTTGGCAAGTGAAGAACTATGCTCCAAGCTCCAACTAATCAAGAAGAAGCACCCGCACCTACAAGGTTCAATGGCTAAGTGACTCCGGCACTATCTGAGTCGAGCATACGGTCCAAGTCTCCTTCAAAATTGGTGCTTATGAAGACACTTTGGAGTGTGATGTGGTCCCAATGACCGTTTGCCACCTCCTTCTTGGTCGACCGTGGCAATTCGACCGTGGTGTCATCCACAATGGGCGAACCAATCACTATAGCTTCAAGATGAAAGGGAAGGAGTATGTACTCGACCTATGTCTCCTAGTCAAGTGATAGCCGACAAGCAAGCCACCCATCATAGAGAAAAGAGTGAGAAAGTGACCCACCAAAAAGTGAGTGAGAGCCACAAGCCAAATTTGAGCGACTCTTCGCCTAGAGAGAATAACCTCATTCTATTTGCCACCAAAAGTGAGATGAGAGAAGTGTGTGAGAACCCATCTACCGTGATGCACTTAGTCCTTGTGTGCAAGGATGGAGAACCAAAACTAACACCATTCACGAGCTACCTTTGGTGTTTCAATCTCTTTGCAGGAATTCCAAGATGTTTTTCCCGATGAGCTACCTCGGGTCTACCTCCTCTTCGAGGCATTGAGCATCGAATCGACCTCATCCCCGAGCGCCTCTACCAAACAAAGCTCCATACCGAGTTAATCCGGAAGAAACCAAGGAGATTCAACGGCAAGTACAACAACTCATCGACAACGGTCATGTACGTGAAAGCCTAAGCCCTTGTGCCGTTCCGGTTATTCTTGTGCCTAAGCCCGATGGAAGTTTCCGCTTGTGTTCCGATTGTAGACCTATCAATGCTATTACCGTTCGATATAGGCATCCCATTCCTCGCTTAGATGACATGCTTGATGAACTTAGTGGAGCCATCTTTTTCTCAAAAATTGATCTTAAAAGTGGCTATTATCAAATCCGCATACAAGAGGGTGATGAATGGAAAACTACTTTCAAAACCAAATTTGGTTTATATGAGTGGTTAGTGATGCCTATGGGTCTTGCGGAAGCTCCCGGTACTTTCGTGCGTCTTATGCATCATGTGCTTCGCCCTTACATTGGAGTCTTTGTTGTGGTCTACTTTGACGATATTCTTGTGTTTAGCAAAACCATGAAAGAACACATCAATCATGTAAAATCTGTGTTGCAAACTCTTCGCAAAGAAAGCCTTTATGCAAACTTGAAAAATGCACATTTGGAGTTGACAAAGTGGTTTTCTTGGGTTTTGTTGTTTCCTCAAAGGGTGTCCATGTTGATGAATCTAAAATTCAAGCAATTCAAACTTGGCCCCAACCCACCAATTTGCAACAAGTGCGAAGTTTTCTTGGTCTTGCGGGTTTCTATCGTCGCTTTGTGAAAGATTTCAGCACAATTGCCGCTCCTTTGCATGCTTTGAGCAAGAAGAATACTCCCTTTGTTTGGGGAACTTTGCAATCAAGCGCTTTTGATAAGCTCAAGACTTTGCTTACTCATGCTCCGATTCTTGCTTTGCCCAATTTTGACAAAACTTTTGAGGTTCATTGTGATGCAAGTGGTACCGAATTGGCGGAGTTTTGATGCAAGAAAACGAGCCATTGCTTATTTTAGTGAAAAACTCTCCGGTGCTCAACTTAATTATCCCATCTATGATAAAGAATTGTATGCTTTAGTGCGTGCTCCATGTTTGGGAACATTACCTTAGACCTCACGAGTTTGTCATCCATACCGATCATGAAACGCTTAAGTACCTCAAAGGTCAAACTAAATTGAACAAGCGTCACGCAAAATGGAGTGAATTCATTGAATCTTTTCCTTATGTGATCAAGTACATTAAGGGTAAAGAAAATGTAGTTGCCGACGGCTTTCACGCATATGCATGCTTGTCACTCAACTTGAGTTGAATGTCATTGGTTTTGACCATATAAAAGACTTGTATGAGCATGATCCATCTTTTGCTTCTCCTTATGCTAAGTGCTTGACGACACGTCTTGGGACAAATATTACATCAAGGATGGTTATCTTATGAGAGCTAACAAACTTTGCATTCCCGAGTCTTCTCTTCGTTTGCTCCTTTTGCAAGAGGCTCATGGAGGCGGACTCATGGGACACTTTGGACGCGACAAGACATTCGCCACGCTCTCCAACAACTACTTTTGGCCCAAGATGTTCCGCGACGTTCAACGCTTCACCAACCGATGCTATACATGTCGCAAAGCTAAGTCTAAAGCTCAATCTCATGGTCTTTACATGCCTCTTCCTATTCCATACCAACCATGGGAAGACATTAGTATGGATTTTGTACTTGGTTTGCCTAGGACACAAAATGGCAAGGATTCCGTGTTTGTTGTTGTGGATAGATTTTCTAAGATGGCACATTTCATTCCTTGCAACAAGATAGAGCGATGCTTCACATGTTGCAAATCTCTTTTGTAGGGAAATCTTGCGACTCCATGGAGTACCAAAGACAATCGTCCTCCGATCGTGACGTCAAGTTCTTGAGTTACTTTTGGAAGACCCTATGCGCCAAGCTTCGGAATCAAGCTATTGTTCTCCTCGGCATACCATCCTCAAACCGACGGCCAAACGGAGGTGACGAACCGCACACTATCCACTCTACTTCGTGTCTTGATCAAGAAGAACATCAAGGAGTGGGAAGCATGTCTACCTATCGCCGAAAGTACGCCTACAATCGTGCAAGACATTCAACTACCGGCAAGTCCCCCTTGAAGTCGTCTACGGTTTCAACCCGTTGTCCCCATTGGACATTCTACCACTCCCTCTCAAAGAGCGCACCAACATGGATGCAAGTGAGCGAGCAAGCCACATCAAGAAGATGCACGAAGATACAAGGCACGCAATTGAGCGCCAAGTACAACGCCAAGCAAACAAGCTCAACGCCAACAAGCAACCCATCGTCTTCAACATTGGCGATCAAGTGTGGCTACACCTTCGCAAGGACCGCTTCCCCAAAGAACGCAAGTCCAAACTTCTCCCTCGAGCCGATGGCCCTTTCAAAGTGCTCGCGACGCTACAAGCGACAACGCTTACAAAATCGACATACCTCGCGACAAGTACAACGTGAGCGACATCTTCAACGTCAAGGACCTTGCACTGTCCATGGAGATGAAGTTTTGATCCGAGGTCGGATCTCTCCCAAGGGGAGATGATGCGGAGCAGCCCTCACTCACCCCACGGACGCGTTTACATCTCCCTCAACACCACCGGGACCCATGACAAGAGCCCGAGCTAAGGCTATTGAAGATAAGGTACATGGAGGCGAACCAAGGATCTACTACTTGCAAGAGCCAAGACGGCGAGAACTCCAAGTATGTCGAAGAGGAAGAAGGGATGCAGCTGAAGCTACAGGACCCGGACGTCCGACCACCTCCGGACGTCCGACGATCCCCAGGCCTCGGACGTCCGACGCCCTCCGGACGTCCGGAACATCATCACCCGAATCAAACCTACGGACGACCGGAGCTGACCGGACGTCCGGGACTTCATCACCCGAATCAAACCTACGGACGACCGGAGCTGACCGGACGTCCGGGCGACCATCACCCGAACCGGAACTACGGATGACCGACAGCCTCCGGACGACCGGACTCCTCTGAAGCCAGGGACGACCGGCCCGCCACGGACGACCGACATACTGCGGCGAAAAGAATAGACGGACGTCCGAACGAGTCCAGACGGCCGAGGACCCTCGAAGCCTCCGGACGTCGACACCTTCCGGACGTCAGGCACGATGCGGGCTGAAGCCCATGTACCCCTTCGTTTTGACTTCCATTTGCACTAAGACTATAAATAGGACCCTTCCGTCTCCTAGTTAGAGCTAGCTTTGGATTCGCTCATGTTTAGGTGAGAGAGCCTTTGCTCATCCACTTGGTTACTTCTCCCTCGAGATCAGGACCTCTTGGAGAAGATCCCTAAGCGGATTCAAGACCCCTCCTAGGGTGGACCCCATCAAGACCTCCTCTCGGAGAAGATCGATTACTCTTGTATCTTTACCGTTATTGTTCTTGAACCTTGTGCTACTCCATGTGTTCATCGATCTAAGCGCTTGTGTGATTGTTTTCTTGTCGGTTGAGTGAATTTCCTCTCGTTTTCCCCGTGTTCCCCTCTTGTTCTTCCGCTCGTTCTTCGTGTTCCTCGTAGGGATTCTCTCCAAACGTGAAAGATCGCTCCCGTAGGGTCTCACCCTACATCATATATACTCCTCCCTCTTATTTGGGTTAGCATTGGTTTAGCTCATATGAGAGATAGAGCTTTGCTCATCCACTTGATACATACTCCAGTGGAGACAGAGGCCTCCGCGGAGAAGATCCTAAGTGGATTCAAGACCCCGAAAGGTAAGATCCCCTGGTGGATTCAACACCTCCTCTTAGAGAACAACTTGCTACTTGTATCGACCTTTGATGTGTTTGAATCTTGTAACACTCCTTATGTTCACGGATCTAGCAGATTGTGATTGTTCTCGTTGATTTGAGTGTTTCCCCTCGTGTTCTTCATGTTTTTCATAGGATTCCCTCCATTTCGTGAGAGATCGGCCCTAGTTTATCCACACTACATCACCTACCTCACCTCTGGAATCTCGATTTCTACTCCCCTCCTGTACTCCATGTACTCAGGCGCACTATCATGTCACCGGTCACCGCAGATCTGTGAGCCAGAGATCCTTAGGTCTGTCTTGCCTTCGAGTACCGCGTGTTGTCGCTCAACGGTGGCATGGTGGCGCTTGACGACCAGTTTGCTGGCAAAGTGCTGACGGTGACCATCAACGGCGACCGGCCTCCCGTCTCATCGGACAACCTTATCAAAGCTCTTGGCATTGCGCATGACATCCAAATAACTGACTTGCTCGTCGAAGTCTGGTAGCCACCGACTCATTTCTTTGTCAGGTTCCAGACAACTTTCCGCTGCAGTCGAGTGTTCAAATCTTCCCTGCTTTTGTTCTACGATGGAGCGCTGGTGATCTTTGATCGGTGGCACCCAGGATGGGTCTTGGTGCCCTCTAAGCTTGAGTTTTCAACAAATCTTAGCTTCCATGGCATGCCTCGACGTGCTTGGAAGAACAAGTCCATGAATGAGCTTATCGACGACCTAGGAGTTGAGCTCGTAAGTATGTTTGTTCCTCCAGACAGCTAGGCTCTGACGGTTATGGCATGGATGAGGAAGTCGTCCACTATAGTGAAGGTGATTGGTGTTGAGATACCGGTGCAGGAACCGGGTTTCTACTATTCGTCGCCACCAAGGCCGTCGTGGACCATGTTAGGCATGTACACGTATCGAGTGTTCTTGCATGTTGAAGAAGTGGTCAATCCATCAATCGAAGTCCTGCCACCGCCGCTGGTGCAAGGGTCCGTCGACGACGTCCATTACAGAAGTCAACGTTAGACTTTCCCCGTGTTGCTCGGAACAATGGATGGCATACAGCCTAATCCATCGTGCGGCGGAGGCCACTGCTTCTTTGGGAGAAGAGGCAAGGATGGCTGCCTGGATGTGCTCTAATTTGAGGTAAGAACTCAATCTTCTCATATACTAGTTAAATCTGAGCTATCGGTGTGAAGCACTGATGTGCTAGTACATTTGATTGTGACATGTTCTATTTTTGTACCTGAACATTTTTTAGAAAGTGGTGTACGTCAACTTAATGTGCTAGCAGAACTTATTGTTTTGTCTGCCTATTTTGTTTGCACATCATTCAAGATATTTCCCGTCATTGATAAAGACGATGAGCGGTTATCTCTGAGTTTGTTGGTTTCACCATAGCCCTACCCATAGCGATCCACTACTTCCACCCATAAGTTTTTACTGAGCATCATCAATGCATATGGCTGAAAGATGTATTCACGAGACTCAACTCATGGGTCTCTCTCTCTCGCTCTCTCTCTCTCACACACACACACACACATGCACACGCACACGCACCCACACACACACACACACACAAGTGGTACCCGTTGAATTATTTCTTCGCTCATGAAAGCATTTACTTAGGTTCCACTCTACTCTAACTTTTTTCTTAAGTTATTAATTGAGCTAAGTGACTACAATATGTTGTACAAAAGCCTTGTTTGGGCCTTTTTAGGCGTCGTTGAATGTGCGCTGAGTAGTTGTGTAAAGTTGTACTATACTACATGGCCTTTTTGTTGAACTTTAGCAATGCAACTGGGTCGACAGTTGTACACAAGATCCTAAAATAAGCGCAGCGTAGCCTATGTTTCTTTTAGTAAAATGCACAACTCAGTTCATTTTTTATATAATAAGAGTACCAAGCTCACCTTAAGTTTTTTAGTGATATTCCTATCTCAATATTATTTTTTATACGAAATGCTCGGTTTAGACCATCATCGTTTTTTCAGCTATCCCAGAAAATGGGTCCATTTCTAGTAAAATCAAATGGGTTGTAAATTATCAGAAATAATAAATGGGTTGCATGTACGCAATATCATTTTTTCACCTAACCGAGTAAATAGGTGTATTCGAATAAATAATCAAATGCGCTATAAATTATCATAAATAGCAAATCGGCTATTATTATTTTCACCCAACCTAGGAAATAGATAATTTTTTGAGTCAAAGCCCAGGAAATAGATTTATTGGCAAACAAAATGAAATGGGCTGTAAAACCTAAATAAATGGGCTGCATTCGGCCACAACTTTCGAAGTTGTCTTTGTTGGCCCACTAGATGAAGCCTGCGCAAGGTGTTGTCCATTTAGTGAAAAAATGATTTAATGGTATAAAACAAAAAAGTGAACAAATTATTCTGACACCTGTAGTCGTTGGATTGACATCCTACGGCGATCTTGCTTACTCAATCTCTGATCTAGTTGCTCTTGCTCCAGCCGCCAATACTATCACCGGTTGGAGCTCCTACATCTGCCACCCGTGGTCGGTTGTGCTACCGCACAGGCCTCGCCGCCCCACCCTACTCCCAACGGTGACCGGGTCATACTTTTACTCACCCACACCTTATATTATTCTCTGGCAACGACAGCCTCACCCGGCAGTTGAACCAGTCCCTCATACTCCTCTCCGCTAGGGACTCCAGTGCCCCTTGTTCCACGACTCCAGATCTGTCGGTGTTCTGGGAACCAGGGTACCAAGACTTGCCTACCTGCGGCCCATGGCATGGCTCCATCGCCGACCACTTTGGCACGGCCCATCTACAACACCATCAAGATAAGACCCTCGCGAGGGGCCAAGCCTCACGAGGTGGGCGACATCAAGACCTCCGGAGGGAGGGGCGTCCCCTGGCTGCCTCCTGAGGAGCGGAGATCTCTATGCAGGTACCCAACCTCACGAGGTTGGGGTGATGCAAGCCATGACGACCAAGGCCAGGAGGGTGCCAGCGGGCGCAGAGGAGGTAGTTTCCTCTTTGGTGCTAAGGAGGCAAGTGCAGGCATGGGGTCCCGAGGAATCAAGCAAGTGTTTCCATTCCCATGCAACAAGACCAAGACCGCTAGGACGGCAGGACAGATGTCATCACCGAGCCTACCGTAGTGTCACAACGAGAAGCTTTGCCTGCAAAGACCACATTTCGTCAGGATAAGATGTACCACTTGTCCCCTTTCAAATTGGCCACGATGGGATCCCTTCCCGCCTACGCTTTGGGAGGAAGAGGACCGAGGCCACTATAAATATAGGTTGGCCACTGTTGGTGTCAAAACCGGCGGATCTCGGGTAGGGGGTCCCGAACTGTGCGTCTAAGGTTGATGGTAACAGGAGACAGGGGACATGATGTTTACCCAGGTACAGGCCCTCTCTATGGAGGTAATACCCTACTTCCTGCTTGATTGATCTTGATGAATATGAGTATTACAAGAGTTGATCTACCTCGAGATCGTAATGGCTAAAACCCTAAGAGTCTAGCCTGCATGACTATGAGTATGATTCTTGTCCCTACGGACTAAGCCCTCTGGTTTATATAGACACCAGAGGGGACTAGGGTTGTACAAAGTCGGTTACACAGAAAGGAATCTTCATATCAGGACGCCAAGCTTGCCTTCCACGCCAAGGAGAGTCCTATACGGACATGGGAGATAGTCTTTGGTCTTGTATCTTCACAGCCCATCAGTCCGGCCCACGTTTCCATAGTCCGGACGCCCAAGGACCCCCTACTCCAGGACTCCCTCAATAGCCCCTGAACCAGGCTTCAATGACGAAGTGTCCGGCGTGCAAATTGTCTTCGGCATTGCAAGGCAGGTTCCTTCTCCGAATACTCCAACACAGCCTTCGGACGCAACGGACGTGTCCGATTCTGCAAAACAAATATCACACACCACCGCAGGGGAAATAATATTTTGCGAGTCCAATCTGCTGACAACTTTTCTGCAGCGTGTCATCACGTCACCACCCGGTTATTATATCGAACCTTTTTTCCGCTTGCCGTTCCATGTTCCGAAATGCGGTTTCATTGGCACGTCTTGTCAAAGCAGAGATCGTGTCCCCTTATTGCGGGATCCTCATCAACACGGGCGTCAGTATTCCAACAGTCCGGTTGGCATGATTCGTTAATAATAGGCAGGTTCCAAGGTCGAGAAGGAGGCGTTCGATATTTACTACCTTTATAAAGGGACTAAGGCCCGTCTGGCTTCTTTACGCCAACCCTTTCCTCAGCCTTTCCAACCTCGAGCACCAGCGCCCAAGGTTTCGATTGTTTCGAGCTTCCCAGTCATGTCCAGTCCCAGCCCTCAAGGTCGATGGGTGCCTTCCTCCGTCACAGAGGTGGATATCACGAAGCTTCAGGCGGCCAGATACCTAACCGCGGAAATCCCCCACAGGCTTCCCGCTCAAGGGCAGGTTATTCCTACTCCCAGATCCAGCGAGATGGTCGTGTTCATCTCCCAGTTCCTCCGAGGGCTAGGGTTCGCTCTCCACCCCTTTGTTTGAGGTCTTATGTTCTATTACGGGCTAGATTTTCATGATCTAACTCCGGACTCCTTCCTTCACGTCTCGGCGTTCATTATCACGTGCGAAGCTTTCCTCTGCATTCCCCCACACTTTGGCTTGTGGCTTAATACCTTTAATGTGAAGCCGAAGGTATTCGATGGGGAACGAGCAGAGTGCGGTGGTGCTACAGTGGGCAAACTTATCAATGCTCCTTGGCTAAAAGGATCCTTCACAGAATCTTCCGATTTATGGCAGTGGGAGTGGTTTTACATCACTGACCCCCGTGGTACCAAGTGGACAGCTACACATGCGTTCTGATCTGGCTCTCCAATTCAGCTCGCATCATGGGTCAATAAGGGGTTGGACTGGGGATCAACCAACGAAGTGCAGACTCTACAGAGCCGCATCCGGAGTCTCCTTGAGAAGAACATCGAACTTATCGACGTGGTTCAAGTAATGCTAGTCCGCCGGGTCCTCCCGTGCCAAAGACGCCCCCTCCGTATGTGGGAGTTTAATCCAGAAGGACCACGAACCCTTGACACTTCTTGATGCGGCCTTACGAGAGGAATGTGGAAGTTATTTTTCGGGAAACGAAAACAGTGGCCGGATACTACAGAGGACGTCGGCCTCGACTGCAACATTTAGCGACAAGTCGAGCCTTATGGACTGTGACATTTCCGTCCATATCAGTTTTCTTCTTAAAGATCCACTTGCACTCAATGGCACGAACGCCATCTGGCAGATCAACCAAGTTCCAAACTTGGTTGTCATCAATGGACTTCAATTCGGATCTCATGGCCTAAAGCCATAAGTCGGATTCAGGGCTCTCCATCGCTTCCGCATACGTAGTCGGCTCGTTGTTCTCCAAGAACGACACATTACAGTCACGCAAATTGCGTAACCTTTCTGACCTCCGTGGAACCAGTGTCGACTCCACTACGGGTTCCCTGACTAACTCCGGTGTGATAGTATCACCTACCGGAACATCCCCGTGTGGTTCTTGAATTTCTTCTAGTCGGACCGTCCTCCCACTAGCCTTCCGATTGAGAAACTCTTTCTGAAGGAAAACTCCATGTCGAGCGACAAACACTTTGCCCTCTTCACAGTTGTAGAAGTAATATCCCAAGGTTTCCCTTGGATATCCCACAAATATGCACTTTTCTGATTTGGGTGTGAGCTTATCCGACTGGAGTCGCTTGACATATGTTTCACATCCCCAAATTTTCAGAAAAAGACAAATTGTGACTCTTCGCAGTCCATATCTCATATTGTGTCTTATCTACAGACTTAGATGGTACCCTGTTTAGTGTGAAAGCTGCAATTTCTAGAGCGTATCCCCAAAATGACAAGGGTAAATCCGACTGACTCATCATTGATCGGACCATGTCCAACAGGGTCCGATTCCTCCGTTCCGACATGCCATTTCTCTGTGGCGTACCCTGAGGAGTCAGTTGTGGAACTATTCCACGACTCTTTAGTTGATCATCAAACTCCTAGATCATATACTCACCGCCATGATCAGATCGTAGAAGTTTGATTTTCTTCCTGAGTTGATTTTCCACTTCGTTCTGAAACTCCTTGAACTTTTCAAAAGTTTCTGACATGTGCCTCATCAAGTAGACATATCCATATCTACCCAAGTCGTCCGTAAAAGTCACGAAGTATTGGAAACCACCTCTGGCTGTCGTGCTCATTGGTCCACATACATCACTATGTATAAGTTCCAACAGCTTGGACGCCCTCTCGCAACTCTTTGCAAAAGGAGTCTTAGTCATCTTACCGAGTAGGCAAGACTCGCATGTCTCGAATGATTCAAACTCAAACGAAGTTAGAATTCCATCATCATGGAGCTTCTTCATGCGCTTTTGACTAATGTGTCCTAGTCGACAATGCCAGATGTATGTCGGATTTATCTCATTAGGCTTATGCCTCTTGACATTTATGTTATAGACTGATTCACCTTCAAGATCTAGGATAAATTACCTATTCACAACGGGTGCAAAGCCATGAAACAGATTATTCAAGTAAATAGAACAACCATTGTCCTTAATACTGAATTCATAACCTTGTCTCATCAAACATGAGGACGAAATAATGTTTCGACTCAAACCAGGAACATAATAACAATTATCAAGTTCCATTACAAATCCTGAAGATAAATTAAGTTGCATAGTGGTGACGGCCAATGCGGCAACTCTTGCTTTATTCCCGATGCGTATGTCGACTTCTCTTGCGATATTTCTAGTTCTGCTTAGCCCCTACATCGAGTTGCATATGTTGTCGGATTTCTGGTTCCGGCAGACCCTCTAGGTTCGAACTCTGGGGTGCACGCGGAGATCTCACCTCCTACCTACCTACACCTCGTCGCCTCGCAAGGATCTAAACTACACAAAGAGCAACACAAGAGACACAAGGTTTATTCTGGTTCGGGCCACCATTGTGATGTAATACCCTACTCCAGTGTGAGGTGTGGTGGATTGCCTCAGGGGCTGATGATGAACACTACAAGGTAGAACATCCTCGCGAGGGTCTGTTCTTGGACGGTGCGACGAACTGCTAGGGGGAGTTCGGTCGCTTCTCTCTCTCCTTAGATGCCTCTCTCTTGTGGATGGCTAGCCCTATTTATAGGCAGAGGCCCTGGGCCTCTTCCCAAATATTGAGCTGGAAGGGCGCCAACAATTGGCCATTTTGAAGGGGAACATCTAGTACACTTATCTTGACTAAAGTTGGTCCTCGCCTGCCAAAGCCTCTGATGATGACGCCGGCTTGGGCTCCACGATGACCTCCTTCCCGCCGTTATGTTGGTCTTGGTCTTGTTGCACCGAAATGGTTGCCTTTGCTTGATGCTCTCGCCTGCGCTTGCCTCCTTTGCACCAAAGAGGAAAAGAGGACACTGCGCGGGCTGGCGCCTCACCGGTGCCCTTGGTCGTAATGTCTTGCGTCATGGGCGCCTCGTGAGGTACCCCGCCTTGATCTCTCCGCCTCCTCGCGAGCCAGCCTGACGAGGCCTTGCCTGAGGAAGCTTCCTGTCGTCCGCCCCGCGAGGCTTGGCCCCTCGCGAGGGTCTTGAGCTTGTGTTGATGAAGATGGGCCGTGCTGGGCCTCCCCATGAGCCACGCCTTGCTGGCCAGCAGGCAAGTCTGGGTACCCCGTTCCCAGAACGCCGACAGTAGCCCCCGGGCCCAAGGCGCGCCTAGACTTGGCTTAGCAGAGAAGCGAAGGGGCAAGTGCGAAGCGCCGCGGGCCCTAACAGCCTGCGGCCTCGGGCGCCGCGTGGCGGTTGATTGGACGTGGGCGTCCCTGTTCCCCCATACCTCCTTATTTTGCGCCCAGCTAGGTGGACCCTTGGTTGCACACAGTCATCCCTCTTCTCGCCGCTCGAGCGTCTCCTGCTCTTCCTCCTCTCGAGCTCAAGTCTCCGTCTCCAATCCAATCTCGAATCCTCCCCCTTCCTGTCGCCATGGCCCCGACGAAGAAGGGGAAAGGGAAAAAGCATGTGCCTCCGCCCCGCTCGTCGTCGCCGACGGCTCCTGCTGTTGATCGGTCGATCATACTCAACCGAGAAGGCTTGGACAAGGTCAGTTCTGCCCTCGCCACCATCTTCAACGAGTGCGGGAGGATGACGGTCTGTCCCGCGTCTCACTTCTCCATTGATGTAATAGTCACCGGCGTCCGGTTACCGACGCCTGTGGGCGGGACTAGTTCCCCATTTCCAATTTCTTCAACGCTGTGCTTTCCCATTACCAGATCCACATGATGCATTTGGGTCCCGAATCCATTACTCTTCTTGCCGTTTTCGCTTTTGTCTGTGAGGCGATGATGGGCATTCCTCCCTCAGTTGCCTTGCTGCGCCACTTCTTCTCTTTGAGCCTCAGCGACCCCACCAAATGCTCGGGGTGCGTGAGCTTCATTGCCGCACCAGAAACAGCGGCTTCAGGGATTGATTTTAGCCTTCCTCCGCTCGCGCCTGGGTTCTGCGAGCGGTGGCTATATGTGGATGTCGGGGTGCCCAGCCCCCTGCTTTCGGAGCCAACATTGCCCGCTATCCCCAATTCGGGCTGGGGCCAGGAGACGCTCACGAGCCCCCGACTCGTCTTCGTCTGCATCGTCACAGCATTTTGAGGGCGCTCGGCGTGACGGCGCCCAAGGTGGTGAATGAGTTCCTCCTATGCTGCATTGCCCCTCTCCAGCGCCATTCCCACCGGATGTGGGCCTTCGGCGGGCGTGAAGACCGCATGAGGCTCTAGGAGGAGGACCTGACGCCTCAAGTGCTGAGGAAGGTTCTCATGATCCTGACTGGGGACCCTTATCCTGGCAGCATCCGGCAAGGGGGTGCTCTGCTGTACCTTTGCTCGAATAGGGGTGATTTCGTGAAGCAGATGCCCAGCTTCGATGAATGGGGGATGCGCCCTGCAGGTCTCATGAGACCACGTGAGAACCCAGTTGTGGTGGTTGCCCTTCCAGTTGCCCGCGGTGGTCCTTCCTCGAGTGGCGGAGTAGGGAGGCAAGGGCCGCCGGGGGCTGAGGGGGCCTCCGCCGGGATGACGACACCATGCGGCACTCCTGGGGCGGCAACTTCCATGGCCCACCCTACGGCGGCTGAAGGCGTTGAGCCGCGACCCGCGGCTCCCGTGGCAGAGGCCCCTGAGGCCCCGGCCACCCTTCTTGGTGAGGCGACTGGCGGCGTGCTCCAGGACGACGCCCCTGACGCTGGTCACTTTGGTGCTTCTTCCTCATCACAGGCTGACCCCTGCGCCGAGCTCCTGGGCCGCTTCCGCGTGGACTTTGAGGCTCTCGGAAGAGAAAGGAGGCCTTGGGTGATGATTACCCTTGCCGCTCTTTGAGCAGGAAGTATTTCGCCATTGATGAGTAAGCCTTCCCCTTTCTTAGCTCCTTATTTTCTCGTTGCTTCAGCTGATCCTCGCTCTGCAGGGCCCTTCCTGCCGAGCTCACGGAGATGGCTGAGGAGCCATCCCCCCAGGCCTCGCCCTCTCCACCATCCCCGAGCAGTCCAAGCTCAAGCACTGCCCTTGTCATGAGGCCGGTTGGAGAGGTGAGCCGTCCTGTGATGCATCACGGTTCTGCGCACCTCGCGACCCTCCTTCGCAAGCCTTCCCGGGGTATAGCCAGCCTGCCTTGGGCTCTTCGACTGATCACGGATGGCGATTAGCTGAGGTCGGCCCTGCGTTCTTCATTTGGGAATGAGCCGGCTCCAGGCCGGGCTTCTAGCGAGGCGCGCCCGGCCATCGCGAGGGCGCCAGCCCCCGCCCAGGGGAGTGCTGATTCGTGGCCCCAGCGCTGGCCCAGGGGCGGAGGACGACGCAGAAGAGCGATGCTTCAGCGCCGGGCGCCGCGCCCTTCGCCAAGGGTTTCTCGGGAGGCGGCGCCTTGATGAGCCAGCTTGGGGTAGAGCTTGCTGACGAAGACGCGCGCCTTGAAGCTGAGGGCATGCGCCTAGCTGAAGAGAGGCGCAAGCTGAAGGGGGCCGTTTCCCTTGCGTGCCACCAGTGTGACCTCGACAATGAGAAAGCCGAGGTGTCGCTGGCGGCTTCTCGGGAGGCCCGTTCCCGGGCCGTCGAGGAGGCCCGGGAGGCTGACCGGCGGTGTGAGGCGGCGGAGGAGCGGGTGCGGGAGCTCCAGGCCTGGAGCAATTCCCTGGAGCAGCAGGTGGAGCTGCATGAGACGGCCCTTGCATCGACGAAGGGGGTTCGGTCGACCAGACGGAGCTCCAGAGACGTGAGGAGGCACTGACGCTGGAAGCTGCCGAGCGCGCCCGCGATCTTGAGCAGCTGGAAACGAGGGAGCGCTTGGTGGCACAGGCGGAGGACGATGTCGCTGCGCGGGAGGCCCGAGTCCTGGAAGAGGTTGATCGCCGGGTTGCGGCGGCCCGCTCGAACCTCGAGCGCGAGTTCGAGGAGAGGCTGGGGTTGATCAGGGCCGAAGCGGAAGGCAGGACCGCCACCCTGAGGGCCAAGCTGGATGAAGTGGCGCGGCGGGCTGATGCTTCCCGGGCCGCCCTTGGCGTGGCACAGGAGGAGCTGACTTCCTCCCGCGCCGAGGTGCTTCTTTTACATCAGCGGGTGGACGCGGAAGAGGCCGTTGCGCGGCGGAACGAGGATGAGATACGCCAGCGGCAGATCCTGGAGCACGAGCATGGCCCTATGCTCCGCACGCTCCGGGAAAGAGCTAAGACGGCCTTGGGCAACGTCTGTGAGGCGGCCGTTAGCGAGCCTCATGCAGTTAACTATGCTGGTAACCTCAAGTTCTTCACTGATGTGGTGGCCTTGTTGGAGGTGCGGTCGGGCGAGCCAACAGGTTGGTGGAGGAGAGGAGCGCGCCACCGCTCAGCGCGCCTTTTCTCGCGTCTTGACCATCTTGAACATGGATCCCAACTTCGACTTTGATGCCGCCATCGCCCCGGTACCCCAGGCCATCCGGGATGACCTGGCGCATTGGGTGGAAGATAACGTGGATGCCCTTTGTCAGGGCCTTCGCTACTGACAACGACGACGTGGTCGTGGCTGCTAATGAAGGCGGCGTGGCGAACGGCCCTGACGGCGCTGACGGTGACGCGGAGGGCGATGGTGAGGCCAGCGACGCCAGCGACGATTCAGGAGGTGCCCTTGAGGATGCATTGGGGGATTTATCCGACTGACCGCGTGTTGTTCCTGCTTTCTTACCTACTTGTGAGATAGAGTTCGGGCTTTGCCTTGAAGGTTGTAAGAGCATTTTGGGAGGGGGAGCCCCTCGTGTAAAAACTTGCAGTTAGCATATTAGTGGATGCGATATCGCCCGTACGCCTGCACCAAGTGGCTGGCCTTGCGACGAGCCGGCTGGCTTGTTTACCTTTGACCCGCGTGGGCCCCGAGATAGCCTGCGGAGGGCTGTGGTGTTCTGAGTGCTTCCTGAACGAGCCCATTGAACCTGTGATGAGAACCTCCTGAGAGGGCGCGGTGATGGCAGTCCGGGCTGCACGCATGCTAGGCCTGGCCCGGCTCGCGAGGGGCTCACGAGGGGAGGCAGCTGAGGCAAAGTGGTAACCAGAACGCGAGAGATTGCTCGAACAAGACTAAACACCCCTTCCCTGAACACACACAAATCTCAAGCTCAAATCCAACTTAAATCCAAAGCGGGAAAGCGACAGCCAAGGGAAAAGCAAGAAAAGCGAAAAGCGGCATCCAGGCACCTAGTCTAGTCTTGGGCGTCTTCTCACCGGTAGCAGAGCTAAGTGTCACTTGGGCGTGGGAGGGAGCCCCATGGCACGAGGCCGGTGCTCCTGAGACTCGGCGTGTACAGCCCCACGCATTATTACGTGAGAGTGTCACGCAGGCGAGCTTCACAGACCTTTGGGCCTTCTTCCTGTACGGGCCTTGCTTCATATCGCCAGACGAGGGCCCGCCTTGCGCCACAATCTAGTGCCATTGACGGCGGCGGAGATCGGTGGCGCCGCCGATGGGGTAGAGCGGTGTGATGGTTCCCAAGCGACCACGGGTCCTCTCTGCCAGGTAGGCCTGAGGCACCTCCCGGCAGAGGGCCTACCTCCTGAGGACGCCTTGCTCCGAACGCCGAGGTGGTGATGCCGGATCTAGGCCCCTCTCCTGCAGCCCCCGGCACCCTCCTCCTGAGGGGTAGGAAACTGTGGGATTGGGGCAGCCGTCCGCTGCGACGACCTGTACCTCCTGCGATCCATGGTTAGCGTATGCCTGCTCCTGAGGAATTAGCGGTACCCGATAATCATTGCCTCCAGCGCGGTCGACGGGGCTTTCCCGAGGCTCCTGGAAGAGCTCAGCTTAGGGTGCCTCGTCCCCCCAGCTTGGGCCGAGGAGCCAGCCATGTTCGTCCTCCTACGCGTGCCCTTGATCCATCATATGGGGCACGTACTCTTCCGGGGCCGCCACCCCGAATGCTTCACCGTAGTGCCCCGTGTGGCATGCAGCCCTGCTTGAGGCGCCCACCTGGGGGTGGTAGCGCGGCGGCCCACCGGGGCCGTGGGCTGTGGCGAGTCCTCCTTCGCTGGCCAGGGGCGGAGGTAGCGCCGCTGTTAGCCCGGTGCTGACGGCCTGGTTGGCATTGGAGTGGCCTTGGAGTCCGCTTGGAGCTGCGCAGGCATGCGTGGGGCCTCCGCATGGCCCGCCTTGGACCTGAGGTGGCAGCTGGGTGCAGAAGGGGTGAGCCCTCGATGCGGCGAAGCCCAGAAGCTCTGCCACCCGCTCCAGCAGCCTGCATTGCAGTAGCTCTCGGGCCACCGTGAGCGCGGCCCTTGAGTTCGCCTGCTCCCGTCGGGTGTACGGCACCGTGGCCGCGGCGTGGTTCGAGGCCCTCGCCGCCGACCGCGCCTGCCGCGGCGTGAGAGCCGACGTTGCCTGACCGCGTCGCCCGCCGCCCGCAGCGCCCTGCGGACCGCGGGCTGCCTGGGGCATGGGGTTGATGTCGCCCGAGGTAAGCGGCTCCGCGTGGGTGGGCCAGGCCGCCCAGGGATCAGGGTTGCCCGTTGGGTCGCCGGACATGATGATGACGATGCGACGGGGCGCGAGGCGGCAGAAGGCGGATTCCGGCGCACCCCTACCTGGCGCGCCAAATGTCGGATTTCGGGTTCCGGCAGACCCTCTAGGTTCGAACTCGGGGGTGCACGCGGAGATCTCACCTCCTACCTACCTACACCTCGTCGCCTCGCAAGGATCTAAACTACACAAAGAGCAACACAAGGGACACAAGGTTTATAGTGGTTCGGGCCACCATTGTGGTGTAATACCCTACTCCATTGTGTGGTGTGGTGGATTGCCTCAAGGGCTGATGATGAACAGTACAAGGTAGAACAGCCTCGCGAGGGTCTGTTCTTGGCGATCTGACGAACTGCTAGGGGAGTTCGCCGCTTCTCTCTCTCCTTAGATGCCTCTCTCTTGTGGATGGCTAGCCCTATTTATAGGCAGAGGCCTGGGCCTCTTCCCAAATATTAATGGGAAGGCGCCAACAATTGGCCAATTTGAAGGGAACATCTAGTACACTTATCCCGACTAAAGTTGGTCCTCGCTTTGCCAAAGGCTCTGACGATAGCGCTTGGCTTGGGCTCCATGATGACCTCCTTCCCGCCGTTGTGTTGGTCTTGGTCTTGTTGCACCGAAATGGTTGCCTTTGCTTGATGCTCTCGCCTGCGCTTGCCTCCTTTGCACCAAAGAGGAAAAGAGGACACTGCGCGGGCTGGCGCCCGCCTGGTGCCCTTGGTCGTCATGGCTTGCGTCATTGGCACCTCGTGAGGTACCCCGCCTTGATCTCTCCGCCTCCTCGCGAGCCAGCCTGACGAGGCCTTTCTTGAGGAAGCTTCCTGTTGTCCGCCCATGAATCTGGCCTCGCGAGGTCTTGAGCTTGTCTTGATGAAGATGGGACGTCTTGGGCCACCCCTTGAGCCACGCCGCAGGCATGAGCGAGCAAGTCTGGGTACCCCATTCCCGAGCAGCGATATATGTGAAAAACCGATCCGGTATCATATACCCAAGAGCTACTAGAAACATTAGCAAGATAAATGTCTATAACATATACAACAAGTGTACCTGAAGAAGAAGGCATACTTCCAGTCTTCTTGCCCGGGCATTTCTTCTGCGGGGCGTCCCGTCAGCATACCTACAGATATAACTCTATTAACTGGTTTCTTCGCTGAACTCTATAAAGGTTCGTTCAAGCACTTACTAAAAATGCCGCGTCGAAGCCTCTTATTCTCCTTTGCAGAGTCAGCAAGCTGGGCCCGAACATATTTCAGTTCAACACCCAGCCAGATATTGGCATCTTGGAGATCATTCTTCTCCCGCCTAACCTGCTTAAGCACACGCTCACCAGCCTTTAACTGTCGTTGAGCATGTTGCTTATCCCCTCGTACGATCTCCGAATTCACTCCGGGGTCATCTGCAACATCTATTTGTTAGGTTTGCATGCATGCCGCATACTAACCGGTACATGTCATTATTTTTGATAGAGACAAGTGTTACCAGAGGGGGCCTTCTCGGACTCCTTCATTGCGGCAACTGCGGCCCGTAGCTAGGCTTTGCACTCTTCCATCTCTCGAGACAACTGGGTATTCCTCTCCGTAAGAACCTGCACAAATAATGATCCTTAAATTAGTTGTGTCAACTGTTTCAAGTCTCAGGGGCTACTGATATACATAATTATCAGATTTTATTACCCGTATATCCTTTACATACTGGTCCGTGGCTCTGGCAAGACCATTTTCAGCAGCTCGGATGTACGCGTCTCCTGAGTTGAAGGCGTAGAATGCCTCTTGGGAGAAACAAGCATCGCGGAGTACGGCCCGACGACGCATGTGATTCATGGCACTCTCCACTTTGAAATTCGTAGCGGACAGCCTATCCGCATCCTCTACAGGAGGAACATCCGGTGTTGGCCCCATGTTAGCGTCCACCTCTAAGTCTGGCTCTAGAGCCCGGCTGGTGGAGGCGTGGCCGGCAACCTCTCCGGATATAGTCCGGCGAGCGTTTTTCCTACCAGGAAACATGGACATTATTATATTCTAAAAGACGATAACCACGAAGCGGGGTTCTTTTTCATACCTCTGCGACGGCGTCTCAGTCCTGGCCGCCTTCCTTTTAAGCCTACCCGGCTTCGGTGCCCGTCATTGGTGAGTCACTGTAGGTTCGGCATGGCGTCCCGAGGGCCTTCCCTGTAAGACGCCATATGTGTGCGGTAGGTGAAGTGTAGAAAAAGGGATCCTTCTCGAAAGTTGGGACTCCGGTTTTACATACATGCGATGCTGGGAGTAGTCCAGGATAATCGGCTATGATGGCCACCAGGGCACCGTCGCAGCTTAATTGATAGAACATCCTGTCAATGAGCTCCACAAATGTGTCCGGATCTTCTTCGAGTCCGGGGTTGAGGGCCCGGTCAGGATCCTCTGGTTGTGGAGGCGGGCTGTGGACCTCCCTCACATCTTTTCGCAGTTCCTGCTATGAAATGGCAAGGTAAATACTTATGACGAAGAATACGGGAAGGTTTGGAGTAAAAAGTAGCAGCTCACCCAGCTTGGGGGGTTGTACATGGAGAATCCATCCCGTGGCTTAATGCGGATGAACTCCTCTTCCTCTCCTTTATATAAATCAGACAGTATCTTCACTAGAGCAGCAATGGAGTCCGGTCCCTTACGACCGCAGCGGGTAGCATCGTCTTCTCCATTGAAGTGCCACATGGTTTGTTCCCTATATTGAAGTGGCTGCACCCTCCGCATTATACATATTGACATAACCTCGATTATTGTCAATCCTGATTGGGCCATCGTCTTTATCCGGCCCATCAGGTAAAGGACTTCTCCATTATCTTCCTCCTGGGAGCTCCGAGGGCACCAGCTGCGGCGTTTCTTCAAGGGAGCATTGTCGAACTCAGGGAGGCCCCTCCGAATAGGTTCCGAAAGGGGGACGTCCTCCATATAAAACCACTCCGAAGGCCAGTCTTCGGATGTCTTCTTCGGAGTACCGGACAGGTATCCGGTCCCGGCGATGCGCCATATCTCGGCTCCGCCCACTTGATATATTGACCCCTCCTGTGTACGGGGTACGAGGCAGAATAGCCTCTTCCATAGCTCGAAATGAGCCTCACAGCCCAAAAACAGCTCGCAAAGGGCGACATAGCCAGCGATGTGTAATATGGAGGCGGGAGTAAAGTTATGCAGTTGGAGGCCGTAGAACTCTAGGAGCCCACGGAGGAAAGGATGGATTGGAAATCCGAGCCCCCTTAATAAGTAAGGGACGAGGCATACCCTCTCCCCCATGGATGGGTTGGGAAAGCTCTACGCTTGCTCCCGGTCGTTGTAAGTGGCCAGTCCGGCTCGAATGGGGACCATATACGCCGGAGGGAGAAATCCCTGGGTCTGTAACTCTACTAATTGGCTGTGGGGGACGGAACACTTCTTCCAATTGCTTGGCTTAGGGCTACGGGAGCGAGAGGCGGAGCCGCGATGGCCGTCCATGATGAGATGGACTTTTCCAGGCGCGCTCCGATGGATACTCGTTGTGGGAGGATGGTGTGATCTGGATCTGAGGATCCCCGTCTCTTTAAATAGATGATTTACTTACATGGTTAGGGTGGCAAGTGTAAAAATGCCCCGACTTCTCGCATTTACTCAACACGTGGAGGATAGCCATTATTAGGCGTACAAGCCGAGGAGTGCAATATTGATGGGAAGCCGGACACGACTTAACAGGTATTCGGAATCTGGAGAAGAACCCGCCTTGCAATGCCGAAGACAATCTGCGCGCCAGACTCATCGTCATTGAAGCCTGGTTTGGGGGCTACTGAGGGAGTCCTGGATTAGGGGGTCCTTGGACAGCCGGACTATATCCTTTGGCGGACTGTTGGACTATGAAGATACAAGATTGAAGATTTCGTCCCGTGTCCGGGTGGGACTCTCCTTGGCGTGGAAGGCAAGCTTGGCAATTCGGATCTGTAAATCTCCTCCCTTGTAACCGACTCTGTGTAACCCTAGCCCCCCTTCGGTGTCTATATAAACCGGATGATTTAGTCCTTAGTACAATAACAATCATAATCATAGGCTAGCTTCTAGGGTTTAGCCTCTACGATCTCGTGGTAGATCAACTGTTGTAATACTCATATCATCAAGATCAATCAAGCAGGAAGTAGGGTATTACCTCCATCGAGAGGGCCCGAACCTGGGTAAACATTGTGTCCCCCGCCTCCTGTTACCATCCGCCTTAGACGCACAGTTTGGGACCCCCTACCCGAGATCCGCCGGTTTTGACACCGACACTTCTGCTAACTAAACCTGGGCGACCAATCACTGTTGCTGCTTACCGAAGCCGACCGAGCCCCCGTGCGAGACATAGCCAGCTGGTGTTGGGTTGCCTCTCGATGAATAGTGATCGTTGCTACCGTGTGCGCAGTACATATAACGAGTTTAGACATGGTGGGTCGAGCCGGTTGGTTGGCTGTGGATGAACATGTCCTGGTGGGGGTTGGATGAACATGATCCCATGGTAGTTGGTCGTTGCCGCAGGATGAACATGACCCTTAGGAGGCCGCCACACCCCAGTGGGTTGGGGGTGGATGAACATGAACCCGTGGAGGCTCTATGAACGGTAGTCGGTGGAGCCTGAAGGACGACATTGGATGAAAAGTACCCCGTGGAGGATGGAGCTAGAGGTAGTTGACGGTGGATGCATAGTAGCCCGTGGAGCCCCGTTCTGCGATACGCCAAACCCCTCCCAATGAATATGACCCCATCTTGACCGTTGGCGCTCCAACAGTAGTACATTTCCTCTGTTTTGCATTATGCCACTCTCCTCCAAATCAACAGGACCCTGTTCGACCGTAGGCACTCGAACAGAAGTTTGTTTCCTCCGTTTTGCGGTACGCCAGACCCTTCCCGATGAACAGGACCCCCTTTCGACCGTACGTGGTCTAATAGAAGGCCGTTTCCTCCCATTCCATGGTTGACCAGTAGCCCATTTGCTGGGAGGGCGAACCTATAGAAAGCAGCACTTGATTTTTCATGAAGGCCCAAAAACAACGCAGTACTATGTTTGTTTTGCGGCCAAAAACCTTACAATGGGGGTTGAGCGGGGAGGGGGGAGAGAGAGAAAAAAAGATAAAAAAGAGCCGATGCGCCGTTGCTACCCTAACAGGTAGGTGCAATTCTTCTCGTGAAGAAGGTGTGCCGTTGACAATCGCACGTCACAATCCTACAGTAGACATTCTAACAAGTTCAAACATAAGTACAACAGAAAGGTAAACATTCGTATCAAACTCAGGTTCATATATCACGTTCATATTCATAGACAAAACTAATAATCAACAACTCAAAAGATTCAGATATACACATGTTCAGCATGTCTATGCATCCAAATGATTGATAGATCACAAGACTATTCGTAGCTAACATTCACAAAAAGATTCAAATATACACAAGTTCAACATGTTTATGCATCGAAATGATTGAGAGATCACAACCAATATCATCGATGGACAAACTTTAATTACCTAGTGTACAGACTGGTAAATGTTGTTCACTCGGTTGTACTTCTTGCTAAAATTAATGCTTGTACGAGCAAACTTTTTAGTACATAAGAGGCAGCACATACCATATGAGCTTTGCTGTAGGTTTATCCCTGAGATAGTGGCCTCAATGCCATGAGAGGTTTGAGCAACTTGGCCACTACTTTCATCCAACTAGTTTACTCGCTCATCTTGCTCCTGTATCTCTCCAAAATTCTACATCGCAGACAAGAAAGGAGGCGGTCAAAAAAATGAACCACCCAATTTTTTTGTGCGGATCAACTGAATGGTGCATCCCTTGCGCGGATCAATATATGCGTCAACCAACTTGTCTGAAATCTTTAGACTCCATGCCATCCAGTTCACTACCAGCATACGTGGCAATAACCAAAAGGCACAAGTTGGGACCAAAGACTAGACTACATTTTTCTTGGCTATGCGCCAAGAAATATTGTTGGCGTTCACTCTGGCACTTCTTCTTGTCAACATCGATGCATGTCTGGGTGAATTTTGGAGTACATAGCAACAACATAAGTATTTGTCAATCTGATATTTTTTTGCAGTTCTACTGAAATTGCCAAGTTTAATGATTTGTATGCGACTTCATGCTTCAAGTTACTCCCTTATGAAATGTAGGGTTGGCATCGCTCTTGTTTACTAGTGGTGAGGTTATATCAAAAGATTATCAAGAACTTCCTGTAGAGTGAAAGCACTGGCTGGGATACAATTCATTGTATACTCTTGTGCAGTTCCACTAAAATGTACTATTGGCACAACATGATCCCTCTTTGCACAAGTAGGAACAAGGTGAAACCTTCATTAGCTTAGTGAGGGAGGATATAAAGACATTAGCATATTACTTTAACAGTAACATCAAATTCATGATGAAAATACAGTAGCAAAACATTTCCTCATTCAACCAGTGGAAATAAATTGACATGCAAAACAATAGCATTAATATCTCATGAGACTACCAAGATCCACTCCATATTCCACAACATGGTCCACCTCCACAGACACACATACACATGTACATGATTCACCATAGGGTGCTATTAAAGATATGTTTAACTCCGACAGGACAATTAGGCAGTGACTAATAAGTGTTGCTTAAGTACTCCTAATTGATTAAGTGACCTTGTTGGATAGACAGCAGAAGTGGAAGGGCTTCTGGAGGATTGTCTCACATGTAAGGGAGACGTTGCCAGATCCCTTGAATGTCCTCGACTAAGGCCTCGGCTTCAGGAACATCACCTTGGCACTGTTGATCATGTAGAGCTGTGTCACAAATGCATCCAGAATCCAGTTAATTAGTATGATGCGTCGTCAAGCCAAGTACTACTATGCTATGTAATACAAGTGCATTTCTTCAAGTAAATTAATAGTAATAGCAACACAGCAATACAATACCACTAGCAAGATGTCAGGATAACATAGGACAGTACTAGCGTGTGATCTTCTTCATTTCCTTCTTCTTCTTCTTCTTATTCGTCATCCTCTTCTTTCTATGTTTATCTTTCTCCTCCCCAATTGGTGAAACCAAGTACATGATTGGCCTTCTATGTCAGATTTGGTTTGGTTAGTGAGGGAGTACAAGTATACTAGTAAAAAATAGCATTATTTTCCCATGGTAGTTGCCAAATATGGAGGATGAATATTGGAATACAGATCTCCTTTTGTGCAGTTCCACCAAAATGAACCAACGGTTCTGGTGTGAAATTCTAGTTAAACTACACAAAACTCACTTCTTTTAAGAAGTGTTTTGTGCAGTGCACCAAAAGGTCACAATAGAAATGAGGTGAAATGGATATCCTTGTTTGCAAAAAAAGCTATAGAGGAAACAGTCAGAGTCTCAAACAATTACCAGCAAAAACAATAGGTTAAACTTCTCATGACTTATAATAGTGGCATGGCTTCATTTTACCAGGGGTATTAGATTAAGAACAGCTAAATATTTGTTATAAGGGCATGGGACAGTGGGTGTACCAGCAGTCCAGCACCATGTACCTAAACCGGGGCATAAAGTGGTGATTCACAGTTTGTTGCCCCGAGAAACAAACATTCAAGCAACATATCTGGGTTGGTCCCATTTTTTGTTCAATTTAGCCACCTATTCATATGTGTGGATAGAAAATCTAGTCCTGGTCATACCGCTGTGTATAGCGTTTCCCCCATATTTCCCTTTTCGACCAAGAGACCAGTTGGATGGCTAGTCTGTACTACTTTCACCCCCTTCCTTCCTGTTTGTACCAAGTCTGATGTGCGCACTAACTTTCACCCTTTATTTCATGTTTGAACCAAGTACAAGATTCGACTCCATGAAGTAGCTCTAACAATAGAAAAAAATAGGTGGCGTTGGACCATCAGATCAAGCCTAGCTACGAGGGGGGCTGAGAGGTAGAAAATGATGCACATGCAGTGATGTAGCGAGCGGGGGAAGTAAAGCTAGGCATATTTCGAAGGAAGGTATACCTGAAGGTCTCGGGGTCTGGCAACATGGGCGGCGGGAGGCCGAACCCGCCCACACTAAGGCAGCGATGAAGGAATCGGGGGACCTCCCGCGCCGGTTCTCGGCCATATATAACGGTGCGGCCGGTAGTGGGTCTCCTCTCTCGCCGTCGACGACGGCCTAAACGATGCCCTCCTCTTCCCCGATGGAGAGGATGCGTCCGGATATGTAACCAGAGGTGAGGATAGAAAGACAGTGTTACCATCGCTATCTTGTTTAGATCTGGAGAGGATGAGAGTGTGTGAATAAAGGAACCATAGCAAGCAACCGCGAAGGCTCCTCCCTATATATATATATATATATATATATATATATATATATATATATATGTATACATATAATGGGGTAGTTTTCTTTTTTCACTCCATCAAAACAATCGTTTAAAATTGTGTACGTGCCAGGTCATAGTTTTTTTGACTTGTTGATTATTTTTTAAGATAGCTACCTGCTTATTCCAAGCGGTGTGCAGTGGTGGATTAACGAGTTGCTCGGTTCGTTAAGTTTGTGCCCGTTAAGCTCGTGCTCGCTAAGACTCGACTCCTTAAGCATGGAAAGATTAACGAGCAAAAAACCCTGCTAGGCTCGGTTGGTTTGAAGCTCATTCAGCCCATGAGCGCTCGTTAACAAATTTGTCACGTAAGATGAAACATGTGTTGTGTTGTTACTAACGAACTTAGAGTGAAACTTGTTAGCTCGTTCTTTAAGCTCGTTAAGAAACTGATGATTGCTTTGTTCATTAAGAAGCGACCCACGAGCATAAGAAGCCGAACTAACGAGGGCTCATTATGCTCGCGAGCTACAAGCTTTTGGTCCAGCCCTATCGGTGTGCCAGGTCGCAGTTTGTATCATTCACGTCTGGTAATAGACCCTCCATTAAGTGAACAACCACCGGCTTGTAAAATTTGCGAACAAGCCCACATCTCAAGTTATCAAAAACGTGGGCTGCACCAACAAGCATTATAATTTATATTTTCTATGTGGGAGTATGATACGTCCATTTTGCATCATGTTTTCTTACTATTATTTATAATGTTTTTATGCATAATAATCCTTTATGGAGTAATTCTAATGAATTTTCTCTCATAATATGCAAGGTTTACACAAACAGGGAGAATACAGGCAACTGGAATTCTGGACCTGAAAAAGCTATGTTAGGATTACCTATTCTGCACATCTCCAAATGAGCTGAAAATTTACGAAGAATTGTTTTGGAATGTATAAAAAATACTGGAGCAAATAACTACTGGAGGGGGCCACCTGGTGACCACAAGCCACCAGGGCGCGCCAAGCCCCCCAGGCACGCCCCGGTGGGTTGTGGCCGGCCGAGCCCTCCTCCGATGCCCATCTTCTGGTACATAAGGTCTTTTGAGATACAAAAAATAAGAGGACTTTCGGGATGGAGCACCGCCGTCTCGAAGCGGAAATTGGGTAGGAGCACTTTTGCGCTCCAGCAGAGCGATTCCGATGAGGGAACTTCCCTCCCGAAGGGGGGAATCAAAGCTATCATCATCACCAACAAGCCTGTCATCTTTGGGAGGCTAATCTCCATCAACATCTTCAACAGCACCATCTCCTCTCAAACCCTAGTTCATCTCTTGTGTTCAATCTTTGTACCGGAATCTCAGATTTGTACCTGTGCATGCTAGTAGTGTTGATTACATCTTGTAGTTGATTACTATATGGTTTATTTGGTGGAAGATTATATGTTCAGATCCATTATGCTATTTAATACCCTCTGATCTTGAGCATGAATATCATTTGTGAGCAGTTACTTTTGTTCTTCAGGTCACGGGGGATGTCATGTTGAAAGTAATCATGTAAACTTGGTATGTATTCGATATTTTGATGATATGAATGTTGAGATTCCCTTAGTGGTGTCAAGTGAATGTCGACTACATGGCACTTCACCATCTTTGGGCCTAAGGGAATGCATTGGGGAATAGTTATTAGATGATGAGTTGCTAGAGTGACAGAAGATTAAACCCTAGTTTATGCGCTACTTTGTAAGGGACTGATTTGGATCGATATCTTTAATGCTATCGTTTGATTTTATCTTAATACTTTTTCTCGTATTTGTGGATGCTTGCGAGGGAGTTAATCATAAGTGGGAGGCTTTTTCAAGTAAGAACAACACCCAAGCACCGGTCCACCCAGATATCAAATTATCAAAGTAGTGAATGCGAATCAAACCAACATGATGAAAGTGACTAGATGAAATTCCACTGTGCCCTCAAGAACGCTTCGCTAATTATAAGAGACCGTTTTGGCTTGTCCTTGGCCATAAAAGGATTGGGCTACCTTGCTGCATTTTATTTACCATTACCGTTACTTGCTTGTTACAAATTATCTTTCTATCTAACTACGTTTTACTGACAATTTTAGTGCTTGCAGAAATTACCTTGTTGAAAACCACTTGTCATTTCCTTCTACTCCTTGTTGGGTTCGACACTCTTACTTATCGAAAGGACAACGATTGATCCCCTATAGTTGTGGATCATCAAGACTTTTTTCTAGTGCGGTTGTCGGGGCGTGAAGCGTTCTTGGTAAGTGGAAATCGGTAAGGAAAAATTTATATTACATGCTGAAATTTATTGTTATATTCATGCCCCCAATCATGAGCTCTCGAGAGAAATTATTATTCAGAATTTTTATGCTTGGCTTTCTCGTGATGATCAATCCATGTTTGATACTTCTTGTACTGGTTATTTCATGAAGAAGACTATTGAATTCAAGTGGGATCTTTTAGAAAGAATTACACGCAACTCTGAAGATTGGGAACTCGACGATGGTAAAGAGTCAAGTATTAAGCTTGAGTTTGATTGTGTTAAATCTTTTATGAATACCAATGCTTTTCACAAGTTTAGCACTAAATATGGACATGACTCTGAGATAGTTGCCTCTTTTTGTGAATCATTTGCTACTCATTTTGATCTCCCTAAGGAGAAGTTGTTTAAATATCATCCCCCTATTAAAGAAGAAATTAAAGAACCGGTTATAGCCACTACAAAAAAATAAACTTCCGTGATAATATGTGTTTGTCATAGTAGGTCACGGTTTTTGTCATGCATGTACATCCATGACGATTTTGTGACAGAACCAAGATAGTCATACTTGTGCTGTCGTAGAAGTGTTCCATGACAATACTAAAATTATCATCACGGAAGTGTCCACTTCCATGACGATAAATACCGCGTCATGGAAGGGTTTCCATCAAGGGCAACACACGTGGCTTCCACCGTAACGGGTCGCCGTTAAGCTATCGGGTTTAGGTTAGCATCAGATAACCCGCTAATAGCCCAAAACAATGGGGATTTTCCACGTGTAAAATTCTCATTGGCCACAGGAACCACATGTCAGCTCGTCACGGGGTTGATGTCGCTTGAAGCTACGTCGGTATTTCCCCAAAGAGGAAGGGATGATGCAGCATTGCGGTGGTAGGTATTTCCCTCAGATATGAAACCAAGGTTATCGAACCAGGAGGAGAACCAAGAAACACTACATAAACAACACCTGCACACATATAACAAATACTCGCAACCCGGCGTGTTAAAGGGGTTGTCAATCCCTTTCGGGGTACGACGCATCAAGTAGGCAAACCGACGTGAGCTAAATTTGTAGTAAATTGATAGATCGAACGCAAAATAAAATAAATAAGGATAAATTGCAGCAAGGTATTTTTGTATTTTTGTTTTAATAGATCTGAAAATAAATGCAAGGAAAAAGTAGATCGCAAAGGCAAATATATGAGAAAGAGACCCGGGGCCGTAGGTTTCACTAGTGGCTTCTCTCGAGAAAAATAGCAAACAGTGGGTGAAAAAAATTGCTGTAGGGCAATTGATAGAACTTCAAATACTCATGACGATATCCAGGCAATGATCATTATATAGGCATCACGTCCAAGATTAGTAGACCGACTCCTGCCTGCATCTACTACTATTACTCCACACATCAACCGCTATCCAGCATGCATCTAGAGTATTAAGTTCATGGAAAAACGGAGTAATGCAATAAGAATGATAACATGATGTAGACAAGATATATCTATGTAGAGATAGACCCAATCATTTTATCCGTAGTAGCAACGATACATACGTGTCGGTTCCCTTTCTGTCACTGGGATCAAGCACCGTAAGATCGAACCCACTGCAAAGCACCTCTTCTCATCGCAAGATAAATAGATCAAGTTGGCCAAACAAAACCCAAACATCGGAGAAAAAATATTACGCTATAAGATTTCATGCATAAAAGAGATCAAAGAAACTCAAATACTTTCTTGGATATAAAAAGATAGACCTGATCATAAACTCAAAGTTCATCGATCCCAACAAACACACCGCAAAAGAGTTACTCCTCATATGGATCTCCAAGAGACCATTGTATTGAGAATTCAGAGAGAGAGAGAGAGAGAGAGAGAGAGAGAGAGGAAGCCATCTAGCTACAAACTACGGACCCGAAGGTCTACAAAGAACTACTCACGCATCATCGGAGAGGCACCAATGGAGGTGGTGAACCCCATCCGAGAAGGTATCTAGATTGGATCTGGTGGTTCTGGACTCTGCGGCGGCTGGATGAATATTTCATCAATGCCTTTAGGGTTTCTGGAATATTGGGGTATTTATATAGCAAAGAGGCGGTCCGGGGGCACCCGAGGTGGGCACAACCCACCAGGGCGCGCCTGGGCCTCCTGGCGTGTCCTGGTGGGTTGTGCCCCCCTTGGGGCACCCCCCAGGCGCAGCCAGGGCCCATTGTGTTCTTTCTGGTCCAAAAAAAATCTCCGTAAAGTTTTGTTGCATTTGGACTCCGTTTGGTATTGATTTCTTGTGATGTAAAAAACATGCAGAAAACAGCAACTGGCACTTGGCACTATGTCAGTAGGTTAGTATAAAAAATGATATAAAATGACTGTAAAATGATTATAAAACATCCAAGATTGATAATATAACAGCATGGAACAATAAAAAATTATAGATACGTTGGAGACGTATCAGGGGTCAGAGAGGCGGCTATGATATGTCGACACGTGCGAGGGCTCAACACTGGCCCATTTATCTTACAAAGTCCGGCCCATTTGACTTGGTCAGAAGCTAGCGGGCCGACCCATGAGAAGCTTGTTAATGGTTCGTTCGCATATAACCCTTTTTATGGCCCGGTAACTCACGGCCCGTTATGGTGTTCCTGAAATTGGCCCCAGAGTGCCATGTTAGCCGTCCACTATAATACCAGCCTGTTTCATTTTCGGCCCATGTATGGCCCATGATGTCTTTTGGCACATAGGAAGTCTTTCTTAACTTCGGCTCCTTTTGTGGCCCGCGGTGACTCTAGCCCATAATAAATAGTAAAGTTCTTTAAACCCATTAACGACCCATGATTCACATGGGACGTTTCCAGCTAGTGTTATTTTTCGGCCTACTAACATCCCATACATTCTTGGGCTCCTTTCCAGCCCTCGATTACTTCCGACCTATTACTGACCTATTCCCCTATGGGCCAAATTCAGCTCGTGGTTAGAATTGGCCCTATTCTGGCATGTTAACCCGTTGTGTCATTTCTAGCCCGTCATGCATTCTGGCCCATTAACGACCCATTATGCCTGTGACAAAATTAAGCCTTTGATGTCTTCCGGCCTATTAACGACTGTTTACCGTGCTGCCCTGATATCAATTACGCCCGTTTATGGCCCATGTCGGCCCATTTATTCGACTCCCTGTAGGAGTACCACTGATTCTATGGCCCGTTGGAGGCCCATTTATCCGACTGCCCATAGGAGGCCCATGGATCCTACATCCCGAAGGAGGCCCATGGTTACCATGGTCCGTATCTGGCCCATGGTTGTTGCGGCCACTAGCAAACCAAGGAAAAAGAAGAGTCAGGAAATAAATAAGCCAGAAACTAATGCTAGGCTATTAAGGCGATTGCACAGATTACATCCACTGGGCATCAAAGTTCGCCACCAGTGCAAATATAGGGAACACCCTACACTATACAAAAATGGCTTACTGTTTTCTTCAGCCGTCCGCTGCCTATTAAGAACAAATTTTGTATCGCAACAGAGCAAATTACAACCATAAATCAAAGGGAAGGTTGGCATAAAAGTTAACAGTCAGGCAGATAAATGCACCACCAGAAGTTCAGAAGCTCAATTCATTTGACTTATTGTTATGTTTTCATGTTGTACTGTCCGATGGAGCACCATAACCTTCACCTTCATTTCTCCTAGGCTCCTGAACAACATATCAAATGTCTGATAGTCTGGTTTCAAAACCATGCATATCTTGACGACATCAAACAATGGTTGTCCTTGTTTCACAAAGGGACTCTATTAGGGAATGGACTTGTGTCTGAAGCGCAGGTATAACATTGTTTTGAGCTTGCATATCTTGATCATAAGGCAGTTTGGACGAGATTTCCTTAACAACAAACCCAGTATTACGCAGGAACGTGCATTTGGCACTGTTAGTGGACATGTACTGACCCACTACAACAAGAGGTGGCAGTTCCACCATTTGTTCCATAGCTTGCTAAAAAGTGAAGAGTTTTTACATTAGTAGTACGAGAACAGAAGATATTAAGGAGGTAGCAAAACCAAACAAAATAGCATTGGTCCATATACAGAACTTATTCTGGTGAACCCATGTAAAATATTAGTTTTATTTTACTGCAAAGTACATAATGAAACCAGGTTCCAAACATATGACCATGTACCATGGCTAATGTATTGTCTATTTCTCCACATTGTATTGCCAGCTAAGGATAAAGAGACAAAGTTTATAATACGGTAAGCATAGTATGACATCATTCATATCACAAAACAACTGAGAATAGACAAACAGGCAATTGTAACATTGTGTAGACAAGTCCAGCACGGAACTAGATTACAGATCAAGATCAAAGGAACATCACTCCTCTCTTTTAAATCTTGTAAGGTGCAATGATACGCTAAGACAATTGTGTATAAAATTGAAAAGAGTAGTAGACATTGGCTGCAAACTGTGCAGTTCAATGCATAAGTCAGAGTAAGTAGTAGTTAAAAGGCACGAGGATTAAGGACTTACAAGAGTGGCTTTGACTGGTGTATTCATGCCCTTCATTTTGCTGGTGTGACAGTCCTTGAAGATTTCCACAACATTTGGTTCTAGTAATTTTTGGTCCTTGCGGGCTTTCCTCTACATTTGGAACAAGTCAATATAGATCTGATAATATGGCACAGTGAAAAGAGTGAAACAATAGCTAGTTACAAGAGCCTCGCAGTGTGCAATATAGCTACGAGATCCTATCGTCTGTTGGAATTTAACTTTGTATGGATGGCCTTTTTCTTTGAACAGTTCACCTAGAATAAGATAGATTTGTGAGGCACATGCATAGATAGGAGTTCAACATGTGATCTGATCACATATATATAACATACTTGATACTTTGGATCAGACCAGTGTTTAACAAGGCCTCTCCAGTCTTCATCTGATATAAATTTTCCACTGGAGATGTTTGGGCAAGTTCACTGTTAGCCTTGCCTTGAAAGTGAGTTTTCCTCAAGTTATACCGATACTATGGCAGAGCAGACTTGAAAACATGGGTGCATGCTTGTCTAGTTGCATCATCTTGTGTAGCGACCCGACCTCAGATGGTCAAGTCTCTGTGCTTCTGTGTCATCCCTGGATCGGTAATGCTGACACACATAGTACTCGAAGGATTTATAACAGAGTAGCAATCACACACTTATTACATCGAATCTCAGACGAGAACTTATTACAATAATACGGCTGAAGGCCATCTAATGCGATAACAGCAGAAGGCTTGGAAGATAAAGTGAGTCCATCAACTCCAACGGCATAACTGAGCTGCACGGCGACGACCTACAATCCTTACTCCTCGTCTGAAAAGTCTGCAACATAATACGTTGCAGCCCGAGAACGGTCAAGACATGGAATATGCTGGCAATGTAACACATAGAGTAATGAAAGAATAAGCTATACTACATGCATATATGGCTGGTGGAAAGCTCTATGGTTACAGTTTTGCAAAAAAGCCAATTTTTCCCTACATCAAAGGAATAAATTTTAATTTAACTATCATGGTGGTTGAAACATCATTGAGAAGGTGTAACCCCAACTCAATGATCCCAATTAAAGTGATTAACAACCCAGCAAAATTAGTTAAGAGTGATGAGATACATGTGAATACTCAAGTACTAGATACTCAGAATTGTCCATAACCGGGGACACGGCTAACCATGATTAGTTTGTACACTCTGCAGAGGTTTGGCGACTTTTCCCCACAAGACTCGATCGCCTCCGTTGGTTTCTCGTGACTGCATGGTGTTTGAGAGACGGATGACCGAGACACGATCTTTCGTAAACATTAACTCTCTACTCCGGATAGATCATACCAAACCTATAAAACCCACTACCGCTGACCTACCTCTTGAGAGCTTCACGTAACTTACTCAACTATGCTAGAGCCCATAATAGCTTGTGGCTGCACACGTAAGTTTCTAGCATGAATAAACTCAGTTCGCTTTGAGCCTGGGTGGCGGTCCATAGGAAGATCACGCGGGTACCCCAGGATTTCCAAGAAAACAGACAACACTGGGTTCCCCAGGTGCCTCAATCCACCGGATGTGTATTTAAGTTGCCACCTTAAAGTAAACCATTAATTTACAATCTCACATCTGTCATGAATATCTCTCAAACCCAAACCACGTCTCACGAGCATAGCATGGCAATATAAGCATAACGTAGAAGTAACTCCCAAGGGTTTGAAAGTAACAGGCAATAGGTTCCTACCTCATCATCTACTTCCCAACCCATAATTTAATGACATCCTAATCATGCAATGTTGGAGGTTGAGCTAATGCATAAAACCGGGTATGAAAAGGTATGATCAAGTGTTACTTGCCTTGTCGACAATCCGTGAATCCTAGAGACTCAGAGTAACACGCTCAGACTCCGGGAATTCTATCGCAAGCAAACAATACATACATAAGTAAACAAGCAAAGATGCACAAGCGAAACTTCAACTGAAAGAGGTTGACCGGAGAGTTCAACTTAAGAACTCCGGTTTGCAAAAAGAATCAAACCAAACGGAAAACGAAACTCAAACGGCGTAGAAAAACAAGGTCCGTTTACTAATCTGAACTAGGGTCAAAGTTTACAGAGATAAAACTTGGTTGAGTTGATTATTCGGAAAGAGGGTTTCGAGATGAAACTCCAGCGCTTGAATCGCCTGATTTCGATAAACGAAATAAAAGATAAACAGGTTTGAAAATTGGATCGTAAATCGCGATCATAACAACCACGGAATAAATCCGATAAAAGAAAAGCGACGAATCGCTAAGCGAGCGAACGCTCGTTAATGTAATCCTAAACAGTGAACGCGTTCGTTAGAACGAACGGGTGAGCAGGCGCTCGCTAAATAAATAAACCGACAAAAATAAACCGATCTATATAAAAAACGATCTAGGGTTTTATATTAAAAAAGCCCGAAGGGTTTTTTTCTTAAAAAAGATAATAAACCGGCGGCGGGGTCGGGTACCTCCGGTGAGGCGCGTCCGGCGGGGCGGGCGGCTCCGGCGGGTTCCGGGGTGGGGCGGGGTCGGCGAGGGCGGCGGCGGCTCGGCGACTGAGGGGCGAGGCGGCGCGAGAGGCGGCGGCGACGACGACGGTCGGGCTCCGGTGGCTTGCCTGCCTCGGCGGCGGCGGGCGGCTTGGGTGGTGGCGGGTGGTGGTGTGGCGGGGCGGGCGGCATATATAGGAGGGCGGGCGGCTTGGGAAGGGGCGCCTGGGGTGGAGTCCGCTTGGACTCGCCCTCGGCGTTCGTGCCCTGCAATGGCGATGGGGAAAGGCGGCGGCGCTCATGGGTCGACTTTGGCTCGGGCCTTGACCCCGATCGCACGGGTCCTTTTTTTAAAACCATACCGAAAAGAAAAATTCCTAGAAAAATAAATAAAATCTAAAAATTCCAAAACAAGTTTTCTCCGTCTAAATAAAATATTTAGAACTAGATGAACTTTTCTTGGCCCCTAAAATGCAACTTTTAAAGCGTGCAAATTTTTCTAGGGCAAATAAAATTCCAAATAAAATCAAATAAAATCCCAAAAATGATTTTAACATTTTTCCTCCGTTATTTCAATTATTTTGGAGAAGTCATATTATCTCCCTCATTTATTTATTTAAATTGAAATAGTTTTCCGGAGAGAAAATAATTAAAATCCAATATCCTCGTCTTTCATTATTTGACAAAATTCAAATATGAAAATTGAAAAATCCCCAACTCTCTCCGAGGGTCCTTGAGTTGCTTAGGATTTTCGAGGATGGTAAACGAGAATGCAAATAAATATGATATGCATGGATGACCTATGTAACATGCCAAATTGAAAATTTGGGATGTTACAAACCTACCCCCCTTAAGATGAATCTCGCCCTCGAGATTCGGGTTGGCTAGAAAATAGGTGCGGATGGTCCTTGCGAATGTCCTCTTCTCGCTCCCAGGTGGCTTCTTCCTCGGTGTGGTGGCTCCACTGAACTTTGCAAAACTTGATCACCTTGTTGCGAGTGACTCGGCTATCGAAATCCAAAATCTTTACTGGCTTCTCCTCATAGGTCAAATTATTATCCAATTGTATCGCCTCCAGGGGTACTGTATCCTTTAGCGGTATGTCGGCCATCTCAGCGTGGCACTTCTTCGCCAGGATACGTGAAACACGCCATGCACTCCGACAGTCCTTTAGGTAACTCCACTTGTAGGCAACTTCTCCCATCCGCTCCAAAATACGCAGACGGTCCTACAAATCTTGGGGCTAACTTTCCCTTTACTCCAAAACGTTTCACTCCCCTCGGGGGTGATACTGCAGATATACTCATCTCCAATTTCATAGGTTACTTCCTTGCGTTTTGAATCTGCGTAACTCTTCCGTCGAGATCGAGCAATTTTAGCATGTCTCGATCGCTTTAACCTTCTCCTCGTAGTCCTTGATCAAATCTGGTCCAAACAACCCGACGGTCTCCAACCTCATCCCACATCAAGGGTGTTACGCAGATTCCGTCCATACGGAGCTTCGAACGGTGCCATCTTCAAACTGGCCCGGTAGCTGTTGTTGTATGAGAATTTCACGACGGCAAATTGTCATCCGAACTAGATCCATAATCTAGCGCATGTGCTCTCAACATGTCCTCCAAAATCTGATTGACTCTCTCTGTCTGTCCGTCCGTCTGTGGGTGGAACGCGGTACTAAACTCCAATCTGGTACCCAAAGTCTGGTGTAGCTGATGCCAAAACTTTGAAGTAAACTGCGTTCCTCTATCTGATACGATACTCCTCGGAACTCCGTGCAAACATACGATCCTGGTCATATATATCTTGGCCAACTTTGCACTTGTATAAGTTGTTTTCACTGGGATAAAATGAGCTACTTTGGTCAAACGATCCACTACTACCCATATGGAATCATATCCTGCTTTGGTTCTGGGTAATCCGGTGATAAAATCCATGCCAAGTTTGTCCCACTTCCATTCGAGTATTGGCATAGGCTGCAACAGTCCTGCTGGCTTTTGATGCTCTGCCTTCACTCTCTGACATACATCGCAAACGGCTACATACTCGGCAATATCCTTCTTCATACCAGTCCACCGTAAACGTTCCTTCAAGTCCAAGTACATCTTGGTGTTTCCGGGTGAATCGAGTATGGTGAGTCATGGGCCTCTTGAAGTATTAACTTTGATCTCCAAATTGTTGGGCACATAAATCCGATCCTCAAACCACAAGGTATCGTGCTCATCCTCGCGAAAACCTTTGGCCTTTCCTTTGCCCATCTTTTCCTTTATCTCAGCAATCTCTTTATCCTCCTTTTGAGCGTCTCAAATCTTATCCAACAAGGTCAACTGAACCTCCATTGTTGCAAGAAAACCTCTTGGAACAATCTCCAACTGAAGTTCCTTAACATCCTCTGCTAACTCCTTTGGCAGTCCTCTACCTTCAAGGATATTGGCATAACTCTTCCGACTCAAAGCGCCCGCTACGACGTTGGCTTTTCCTGGATGATAGTGTAGCTTCATGTCGTAATCTTTTATAAGTTCCAGCCATCTCCTCTGTGTGAGGTTTAACTCCTTCTGTGTGAAAATGTACTTTAAACTCTTATGATCCGTGTACACAACAACGGTTTCCCATGAGATAATGTCTCCAGGTCTTCAACGCATGTACTACAGCTGCTAACTCCAAATCATGTGTGGCATAGTTCAACTCATGAGGCTTCAGTTGTCGTGAGGCATACGAAACAACTTTTCCTTCCTGCATAAGAACACATCCAATTCCCAAGCGAGAGGCATCACAATACACTTGAAACTCCTTATGTATATCTCGCAATGTCAACCTTTGGGGCTGTAGTCAACCGTTTCTTCAACTCTTGGAAACTTGTCTCACAATCCTCTATCCATTTGAACTTGGTATCCTTCTTTAGCAATTCTGTCATTGGTTTAGCAATCTTGGAAAAATTCTCAATGAATCTCCGATAATATCCTGCTAGTCCAAGGAAACTGCGAATCTCGCTGACTGAAGTGGGTGCCAACCATTCAAAGGATCGACTGAATTTTACTGGGGTCTCTTGCTATACCTTCTCCTGATATAACATGCCCAAGAAATCCAACTTCCTTTAACCAAAACTCGCACTTGCTGAATTTGGCATATAATCGGTATTCCACGAGTTTCTCAAGAACCAAACGTAGGTGTTCTGCGTGCTCCTCTTCGTTCTTCGAGTAAACCATAATATCATCGATAAACACCACAACGAACTTGTCCAAATACTCCATGAACACTTTGTTCATCATACTCATGAAATAGGCGAGGCGTTAGTCGGTCCAAATGACATGACCGTATACTCATATAATCCATATCGTGTGGTGAATGTTGTCTTTGGTATATCCTTCTCTCGGATCTTCAATCGATGGGTATCCCGATCGTAGATCAATCTTAGAAAACACCTTAGCTCCTTGCAACCGATCAAACAGATCATTAATCATCGGTAAGGGATACTTGTTCTTTATCGTTACTTCATTCAGAGCTCGGTAATCAACAACCATCCTTAGGGATTTATCCTTCTTCTCCACCAAAAATCTTGGGGCTCCCCAAGGTGATGAACTTCTCTGAATGTAACCTTTCTCCAATAGCTCCTTGATCTCGCTTCTTAATTTCCTCCAGATCATTTGCGGGCATCCAATAGGGTCTCTTTGAGATTGGCCTGCACAGTATTAGTTCTATCGTAAACTCGATGTCTCGATCCGGTGGCATGCTCGGTAACTCTTCCGTAAAAACATCTGGATAATACTTTACTACAGGTACTTGCTACTGTACTACTCCAGTGAGTGCATTCACTTGGCTCCTACTAGGCACATGCCTAGATACATACTTAATCCTTTTTCCCTCCGGGTGGTAAGATAAATTGACTTGCTAGCACAATCGATACTTCCTCCAAACTTCGACATCCAATCCATACCTAATATCACATCCAATCCTTGCGACTCCAAGATAATTAGGTCGACGGAAAAACATGCGTGCCAATGATTAGGGGTATCTGTGTGCACCATCTCGCTAGCCATATACTCGCTCCAAAGTAGCTTACTAAAAGAGGGGTTCTAAGGGTGCAGGTTGGTAACTTAAACTTATCCACAAATCCCTTGATATGTATGAATGCGATGCACCAAAGATGTCGAAAAGAACAATAGCGGTAAATGACTAAACCAAAAACTTACCTATTACCGCATCCGGCTGCTCTTCAACTTCCTCCACGTTAACGTGGTTCACTTGTCCTTTGTTGAATGGATTGGGCTTCTTCCCAGCGCTCCCATTTCCGGTTCCATTCTTTCCTTCAGGGCAGTCGTTGGCATAGTGCCATGTCTTCCCGCACTTAAAGCAAATAACTTGGCTCAGGTCTCTCTTAGCGGGTGTAGCTGGGTTAGAGCGATTCTGATTATTGTTGGCTGCATTTCCATTCCCATTCTTCGCACCATTATGCGTTCCTCCTCCAAAGATGGTTATGTCCTCCATGGTTATGAACTAGTCCTCCCGAGTTCGGGGTTAGGCGAGGTTTCTGGTTAGCTCCTGAGTTATACTTCCCTTGTCCATACTTCCTCTCACGACTCTCAATTTGCTGCTGCTTCCCTTCAATCATTAGAGCCTTATCTACCAACTCCTGGTAGTTGTTGAAAGTTGCCACCATTAGCTGCATACTCATCTCATCATTCAGTCCTTCCATAAACTTCTCTTGCTTCGCGGCATCCGTGGCCACATCATCAGGGCATAGCGTGATAACTTGCTAAACTCATCCACGTCTTGGGCCACAGACGGTTCCCTGGCGTAAGTTGCGGAACTCACGCTTCTTTACCGCATGGCTCGGCTTGAAACATGGGCCGTGCGAAAAGCTTGTTGGAACTGGTCCCAAGTGACATTCGCTATAGGAAAAGTAGCCGTGTAATTCTCCCACCATGCGGCTGCTGGTCCATCCAATTGATGTGCGGCAAAGCGCACTCTTAAAGCATCTGTGCATCCTGCGGTGGTTAACTCCTTCCAATACGGCGTAACCAGTCATACGCAACTATTGGCTCGGTGCTACCGGAAAACACCGCGGTTGTAACCTCGTAAATCGGGCTAAATTGTCCCTTTGGTGGCGGGTTGTTGTTGTTGTTGTTGGCATTGCCCTGGTTACGAACTAGCAATTGCATCAAGGCATTCTCATTGGATCAACTGAGCGAGCTCCGGTGGGAAAAGCAAAACCGGGGTCACGTCTCGGAGGCATCCGAGGGTTTAGAGGAGAGATTAGAAATGGAAAGAGGTCTAGGGAGAAAACACTACCCATATGCACATGAGGCAAAACACACATTCATTCAATCAAGCAAGCAAGGGCATACAAAACGGTCTAGGACTATCGCATAAGTGCTCACTACTACTAGTTACATGGGGGAAAATACAACTAATATTTGGTGGTCATCTAGAAATTTTGATCGATGGAAGACTCCATGATGTCTGCTCCAGCTTCGTCTTCATAGTCATCATCACTCGGATCTGAGTCGGTGTCGCGATGATGATGTAGTTGTCCGGACAAGCAGTGGTCTTCTTCCTCTTCTTGCTCCTCTTCCTTGGGTGCTAGTCCTCCCATGAAAACTCCAATCTTCTTGACTAGGTCGTCGTTCTTCTCCAGTAGTATCTTGATTTCTTCCTCATATCCATCGCGTGTAGACTTGAGTTATTCCTCCAATTCGATGATCTTAGTTTTCGCCTTCTTCAAATCCAGCATGTCTGCGCACATCTAGTTCTCATGACGTCGAATGTGCTGGTTTAGCTCCTGGATGTAAGCTGCAATGGATCTATCCTTCTTGGTACTAATTACTTCCCAGTGCTCGTCTCGGCGCCCACATATTTGGTATATGGTGTCTTTAAGCTCCTTGTTGTAGACTTCTCCAATGCGTCCCATGGTAATGTGATCTGCCATACTCTTTCCCAAACTCCATGTTGGTGCGTTGAAAACACATACTATGGGCTCGTGCTTGGCGCAAATGTCCTTCCGGGAACTAGAGCTTGAATCTTCCAGCATTCTTCTTCTGGCAAGGTGGCGTTATGCGTCGTCCCGTGAAGCTTGGTATTCCAATATTCAGGTACCTAGTGACTTCCTTCAAGTGGCGTCCGAAAGGTGTGTCTTCATCCGGTTGGGCAAACTTGTACTTCATCTCCGTCATCCTAAAGAGTGGAAAAAAATGGAGAGAGGTCAGAAATGAGAAGAGAGGAGTGACCTATGGTTTTTATCTTAGTGGTCGTGTCCTACACTCGGCGTGTGCTCGATACCATCTTGTAGCGACCCGACCTCGGATGGTCAAGTCTCGTGCTTACGTGTCATCCTGGATCGGTAATGCCGACACACACAAGATCAAGGATTTATAATAGAGTAGCAATCACACACTTATTACATCGAATGTCTCAAACGAGAACTTATTACAATAATATGGTGAAGGCCATCTAATGCGATAACAATGGAAGGCTTGGAAGATAAAGTGAGTCCATCAACTCCAACGGCATAATCGAGCTGCACGGCAACGACCTACAATCCTTACTCCTCGTCAAAAAAGTGCGCAACATAATACGTTGCAGCCCGAGAACGGTCAGCACATGGAATATAGGCAATGTAACACATAGAGTAATGAAAGAATAAGCTACACTACATGCATATATGGCTGGTGGAAAGCTCTATGGTTACAGTTTTGCGAAAAGCCAATTTTTCCCTACATCAAAGGAATAAATTTTAATTTAACTATCATGGTGGTTGAAACATCATTGAGAAGGTGTAACCCCAACTCAATGATCCCAATTAAAGTGATTAACAACCCAGCAAAATTAGTTAAGAGTGATGAGATACATGTGAGTACTCAAGTACTAGATACTCGAATTGTCCATAACCGGGACACGGCTAACCATGATTAGTTTGTACACTGCAGAGGTTTGCGACTTTTCCCCACAAGACTCGGTCGCCTCCGTTGGTTTCTCGCCGCATGGTGTTTGAGAGACGGATGACCGAGACACGATCTTCGTAAACATTAACTCTCTACTCCGGATAGATCATACCAAACCTATAAAACCCACTACCAACGACCTACCTCTTGAGAGCTTCACGTAACTTACTCAACTATGCTAGAGCCCATAATAGCTTGTGGCTGCACACGTAAGTTTCTAGCATGAATAAACTCAGTTCCCTTTGAGCCTGGGTGGCGGTCCATAGGAAGATCACGGTACCCTGTGATTTCCAAGAAAAGCAGAGACAACCGGGTTCCCAGTGTGCCTCAATCCACCCAGATGTGTATTTAAGTTGCCACCTTAAAGTAAACCATTAATTTACAATCTCACATCTGTCATGAATATCTCTCAAACCCAAACCACGCTTCACGAGCATAGCATGGCAATATAAGCATAACGTAGAAGTAACTCCCAAGGGTTTGAAAGTAACAGGGCAATAGGTTCCTACCTCATCATCTACTTCCCAACCCATAATTTAATGACATCCTAATCATGCAATGTTGGAGGGTTGAGCTAATGCATAAAAACTGGGTATGAAAAGGTATGATCAAGTGTTACTTGCCTTGCTGACGATCCGTGAATCCTAGAGACTCGTAGTAACACGCTCGCACTCCGGGAATTCTATCGCAAGCAAACAATACATACATAAGTAAACAAGCAAAGATGCACAAGCGAAACTTCAACTGAAAGAGGTTGACCGGAGAGTTCAACTTAAGAACTCCGGTTTGTAAAAAGAATCAAACCAAACGGAAAAACGAAACTCAAACGGCGAGAAAAACAAGGTCCGTTTACTAATCTGAACTAGGGTCAAAGTTTACAGAGATAAAAACTTGGTTGAGTTGATTATTCGGAAAGAGGGTTTCGAGATGAAACTCCAGGCGCTTGAATCGCCTGATTTCGATAAACGAGCGAAAAGATAAACAGGTTTGAAAATTGGATCAGAAATCGCGATCATAACAACCGCGGAATAAATCCGATAAAAGAAAAGCGACGAACTGCTAAACGAACGAACGTTCGTTAACAGAACCTAAACAGTGAACGCGTTCGTTAGAACTAACGGGTGAACGGGCGTTCGCTAAATAAATAAACCGACAAAAATAAACCGATCTATATATAAAAAACGATCTAGGGTTTTATATTAAAAAAGCCCGAAGGGTTTTTTTCTTAAAAAAGATAATAAACCGGCGGCGGGGTCGGTACCTCGGTGAGGCGCGTCCGGGCGGGCGGCTCCGCGGGTTCCGGGTGGGCGGGGTCGGCGAGGGCGGCGGCGGCTCGGGCGACTGGCGAGGGGCGAGGCGGCGCGAGAGGCGGCGACGACGGGCGACGGGTCGGGCTCCGGGTGGCTCGGCTTCAAGCCCGGCGGGCGGGCGGCTTGGGTGGTGGCGGGTGGTGGTGTGGCGGGCGGGCGGCATATATAGGAGGGCGGGCGGGCGGCTTGGGAAGGGCGCCGGGGTGGAGTCCGGCTCGGACTCGCCCTCGGCGTTCGTGCCCTGCAGACAAGGCGTGGGGAAGGCGGCGCTCATGAGCCGGCTTTGGCTGGTGAGCCTTGGCCCAGTTAGCTGGGTCCATTTTTTTTAAACCATACCTTGAAAAGAAAAATTCCTAGAAAAATAAATAAAAATCTAAAAATTCCAAAACAAGTTTTCTCCGTCTAAATAAAATATTTAGAACTAGATGAACTTTTCTTGGCCCCTAAAATGCAACTTTTTAAAGCGTGCAAATTTTTCTAGGGCAAATAAAATTCCAAATAAAATCAAATAAAATCCCAAAAATGATTTTAACATTTTTCCTCCGTTATTTCAATTATTTTGGAGAAGTCATATTATCTCCACTCATTTATTTTTTTTAATTGATTTTGTTTTCCGGAGAGAAAATAATTAAAATCAAATCTTTCATTATTTGACAAAATTCAAATATGAAAATTGAAAAATCCCCAACTCTCTCCGAGGGTCCTTGAGTTGCTTAGGATTTTCGAGGATGGTAAACGAGAATGCAAATAAATATGATATGCATGGATGACCTATGTATAACATGCCAAATTGATAATTTGGGATGTTACATCTTGGCTATACAACTTGAACCTCAGTTGTTGAAAATTATGGGAATCTCATTACGAGCAACCTAGAAAGTATGGGACAGAGCAAGACGATATTTCTAATTTACATACATAACCATACTTACAGATAAATGGTTGAGGAAGGTGTTAAACTGGGTTTCGTCTTTGTCATTCCTATACTGAATCCATGTTGGTTTAGAAGATACGTGAATGACACCTAACAGCAACGGCTGCCTCTGATAGTAACTTTTCTGACTTTGTAGCATCACGTGGCCTTTCTAAACCGGCCTCAAAACGGATCTCCATTCTTCCTCCTCTAGATTTAGTTAACCTGTCGAGCATTATCCCTGATGTCTGTTTCCTCTTGCACCTAGGTGCTAGTTCAACAACGAACAAGGGAAGTATAACTGTGAGACTACATATAAAGAAGCATGCAACTGTAACTTAACTCGAGCAACTACCTTCTTCTTGTTGAAGCTCACAAGGTTCATCTGATCTTGCCAACTCGTCTTGTGTCAAGAGTGCTTCAGAAATAGTGTCAGGTGGCAAGGGAGCTTGGGAACTTGCCGCTAGCAGAATTACTGAAAGAGTAACTCGTGAAGATGTTCATACTGTGGAAGAAGGTGTTGAACAACTAGGGTTGTCATTGCTTGTTTGGTGGCAGCTATTCATTTCTGTTTGGATTGTTTTGTAGCTGGTGTACAGGGGATACCGTGTTCGTACAATTTTCTGGTGGACTTTGACCTTCTATTGCACCATCAGTGCCAGCTGAATCTGCATAATTCTTCCGCTTCCGTTTTTGTGCGTCCTGAGTACTAACACCATCCCCTGCCATTCTGTGTTCCTTCCTCTTTCTCTTTGCCATGTCAATTCAAGCCGATAAGAAAAAGGAATAAAAAATTAATTCTTCAGAACAAATTGATGCGTGATACAGACAAACTGAAATTTGATGTTAGACAACTGCATGATAGGAGGATGTAATATGTACGAGAGACAGGACGACATGAGATAATCAGAACTATGATGTGTGAACTAAGCTAAATGCATTTCAATAAATTAGAAGCAATGCAATGGAAGCTAGACACTACCGACCCACAAGTATAGGGGATCGCAACAGTTTTCGAGGGTAGAGTATTAAACCCAAATTTATAGATTCGACACAAGGGGAGCCAAAGAATATTTGAAGGTATTAGCAGCTGAGTTATCAATTCAACCACACCTGGAGATTAATTATCTGCAGCAACGTGATCAGTAGAAAAGTAATATGTTAGCTTTGATAATAGTGACAATAGCAATGGTAACGGTAACAGTGATAGCAGTAATTTTGTAGCAAGTGCAACAGTAACAATAGAAGTAGTAACTTAGCAAGAACAATATAATATAATTTCGTAGGCATTGGATCAGTGACTTGTTGGATGATATTCATCATGAGACAGTTATAACCTAGGGCGATACGGCACTAGCTCTAGTTCATAAATATAATGTAGGCATCTATTCCGTAAATAGTCATACGTGCTTATGGAAAGAACTTGCATGACATCTTTTGTCATACCCTGATGTCTACTACACAACCTTCTTCTTGTAGACGTTGTTGGGCCTCCAAGTGCAGAGGTTTGTAGGACAGTAGCAAATTTCCCTCAAGTGGATGACCTAAGGTTTATCAATCCGTGGGAGGCGTAGGTTGAAGATGGCCTCTCTCAAACAACCCTGCAACCAAATAACAAAGAGTCTCTTGTGTCCCCAACACACCCAATACAATGGTAAATTGTACAGGTGCACTAGTTCGGCGAAGAGATGGTGATACAAGTGCAATATGGATGACAGATATTTGTTTTTTTAATCTGAAAATATAAAAACAGCAAGGTAACCATTGATAAAAGTGAACGTAAACGGTATTGCAATGCTAGGAAACAAGGCCTAGGGTTCATACTTTCACTAGTGCAAGTTTTCTCAACAATAATAACATAACTGGATCATATAACTATCCCTCAACATGCAACAAAGAGTCACTCCAAAAGTCAATAATAGCGGAGAACAAACGAAGAGATTATTGTAGGGTACGAAACCACCTCAAAGTTATCCTTTCTAATCGATCTATTCAATAGTCCGTAGTAAAATAACACAAAGCTATTCTTTTCGTTCGATCTATCATAGAGTTCATACTAGAATAACACCTTAAGATACAAATAACCCAAAACCCTAATGTCACCTAGATACTCCAATGTCACCTCAAGTATTCGCGGTCATGATTATACGATATGCATCACGCAATCTCAGATTCATCTATTCAAACCAACACAAAGAACTTCAAAGAGTGCCCCAAAGTTTCTACTTTATAGTTGATACGTCTCAAACTTATCTATAATTTATGAAGTATTCATGCTATTACATTATCCATCTTGGATGTTTAATGGGTGACTCTCCGATAGAAACTTTGGGGCACTCTTTGAAGTACTTTGTGTTGGTTGAATAGATGAATCTGAGATTGTGTGATGCATATCGTATAATCATGCCCACGGATACTTGAGGTGACATTGGAGTATCTAGGTGACATTGGAATATCTACGTGACATTAGGGTTTTGGTTGATTTGTGTCTTAATGTGTTATTCTAATATGAACTCTATGATAGATTGAACGGAAAGAATAGCTTCGTGTTATTTTACTACAGACTCTTGAATAGATCGAGCAGAAAGAATAACTTTGAGGTGGTTTCATACCCTACCATAATCTCTTCATTTGTTCTCCTCTATTAGTGACTTTGGAGTGACTCTTTGTTACATGTTGAGGGATAGTTATATGATCCAATTATGTTATTATTGTTGAGAGAACTTGCACTAGTGAAAGTTTGGACCCTAGGCCTTGTTTCCTAGCAGCATTGCAAAGCATTTACGCCACTTTTATCTTTAGTTACCTTACTGTTTTTATATATTCAGATTACAAAAACCTATATTCATCTGTCATATTGCACTTGTGTCACCATCTCTTCGTCGAACTAGTGCACCTATACAATTTACCATTGTATTGGGTGTGTTGGGGACACAAGTGACTCTTTGTTATTTGGTTGCAGGGTTGCTTGAGAGAGACCATCTTCATCCTATGCCTCCCATGGATTGATAAACCATAGGTCATCCACTTGAGGGAAATTTTCTACTATCCTACAACCTCTGCACTTGGAGGCCCAACAACGTCTACAAGAAGAAGGTTGTGTAGTAGACATCAAGCTCTTTTCTGGCGCCGTTGTCGGGGAGGTTAGTGCTTGAAGGTATATCTTTAGATCTTGCAATCGAATCTTTTTGTTTCTTGTTTTATTACTAGTTTATCCTATAAAAGAAAACTACAAAAAAATGGAATTGAGAGTACCTTATATGCTTCATCTTTTTAATATCTTTCATGAAAATAAGGATTCCGATAATTGTGCTCAACTGCTAGAGGAAGAATTCATTAGAATGTTTGGCACTAAATCTTTGAATGATGAGCATGATTGCAATGTTTTTAGTATGAATTCCTTGAATATCCATGATGCTCATGATATGCAAAGGCCCAAGCTTGGGGAAGCTATGTTTGATGAAGATGATATTTTTTGTCCCCCAAGTTTTGATGAGCAAATTTATTATGATGAAAGCATGCCTCCTATCTATGATGATTATTCTGATGACACGTATCCTATAAAGAATAAAGATAACCATGAAACTTTTCATCATGATTTTAATTTTCAATTGGATTATGCATCACATGATAGTTATTTTGTTGAGTTTGCTCTCACTACTATTGATAAGAATAAGTTTGCTTATGTGGAGAGTAATAAAATTTATATGCATGTAGATCATGAAAAGAATGCTTTAGGTGCTGGTTATATTGTTGAATTCATTCATGATGCCACTGAAAATTACTATGAGGGAGGAACATATGCTTGTAGGAATTGCAATAATATCAAGTTTCCTCTCTATGTGCCTAAAGTTTTGAAGTTATGCTTGTTTTGCCTTCCTATGCTAGTTGATTATTGTTCCCACAAGTTGTTTGCTCACAAAATCCCTATGCATAGGAAGCGGGTTGGACTTAAATGTGCTAGTAATATTCTTCATGATTCTCTCTTTATGTTTCAATTCTTATCTTTTAGGTGAGCATCATTGAAATCATTAGTGCTTGTTGGGAGGAAACCCAATTTTATTTTAGTTACTTGCTTTTTGCTTCTGTTTAGTAATAAATAATCCATCTAGCCTCTGGTTAGATGTGGTTTTATGTTTTAATTAGTGTTTGTGCCAAGTAGAACCTTTGGGAAGACTTGGGTGAAGTCTTTATGATCATGCTATAAAAAACAGAAACTTTAGCGCTCATGAGATTAGCTAAAACTTTTTTCTGGAGAGTGCTATTTAGTTGATTCTTTTTGATGATGATTACTAGATAAATTACTCAGGTCCACCAATTTATTTCAGAATTGTTGGAGTTCCAGAAGTATACGTTAGTTACAGATTACTACAGACTGTTCTATTTTTGACAGATTCTGTTTTTCGTGTGTTGTTTGCTTATTTTGATGAATCTATGGCTAGTAAAATAGTTTATAAACCATAGAGAAGTTGGAATACACTCGGTTTAACACCAATATAAATAAAGAATGAGTTCATTACACTACCTTGAAGTGGTGTTTTGTTTTCTTTCGCTAACGGAGCTCACGAGATTTTCTGTTAAGTTTTGTGTTGTGAAGTTTTCAAGTTTTGGGTAAGGATTCGATGGACTATGGAATAAGGAGTGGCAAGAGCCTAAACTTGGGGATTCCCAAGGCACCCCACGGTAATATTCAAGGACGACCAAGAGCCTAAGCTTGGGGATGCCCCGGAAGGCATCCCCTCTTTCGTCTTCGTTCATCGGTAACTTTACTTGGGGCTATATTTTTATTCACCACATGATATGTGTTTTGCTTGGAGCTTCATTTTATTTTCTTTAGCTTTGCTTGTTGTTTGAATAAAATACAAGATCTGAAATTCTTAAATGAGAGAGAGTCTTGACATAGCTACATAATTATTTAACTACTCATTGATCCTCACTTATATCTTTTTGGAGTAGTTTGTCATTTACTCGTGTGCTTCACTTATATCCTATAAGTAAATGGTTGAATGATTTGAATGTCATAAATCTGAAATTATATATGTTTCATATGCTTATCCCATGGGGAGTAATGACTTCACATATAAGAAGTAGAGGTGGTAAATTTATTGAAGGTTAGCAAACCCGTATTGGTCACTTGAACAATTCATGAAAGAATATTGAAGGAAGAGAGATTTCACATATAAATATACTATCTTGGACATCTTCTATGATTGTGAGCCCCATTAATTATTTTCAAACCTGAGCAAATTAGTTGAAGTTGGACAAGGAAGACAACATAATGAGTTATGCTTGGGTATATTTGTATAGAAGTTATACTGTTATGGATCCTCTAACATGTGGTGCTTGCTATTTAGAATCCTTTGCTAGCCAAAATATCTGTACTAAGAGGGAATACTGCTTGTGCATCCAAAATCCTTGAACCAAGTTTCTTCCATGAATGTCCACCATATCTACCTATATGCGGTATTTACCTGCCGTTCCAAGTAAATTTGCATGTGCAAAACTCTAAACCTTCAAATAATAATCTGTTTTGTATGCCCGAATCGCTCATGTAGCGACTAGGGGTTAGCAATATCTTCCATGCTAGGTGGGTTATTCTCATGATGAGTGGACTCCACTCATCATTCACGAGAAAATGGCTGGTAACTGGGATGCCCAGTCCTATGATCAAAAGATCAAAAACAAATTAGCAAATAATTTAAACAAAACTCCCCCAAGAATTTTGATAGTTGGACGACACCCGTTGTTTCGGACAAGACGTGGAGTGTGAATGTTGGTGGAGGGGGAGTAAAAATTTTACCTTTCTGCGTGGGAACCGCCTATAATGTATGTAGTATTGAAGATATTGGGAACTCTTGGTCGTTATCTTGACAATGAAAGCATACCTCTCAAAATTATTTTCATCTCTATTTTTGCTTTGAGCTCTGGCACCTCGGCAAATCCCTGCTTCCCTCTGCGAAGGGCCTATCCTTTACTTTTATGCAAGAGTCAGTAGTATTCCTCCTCATTCCAACCTACTCTTTAGTTGGCAAGCATCATGTGATGGAAAGATCTGAGCATATATGGCCATTCAAATATATTTGATCATGAATAATTATTGTTGACAATTATCTATATGATAAATAAGTTGGGAGGCGAAACATTAAGCCCCTATCTTTCGCTGTGTTCGATGGATGCTATTTGTTCTAAAAATATGCTTTGAGTGGTAGACCTCATGGAAGACTAAATGATAGTTGAGTACGTGAAGTTTGCTGAATCAAAGCTCTGACATAGACTCTTCCTGAAAATAAGATGAATTGTAATTATTTGATGACTAGTAACACGGTTTGTTAGTTTTCGAGAAAGTTATTGATCTATACTTTAACAAGTGAATAGTTTGTTACTTGATCATGAAAAGTTTTATGAGTTGAGCTACTGTTATGACATATAATGATGCTAGAAAAGGTGATTGAAATTATCATTGATCAAACTTGTGCACTGCTAACATTCACACTTCATAAATTATTTCTTTTATCATTTACCTACTCGAGGACGAGGAATTAAGCTTGGGGATGCTGATACGTCTCCAACGTATCTATAATTTATGAAGTATTCATGTTATTATATTATCCATCTTGGATGTTTAATGGGCTTTACTATGCACTTTTATATTATTTTTGGGACTAACCTATTGACCCAGAGCCCAGTGCCAGATTCTGGTTTTCCCTTGTTTCAATGTTTCGCAGAAAAGGAATATCAAACGGAGTCCAAACGGAATGAAACCTTCAGGAGAGTTACTTTTGGAACGGAAGCAATCCAGAAGACTTGGAGTGTACGTAAAGGAAGCAACGAGGAAGGCACGAGGCAGGGGAGCGCGCCCACCCCCCTGGGCGCACCCTCCACCCTCGTGGGCCCCTCGTGGCTCCCCTTACCGACTTCTTTCGCCTATATATCTCAATATACCCTAAAACCATTGGGGAACAGAATAGATCAGGAGTTCCGCCGCCGCAAACCTCTGTAGCCAACAAAAACCAATCGGGACCCTGTTTCGGCACCCTACCAGATGGGGGGATCCCTCACCGGTGGCCATCTTCATCATCCTGACGCTCTCCATGACGAGGAGGGAGTAGTTCACCCTCGGGGCTGAGGGTATGTACCAGTAGCTATGTGTTTGATCTCTCTCTCTCGTGTTCTTGATTCAGCACGATCTTGATGTATCGCGAGCTTTGCTATTATAGTTGGATCTTATGATGTTTCTCCCCCTCTACTCTCTTGTAATGGATTGAGTTTTGCCTTTGAAGTTATCTTATCGAATTGAGTCTCTAATGATTTGAGAACACTTGACGTATGTCTTGCCGTGCGCGTGCGTATCTGTGGTGACAATGGGATATCAGGTGATCCACTTCGTGTATGTTTTGGTGATCAACTTGCGGGTTCCGCCCATGAACCTATGCATAGGGGTTGGCACACATTTTCGTCTTGACTCTCCGATAGAAACTTTGGGGCACTATTTGAAGTACTTTGTGTTTGTTGAATAGATGAATCTGAGATTGTGTGATGCATATCGTATAATCATGCCCACGGATACTTGAGGTGACATTGGAGTATCTAGGTGACATTAGGGTTTTGGTTGATTTGTGTCTTAATGTGTTATTCTAGTACGAACTCTATGATAGATTGAACGGAAAGAATAGCTTCGTGTTATTTTACTACAGACTCTTGAATAGATCGAGCAGAAAGAATAACTTTGAGGTGGTTTCATACCCTACCATAATCTCTTCGTTTGTTCTCCTCTATTAGTGACTTTGGAGTGACTCTTTGTTGCATGTTGAGGGATAGTTATATGATCCAATTATGTTATTATTGTTGAGAGAACTTGCACTAGTGAAAGTTTGGACCCTAGGCCTTGTTTCCTAGCATTGCAGTACCGTTTACGCTCACTTTTATCTTTAGTTACCTTACTGTTTTTATATTTTCAGATTACAAAAACCTATATCTACCATCCATATTGCACTTGTATCACGATCTCTTCACCGAACTAGTGCACCTATACAATTTACCATTGTATTGGGTGTGTTGGGGACACAAGAGACTCTTTGTTATTTGGTTGCAGGGTTGCTTGAGAGAGACCATCTTGATCCTACGCCTCCCATGGATTGATAAACCATAGGTCATCCACTTGAGGGAAATTTGCTACTATCCTACAAACCTCTGCACTTGGAGGCCTAACAACGTCTATAAGAAGGTTGTGTAGTAGACATCAAGAGTCAAGACGAAAACTTGTGGAAACCCCTATGCATAAGTTCACAAGGTCACTGAACCCGCAAGTTGATCACAAAAACATACATCAAGTAGATCACGTGATATCCCATTGTCACCACAGATAAGCACATGCAAGACATACATCAAGTGTTCTCAAATCCTTAAAGAGTCAATCCGATAAGATAATTTCAAAGGGAAAACTCAATCCATTACAAGAGAGTAGAGGGGGAGAAACATCATAAGATCCAACTATAATAGAAAAGCTCGCGATACATCAAGATCGTACCACCTCAAGAACACGAGCGAGAGAGAGAGATCAAACACATAGCTAAAGGTACATACCCTCTGCCCCGAGGGTGAACTACTCCCTCCTCGTCATGGAGATCGCCGGGATGATGAAGATGGCCATCGGTGAGGAATCCCCTCTCCGGCAGGGTGCCGGAACAGGGTCCCGATTGGTTTTTGGTGGCTATAGAGGCTTGCGGCGGCGGACCTCCTGATCTATTATGTTCTTCGATGTTTTTAGGGTATATGGATATATATAGGCGAATGAAGTCGGTAAGGGGAGCCACGAGGGGCCCACGAGGATGGGGGGCGCGCCCAGGAGGGCAGGCGCGCCTCCCTGCCTCATGGCCACCTCGAAGCTTCCCTGACTTCAACTCCAAGTCTCTTGGATCACGTTCGTTCCAAAAATCACGCTCCCGAAGGTTTCATTCCGTTTGGACTCCGTTTGATATTCCTTTTCTGCGAAACACTGAAACAAGAAAAAAACAGAAACTGGCATTAGGCTCTGGGTTAACTAGTTAGTCCCAAAAATAATATAAAAGTGCATAGTAAAGCCCATTAAACATCCAAGATGGATAATATAATAGCATGAATAGTTCATAAATTATAGATACGTTGGAGACGTATCAGCGTCCCCAAGCTTAATTCATGCTCGTCCTCGAGTAGGTAAATGATAAAAGAAATAATTTATGATGTGTGAATGCTAGCATGTGCACAAGTTTGATCAATGATAATTTCAATCACCTTTTCTAGCATCACATTATATCATAACAGTAACTCATCTCATAAAGCTTCTCATGATCAAGTAACAAGCTATTCACATGTTAAAGTATAGATCATAAACTTTCTTGAAAACTAACAAACCATGTTATTAGTCATCAAACAATTACAATTCATCTCATTTTCAGGAAGAGTCTATGTCAGAACTTTTGATTTAGCAAACTCCACATACTCAACTATCATTTAGTCTTTCACAATTGCTAACACTCACGCGATATTTATTGGTTCAAAGTTTTAATCAGACACAGAGAAAGATAGGGGCTTATAGATTCGCCTCCCAACCTTTTACCTCAAGGGTAATGTCAACAATAATAGCTCATGATGCCTTACATCCAATTGGATATATATATCAGAATCTTTCCAACATAATGTGCTTGCCAAAGGATAAAATGTAAAAAGGAAAGGTGAAGATCACCATGACTCTTGCAAAAGGTAAAAGACAAGAATAAAAGATAGGCCCTTCGCAGAGGGAAGCAGAGGTTGCCATGTGCTTTTATAGTTGGATGCACGAAATCTTAATGCGAGGGAACGTCACTTTATATTGCCACTTGTGATAGGGACCTTTATTATGCAGTCGGTCGCTTTTATTGCTTCCATATCTCAAGATCTTATAAAGCTTATTTTCTCCACACTAAAAGATCTTACATATTTAGACATCAGTTTTTATTGCATGCACCGATGACAACTTACTTGAAGGATCTTACTCAATCCATAGGTAGGTATGGTGGACTCTCATGGCAATACTGGTTTAAGGGATGTTTGGAAGCACAAGTAGTATCTCTACTTGGTGCAAAGAATTTGGCTAGCATGAGGGGGAAAGGCAAGCTCAGCATGTTGGATCATCCATGACAATATAATTTATTTCGGATATAAGAAAACATAACCCATTACATTGTCTTCCTTGTCCAACATCAACCTTTTAGCATGTCATATTTTAATGAGTGCTCAAAATCATAAAAGATGTCCAAGATAGTATATTTATATGTGAAATCTCTCTTCCTTCAATATTCTTTCATGAATTGTTCAAGTGACCAATACAATGTTTGCTAACCTTCAATAAATTACCACCTCTACTTCTTATATGTGAAGTCATTACTCCCCATGGGATAAGCATATGAAACATATATAATTTCAGATTTATGACATTCAAATCATTCAACCATTTACTCATAGGATATAAGTGAGGCACACGAAAAAATGAAAAACTACTCCAAAAAGATATAAGTGAAGATAAATGAGTAGTCAAATAATTATGTAGCTTTGTGAAGACTCTCTCTCTCTCTCTCTCATTTAATGATTGCAGATCTTGGTATTTTATTCAAACAGCAAGCAAAGCTAAAGAAAATAAAATGACGCTCCAAGAAAAACACATATCATGTGGTGAATAAAAATATAGCTATAACTAAAGTTACCGATGAACGAAGACAAAAGAGGGGATGCCGTCCGGTGCATTCCCAAGCTTAGGCTCTTGGTTGTCCTTGAATATTACCTTGGGGTACCTTGGGCATCCCCAAGCTTAGGCTCTTGCCACTGTCGGATTTGGGGTTCCGACAGACCCTTGAGGTTCGAACACTGGGGTGCGCGCGGAATCTCGCCCTCTACCTACCTGCACCCCGCCGCATCGCTAGGATCTAAACTACGAAAGGAACAGCACAAGAGACACGGGGTTTATACTAGTTCGGGCCACCGTTGTGGTGTAATACCCTACTCTAGTTTGTGGTGTGGTGGATTGCCTCTTGAGCTGATGGTGATGAACAATACAAGGAAGAACAGCCTCGCGAGGGTCTGTTCTTGGCTGGTGCGATGAACTGCTAGGGGGAGTTCAGTCGCCTCTCTCTATCTCTCAGGTTTGTTCTCTTGTTATCTTCCTAAATCTCTGATCCCGGATCTCCCCTTACTAGGGTGGCTAGCTCTACTTATATAGGCAGAGGCCCTGGGCCTCTTCCCAAATATTGAGCGGGAAGGGCGCCAACAATTGGCCATTTTGAAGGGGAACATATGGTACACTTATCCTGACTAAAGTTGGTCCTCGCCTGTCAAAGGCTCTTGTGGTGACGCCGGCTTGGGCTCCACAATGACTTCCTTCCTGCTGTTGGACTGGTCTTGGTCTTGTTGCACCGAAATGGACGCCTTTGCTTGATGCTCTCGCCTGCGCTTTCTTCCTTTGCACCAAAGGGGAAAGGAGGACACTGCGCGGCCTGGCGCCCGCCTGGCGCCCTTGGTCGTCATGCCTTGCGTCATGGGCACCTCGTGAGGTACCCCGCCTTGATCTCTCCGCCTCCTCGCGAGCCAGCCTGATGAGGTCGTGCGGCTCGAGGAAGCTCCTGTCGTCCGCCCATGAGGCTTGGCCCTCGCGAGGGTCTTGAGCTCGTGTTGATGAAGATGGGCTGTGATGGGCCCCTTGAGCCACGCCGCAGGCTGCAGTGCAGGCAAGTCAGGGACCCCGTTCCCTGCCGGCAGTGAGCCCGGGCCCAAGGCGCGCCCGGACTTGGCCGAGCAGAGAGGCGAAGGGGCAAGTGCGAAGCGCCGCGGGCCCTAACAGCCTGCGGCCTTGGGCGTCGTGTGGTGGTTGATTGGACGTGGGCGCCTCAGCAACCGCGCGAGTCGATAAAGGAGCGGCGTCTGCCTAGGCTTTGCTTCCCTTGCTTTCTCTGGTTACTGCTCAGATCCCCTTTCTTGCGCCTCTCCTTCCTGCCTCCGAAATCTTCAGATCCACCTCGACTGCACGCCCTAGCAAGGCATGGCGCCTCGCCAGACCCCGGCCGGAGCTTGGTATGCGCCTGCCCTGGACTCGCCGAACGTGTCGGAGGCGAGCCTTGCCCGGGTGCGCCAGATGGCGGCGGCGCAGGGCATCGATGGGGCGAAGGTGTTCAAGGCCGGCTCAGCCCTCCCTGAGGGCCAAGGGAGCACCTGAGCATAGCGCTTCCGTATGTGTACGGGCATAGCCACTCCTCGGCAGTGTCGTCAGCCAGCGCGGAGCATGGTGCTTCCATCAGTGCGTGGGAGGGCTCCCCTCGGGAGGAGCCCAGGCGTGTACAGCCCATACGACACGTGGCTGGCACGGTAGGGCCTGACGAGGTGTATCTGGGAACTCGTGAGCCAGCGCGGGACTCACGGGGCCCTACCTCAAGGCGGGTTGCGCCTGGCACTGGGCCTTATCTTGTGATGTGTTCCTGCAAATTTGGTTAGATGCCGGCGCTCTACGTCCTCGGGTCCCGGCCCTCGAGCTAGTCTCAGCCGTCGCTGGTATGCCAGGTCGCGATGCCGTGGACAAGGCCAGAGGGTGAGGGCTGGAGAGCCAGTAGGAGCCCTGAGTCGCGATGCTCAGGTACCCCCCCACCTTTAACGTGCAAGCGGTCGACATGAACGAAGAGAAGGTGCCATGGATTGGCATCAAATAACAAGCATGATGGGTCGAACGCATGACCCAAAATAAACGCACGAGGGATACATGCCGCCGGGCCTGGCGCGAACGACTCGGGCATGATGTAGCCCGAAGGGCGCCCCCAACAAGGTAAGCTAAGAACAAGAAGTAAAAGGGATACACGCCGCAGGGACGGACCCACGCGGCCTGGGAATAATGTAGCCCTGGGTGGCGCTCCCAGCTGGAAATGAAACTTGAAAGATGTCACCTGGTAGCGTTGAAGACGAAAGGGTGTTGATGCAGCAGACTCGGTGGGCTGCGGGAGCCGAGCCTCACGAGCCCCTGTGCTCGGGGGCCTCGGGAGGCTCCGAGGCGCTGGTGGCTCCTCGTGGACCATCTCCATCTCCGCTTGAGGCTGCGGAACGCCTGGCCTCTTGAGCCTCGGGATGTCCTTCATGAGGCGCTGATGCGTGGCGGCTGCGTTCGGGCAGCCGTAAGGCATGCGAACGTAGCTGTGGGTGGACCTTCGCAGCGCCCCCACGCGAGAGGGCCAGAGGCGCTCCTGAGAGGCGGCTCGGTTGAGCCCTGGTATGTTGATACAGACGCGCAGCCCACCATCCTCGCCTGGATGGGGAGCCACGGCAGGTAAGCGGCGGCGGCCGCTCATGACTCTTGACTCTTGCAGCTCCTGAACGATCTTGCTGACGAACTCCTGAGGGTTTGGCCCTCCTTGCCTTGCTCCTTCTTGAGGGAAACGTGCTTCGAAACACGCCTCCAAGTGGTGCCCAAGCGCCTCCCTCGTGACTCCTAGCAAGGTCGGTGGCCCTCTGTGGGGAGCCCCGAGCCTGCCGAGGAGGCGCTGGCGCTTTCCTATGCGATAGAAGGAGGTTCCCCCTGAGCAGGCGCGGACCCTGAGGGGCCTGCCTCCTGAGGGGCCAGCCGAACGATGTCTTCTTCTTCTTGGGAGCGGTCTCTGGAGGCCTCCTGCTTCCGCGATCCGGGTCCTCCAGTGATGCGGCCTGAAAGGCTCGCTCCAGGGAGCACACTACGTCTTTCTCTTCGTAGGGCATTGTGATGACTCCGCCACTTCCTGGCATCTTGAGGACGTTGTAGCCGTGGTGGATTACGGCCATGAACTTGGCCAGCGCTGGGTACCCGAGGATGGCGTTGTATGGCAGGCAAATGTGGGCGACGTCGAAGTCGATGAGCTCGGTGCGGTAGTTGTCGCGTGCGCCGAAGGTGACGGGGAGGCGAACCTGCCCGATCGGGACCGTGGAGCTGTCGGTGACCCCAGAGAAAGGCTTGGTCGGCTGGAGCTGATTGTAAGGCACTTGGAGATTGTTGAACGTTTCCAAGGATAGGACGTTGAGCCCTGCCCCGCCATCGATGAGGGTCTTGGTGACTAGCACGTTGCTGATGATTGGGGAACAGAGCATCGGGAGGACTCCGCCGTGGCCGCACACTTGAGCTGATCCGCTGAGCTGAACATGAAGGTGCACGCCGACCACAAGAGGTGGCGTGTGGCTTCGAGCTTGGGGAGGACTGCATTCACTTCGCGGGCGAACTGCTTGAAGATGCGTTGAGAGGCTGGGGCTTGAGCTACGCCAGGATGCAGGCGATCGCGCGCGGCTCCTGGAAGCCCCCAGCCCCCTCGTCCTGATGATGGTCTTCATTTCTCCTTGGCTGCGGTGGCAGAGGAGGGAGGCCTGTGTTGCCTTGCGGGCGATCCTCACGAGGCTGATCCCTCCAGCCTCCCTCGCGAGGCGGGTCTTGCCAGCGATCCTCACGAGGTTGGTCGCGCCATCCTTGGCGAGGGCCTCGGTCTTCCCAGCGTCATGTGTTCCTTCCTCCTCCTTGGCCGTAGCCCCGGTCGCTGCGGTCGGGACGTCGGCCGATCCTCCCTTCTCGCACGGCTCGGAGTTCTTGACATTCGCTGGTGTTGTGGGTGTGGAGGTCGTGGTACACATGCACCGGCTGCCCTTGGAGGACTCGGGCTGATCTACGCCCGCTTGGTGTCCGGTTACGCGCGAGCACGGCAGCCCCTTGCGCTTCACGCCCTTGACCTTGGATTTCTTCTCTCGGGTCTGCGGCAGCTCGAGGAGGAGAGACGCCCTTCCTCGGCCCTGGCGCACTTGGTCGCCAAGTTGAACAGCTCCAAGGAAGTGCATAGATCTTCATGCATCGCCAGCTCCTCCTTCATCTTGACGTTGCGCACACCATCGGAGAAGGCAGAGATGATGGCCTCCTCGGTCACCTTGGGAATCTTGAGGCGTGCGTTGTTGAAGCGTTGGATGTACTTCTGCAGGGTCTCTCCTGGTTGCTGCTTGATGCGGCGCATGTCGCCATGGCCGGTGGCCGGTCGCGAGTACCTTGGAAGTTGGCGATGAAGCGGGTACGCATCTCGTCCCAGGAGGAGATCGTGCCTGGGGCCAGGTTCATGAGCAAGGTGCGGGCCCCGTCTTTGAGCGCCATGGGAAACCAGTTCACCATGACCTTCTCGTCTCCGTTGGCGGCTGATTCCCAGCTCAGAGCTGGAGGAACTGGCGGGTCGGCCGCACTGCGTCAGAGCGAGGAGGCAGGTCCGGCTTGAAATTGCTGGGCCACGCGATGCTGCGCAGCTCGGGGGTGAAGGCACGACAGCCTGCTGTGGCCACAGGAGGCCTTGGATGACGAAGAGCTTGGTCTTGCGGGTCCCCATGCGCTGCAGCTGGGAGCAGCGCGGGGTCTTGACGTGCTGGAGCAAGAGCGTGGTCGCGACGAGCTGGAGCGGGGAGCACTCGGGCAGCTTCTTGCGGGCGAGGGACCTGGACAGCTCTGCTCTTGCCGTCTTTGGCCGGGACGGAGCGGGTTCCGCCAGGACCACGCGCTTTGGGGCAGTGGCGCCTTCTTGGGGAGGCGGCCGAGGCGCCCCTGGAGCTTCGTCGCCCGCGCAGGACGGGGTTCGGTGCAGCAGGACAGACAGCGCGGGGGAGCCCCCTGCAGCGCGGACGAGCTCGGCGACGCGGTCGAGCCACTCTTCATAGACGTCGTCGACGGGACGGTAGCGCAGGAGCTCGTTTGCCGCGATGAGCGCAGCTCGAGCCTCCATGGGCGCGCGGAACGCGCGAGACGAAGAACCAGCCGGGGCGAGCGAGGGAGTAGCAGTGCGGCCGTCTTGCCACACGGAGGGATGCTGGGATGATGCTTGCTGCTCGTTCCCCGCCGGGCCGGTGGCGGCGTTGACGGCAGGCGACGGGGAACGACGAGGGCGCCCGCCGACGGGAGCCGTCTGGGCGACGCGGGAAGCGAGAGCGGCTCGGCGCTCGGCACGGGCCCGACGAGCGTCAGACATGGATGCGGTGGTCGACGGAGAATAGGGCGGCGGAAGACGAATTACGGCGCACCCCTACCTGGCGCGCCAAATGTCGGATTTCGGGTTCCGGCAGACCCTTGAGGTTCGAACACTGGGTGCGCGGAATCTCGCCCTCTACCTACTGCACCCGCCGCCTCGCTAGGATCTAAACTACGAAAGGAACAGTACAAGAGACACAGGGTTTATACTAGTTCGGGCCACCGTTGTGGTGTAATACCCTACTCTAGTTTGTGGTGCGGTGGATTGCCTCTTGGGCTGATGGTGATGAACAATACAAGGAAGAACAGCCTCACGAAGGTCTGTTCTTGGCTGGTGCGATGAACTGCTAGGGGGAGTTCAGTCGCCTCTCTCTATCTCTCTCGTTTGTTCTCTTGCTATCTTCCTGAATCTCTGATCCCGGATCTCCCCTTACTAGGGTGGCTAGCTCTACTTATATAGGCAGAGGCCCTGGGCCTCTTCCCAAATATTGAGCGGGAAGGGCGCCAACAATTGGCCATTTTGAAGGGGAACATATGGTACACTTATCCTGACTAAAGTTGGTCCTCGCTTTGTCAAAGGCTCTGGTGGTGACGCCGGCTTGGGCTCCACAATGACTTCCTTCTGGCGTTGGACTGGTCTTGGTCTCGTTGCACGAAATGGACGCCTTTGCTTGATGCTCTCGCTGCGCTTGCTCCCTTTGCACCAAAGGGAAAGGAGGACATCTTGTGACTGGCGCCCCTTTGGCGCCCTTGGTCGTCATGCCTTGCGTCATGGGCACCTCGTGAGGTACCCCGCCTTGATCTCTCCGCCTCCTCGCGAGCCCGGCTGATGAGGCCGTGCACGAGGAAGCTCCTGTCCGCCCGCCTCATGAGGCTTGGCCCTCGCGAGGGTCTTGAGCTCGTGTTGATGAAGATGGGCCATGATGGGCCCCCCTTTGAGCCACGCCGCAGGCCGCAGGCAGGCAAGTCTGGGGACCCCCGTTCCCAGAACGCCGACAGCCACTCCTTATTCCATAGGCCATCAAATCTTTACCCAAAACTTGAAAACTTCACAACACAAAACTTAACAGAAAATTTCGTGAGCTCTGTTAACGAAGGAAAACAAAACACCACTTCAAGGTACTGTAATGAACTCATTATTTATTTGTATTGGTGTTAAATCTACTGTATTCCAACTTATATATGGTTTATAAACTATTTTACTAGCCATATATTCATCAAAATAAGCAAACAACACACGAAAAACAGAATCTGTCAAAAACAGAACAGTCTGTAGTAATCTGTAACTAACGCAAACTTCTGGAACTCAAAAAATTCTACCAAAATAGGACGACCAAGAAAATTTGTTTATTGGTCTACTGCAATTAGAATCAGTATTTTATCACATTCTGGTGATTTTAAATAATTGTTTTCGTGAACAGAAAGTTTCTGGAATTTTCAGCAAGATCAAATAACTATCATCCAAGAAAATCCTATAGGTCTTACTTGGCACAAACACTAATTAAAACATAAAACTACATCTAACCAGAGGATAGATCAAATGTTTATTACTAAACAGAACCAAAAAGCAAGACAAAAATAAAATTGGGTTGCCTCCCAACAAGCGCTAACGTTTAACGCCCTAGCTAGGCATGATGATTTCAATGATGCTCACATAAGAGATAAGAATTGAAACATAAAGAGAGCATCATGAAACACATGGCAAGCACATTTAAGTCTAACCCACTTCCTATGCATAGGGATTTTGTGAGAAAACAACTTATGGGAACAATAATCAACTAGCATAGGAAGGCAAAACAAGCATAACTTCAAAACTTTAAGCACATAGAGAGGAAACTTGGTATTATTGCAATTCCTAAAAGCATATATTCCTCCCTCATAATAATTTTCAGTAGCATCATCAATGAATTCAAGAATATAACCAGTACCTAAAGTATTCTTTTCTTGATCTACAAGCATAGAAATTTTATTACTCTCCACATAAGCAAAATTCTTCTCATTCGAAATAGTGGGAGTATCATAAGAAACTCGAATACTATAAATTGTTTCCACATTAAAAGAGTAATGTTCAGAAAAATGGTAATCATAATCATGAAAAGTTTTATAAATATAATCATCACTAGTTTTTATAGCATAAGTGTTATCACAATAATCATCATAAGTAGAAACTTTGTTCTCATCATAATCAATTGAAACCTCTTCCGAAATAGTGGATTCATCACTAAATAAAGTCATGAACTCTCCAAATCCACTTTCATAATTATCACAATAAGATTCAACATCCTCCAAAATAGTGGGATCATGACTTCCTAAAGTCGACACTCTTCCAAACCCACTTTCATCAACATACTCATCATAAGTAGGAGGCATGCTATCATAACAAATTTGCATATCAAAATTTGGGAGGCTAATAACATCATCTCCATTAAACATAGCATCCCCAAGCTTGGGACAAACATTAATTGCAGCAAATATATTCTCAAACACGTCATTCTCATCAAACATAGCATCCCCAAGCTTGGGCCTTTTCATATCATAAGCATAATCACTCTCATCATTAATAGTATGGATATCACCAATAGTATAGCAATTATCATCATCCCAATGAGTAGTAGGAGCAACATCATTTGGGAGGGATACCTTTCTACCTTTGCTTCTCCGTCTTTTCTTTTTCTTCTTCACATCATGTGTGGGTTTGACCCTCTTTTTGGAGCTCCTTATTAATGAGATGGGTTGAATAGAAGGCTCCTCCTCGTTACCTGATTCATCATAAGAAATAATAGGAGGATATTTGGAAGTCTCTTCCCTTTCATTAGCATTCTCTTCATCCACAACTTGTTTTCTTTTCTTTGTGTAATTGGCAATATAGGGATTTTCATTGCAATTCACCGCACAATACATATAAATTTCCCCTATATCAATATCAAGGAATTTATCAAGTTTAAATTTTGGAATACCCTCAGTTGCACATTTCATTTCTTCATAACCCAAAAGCAAACTAAGTTCATTATGATGTGCAAGGGAAATCAAATCAACACAATTTTTGGACACGATTCGATCATGAAACAATTTGCATCGGAGATTTAAATTCATTGCAAAGTTCACAAGTACGGTGAAGATATTTTAAATTTTCAGCACTAACATCTAGCCTTTCTTGTAACCATTTAGTTTCTAAATACTTATGCTTCTTGCAAAATCTATCTTCCCTATTTAGTGTGTACTTGCAAACTCTATGAACTCCACAAAAATCGACATGCTTATAAGAGACATTTTTATCATGACTAGTGCAATCATCATTAGTACTATGGATATTCAAAGAGTTCATATTAACAACATTGCAATCATCCTCATCATTCAAAGATCTAGTGCCAAACATTTTATAGATTTCTTCTCCTAGCACTTGAGCACAATTTTCCATTCCATCATTCTCACGAAAGACATTAAAAAGAAGAAGCATATGAGGCAACCTTAATTCCATTTTTTGTAGTTTTCTTTTATAAACTAAACTAGTGATAAAACAAGAAACTAAAAGATTCGATTGCATGACCTAAAGATATACCTTCAAGCACTCACCTCCCCGGCAACGGCGCCAAAAAAGAGCTTGATGTCTACTACACAACTTTCTTCTTGTAGACGTTGTTGGGCCTCCAAGTGCAGAGGTTTGTAGGACAGTAGCAAATATCCCTCAAGTGGATGACCTAAGGTTTATCAATCCGTGGGAGGCGTAGGTTGAAGATGGTCTCTCTCAAGCAACCTGCAACCAAATAACAAAGAGTCTCTTGTGTCCCCAACACACCCAATACAATGGTAAATTGTATAGGTGCACTAGTTCATGAAGAGATGGTGATACAAGTGCAATATGGATGGTAGATATAGGTTTTTGTAGTCTGAAAATATAAAAACAATAAGGTAACTAAACATAAAAGTGAGCGTAAACGGTACTGCAATGCTAGGAAACAAGGCCTAGGGTCCAAACTTTCACTAGTGCAAGTGCTCTCAACAATAATAACATAATTGGATCATATAACTATCCCTCAACATGCAACAAAGAGTCACTCCAAAGTCACTAATAGCGGAGAACAAACGAAGAGATTATTGCAGGGTACGAAACAACCTCAAAGTTATCCTTTCTAATTGATCTATTCAAGAGTCTGTAGTAAAGTAACACGAAGCTATTATTTCCGTTCGATCTATCATAGAGCTCATACTAGAATAACACCTTAAGAGACAAATCAACCAAAACCCTAATGTCACCTAGATACTCCAATGTCACCTCAAGTATCCGCGGGCATGATTATACGATATGCATCACACAATCTCAGATTCATCTATTCAAACCAACACAAAGAACTTCAAAGAGTGCCCCAAAGTTTCTCATCGGAGAGTCGGGAATGAAAACGTGTGCCAACCCCTATGCATAAGTTCACAAGGTCACTGAACCCGCAAGTTGATCACCAAAACATACATCAAGTAGATCGCGTGATATCCCATTGTCAGCACAGATAAGCACATGCAAGACATACATCAAGTGTTCTCAAATCCTTAAAGACTCAATCCATTAAGATAACTTCAAAGGGAAAACTCAATCCATTACAAGAGAGTAGAGGGGGAGAAACATCATAAGATCCAACTATAATAGCAAAGCTCGCGATAAATCAAGATCGTACCACCTCAAGAACACGAGAGTGAGAGAGAGAGAGAGATCAAACACATAGCTACTGGTACATACCCTCAGCCCCGAGGGTGAACTACTCCCTCCTCGTCATGGAGAGCAACGGGATGATGAAGATGGCCACCGGTGAGGAATCCCCCCTCCGGCAGGGTGCCGGAACAGGGTCCCGATTGGTTTTTGGTGGCTATAGAGGCTTGTGGCGGTGGAACTCCCAACCTATTCTGTTCTCCGATGTTTTTAGGGTATATGGATATATATAGGCGAAAGAAATCGGTAACTGGAGCCACGAGGGGCCCACGAGGGTGGGGGCGCGCCCAGGGGGGCAAGCGCGCCTCCCTGCCTCGTGGCCACCTCGAAGCTTCCCTGACTTCAACTCCAAGTCTCTTGGATCACGTTCGTTCAAAAAATCACGCCCCCGAAGGTTTCATTCCGTTTGGACTCTGTTTGATATTCCTTTGCTGCGAAACACTGAAACAAGGGAAATAACAAAAACTGGCACTGGGCTCTTGGTTAATAGGTTAGTCCCATAATATAAAAGTGCATAGTAAAGCCCATTAAACATCCAAGATGGATAATATAATAGCATGAATACTTCATAAATTATAGATACGTTGGAGAGGTATCATACCCTCCCGTGGCAGTGGGGTCCATATTGGAAACTAAGGGATATTAAGGCCTCCTTTTAATAGAGAACCAGAACAAAGCATTAACACACGGTGAACACATGATCTCCTCAAAATACGGTCGTCACCGGGAGTGGTCCCGACTATTTTCACTCCGGGGTTGCCGGATCATAACACGTAGTAGTGACTATAACTTGCAAGATCGGATCTAGAACATGGATATAATGGTGATAACATAAACAGTTCAGATATGAATTCATGGCACCCGGGCCCAAAGTGACAAGCATTAATCATGGCAAAGTCATAGCAACATCAATCTCAGCACATAGTGGGTAATAGGGATCAAGCGCTAACAAAACTAACTCAATTACATGATGAATCTCATCCAACTCCTCACTGACCAGCGAGCCTACGAACGAATTATTCACTCCCGGTGGGGAGCATCATGGAATTGGCGATGGAGAAGGGTTGGTGATGACGAAGAACAAAGACCCCCCCTCTCCGGAGCCCCAAACGGACTCTAGATCTGGCCTCCCGATGAAGAACAAGAGGTGATGGCGGCTCTGTCTCGTGGATCGTGATAATTCTTTCTCCCTGATACTTTTTCTGGAAAAATAGGATTTTATAGCGTCGGTTTCCGGGTCTGTGGGGCCACAAGGTGGGGATAACCCACACAGGCGCTGAGGGAGGCGTGCTCGTGGGTTGTGCCCACCCAGGTGCCCCCCTCTGGTGGATCTTGGCTCCAGAAATTCTCTTTATTGGTATAAAAAATCCTCGCAAAGTTTCGTTCCATTCCTAGAACTTTTATTTTTGCACAAAAACAACACCATGGTAGTTCTGCTGAAAACAACGTTAGTCCGGGGTTAGTTTCATACAAATCATGCAAATTAGAGTCCAAAACAAGAGGGAAAGTGTTAGGAAAAGTAGATACGTTGGAGACGTATTAGACACCATATGAGAGATGCTACAAATATCGCTCTGCCAAGTTAACAGTGTCTCGTCATAACTGGCATTTAAACAAATGTGAAGCAGTAGAAATAAATCATATGCAAGATGCAAACAACATCACACTACCAAGTTAAATGTCTCTCGTCATTAGTGCCATTGCATATTCACATCATTGCATATTCACAACTATGATGTGTAAACTAAGCAGAAGGCATTTCAACAAATTACAAGCAATGGAAGCTAGACACCAAATGTAAGACGCAACGAATATCACTCTACCAAGTTAAAACTGTCTCGTCATTAGTGCCATTCCAAAAAATTAGTAGTACAAGCTAGAAAACAGTGTGAGATGTAAACTATATCAGACTCCCAAGTTAAATGTGTCTTATGATAAGTTATTGTTGTAGGTTACACAACAGTAGTACTTTGATGTAAGAACATGGTGTGGTAGACAAATATTGTATGTTCTAGAAACAGGAACACATGTCTTATTCACAAGTATAATTTGTAAAGTAAGCATATGGAGTTCAACAAAATTAGAAGCAATACAAGCTAGACATCATACATAACATGCAACCACATATAACAGTGCCATGTTAGAGGGAGCACCTATGATGGTGGACTAGGGGAGACGTGCTCATCATCAACACAGCTACGTTGAGTGTCTATGCATGTGTTGTCTTCCAAATCTTGTTGAGGGGATGGCGGAGTAGAATCTGTAGAGGCCCTCCATTTCAGATTGTTGGAAGGAGCACCTTTATCCACTCCTTGCTAATTTCCTGCCACTTTATTGATTTTGCATTGTCAAGTAAAACCGACAATACAAAGCAATAAATTCACTCTTTAGAACTCATTCATGCATGATATTGACAATCACTACCTTGATGTAAGGCAAACATATGATACAAGGATGGAATATGTACGAAAAATAGGATGACATGGCATACTCACAACTATTTGTGTAATTAAACTAAGTAGAAGTAATTTAATCAAATTACAAGCAATACAAGCTAGACACTGTATGCAACATGCAAGACAATATCACACTGCTAAGCTAGAGAAAGCGCGTGGGATGTCGGTTTCGCCGGAAGACCGCCATCAGTCACTGCCTTAATTTTTTCCTTCCATTTACTTAATTTTCTTGCCTTGTCAAGTCAAACCCACAAGAAAAATGATAAAATTTTGCTTTTTAGACCTCACTGATGCAGGATGCTGACGAGCACTACTTTAATGTAAGGCTACCGCATGATAGGACAATTGAATGTGTAAGAAAAAAGGACACATTACATATCCATAGCTATGATGTGTAAACTAAGCAGAAGGCATTTCAACAATTTAGAAGCAATGAAAGCTAGACACCATATGAAAGATGCAAAGAATATCACTCTACCAAGTTAAAACTGTCTCGTTATAAGTGCCATTTCAACAAATTAGAAGTAGTACAAGCTAGAAAAGAATGTGAGATGTAACCTATATCACACTCTCAAGTAAAACGTGTCTTATGGTTAGTGATTATTGTAGGTTACACAACATTACTACTTTGATGTAAGAACATGGTGTGATACACAGATATTTTGTGTACTAGAAACAGGAATAGGTGTCATATCCACAAGTATAATTTGTAAAGTAAGCATATGGAGTTCAACAAAATTAGAAGCAATACAAGCTAGACATCATACATAACATGCAACCACATATAACAGTGCCATGTTAGAGGGAGCACCTGTGATGGTGGACTAGGGGAGACGTGCTCATCATCAACACAGCTACGTTGAGTGTCTATGCATGTGTTGTCTTCCAAATATTGTTGAGGGGATGGCGGAGTAGAATCTATAGAGGCCCTCCATTTCAGATTGTTGGAAGGAGCACCTTTATCCACTGCCTTGTTAATTTCCTGCCACTTTATTGATTTTGCATTGTCAAGTAAAACCGACAATACAAAGCAATAAATTCACTCTTTAGAACTCATTCATGCATGATACTGACAATCACTACCTTGAAGTAAGGCAAACACATGATACAAGGAAGGAATATGTACGAAAAATAGGACGACATGGGATATTCACAACTATTTGTGTAATTAAACTAAGCAGAAGTAATTTAATCAAATTACAAGCAATACAAGCTAGACACTGTATGCAACATGCAAGACAATATCACACTGCTAAGCTAGAGAAAGCGCGTGGGATGTCGGTTTCGCCGAAAGACCGCCATCGATCAACGCCTTAATTTTTCCTTCCATTTACTTAATTTTCTTGCCTTGTCAAGTCAAACCCACAAGAAAAATGAATAAATTTTGCTTTTTAGACCTCACTGATGCAGGATGCTGACGAGCACTACTTTAATGTAAGGCTACCGCATGATAGGACAATTGAATGTGTAAGAAAAAAGGACGCATTGCATATCCATAGCTATGATGTGTAAACTAAGCAGAAGGCATTTCAACAATTTAGAAGCAATGAAAGCTAGACACCATATGAAAGATGCAAAGAATATCACTCTACCAAGTTAAAACTGTCTCGTCATAAGTGCCATTTCAACAAATTAGAAGTAGTACAAGCTAGAAAAGAATGTGAGATGTAACCTATGTCACACTCTCAAGTTAAACGTGTCTTATGGTTAATGATTATTGTAGGTTACGCAACATTAGTACTTTGATGTAAGAACATGGTGTGATACACATATATTTTTTGTACTAGAAACAGGAATATGTGTCTTATTCACAAGTATAATGTGTAAAGTAAGCAGTTCGAATCCAACAAAATTAGAAGCAACACAAGATAGACATCATACATCACATGCAACCACATATAATAGTGCCAAGTTAGAGGTAGCACCTGTGATGGTGGACTAGGGGAGACGTGCTCATCATCAACACAGCTACGTTGAGTGTCTATGCATGTGTTGTCTTGCAAATCTTCTTGCGGGGATGGCGGAGTAGAATCTATAGAGGCCCTCTGTTTCAGTTTTTTTGGAAGGAGCACCTTCATCCACCGCCTTGCTAATTTCCTTCCAATTTATTGATTTTGCATTGTCAAGTAAAACCGACAAGAAAAAGTAATAAAATTCACTCTTTCGAACTCATTCATGCATGATACTGACAATCACTACTTTGATGTAAGGCAAACACATGATACGAGGATGGAATATGTACAAAAAATAGGACAACATGGCATATTCACAACTGTTTGTGTAAACTAAGAAGAAGACATTTCCACAAATTAGAAGCAATGCAAGCTAGACACCACATGAAAATTGCAACCAATATGACTCTGCCAAGTTAAAAACGTCCCATCATAAATGGTGTTTCAACAAATTAGAAGCAGTGCATGCTATAGATCATATGAAAGATGCAACTAATATCACACTGCATATACTAAAGGTGTCTCATCATAATTGATTGATGCGGGATACAAACAAACAGTAGTTTTATGGAAGGACATGCATAATAGAAAGATGTACTTTGTACAAAAAACAGGAAGGCATGTCACATTAACAGGTATAATGTATAAACTAAGTAGAATAGCACATGCAATTTAACCAGATTGGAAGAATTACAATCTAGACACCATATGCAACATGCAACCACATATCACACTGTCAAGTTAGAGCAAGCACCTGAGATGGTGGTGTACGGGAAATGCGATGATCAACTATAGAGCTAAGTTGACTATCTTTATCTAGCCATGCTATTTCTTGAGAATCATGTGGAGAGGCTGACAATGAATTCTTAAAAGACGATTTTTTCTGACAGTAATCCACATGCCTAACTGTCTCATCCTATGTGATTGATGAGGGATACACAAGAACATTACTTTGATGTAAGCATATGGTTAATAGACAGATCTAGTAGTATGTACCAAAAACAAGAAGGCATGTCAAATTAAAAGGTATAATGTGTAAGCTAAGCAGATGCAATTTAACCAAATTGGAAGCAATACAAGCTAGACCCTCGGCTGGAGTGGTGAGCATGATCATCGAGGACCTGAGAGCCTAGTGGGAGGCGGGCTGCTTCGCCACTATCGTGTCTTTTTAGTTCGCTCGCAGGTGATGCTAGTCTGTGATGGGCTTGTCACTAGCTCGGCAGTTCCCTGACTAGCTATTTGGCTTCTGGTGCTCCCGGGATGGTGGTTCATGTAAAAAAATATCTTTCCTTATCTTAATAAAGGCCGACATCGGCCTTTTGAATACAAGGTAGACACCATATGCAACATGCAACCACATATGACACCGTGAAGTTAAAGCAAGCACCTGGGATGGTGGTTCATGGCGAGCGAGATCACCAACTCTAGAGCCATGTTTACCGCCTCCATCTGCTGACACTACATCCTTTAAAGTGCTGAAAAATGTCTTGCCTAACCGCGAAGAAAGTTGGAGCAACTTCTCTCTTTTCTTTCGTGTTTCTTACAACAGTTTGGCAGAGGCTGAAATACCCATGCATAAAAAAACAATAGTGAGAGTATGGTTGAAGTGTGTGCAAAACTAGTGCACTATAAAGTAGCACATAGAAGGTGGCTGAAAAATAAATGACAGGAGACATATGACAGCTCTACAACATGCATGACAAACAAAATTAGATTCTACTCCATAAGATTTTGTAATATATGAGCACGGGGATGGTTGGGAAATGCAGGCACACCTCCAGCGACCACATGTGGTCCTATCAAAATAACAGTCGACTAAAAATAAATAGGTCAGTCAATTTTTTTGAACCATTCGATCTACAAGGAACGGGCACATGACCTTCGTCTACCTCCCGCCAGTCACTGTTGACGATCTTTCTCGAACCGCCAGCGACCACCGCCCAGACCCCAGCCTCTGCCGCCCTGCCTTTCCTTCGACCTCACACCACCGCCATGCTTGGCAGCGCCCCTCGGCCATCCCTTTAAGCCTGACGAGCTCCATATCAGGCGCCGGCAGCTCCTAGGCCCCACACACCCCTAATATAAACACTGACACGTTGCTTCCCTGGCGTAACAAGCGAACTAGGGCCTGTTACGCTGGGGAATGCTTCGTTGGGAATTAACTGACCAGGAATTGAAATCCAGGGGTGACGGACCTCTAGCGAAGGTGAAATAGTATATGAGGAGAAACCTTGTGCATCGCGAGTTGGTAGGAACATCTAGTATCAGGAAGAAGGTGTAGGAAGAAGTGGTTAACTAGTGTCTTCTGTGGGATGAATACCATGCAAGTAGACACATAAATTAAGATTTGCACGAATAAGCGAAGAGGAGTACCAGTTCTGGTTCCGGTGATGTGTGCTCGTGTTTTCGCAGTGATGTTCTTCTTTTTACCGGGGGAACCGATGTTGTGGAGGAGGGTGGAGCCTTGGATGAACCCATGTACAAATTGTTGACTTTGTTGTGGTGGCCACATATCGGTGGAGGGGAAGCAGATCCATTGTGGCGAAGGACGACGTAGCAGGAACAGCTCTGTTGCGGTGGACGGTGGCGGCGTTGGAGCGGCAGCGGTGAGGCACATGATGGGTGGTTGAACTGGCTCGGGTACGGCACACTTCGGCGTCCTAGTGGCAGCTTGGCCTCGGCTTCAACTACTAGCAGTGGAGGGCGTTGCGGTTGCGGTTGCGGTGGACGACGACGTAGGGGTATCTGCTCCGCTATTGTCGGCGTTCTGGGAACGGGGGTACGCAGACTTGCCTGCCTGCGGCCTGCGGCGTGGCTCAAGGGGTGGCCCAGTATGGCCCATCTTCATCAACATAAGCTCAATACCCTCGCGAGGGGCCAAGCCTCGTGGGGCGGACGATAGGAAGCTTCCTCAGGCACGGCCTCCTCTGGCTGGCTCGCGAGGAGGCGGAGAGATCAAGGCGGGGTACCTCACGAGGTGCCCATGACGCAAGCCATGACAACCGAGGGCGCCAGGCGAGCGCCAGTCCGTGCAGTGCCCTTATTTTCCCTTTGGTGCAAAGGAGGCAAGCGCAGGCCAAGGCATCAGGCAAAGGCAACCATTTCGGTGCAACAAGACCAAGACCAGTAGAACGGCAGGAAGGAGGTCATCGTGGAGCCCAAGCCGGCGTCACCGTGAGAGCCTTTGGCAGGCGAGGACCGACTTTAGTTAGGATAAGTGTACTAGATGTTCCACTTCAAAATGGCCAATTGTTGGCGCCCTTCCCGCTCAATATTTGGGGAGAGGCCCAGGGCCTCCGCCTATAAATAGGACTAGCCACCCATAGAGTAGGCACAACGAAAGGTTGGCAAGAGAGAGAGGGAGAGAAGCGACTGAACTCCCCCTAGCAGTTCATCGCACCAGCCAAGAACAGACCCTCGCGAGGCTGTTCTTCCCTTGTACTGTTCATCATCAGCCCCTGAGGCAATCCACCACACCACACACTGGAGTTGGGTATTACACCACAATGGTGGCCCGAACCAGTATAAACCTCGTAACCTCTGTGTTATTCTTTGTGTAGTTTAGAACCTTGCGAGGCGACGAGACATAGGTAGGCAGGGGGTGTGATCTCCATGTTCACCCTAGAGTTCGAACCTAGAGGGTCTGCCGGAACCCGAAATCCGACATTTGGTGTGCCAGGTAGGGGTGCACCGGAATCCGCCTTCTGCCGCCCCGCGCCCCGTCGCATCGTCATCATCATGTCCGGCGACCCAACGGGCAATCCTGATCCCTGGGCAGCCTGGCCCGCCCACCTGTGAGCCGCCGCCCAGGCGACCTCAACCACAATACCACAGCGGCCATGATCGCGGGTCCGGCGGAGCGGCGGGCGGGCGACGCGTCAGGCTCTCACGCCGCGGGCAGGTGCGGTCGGCGGCGAGGGCCTCGAGCCACGCTGCCACGGCGCTGCATACACCCGACGGAAGCAGGCGAACTCAAGGGTCGCGCTCACGGTGGCCCGAGAGCTCTGCAATGCAGGCTGGAGGGCGGCCACGACGTGCTGCTGGAGCGGGTGGTAGAGCTCCTGGGCTTCGCCGCATCGGGGGCTCACCCCTTCTGCACCCAGCCGCCGCCTCAGGTCCAAGGCAGACCACACGGAGGCCCCACGTGCGCCCGCGTAACTCCGAGCGGATTCCAAGGCCACTCCAACGCCAACCAGGCCGTCAGCTCCGGGATAACAACGGCGCCGCCTCCGCCCGTGGCCAGCGAAGGAGGACTCGCCACAGCCCACGGTCCCAGTGGGCCGCCGCGCTACCACCCCCAGGTTGGCGCCTCAAGCAGGGCTGCGTGGCACACGGGGCACTACAGCGAAGCATTCGGGGTGGCGGCCCCGGAAGAGTATGTGCCCCACATGATGGATCAAGGGCACGCGCAGGAGGAAGACCATGGCTCGCTCCTCGGCCCAAGCTGCCGAAGCTGAGCTCTTTCAGGAGCCCCGGGAAAGCCCCATCGACTGCGCTGGAGGCAGCGATTATCGGGTACCGCTAATTCCTCAGGAGCAGGCATACGCTAACCATGGATCACATGAGGTACAGGTCGTCGCGGCGGATGGCTGCCCCAATCCAGCAGCTTCCTACCCCTCAGGAGGAGGGCGTCGGGGGCTGCAGGAAATGGGGCCGAGATCCGGCATCACCACCGCGGCGTTCGGAGCAAGGCATCCTCAAGAGGTAGGCCCTCTGCCGGGGAGGTGCCTCAGGGCCTACCTCCGGCAGAGAACCCGTGGTCGTCGGGGGAACCACTGGCGACCGCTCTACCCCATTGGCGGCATCCTTGGTCTCCGGCAGTCGTTGATGGCACTAGAGTGTGGCGCAAGGCGGGGCCCTCGTCTGGCGATATGAAGCAAGGCCGGTACCTATGAAGAAGGCCTAGTGCCTGTGAAGCTCGCCGCCCCATGACACTCTCACGTAATAATGAGTGGGGATGTACACGCCCCGGAGTCTCCGGAGAACCGCCCTCGGGCCTCGGGGGCTCCCGCCCACGCCCAGTGGCAGCACTTAGCTCCGCGCTTGTGAGAAGACGTCGAAGACTAGACTAGGTGCCGGACGCGGCCTTTCTGCTTCTTTTTTGCCTTTCCTTTGGTTGTAATTTTTCCCCCGTTTGGATTTAAGTTGGATTTGAGCTTGAGACTTGTGTGTGTTCGGGGAAGGGGTGTTTAGTCTCGTTCGAGCAATCTCTCGCGTTCTGGTTACCGCTTTGCGTCCATCCCGCCTCAGCTGCCTCCCCTCATGAGCCCCTCGCGAGCCGGGCCAGGCCTAGCATGCGTGCATCCCGGACTACCGTCACCACGCCCTCTCAGGAGGTTCTCATTACAGGTTCAATGGGCTCGTTCAGGAAGCACTCAGGACACCACAGCCCTCCGCAGGCTATCTCGGGGGCCACGCGGGTCGAAGGTAAACAAGCCAGTCGGCTCGTCGCAAGACCGGCCACTTGGCGTAGGCGTACGGGTGATATTGTGTTAATGCGCTAATTGCAAGTTTTTTTACACGAGGGGGTCCCCCTCCCAAAATGCTCTGGCGTCGCTGGCCTTGCCATCACCCTCCGCGTCACCGTCGGCAGCGTCCGGGCCGTTCACCACGCCGCCTTCATCAGCAACCACGACCACGCCGTCGTTATCAGTAGTGAAGGCCCTGACGAGGGCATCTACGTTGTCTTCCACCCAGTGCGCCAGGTCGCCCCGGATGGCCAGGGGTACCGGGGTGATGGCGGCATGGAAGTCAAAGTGGGGATCCATGTTCTGAAGATGACTGAAGACGCGAGAAAAAGCACGCCCGAGCAGGGCACGGCTCCTCTCCTCCACCAACCTGTTGGCTCTGCCCGACCGCGCTTCCAGCTGTGTCACCACATCAGTGAAGAACTGAAGGTTACCAGCATAGTTAACCTCATGAAGCTCCCCGACTACTGCCTCACAGATGTTGCCCAAGGCCATGTTAGCTCTTTCCCGGAGCGTGCGAAGCATAGGGCCATGATCGTGCTCGAGGATCTGCCGCTGGCGTATCTCGTTCTCGCTCCGCCGCACGACGGCCTCAGCAGCGTCCACCCTTTGACAGAGAAGAAGCACCTCGGCGCGGGAGGAAGTCAGCCCCTCCTGTGCCGCGCCAAGGGCGGCCCGGGCAGCGTCCGCCCGCCGCGTCACTTCATCCAGCTTGGCCCTCAGGCACGGCCTCCTCAGGCTGGCTCGCGAGGAGGCGGAGATATCAAGGCGGGGTACCTCACAAGGTGCCCATGACGCAAGACATGACGACCGAGGGTGCCAGGCGGGCGCCAGCCCGCGCAGTTTCCTCATTTCCCCTTTGGTGCAAAGGAGGCAAGCGCAGGCCAAGGCATCAGGCAAAGGCAACCATTTCGGTGCAACAAGACCAAGACCAGCAGAACGACAGGAAGGAGGTCATCGTGGAGCCCAAGCTGGCGTCACCGTCGAAACCTTTGGCGGCGAGGACCGACTTTAGTCAGGATAAGTGTACTAGATGTTCCCCTTCAAAATGGCCAATTGTTGGCGCCCTTCCCGCTCAATATTTGGGGAGAGGCCCAGGGCCTCCTCCTATAAATAGGACTAGCCACCCATAGAGTAGGCACACCGAAAGGTAGGCAAGAGAGAGAGGGAGAGAAGCGACTGAACTCCCCCTAGCAGTTCATCGCACCAGCCAAGAACAGACCCTCGCGAGGCTGTTCTTCCTTGTACTATTCATCATCAGCCCCTGAGGCAATCCACCACACCACACACTGGAGTAGGGTATTACACCACAATGGTGGCCCGAACCAGTATAAACCTCGTGTCCTCTGTGTTGTTCTTTGTGTAGTTTAGATCCTTGCGAGGCGACGAGACGTAAGTAGGCAGGGGGTGTGATCTCCGCGTGCACCCCAGAGTTCAAACCTAGAGGGTCTGCCGGAACCCAAAATCCGACAGCTATGATGGAGGAGGGCGGCGGTTGATGGTTGGGATGGGGTGGCGGACAGAGGACGCCGGGGTATTGCGGCTGGTGGAGAGGTAGTTTTGGCACCCACGGAGTATGAATGGGGAATCAGACAAACAGGGTGGGGGGGAGACCTAAGGGGGAACCAATATTTTGGTTTGGGATGCGCTTGTTTTTTTTAACAAATGGGACATGCTTGTTTGAAATTTGGGGAAAGTACAAACTTTGCCCCCCTCTTAAATTTCGGACCTGCTGCAGGTTAGGGGTAGGATGGTAATCCCAGGTGTCCCAAATAGTGGGCGGGAACAATTTTGGCCGAGCGTATGTGATTTTAGGCGGCCATGGTGTATGAATGTTTTCCGGAGGCGGTTGCGTGGCGTCTAGATGAAGTTACAAATCTGTCCCGGTTTAGACCTTTGGACATCGGGCCAATAGGTTTCACGGGCCGGAGTTAGAAAAGTGTGGCACCACGACTTAGAGAGACCGAAACACCCCGTATTCCAGCCCATAGATCGAGGTGAAGTCTTCTGGAATATGACACTGCTTGGCATAGAACAAATCAGCTCTTATTACAAAGGATAATGAATACAAGGGTCTGATGTTACAAAGGATCACATCAGCACGACAGCAGTACGCCTGCTTAGGTAGCTCTATGCTAGCAGCAGAATAACTCGTAGCAGCGGAACAACGACGAAGGTGGTGAAATCCACTCCGCAGGGATTCTGGCTGGGACACGAAGCTCGCACGCACGAAAACCTTGTCAAGAAATCAATCAACCATGGCATCATCTGCAATCTGGCATGACACGCCAGGTCAGTACATTGAATGTACTTGCAAGCTCACAACAACCAAAAGCATCAAGGCAAGACAATAACAAAGCATTTAACAGGTTAAGTTATTAATAACTACTATGAGCTGAAAGCAACTATTAAGCATGATATGACACTACTATAATGCTGACAAACCAACATCTCAATCTCAACACCCATCTCACTTTTGGCTCTCGGGCCAAGCAATATACCATCTCGATCACCTCGTGATCAAAACATCCACATGATCACCTCGTGACCACATCACAAACTGAATGATCATCCTCAAGATCATCTCAACATCATCATAGGCATCCTGCCAAGCTGTTACTGCTCACAATATCAACATATAAATCATCTATATTACATCATGTGAGTGTTGATTGAACGGTGCTATCCCGCTAAGATCCACATGCAAGCATCATCTCCGAAATTATATTCCAAAACATAATATCAACTACTATCACAATGAAAACAATACTAGCCACTAATAATCCAATGGCAACACGACATCCATCAATTGCAAGCATAAATCCTAGTAATCTGAACAGTAGCATGGCAATAGCAAGATCAGAACAACTCCAAGAAATGCCATGCACATAGTCATGTAGCTAAAGCAATATTTTAAATTAGTTAAAGTAATTAAAACCATGGCATTGCATTGCAATCATGCAAATAGAGGGTGTGTCTTTCCTGGGGTGGATGGATTCATCGGGAGGAAGTACGAGAAGCTCGTGGAAAGAATCTCCAAAAAACGTTCTCTCTCGGAGGGGCTGATAAGGCAAGGGCATAAACGTTATTGTCATAGTGGGAACACATAGTGAAAATGATACCAACAGATAGAGCTCGACGAGACGAAGAAGTAGGCATTGGATTCACCTCAATCGGAGTTACGGTTGAAAAGCTATAGCCAGACGAAGCTCAGGGACTAATCTCTAAAAAAGAATATCTACAAAAAGGCCCCTGGCAGAGAAAACAGAAAGCGCATTCCTGAGATTACGTCTTCAGAACAGGGAAAATGGATTTCTAGCTAAAGCAGAGGCAGAATACGCTTACCTCAAGGGGAAACGTACTCCATGGAGTATGCTTCCACTTATTCACGCTGGCAGGTCAGGGCCGCCGTGTGCCGCTGCCAGGTGGGGTCCACGGGAGGTGGGGTCACTGGTTGGAGTCTTCTTCTCCCTCCCGTTGATGGTTCGCGGGACAGAGGAGGGCGAGGCCGTGGCACAGCCGGCGCTGGCCCCCGGTGACTCTGGCCACCCCCGATGGAGCTGGGAAAACCGGGGTGCTCGTCGTGCCTGCGCCGGAGAGGCCTAGCACAAGCTGCGGGGGAGGGCCGTGGCATCGACCCTGTCGACTGCCAGCACGGAGCATGGTGCTTCGACTGGTACGTGGGTGGGAGCTCCCTTTGAGGGAAGACTTCGAGGCGTGTACAGCCCCGCCGTGACACGTGGCTCGCACGAGAGGGCTAGAGGAGGTGTGTATGGGCACTCATGAGCCAGCGCGTGACACACGAGGCCCTACCTCAAGGCGGGTTGCGCCTGAATTTGATTTGGAACACTTGTGATAGTCCTGCGAGTTGGTTAGGCAACCTGCACCGAGTGAATCTCCTGAGGTTATCGCATGAGAAGGCCAAACACAAACGACCCCAGGAGGTGACGTGAACGGGGCCAGCCCGCTAGACAGAGCTCAACCGTTGGGTTTGTCGGTGCTGCAGGGACAGACCCGAGTGAGGGAGTCCTAGATTAGGGGGTATCCGGACGGTCGGACTGTGTACTATGTCCGGACTATTGAAGTGTGAAGATACAAGACTCAAGACTTCGACCCGTGTCCGGAAGGGACTTTGCTTGGCGTGGAAGGCAAGCTTGGGGATCCGGATATTATATTTATTTCCTTGTAACCGACTCCATGTAAACCCAAGCCCTCTCCGGTGTCTATATAAACTGGAGAGGTTGGTCCTTAGAAGGCCGATCACAATTACAATCATACCATCATAGGCTAGCTCTTAGGGTTTAGCCTCTACTATCTCGTGGTAGATCTACTCTTGTACTACCCATATCATCAATATTAATCAAGCAGGAAGTAGGGTTTTACCTCCATCGAGAGGGCCCGAATCTGGGTAAACATCCGTGTCCCTTGCTTCCTGTTACCATCAGCCTTGACGCACAGATCGGGACCCACTACCCGAGATCCACCGGTTTTGACACCGACATTGGTGCTTTCATTGAGAGTTCCTCTGTGTCGTCGTTGTCAGGCTCGGTGGCTCCTCCAATCATCATCAACGACGCTGTCCAGGGTGAGACTTTCCTCCCCGGACAGATCTTCGTGTTCGGCGGCTTCGCACTGCGGGCCAACTCGCTTGGCCATCTGGAGCAGATCGACAATTGCGCCCACAGCCACCGTGTCAGGTTCGGAAACCTGAACTACACGGCGGACATCCGACGAGACTTGATCTTTGATGGATTTGGGCCTATGCCAGGAGCACCGGACAGTCACGATGAGCATGGCCTAGACCTGCCGTCAGACGAAGCTTCGGTATCGCTTCGCATTATCTCCGGACCTAGATCCGGAGCAGGTCGCGCTGCCTAAGGACGGAGGGATAGACCCCGCCCCCCAGGTCGCACACTCATCGGCGGTGGAGCCGAACACAGGCCTTACCTCTGCGGTGGCCTGTGACTCCGAACCCCCGGATTCGTATCCGGACGTTGGTTCCAGTCCGCACACTTCCGAGCCCGTCGGTCCAGGACGGGCTCCGGTAATGGAGTTCACCGCTGCGGATATCTTTCCAAAGACTCGCCTTTGGCGACATGCTAGACTCATTAAAGTCTCTCTCTTTGTCAGGAGGCTCTTCGCCGAACTATGTCCGGCTTGAGTGGGAGGCAGGCGATGAAGGAATTTGTTGCCCACCCACCACCCACTTCATTGCCACGGCCGATGACTTAATCGAGGTATTGAACTTCGACTCCGAAGACATCGACGGTATGGATGACGATGCAGGAGAAGAATATGAACCAACGCTCACTGGGCGGTGGACAGCCACCTCTTCTTATGATATATATATGGTGGACACTCCGAAGGATACAAATGGCGATGAGGCAACGGAGGATAAAAGCTCAGGGAAAAAAGCAAAGAATGGGCGTCGCCGGCCACTCCAAACCCCGCCACAACAATACCGGCCAAGAAGTCGAAAACAATCCGGATAGCGCCGAAGATGAATATAATCCCAGTCGGCTTGCCTTTCAGAAGGCCGAACTAGCCATTGTGGGATACTTGGAGAGTGATAACTATATGCCCCCCTCCAAGGACGAGGCAAGCCTCGGCAATGAAGAATTTGGCGTGCCTGATGATCCAGTGGAACAAGTACGCTTCGAGCGACGGCTCATGGCCACGGCAAAGAGCCTGCAAAGGAAGCAACATCAGCTTAAAGCTGACCAAGACTCGTTGGTGGACAGATGGACCAAGGTCCTGGCCACTGAAAGATACGGACTCGACCGCCCGGACAAAGGGCACACAGGGCACAACCGGCCGCCCCAACCTAAGCAGGAGAACTCAAGGCACACGCCGCGACGTCAACACAGCGCTGCTGCCCAAAACAATACAAAGGACAAAAGAAAAAGCATCCTCAAGCCTCGGCGCAATTGTCATAAGCATCAAAACAAGAAGGCTGGTGTTAATTCCAGCAACTCCCAGTCCGGTCAGCGGACAAAGAACAGCTCAGACCTATCCGGCCCGGACAAAGAACACTCGACCAGCCATGTGAAATCCATGGTACTCCTAGAAGGATGGCAAAGCATACCAATAGAGAATGCCGGATCCTCAAAACAAAGCTGTTGGTCGCCTGCCGGGAAAAATGAAGGGAGGCATCTGTTCAAGAGCCCCCCCCCATAGCATAAGAGTACGGCCGATCGCCCCCGACCGCATTAACCAAAGCAACTCAATTGCAGTACCTCCGAACATAACAAACCGGGGGCCCCATAACACATAAAAACCCCGTAGGTGTGAAACCGCAAACAACATCTCCTAAAAGATGCTAGGGGCAAAGGCCAAATTCTTCTGGCCCATCATTCTAAACGGTTGTCTTCGGATCACCAAACAATACTTCGCCAAAGAATAAATCTTCGGCACCTTCCCACCATGCGGTAATTTACCGTATGTTAGCAGAGACGAACCACGTTGACTAGATTCCACGTGGTCAATCACTCAGGCCAACACCATGTGATACAATCACACGGCCGAACCCCGCCCTCAGGGCGGAAATCATACAGCTGCCAGAGTTGCGAGTCGCGCATGCCTATCAAAATTTTGATATGACAGTCAACTATTCGGACACCGCGCTACCCAACGGTATAACGGCTGGGTTTACCAGGGACCGATCAGGAGCCCCCGGACCAACCACAAGAGGACGCTCGGCTACCCCCGATTATTTGCATTACAAACTAACTTTAACAGGATTGGTGACGTGGAATTGACCCGGACACACAAGGAGCCCCCCCCCCCCTAAATGAAGGCAGCTCGGATTCACCCTCGATCCACTAACAACTCCCTCCAATCCGGCCATCACAGGTTCCGCCAAAAAACACCTCTTTTCATAATCATAATCGTACTCGTATGCGCAAACATATCATTTTACTACAATGCGTAGACCTACATAACACTTACCGGCCGTCGCTTTTCATCGACACCTCGTGTTACGCCCGACTAGGCCAGGGGCTTCATAATACGGCAATAACGTTCGACCACCTTCTCGGTCGTCCGGCACCCCGAACTTATATCACTATATGCATCAGCTCCGAATCATGTCTTGGGTCATTGGTTGGGTTTGCCCGGCTCCCTTGTTTTGGTAGCTTACGTTCCGTTACATCGGCTAAGGTAGCGCAGGGAGAACTACTGCGATTGTGTCCCAGATCTGCCGGACGAGCACCTCAGTAGAGAAAGCCGAAAACCGACTGTCATGATATAGCGAGAGCTGGTCAGCTGTTCGAGAGGTTGTAAAATCCTTAAAGATTTATTCCGCACAACGCCATTATAAATGCAGAGTGCGATGGATCGGTCTTCCGATCAGCCGCCAATAGAGCCCCTAGTTTGGCCTTCCGAACACTAGGGGCTGCGCCGACCATACTCAAATTCCTATGGCTAAGTGAGAGTAATAAAGCCTTATGGTCCGATTGCCTGGTTCGTGGAGAGAAATGCCTCCGTAGAAGGACCCAACTATGGGATAAAGAGCGTTCAGATATATCCTGAACACCCCCGTATTCTTTCTATGAGGGGCAGAAGCCGACGACTGGCCAACTCTCAGGATTGACATACCATAAACAGCCACACAGGAAGAACATATGTTCAAACAAAACAGGCAGTATATAATAAAAAGGCCACTATCCCATATTATAAAAAGCGGCACGAATGCCCTCAGGGAAATATAATGTCTTTGGTACATTTATCAGCCGCAAGGCGGGCTCCCCTTAGTACACCTTCATAGTACAGTTCAGGCTTGCGATGCTCCTTACCCTCTGGCGGCCCCTCAGTCATCAGCTTCTCCGCGTCAAGCTTCCCCCAATGCACTTTTGCACGGGCGAATGCCATATGTGCACCCTCTATGTAGACCGATCGCTTAATAGCATCAAGGCGAGGACAAGCGCCCACAATCCGCTTCACGAGCGAAGTAGCGCTTTCGGAATTGGCTCCGCCGGCCACAGCCGGACAATCAAGTCCTTGATGGCTAGTTCGGCCGCCTGGTGCAGTTCAACCAGCTGCTTCAGATGATCGATAAAGGGCACCGGATAGTTCGGTGCCAAATACTGCAACCAGAAATCCCTCTCCGCAGACTTCTTTTCCTCGGATCGGTAGAATTGGGGGAGGCCAAGCCGCCTTCAGGCATCTCTCTGGCTGGAGGGGCCCGCCGCCTGCGGGTCGTACTGACAGCTTGTCGTGGGTGATGTCATGGTCAGCATGGTAACAGTGTCGCGCCGGACGGGCGATGGCACGCCCGACTGGCGCTGCTGTGGCGGCGTGCTCGGAGATCTGGGGGTGGCAGGCTTCACTGTAGCCACGCCCCATCTCATCACCGTTATGTGGGTGCAGATTCAGAGGGTGCGGCCTTGGCCGCTTGTAGGGGGGCCGGCTCCTCGGAGTCGGCCTTCTCGTGGCCGGCTCCGTGGAGTCGGCCCTCTGGTAGCCGGCTCCTTGGGAGCCGGCCCTCCTATGGCCTTCTCCTTGTAGGTTTTGGGGCCGGGCCGCCTCCTGACAGCCGGCCTGAGGGTCAGCCGGCCGGAGGAAGGCGGCCCTGCGTCTTGGATGTTAGATGGCTTGATTGGCTTGTAATTTTTTCAGAAGTCCCAGGGGGAACCGGCTAGGCTACCCGTGGTCATTTACTCCGACAGCAAGACAATGTTTTATCATACTTTGTTTCTCTTCTAATTGCTTTTTCACGCGGCCAAGTTCTTCCTCGGCCCGCTCCAGGCTCCGCTTCAGTTCGGACACTTCCGCATTATGAGCGGCCGTCTTCTCCGCAGACGCCTGTGTTCAAACAAAGAGGTACACGTTGTTAAGGTAAGTTCCCATGACAAATAAGGATTTTATCCCCTGCCCGGCTCCCTCTCTTTCGCCGGACAGTGTATCAGGGGTTACTACTCATACTATGACGATTCCTCAAAGGTTTCTCAGGAAACATACATCAAAGGCCTTTATAAGGCCAAGGCAGGACTCGTTCAACCCGCTCTCGGCAGACTGAATCTTTTCAACCACTGCACCCATAAGGGTCCGATGTTCATCGGCGATAGACGCGTTCTTTAACGCCGTCGATAGACCGCCTGGCAGCTCTGTCCGAACAGAGGTTGCCAGCGGAGTACGCAGGCCCTCCACCATTGAAGGTGGCTGCTCGCCCGATCCGGGAGCCTTAGAGGTCTCCCGGACCTTGTCCGGCTGTGGGCCGAACCCAAGGTCGCCCTGCTGACGGCACACTCCGGGGCCATCGCTCCCGTGTGCCCGGCCCCAGTGATATGCCCCCCTGGTCCGAGCCCCGTTGAGACGACACCTCAATGTCGCGTCGGGACCTTGGGGAAGGGGCCTCTGGAGGCGTCTCGCTCGCTAAAGCGTCCGAGCTCAGCGAATCCTCAGATGAGGACTAGCCGGCGCGGGACCTCGCCGGACTGTGTAAAATATAGCAACAGTTAAAACTATTATACCCAAAAACAATCCCAGACGCGTGCGCGTGTTCGGATTTTGTACACTTACGACTTCTCCAGGGGCTGGGCCCTTGGATCCCACTCCGGGCTGCTATCGGCAGCTGTGGTGGATGCCTCTGGGAGGGAACCTTTTCTCCTCTTGGGCGATTCGGCCTCCAGGCACGAAGGAGCTACGCGCTTCTTCCCACCTTCAGAGTGAGGCTCGTCCTCCTCTGCTTCTTCCTCTTCATTTTCCGGAGAAGGAGCGTTGCTTGAGTCTTCGGAATTTGCGTCCGAAGCCTCGCGGTGACGGAGGCCACTCCGGGTCTTCTTGACCTTCTTGGAGGCCTCTTTCTTTGGCGCCTCGTAGGGCGCGGGGACTAGCATCTTTGTCAGAAGAAGTCCAGCTGGTTCGTCCGTTAACGGGGCCGGACAATGTATCCGCTCCACTTTCTTTATCCATCCCTGAGGTCACGATGAGACACGATTAGGATGTCTCCCTCACGACATGCCAACTGAAGCATGAATAGACAGAGCTTGACTGTGACTTACCGAGCTTGGAGAATGGGATGATCGATACCCACGGTCCTCGGTGGGGCCCGGCCACGATTTGCCGGGCTTAAAGAGCACCTTCCAGATATCCTTGTGGGAGGAATCATAAAGCTCCCGAAGGGTGTGGTGCTCGGCTGGGTCGAACTCCCACAGAGTACAAGCTCGGTTCTGACAGGGGAGAACCAGGTGAACCAACATCATCTGGACAACGTCCACAAGTTTGACGTCCCTATCGACCACACCGTGAAGGCGCGTCTGGATCAATGACAGCTCATCGGACGAGCACCAGTTCGGGCCCTTCTTGGGCCAGGATGTGAGCCGTAGTGTGGCTTCGGATCTGAACTCTGGAGCCGTCACCCACTTTTTGCCGCGTGGTTCGGTGATATAGAACCACTGCTGCTGCCACTCCTTGACGGAGTCGTAGAAAGCGCCCTTCGGCCAAACGGCCTTGGGCATCTTGCTCACCATGGCTCCGCCGCACTCGGCGTGTTCGCCGCTCACCACCTTGGGCTTTACATTAAAAATCTTCAGCCACAAGCCGAAGTGAGGTGAGATCCGAAGAAAAGCCTCGCACACGACGAGGAAGGTTGAGATATTGAGGAAGGAGTTGGGGGAAAGATCATGAAAATCGATCCCGTAATAATACATGGTTCCGCGAATAAATGGGTGCAGGGGAAACTCGAGCCCGTGGACAAAATGGGGAAGGAACATGACTCTCTCGTGAGGTTCCGGAGTGGGGACGGCCTGTCCCGTCGGGGGGAGACGGTGGCTGATCTTTTGAGCCAGATACTCGGCGTCGCGGAGCTTCTTAATATCCCTCTCCCGGACAATAGAGGCCATCCATCTGCCTCCTACTCCAGATCCGGACATCTTTGGAAAGCCTCTCTTTGATGGAAAGGAAGAGTGCTTGGGCGTTAGGGCTCGAAAAGAGGGGAATGAGCAAGCGAAAGGAGAAACGCGTGGGTAAAGAGAAGGAGGCTTTGCCTCTTTATAGGGGCGGTAAGTACTTTTTGCACCTCCCCACTGGCCTGGTTGAGCCCGTTTGCCTCCCGCTCGCCGCGATTAGCGGTGCGGTTGGATTACCCATGCCCGTATTGATGAGAATCCCATGATAAGGGGACACGATCTCTGCTTTGACCAGACGTGTCAAGGAAAACGCCTCGCAACATGCGCTGTGGCTGGCTATGGGAAGACGGTTCGAATACTGACCCGGCCGTGATGACACGTCGCCTTGCTTGAAAAGTTGTCAGCAGATTGCATTTGCGAAACATCATTCTCTCTATGGTGGCATACGAAGATCATCTTGTGGATCCGGACACGGTTTGAGTGTTCGATAATTACCTTGGAGTATTCGGAGGAGGAAACCGCCCTGCAATGCCGAAGACAAAACTGCGCGTCAGACTCATCGTCATTGAAGCCTGGTGTACTACGTCCTAGATTAGGGGGTATGCGGATGGCCGGATTGTGTACTATGTCCGGACTATTGAACCGTGAAGATACAAGACTCAAGACTTCGGCCCGAGTCCAGAAGGGACTTTCCTTGGCGTGGAAGGCAAGCTTGGCGATCCGGATATTATATTTCTTTCCTTGTAACCGACTCCATGTAAACCCTAGCCCTATCCGGTGTCTATATAAACCGAAGAGGTTGGTCCTTAGACTGCCGATCACAATTACAATCATACCATCATAGGCTAGCTCTTAGGGTTTAGCCTCTACGATCTCGTGGTAGATCTACTCTTGTACTACCCATATCATCAAATATTAATCAAGCAGGAAGTAGGGTTTTACCTCCATCGAGAGGGCCCGAACCTGGGTAAACATCCGTGTCCCTTGCTTCCTGTTACCATCAGCCTTGACGCACAGATCGGGACCCCCTACCCGAGATCCGCCTGTTTTGACACCGACACCGAGCACACACGCCATGCTCGATCTTCTCATGTGAAAGTCCTGAAGAAATACAACCGGCGTGCGGCTCCCGTGGTTGTGAGGCACCGGGTCGCGCGCCCTAACTTATCCGCCCCGATTAGCTCATGCAAGAACAACACACCAAGTACCATGGGAGGTGACGTGCAGAGGAGCTGGCCCGCGAGCCAGAGCTCAGCTACTTGGGTTTAGCGACGCTGCAGGGACGGACCCAAGCACAGACTTCATGCCAGCCCTTAATCATGAGGCGGTCGAGGGTGGGTTTGCAAGGGCGTACGACGTTCATGGCGTCGACGCACCGGACAAATGGGTGATAATCATAAGGCAACTCATTGATCTGATAGATGCAAGAAGGATACATGTTGCACTGACGGACCCACGCGGCTTGGGGATAATGCAGCCCGAGGTGCGCCCCCAACTGAAAAAACCAAAAAATTGTCATCTGGCACCATTGCTGAAGAGGTGTTGGAGTAGCCAAAGACGCGCGCTGCAGAAGTCTCTCCTCACAAGTCACCCATGCCCTGAACCTCACGACACTCTGGAGGCCCGGGGGGCTCACGAGGATTTGTCACCACCTCCGAGAGGATCCCCTGGTGCCTGGCCTCCTGAGCCGCCAGGATGCCCCGCATGTGGCGCTGATGCACGACAGCCCCGTTCAGCAAACCGAAAGGCGTGCAAACGTAGCTGTGAGGGGGCCCTTGCACCGACCAACGTGGGACGGCTAGAAGAGCTCCTGAGACGCGGCCCTATAAAGCCCAGGGATGTAGACGCAGGCGCGCAACTCGCTGTCATCGCGGGGGCCGGGAGCTACGCCGGGTGGTGGGTGATGGTCGCCTCGCATAGCTCTTGCCTCCGGAAGCTCCTCAATTGCCTTGGTGATGAACTCCTGAGCGCCTGGCGCCTCGTGCCCTACGCTTTCCTCATGGAAGCGTGTGTTGAAGCACGCCTCCACGTGGTGCCCGAGCGCCTCCCTCGTGACACTGGCCAGATCTGAGGCCCTTCGGAGGAGAGCCCCCGAGCCCAGCCTGAGAGGGGCGCCGGGCGTGCCTTCCTATGCAAGAGAGGGAGGCGGCCCGTCAGTGGGCGCAGGGCTTGCGGCAGCGCCGCCGGACACCCCACCCTCCTGAGGTCCTTGGCGGAGCAGCTGTTTCTTCTTCTTGGGGATAGCCTCAGGAGGGTAGACATCACCCTCGTCAACTGGGTCCTCGACCGCCGCAACCTGGTAGGCGTGCTCGAGAGAGCACACCTCGTCCTTCTCCTCGCAGGCGACCGTGATGACGCCGCAGCTTCCTGGTCTCCTGAGGACATTGTAGCCATGGTGGGTCACAGGCATGAACTTGTCCAGGGCTGGGTAGCTAAGGATGGCGTTGTACGGGAGGCGAATGTGGGCGACGTCGAAGTTGATGAGTTCGGTGCGGTAGTTGTAGCGCTTGCCGAAGGTGACAGGGAGGCAGATCTGCCCTATTGGAGTGATTGAGCCATCGGTCACTCTTGAGAAGGGCTTGGTAGGCTGCAGCTCGTCATAGGGCACCTGGTGTCGGCGAACGTCTCGACGGAGAGAGCATTGAGCCCCGCGCCGCCATCGATGAGTGTCTTGGGGACGCGCATGTTGTTGATGGTAGGTGACAAGAGCATCGGGAGGGCGCCGGCAGTTGCTGCACACTTGAGCTGGTCGGAAGAGCTAAAGGTGATGGTGTACTTGGACCACCTGAGCGGACGTGTTGCCTCGAGCTTGGGGAGGGCTGCGTTCACCTCACGCGTGAACTTCTTGAAGATGCGATGAGAGTGATGGAACGAGGCTCCTCGAAGCCCCCAGCCCCCTCGTCCTGGTGGTGGTCATCATTCGTTCTTGGTGGTGGCGGCAGCGGAGGAAGGCTAGTGTTTCCCTGAGGGCGGTCCTCGCGAGGGTGATCTCTCAATGCGCCCTCACGAGGCTAGCCCTGCCAGTGGTCCTCACGAGGCTGATCTCCCCAGTCCTGGCGGGCGTCACGGCCGTCCCAACGTCCTCCGCCTCGGCCACCTCGACGGCCGTAGCCTCGGTCATTGCGCTCGGGGCGACGACTGAGGCGCCCGTCGAGGATGGCCCCGAGCTCCTGGCAGTCATTGGTGTTGTGGCTGTGCACGTTGTGGAAGACGCAGAACGGGCGGCTACCCTTGGATGACTCTGGGTGGTCGCAGCCGCGATTCATCTCTGGTTCTGCCGTGAGCACGGCCGGTCCCTTGCGCTTCACATCCTTGGCCTTGGTCTTCATGTCTTCTAGGTCAGCCTCCAGAAGTTCCAAGAGGGAAAGGCGACCATCCTCAGCTCTCGCACACTTGGTTGGCATGTTGAACATCTCCAGAGCCGTGCACATGTCCTCGTGTATGGTGAGCTCCTCCTTCATCTTGACGTCACGGATGCCATCAGTGAACGCCGAGATGATGGCCTCATCCAACAACTTGGGGATCTTGAGGCGAACACTGTTGAAGCGCTGGATGTACTTCTGCAAGGTCTCTCCTGGTTGCTGCTTGATGCGCCGCAGGTCACCCGCAGCTGGTGGGCGGTCGCCAGTGCGCTGGAAGTTGGCGACGAAACGCTCTCGCGTCTCATCCCAGGAGGAGATCGATCCTGCGGGGAGGTTTAGGAGCCACGAGCGCACGCCTTCCTTGCGGGCCATGGGAAACCAGTTTGCCATAACCTTCTCGTCGCCGTTGGACGCCTCGATGCTCAGCTCGTAGAGCTATAGGAACTCGGCAGGGTCGGGGGTGCCATCGTAGCGTGGAGGCAGGTTGGGCTTGAACTTCCCTGGCCAGATGATGCTGCGTAGCTCCGGAGTGAACGCCGGCATCCCGAAGTGGTAATAGGAGCCCGCCGAAGAGGTGGAGCCTGATCTTGGCGCTCGCACGCCACCACCGCAGGCGGTGCGCTGCCTTGACGTGGCGGTGCTGGGAGCACACACGCCTCTCCTTGCGGCCGCTGCATCACATGGCAGCTTTCTTCGTCACGCGTCGGCGCCTTGCGCGGCGGGTCGCACCGTGGAGCCTGGTGCCTTGGCTGGAGGGCGACGTCTTGTCGGGGAGGTGGAGGAGGCGCACCGTGAGCCACGTCTTCCGTGATAGGCGGTGGGGGAGGTAGCGAGCGGGATGGTACAGGAGCCTCCCCGGCGGCGCTGACGAGCTCGACGATGCGGTCCAGCCAGTCCTCGTAGAGGTCGTCGATGGGGCGATAGCGCAGGAGCTCGCGCTCCATGAGCAACGCAGCCTGCACGTTAGCCGTTCCGGGACGAGCATGAGACAATGACGTAGCCACCGGGGTCAGCGACGGAGTGGCGGTGCGCCCATCCCGCCGCACGGAAGGCTACATCGACGAAGCCTGTTGCTTGTGGGCTGCTGGGCCTGTGGTAGCGTTGGCCGCGGGCGACGGGGAGCGGCGGGGAGCACCATCGCTAGCGGGCGCCAGCTGGGCATTAACGTGGGGGCGTGGGCATTAATTATGCCCACACATCGCATGACCCCGTGTATTCTGCGCCCTAAAGGCACGCAATTATTGCGCCTGGGAAGGGCAACCGGATCCAGCGCGCGACGAGGCCCTGTTGTGGTGGACCCCGGCATGAGGCGACATCCCGTCGCGCGCGTGGGGGGGAGGCCAGCCTGGCCCGCTGGTGCCGCGTGGTCGGCGAGCAATGATCGGCAGGCGTGCCACCCGGGGTCGCTAGCCTTGTTTTCCGCCGAGACATCTCAGCGCACGCGTGGGCTAGCAGGTTCGCCTGGCCTGCTGACGCCGCGTGGCGGGCGAGCAACGATCGGCAAGCACATCACCCGGTGACGCCAATCCCGGCCCCCGCCGCGCTGATTCGAATGCACCAGGTGGCTAGCCCAGCCTTGCCGGCACCTGTCAGATGACATGTCCATAGCCGGACGAAGCAAAGACACAAGACCACTCAGAGTAGGAAGCTACTGAGGCATTCCGGCTTGAGCCGCGACGCCTCACCAACTTCGGGGACTACTGTCAGAGGGATTGACCACGGGTAGACTCATCTGCACCCCATAACATTTCAAGACATCGAGGCTAGCAAAGCCCCTTGCACCTTCTGGATGAGCAGCCAGCTCCTTGGGACGGCTGGCCCAGGTGGCCGGCTAATAGAAGCCTGCGGACTCTTAGAAGGTGACCTCAGAGGGTCGGCTCCTAGCAGACGGCTCCTCCTACCCTCGGAGTCTGCACCCATTAATTATGACGAGACGGGGCGTGACTACAGGACCACCCCCTCCCCCGTATCATGGAAGAGCGTGGCTACAGGTTTGCCCAACCAAGCGGTCACCCGCCTGCCCGGTGCGGCACTGGAGCCATACCGCTCATGACATGGCCTACGTCGGCTAGGGCCATGTTCCCATGACGGGCGGTCGGTACGGCCCGCAGGCAGCGGGCCCTACCTGTCCGTGAACAACCAAAAGACGGCGTACCCCAGGAAGGTGGCCTCGGGGGCGGGCCCGCCTCTAGCAGTTGGCCCTCCCTTCTCTCTAAGTCTGCGCGCCATTAGTCTAATGAAACGAAGCATGGCTACAGTGAGCCCCCAACAGGCGGCGGGACTATAACCATGTGTCCCCCGCCAAGGCCTCCATCATCAAGGGCGAGCCTACAACAAAATGCAATCAGCATGGCCCACAGGCGGCAGGCCCTACCTATCGGCCAAGTTCACGGCAGCTGGTGGGACCCACCAGAGGGCTGGCCCCATGTCTGGGTACAAGAACGACATTTATGGGATCACAGGGGATCCCTAATATGGTTGCCGGGGCGCGGGGATGTAAAAAGAGCGGGTTTAGAAGATCAACGCGGGGGGGGGGGGGGGGATTTTATCCAGGTTCGGGCCGCAAGTGATGCGTAATACCCTAGTCCTACTTTGGTGTATTTTGGTGTTCTTGAGATCTTGAACTAGCTATGGTGCATGCCTAGCCAAAAAAGTCCGAATACTTCCTCAGTACGCCTCGGGCTTCCTTTTATATGTCAAAGGGGCTGCCACAGCGGCACACAGGAGGTGGAAAGTGTCTACAGTGTACAAGTTTATCTCTGGCATCGTGGGACAAAACGCATTAAATGCGTTGCCGACGTGTCCTCCTGCTTTATCGGGGACGGCAAGGAAGCTTGTCTCGTCCGTCGCCGCCTCGCCTCACTTCGACGCGCGTCCAAGCTGGCGAGGCATGCAGCGCCACGCTGGGTGGCTGGCTGGTGCGCTGGTGCGGTGGCAGGGTCTTCATGAAGATCCGCAGGCCAGCATGCACGTGCTTGCTTGGTTGGCCTAGGAACTGCATGCTGCCACGTAGGTGCATGCCTAGTTGGCAGGGTGGATGCTACGTCGGGACGGCCACATGGTAGCGAAACCTTGGTAAGTGCGGGCCTGGTTGTGGCCCCGCAGATGTCCCCGACAAGGGTCTTGTTGGGGTCCTGTGAACGTCCCCGTCAAGGGTCTTGCCGGGGGGCCTTCGTCTTCTAGTTCTTATCTGGTCTTGCAGGCATTCAGTCTTCATAAAGATATGCATGCCACCATGCAGGCGCCTCCCGAGCCTTGCCACCATGCATGCCACCAGGCAGGCGCCTCCCTAGCCTTGGCTCAAGGGTGGCGGTCCCGCTGGTGTTGGTAAGCTGCCCCGGCAAGGCCCTTGCCGGGGCAGTGTAGGTCGTCCCCGGCAGGGCTCTTGCCGGGGGAAACCCACCTTGCCCCTTCGCTCCTCGCGCCTCTGGCCTTAGTGCAGCTCTGGTAGCCTTGTTCCTTGCTTCCTCTGCCCCGCAAAGCATGGCCGCAGGTGCAGCTACAATTGCCCGTGCACAAGTAAAGGGGTACAGAAGGCCCCTACTTTTGTACACCGACAGGAGCCCACGGGCCTGGGCCACACATAAGCGCAGAGTGCTGTTAGGCCAGGCCGAGAACGGTGCGCGGGCATATGTGGCAAAGTTTTACTGCGGTAACTCCTTCGCCAGTTGCGCTTCCCCATGACCCACGTTGAATGCGTGACGTGGGGGTCATGAGTGGGCCGGTCGCTGCACGCTCACATCACATCACGGTAAATGGTAAAGAGGCGGCCCGCGCCTTCCCCATAAAAAGGAAAAACCATAGGCACGCTGTTGATTTACCCTCTACGCCTTTTCCAATCTCGGAGCCACAGTTCCCCTCTTCCTCTTCCTCAAGCGCGAGCCGAAGCTCTTGCCTCCGCTTGCCGCCGCTACACTCCAATTGCCTTCAAACCCTCATCCCTTCTCAACTGCCTTGGCGCCAAAGACGAGCAAGGGCAAGGGAGTGGCCAAGGACGACGGGGGGAAGGAGGCGTCGGGGGTTGACCTGGCGGAGCTGCGGACGCAGTTCGCCCTTTTCACCTCGTCGGTCGACACGCTCGTCCTCAGGGAAGAGTTAAGGCCTCTATGGGGGAGGGAGATGGCGGGGCACCCCGCCACGCACATCGTCCCATCCGACTTCACCAAGGCTGGTCCGAATCTGTACCCCTTCTTCGTCGATTACTTCTCATGCGGGCTTTGCCCCCCTTTCTCTGATTTCTTCAACGACGTCATGCACACCGATGGCGTCCATCTTCTGGACTTCACGCCGAACACCGTGGCGTGCATGGCCTTCTTTGCCCACCTCTGCGAGGGCTTTGCTGGAGTTCTCCCTAGTACGGCGCTCTTCCGCCACTACTTTTCCCCTCGCATCTAGCCAGGGGGTGCCATTTGTGGCTGCATCACCTGGATCCCGAATACCCAGAGCAAGGGCACATACCCGGAGGGTGCCTAGAAGGAGAGGTGGGACGAGTGGCGGGGCCAGTCGTGCTGGATCGAGGATGAAGATCCGTCGGAGTTCTGCCGGGCCCGTCGCAGGCCGTCGGTCCGCGGCAAGGACTGGAGTGAGCTTGACGCCAACGACGAGAAGCTCACGGTCGCCACCACCAGGATTCACCGCCTTACCTCGGATGGGCTCACCCTCGAGATGATCGGGGCCGACTTCCTCCGTTCTTGGGATCGCCCGCTGCATAACAAGGGAGGCATACAGGATTTCAGGAACGCGACTGACATCATGAGGCCCCGCCCTGGCCTGAAAAACAATTTCATGGTGCTAGGGATGCCTATTTTTTCTAGAGGCTCTTTCAGCTCAAGGTCAATGAGGACGGCGGGGTCGAGAGGACCGGCAAGGCCGAGAAGGCTGACAAGGCCGCCAAGGCCGGCGGGTCTCTGTTTGGGTTGCCAGCGGGGGTGGTCCCGTTGAGAAACAACTCTCGCCAGACCGACATCATAGCCATGATGCCGGACTTCAATGTGCACAGCCTGGATCCAAGCTGGGTCGAGCCAGAAGCGGAACGGGTGCAGGAGTTCTTGGACAACCTGTCGGAGAGGTATATCCGCGACGAGCCGCTACTCATCCGCGACACCACCAAGGTGGAGCTGGCATACATCACCGCCAGGGTGGAGGAGGCGACACTTGCCCAGGAGGACGGCAGCTGTGGCACCATGGAGGACGAGGCTAACGCAGCCGCGGAGGAGAGGAAGTTCGCCGAGTGGGCGTGGTCTGCCCGGGAAGCCAGCCGCACCGGCACAGAGGCTCCCCTTGTTGAGGACATGGTCGAGGAGTTGATCGAAGAGGAGACCGAGGGGAATGACTCCCCGGCCCCGGGGAGGAGGCGCGTCCTGTGGTGGGCTAGCTCCGGCGAGCCGGTCCGGCCCGGCAGGACCGCGCAACGGCAATAGGCCCAGGCGCAGCCCATGCACCAAACGAGGGTCGCGGCAGCAAAGAAGAAGGCAGCGGCCGCCGCTTCTTCCTCGTCCAAGCGGCACAGGACTCCACCTCCTTCTCCTCCCCCTTCGGACAGCGAACCCGAGGCCGATTTTGACCTCGGGTCCTTCAGCCCGAAGAGGAAGAGGAGGCCGGCGGAGGAGGAAGAGTAAGTGGTGCCCTTTATCATTTCTGACTCTCAGCCCGTGCTGTCTCCCCTAACTTGATCTTGTCTTTGCAGGGAGACGGATACGCTGGCCGAGAGGGCGGCGAAGAGGGCCAAGGCCTCGGCAGGCGACAAGCCCCCGGCGAGCACTTCGCGCATGCCGGAGGTGGCGGATAGCAGCCCAGATGCCAGCCCTCGACGCAGCCCCCGCCTTAGCCCCCAGCGTAAGTTTATTACTCGCTCCCCATCGACGGGCGTTGGGGCACAAATCCTTGGTGTTGACCTTGCCGGTTTTGCAGGAGGAGAGCAGCAACAGGAGGAGCCCATAAGGTCCACTCCCAACACACCGCCCCCATCGACCACGCCGCCCAAAGGGGCGTCTGCGGCAAGGGCAACCACCACCGAGCCCACGCACATGGAGGTGGAGGAGGCATACTTGGGTGCTGGTGGCTCCGTCTCGGCAACAAATGTTGGCGGGGAGGGAAACACTTCCCAGCTTGGCGCAGGTAAGCGGCCTGCCCTCCGTCCCTGTCTTCTTCTTTTCTTTTCTCTTTTGTCCTGAACCTTGATCTTGCCCTTGTTTCGTTCATCCCTTTTGGTTTCCAGACCCACCCTTGATGGACCAGGAGGATATCGACATCGACAGTGGGGAGGTCGCCAAGGACGCCGAGGCCGAGGCTGTCAGGATTGCAGCTGAGGAAGCTGCCAAGTCCGCTACCGGGGAGGCCGGCAAGGGTCTTGCCGTGGAGGCCGGCAAGGCCACTGCTAAGGAGGCCGGCAAGGCTACTGTCAAGGAGGCCGACAAGGCCGCTGCCGAGGAGGCCGCCAAGGCTACTGCCGGGTAGGCTGCCAAGAAGCCTGCCGAGGAGGAGGTGGCCAACAACCAACCTTCTTCTCCCACAGCCTCCACGCCTCCTGAGTACCTGAAGGTGGGCGAGGACTTGTTTGTCCGCCTCCCAGGGTCGGCAGACACCAGAGCGCCTGCCGAGGGGGAGGTCTTCGATGATGAGGTGCTCGCCACCGCCGGGCTCCAGGTTGGAACTGAGCACCGGCGGCGACGGTTCCCAAGAGGAGCAACTTCTCCGAGCCATGGGTGCCAACTTCCAGAAGCTCCAAACGCTCCACCGTGCTCGCCAAGACAAGGTGAGATCCAGGACGGCAACGGTGGACAAGGTGGAGGCAGATCTTGAGGAGCGCGTCACTCAGGCACAGGTCTGGTTTGGCGACGCCCGGGATGAACTGATGGCTGCCCAGGGTGAGCTGGATGGGCGCAAGCAAGAGCTCATCTTGAAGCAGGCCGATGTCGAGAAGGCCCAGGAGGTGGCGAAGGAGCAGGCAGACAAGGACGAGGCTGCTCGGCAGCAGCAGCAGGCTCTACTGGACAGCTAGGAGGAATACCATACTGCCTGTGAGCAAGCGCTTGCCGCCATACTCCACGACAAGGATGAAGAGATCGGGGAGATCATCGCGCAGCGGACCCGAGAGCTGGAGCAGAGGCACAAGGAGGCACTCGATGATCAAGCCCTAGTCCACGCCGGCAAGGTGAAGGAGCTGGAGCTGTAGTGGGAGGAGCTGAAGAAGAAAGTGTTGGCGCTGACGGAGGAGAGGCACACTGCCAACCACACTCTGACGGATGCGCAGGTCGCCATCTCCGACAAGGCCAAGCTGCTCTCCGAGGCCAACGACTCCATCAACGATCTGAAGTTGAAGCTGGACGGCTTGGAGAGGAAGCTTTCAGAGGCCGGGGCTCGTGAGGGCACCCTGAATAAGGCCCTGGAGGACGACAAGCAGCTACGGAGGGATGACACCGCTGAGCATAAGGATTACGCGAAGAGCATAAACCTCTGGGTCAGCTGCCTTGTCGACGTCGCCGGTAAGATCACGACGAAGCTGGCCGCCATGGGCATGCCGAATGCCAGGTACTCCCAGGAGCCGAACGTGAGCCCCAACGCCTCGATGACCTGGAGCAGCTCCGCTCCAACTGAGCAAGTTATTTGGCCAATAAGTCCCGGAGGCTCTGCCGGGGTGCCCTGACCAAGGTGCTTACCAAGGTGGCATTCTGGAACCCCAACGTTGACTTCGCCGATGCGCTGGAGAGCTTGCTGGCGGGCACGGACCTCACAGCGCTCGAGGAGCGTATCGATCCCATCATCAGCTACGTCGACGGAGTCAATAGAGTGGAGGGCCAGCGCCGAGACTAGGCACCCCGTTTCTCCTTGCCGCCACGGGTTCATGGCCAAGACAATTTATCTCAAGTTAGAACCGCGGCAATCATTGATGTAATATAACTCTGTAGTACCTTTAGAATGAAGCATGTTATCTTCCCGTTTGATCTTGCCTTGTATGTACCCACCCCACGCCTAGTTGGATAGGTTTGCCAGCGCGTAAGCCCATGCTATGGCACTTTGAAGGACGGATCCTTAGCAGCCAGCCGGGGGGCGCTTGCTGCCGGGCAAGCCACCCTGCCGTTCTCAACACATCCGCTTGAACTGTTGAGCGGACTCGAAATAGGACAAGGGCGTTGCCAATAGTGGAAGGGTTCCATTGCGTACAGGTTTTCCATACAAGGGACAAGACTTTTCAAGGAGGATAACCTCATAAAAAGGAAGAAATTCCTCAAGGTTTTGCGTGACTTAGCTTTTCCATTGCCGCGCGGATGGCTGTCACGGCTGCGGACAGCACTGCCTCGCCTAGCTGATGGCACCAGAGCATGGCTGATCGACGTCACCTTCTTCTCTCGGGCCATCACAACAAAGGAGTCGATGAACTGGCTTTAGAACCATATTTTCACAGCTTGCGCCCCCTACCTGGCGCGCCAAAGATGTCGGGGTTCAAGAATGACACCTATGGGATCACAGGGGATCCCTACTACGGTTGCCGGGGCGAGGGGCTGTAAGAAGAGCGGGTTTAGAAGATCAACGCGGGGGGGGGGGGGGATTTTATCCAGGTTTGGGCCGCTAGTGATGTGTAATACCCTAGTCCTCCTTTGGTGTATATTTGGTGTTCTTGAGATCTTGAACTAGCTGCGGTGCATGCCTAGCCCAAAAAGTCTGAATCCTTCCTCAGTATGCCTGGGCCTCCTTTTATATGTCAAAGGGTCTGCCACAGCGGCACACAGGAGGTGGAAAGTGTCTACAGTGTACAAGTTTATCTCTGACATCATGGGACGAAACGCATTAAATGCGCTGCTGACGTGTCCTCTTGCTTTATCGGGGACGACAAGGAAGCTTGTCTCGTCCGTCGCCGCCTCTCCTCGCTTCGACGCGCTTCCAAGTTGACGAGGCATGTTGCGCCACGCTAGCTGGCTGGCTGCTGCGCTGCTGCGGTGGCAGGGTCTTCACGAAGATCCGCATGCCACCACGCAGGTGCTTGCTTGGTTGGCCTAGGAGCTGCATGCTGCCACATAGGTGCATGCCTAGTTGGCAGGCTGGCTGATGCATCGGGACGGCCACGTGGTAGCGAAACCTTGGTAAGTGCGGGCCTGGTTGTGGCCCCGCAGATGTCCCCGGCAAGGGTCTTGCCAGGGCGCTGGCAAGGGTCTTGCGGGGGTCTTGTGAGCATCCCTGGAAAGGGTCTTGTCGAGGGGCCTTCGTCTTCTGGTTCTTATCTGGTCTTGCAGGCCTTCAGTCTTCACAAAGATCTGCATGCGACCATGCAGGCGCTTCCCGTGGAGCATTGCTTCCAATGTTGTCGATGGTGTCGGAACTCTCAGGCTCAAGGGTGGCGGTCCCGCTGGTGTTGGGTAAGCTGCCCTGGTAAGGCCCTTCTCGTGGCAGTGTAGGTCGTCCCCGGCAGGGCTCTTGCTGGGGGAAACCAACGTTGCCCCTTCGCTCTTTGCGCCTCTGGCCTCCGCGCAGCTCTGGTAGCTGATGCGGAGCATCCCACGCTCATCCCCATGTACACTCCATCTACTCTCCAAGCCCCAAGGATACATAAGATGAGACCTCGACTATGCGCCATTGGACCTAAGGTGAACTCGCTCCTTTCCGAATCGTCCCTTTCGCATGTAAGACATGGATGCTACTTCAAGCGCGGACATTGTGCATACTCAGGTACACCCGAGGAGATCATGGAGAGCCCAAGGACCAAGGCCAGCGTGCTGTGAGCGAGGGAAGGAGAAGGAAGGAAGGGACCAGGACAACCCGGACATCCGGCCCTTGGCCCGGACATCCGGCCCTTCCAGCAAGCCCGGACATCCGGCCCCCCATCACAGCAGCCGCAAAGCTACAGGGCCCAGACATCCGACTCCTCCGGAAGCCCCGGATATCCGGCCCCTTCGCCCGGAAATCTGGCCCCCCATCACCGATTGCGTTTGGAAGACCCCGCCAGCCCGGACATCCGGCCCCCTAGCCCGGACATCCGGCGTCTCGGGAAAGCCCGGACATCCGGCCCGACGCCCGGACATCCGGCCTCCCCTGCCTACGCGCAGTGCATCCGGGACTTGTCCCTTGTACCCCTTCGCCCCCAAGACTATATATACTTCATCCCCTTCCTCTTTTTAGGGTTAGCGTTGATTTAGCTCATAGATAGAGCTTCGCTCATCCATACCGGATCTACTCCATGAGAGAGACCGCGGCCCCTCTTCGGAGACGATCCACCTTGGATTCAAGACCTCCCTTTGCGGAGAAGACCATCATCAAGACCTCCTCACGGAGAAGAACGGCTACCGTTTGTATCGTCCTTTGTTGACCTTGAATCATGTATCTCCCTTTGTGTTCTTTGATCTAGCATTTGTGTGACCGATTCCTTGTTGGTTGAGTGTTTTCCCTCATTCCTCCCCATGATTTCCTCGTGTTCTTCCGCTCGTTCTTCGTAATCCACCGTAGGATCCGCTCCAACGTGAAAGATCGTCCACGTAGGGTTCCGCCCTACATCATCTATGGTATCATGAGCCACGTTGATCACGTTTTTGGAGCCCCTACCCCGTGTTTTCTAGCTTGATTTTGTTGATTTCGTCCTAAATCCAAAAATCCCCACCAAAAATAGCCCCAAATTTTATTGTGATTTGTTAGTTTTGATGATGTTTTGTTGATTTTGATCCATGGATTTGCTTGGTTTCGAGTGGATCTAGCATTTCCCCAAGTTTTCCCACTTCCCATCCACGAAATCTCTCCAATTTTGACCTTGAAATCATCAATTTCCGCCCCCAATTCGAAAATTTCCGCCCCAAACGTGATCTGGATTCGTCGGGCCGGACATCCGGGCCTCAGGCCGGACATCCGGGCCATCCGGCCGGACATCCGGGCCCCAAGCCGGACATCCGGGCCCTGGAGCACCAAATCTGCTCGATTCGGGACATACACCCCGGAAATCCGGCCCCGAGCCCCGGATATCCGGCCCCTGTACATTTCAGCTTTCTCATTTCACCGTTTTGTCCATAACTAATTCATCCGAGTCCGATTTTGGCGTTCTTTAGCTCGTTTTGAAGCTATTGACATGCCCCTTCCCATAAAAATACTACCATCACCATTTGACTCCATCAAATTTTGTGAACTTTGGCATCTTTGCCTAGGGCTTCCGCCACATCCTCCGCATAACCACCACCGACTTCCGCAACCTAACCAATTTTGTTCCCCATAGCATTAGTGGTTGCTTGAGTAGTGATTCGAGTCTCCTAAGGTGTTTCGGCTACTTAGGGACGATTGCTTCTTCATCAACCACCACCACCACTTCCACATAACCTTGCCCACCATACACTTCAACCACCCCAACTTAACCCAATTGTTGATTGAGCTTTTTCGAGTTGTGACTTGTGTCTCCTAAGGTGTTTCGCTACTTAGGGACGGCAACTTCAACTCCGACACGTGTATAGCCCATCATTCCACTTCCGCATTGCCAAGTGCAAACCACCACCGCATTCCCGCTACCACCATTTTGACATTTGACGCGTTTGAGATTTTGAGTTCGCGGTTTTCCGTTTCCTAAGGTGTTTCGGCTACTTAGGGACGAGTCTCCATCATCTTGGTATCTACATCAAGAACACCGCTACTCATCATCATGAACGGTAACCTCCATATCATCTTGGTATCGTGGGTATCCCTCCATTGTATATTCCCTTGCTATTGCATTGTTAACCCCTAGCCTTACTTTTGGCGCTTACTTGCCTATCGAGACTAGCCATTTGAGTATTGCCGCAGCGTTACTTGTGCACATTAGTGATCATACCTTCCATTACATACCATACCATATCATATTGGTATCATATCATCCATTGTGTCTCAAGTTTGTTCCCGCATATACACAATTGCTATCTTGGTTTGTGCATTGTGCAAAGTGGCCATACAAAAAAAGAAAAGAAATAAAGCTTTTAAGCAAAAGAAAGAGAGCAAAGAAGCTTGTAAGCAAGTGCCATAGCATCATACCATATTGCATATAAGATTGTCATATCTGATCATCTTGGATCATCTTGAGAGAAACACCGGGAACCATACATACATAGCATACTTGGGATAGAAGTTTATCCATTTTGCATCAAATAGGTTGTGCACAAGTGTCGTATCCGCCTATTGAGCAATCGTGCTAGCGTCTCTCTTGAGTTGTGCAACACGAAGCGTTTTCCGTGGATTCCACATTTTGTGCTCATTCCTTGGTTGCACGACCCCATTTATCTATCGTGTGTGTGTTTCCGTGTGCCATTCTTTGCTATTGGTCCATTTGTTTCGCTTGCAAATTTGTGAATCTCTTTCAACATTATTGACTCTTGCTAACATTTTGCATTAAATTTTTGTGCCACTATCCTCACCGAGCTCCTCCATACGCTTTACTTGTGTAGGTGTGAGAACCGACAAGGATTGGTACCAATAGTGCTATTTCATTGTCCGCATTTGAGTGAACTTGATTCATTGTCAACATCGGTCAAGGTACATTGGTATACGTTCTTCTCTTTCTCCCACTCATATTTGCTCGAGTCTTGTGATGGATAGGCAAGGCATTTCATCTCCGGTCTTTGACAACAACGACGGCGTGAACAACTACATCACCAAAGCGTCTCTCTTTGATCTACAACGACAAGTGCAAGGCACACAATCAAGATTGCGAGGCGCGCCGAGAACATCTCCATCGACATTCATCACTCCGAAGCAAGGAGAAGGGACTACTTCGACAAGAAGCTTGCCGCACATAAAGAGGAGCAAGATGCAAGGATGGAGGAGATTCGGGCCTTGATCAAGTCTTCTTCCCTTCGTCATCTTCAAAGGCGGCGACATTCAAGCCACAAGTCTTGAATGGCATAAGCGACGCAAGTGCACATCGTCCTCGTCCCACATCTACATGGCGACCACCATCACGTTCGTGATCAACATCGTCATGAAGGGCAAGTCACCTCCAAGCATCATGTGCACGACGGCGACGAACGACATCTACTACGAGCTCAAGCACGACAACGACATCATCATCATGAAGATGCCCCTGGCGCAAATGCACAAGTCCCAAGAAGCCCAACTTCACGCCAAGTCGAAGCTTCATAAGCACAAGAGAAGACCGCGAGACGACCACCACCAAGACGGCGCTACGGCTACATCAACCACTTCGGCATCTTCGCCAAGTGTTCTCAAGGCATCTTCGCCTTTGGACGTACGGCCTCTTCGCCTACTTCCCACGTGTACGCCTACATCGACTTCATCAAGTCCAAGGCGACCACCTACAAGCGAGGGCGACACTCCCATCTTCGGAAGCCCCTCAAGGAAGATGGCCGAGCATGGGAAACTCCCTTCGGTCATGGAGACGAGCTATGAGGTGCCACATCATATGGGCCTCCAACACCAAGACGGTGACAAGACGGTCGAGCAAGGGCCATCCCCTTCGACCACGGCGGCAGCGCGAACCTCTTCAACAACATGAAGGCAGCGCCCACATTGGACTCATCCTCCGAGTCAAGCTACAGCGACAGCGCATGGAGACATTTGCACCTACACCTCTCCGTCACCCACACATGTTGAGCTACCCCAATTGCCATGTAAGGAGAGCCACCACCCCATGAGTGACATGGTGACTCCACCCTACCTGACATTGAGAGCATTTCCTATGAGAGGATGAGTGTGACCACCACTAGCCCCACACATGAGAGCATGCCACACATCCTATGTGAGGTTGAGCGCCATTTGAGTGACTCCACCCACCATACAGTGAGAGCATCCTTGAGGGAGTGAGTGAGCCACAACACTTAGTGAGTGAGGTAGTTGACACGGCACATGAGGCCACTATGATTTCTAACGACTTAACCTCTACTCCTAGTGTGTTTTCTTCTTTGGTGCTAGATCTCCTACATGACGACATGCCTATCCTCGTGAGTCCATCCATACATTGGAGGCAGCGATGGCCATGGTGGACGATGATGCACCCCCACATGGTTCCATCAAGATGAAGATGACAACGAGGCGATCTTCAACACCTCACCTACAACACATGAGCGACGCTCCAAGCGGTAACATAGGTGATGGTGCTTCTCTTGTCCCACTAGTGGACTCTCTTGCCATCGATTGCTCCCATGATGTTGACCCACCTATTACCATGCTTCATGCTAGTAAAACTTCTTCATGCCTTGACTTACCTATTTATGATGAATATGATGATGAGCATGTTGAGTTGCCTAGTTGTGATGCTATGCTTCATAGGATATCTTATGAAAATTCTATTGGTCACTTCATGTTTGACAATCCATTGACCTTGTCATATGCTATGAGTGAGATCTCCCATATTGCATCATTACAATCTCAACATCGTAACTATGCATGCCCCATTAAAATAAATCCCATTTGCACTTATGGCATAGATGACGAGATGATGGTCATTGGCTTTTGCTTCTCTTGTGATGATATTGCCATGCTTCCTTTACATGATTTGCGCAATTCGTCTACTATGTCATGCCATGATCACATTGTTCCAAATATGCATTGTTCTGGATGTTGTCAATATTCTCCACGTGATGTTTCTACTCTTGCTCATGAGGAGACCCCATAGTTTCCTCATACATGTTAGGAGATTTTGATTCATCCCATCCTTTGCATGATTCCCATAATTGCGTGCACCATATGCATTCCATGAATAACAATGCTCTACATATTTCTCATGATGCATTACACAATTTGAGTCTCCATTATGCTATACATAACAACAAACCTATCATGATGGATGACATGTTTCTATATCACGCATCTCATTTATTTGAGCATTGGATATTTTGTGCTAACCGACACATGCACGCGTCGCATCATGATGGATGATGTGTACATCTACCACGCACACAATTTTCCCTTTGTCCTTGTTTTGTGTAGGTACCCACATACACTCGTCAACATCTCAATCCCATGAGTTGACGAAACGAGCTCTTGAGAGCAACGATGACTTGGGATCACATGGACTTTCATTCCCACCATTCCTTTTGCGCAAGGACTACGCGCATCTCTTCTACTTGGCTCTCACACGGCTTTGGGCTATTTACCACTTGTTACCTTATGCCCATTCTATCGTGTTCACTTTGCATGTTATGCTTACTTCTATGCCTTTGCCATGCAATTGTGACCCTTGCTTGCATATACCCATGATTCACCATTATGCTACTCCTATGTGTATTTGCATGCTTGGTGGAGATCCTTGTTGCTTTTGCCATGATTATCATGTGCCCCATGCTATTGTTGATTGTTGTGTTGGGAGAGTCATGATGTCCCATTGCTATTTACATACGGCCTCTCGCCAATACATTGATGATAATTTTCTCATATCTTGCTTTCATGCTTGTGCTATGCCATGTGAATTATTCATGCCCACTATTTGCACATATGACATGCTTGCCATGATTCCTTCTAGTATGTTGCATCTTCGCACTACTAGCTTGCTTGACTTGATCGCTATGATTGCTTGCTATGTTGCATCACCCATGTTCCACTATCACTTGCTTTCTTGGGTTGATGACATATATGCTCATGCCTCTCACATGATATATCTTGATCATTGTCTCTTGTGTCCATTAGTTGCCTCTCTCATATCCACTTGTATTGAGTGCAACCATACTATGATTATTGATCTTGGAGACTTTGACATATTACTTGTGATGCATGCTTGTTTGATTGAGCCTCTTGTATTTGGATGTTCTTACATCATATGCCTCCATACTTTGAAATGCTCCCTTGTACTTTCTTATGATGAGCATGATGCATACACTTGTTCGGTATCTTACCACACGAATGATAGGTTTTGCACCTGCGCTAACCTCATTTGTTTTTCCGAGTGTTTGTCATGTTCTTTCATTTTGAAGGATTCACAAGGCATTACAGGTAGGAGACATATTGGTTATGTGAAGGCATACATGATGTGCAACTCCAACATCTTCGGAACATTCATAAGGTGAACTCCTTCCCTTTGAGCCATCCTCAAATACGCATATTGGATGGGTCACTCTTTCATTGTTGTTTCCTTCTTGTTGTCTACATGATACATCTCACAGACGGAGGAAGCGACATTGGAGATTGGCTCTATGGACCTTTTCATTGAGGAGCGCTTGGACTTCTTGGATGCACCTTCGGTTTTACACTCTTGCCACAACATCGAGCATTGGTATACCAACACCTCCATATTTGTTGATTGTGCTCATACTCATGCTCGATGGACATATCATACTCACCACAAGTTTGCACCCTATGCATGGATTGACTCACATTATGTTGCATCTATTTCCATGACATCCATGATATATGAGCTTGTGCACTTCCTTAGCAAATTTGTTGTGATCTTTCTTGATGGCATCTTCATACATAATGATCACATTGCCTATCATCAACTGCATGATATCATACACATGTTGAGCATCCATTGCCATATTCATGCTATTGATAAACCGTCTCACTATGACATCATTTTGCACCGTGGTTGCATTCATCATATTCACAACACAATTGTGTGCACAATGATTGCATTTGTTCCCATGAATGCTTTACATCTCATTTCATATTATCTTGCTAAGCTTCATGTGCTTTGTCATGAACAATCTTGCCTCACGGACTCATTCTTACATGATGGACACTTTGTGTGCGCTAACCATTGTATTTCCGAGTGTTGCTTGTGTTTGCTCTTTTGCATGTCTATCACTCCGTGACACCGTGGACTACTTGGATTGCGCCATGTCTTCAACTTCGTCCAACTACAAGTCCGTCTCGACAACCGTTTCCATGGTGATGAGGATCACGATCCGAGGTCGGATCTTTCCCAAGGGAGGGAGATGATGCGGAGCATCCCACGCTCATCCCCATGTACACTCCATCTACTCTCCAAGCCCCAAGGATACATAAGATGAGACCTCGACTATGCGCCATTGGACCTAAGGTGAACTTCGCTCCTTTCCGAATCGTCCCTTTCCGCATGTAAGACATGGATGCTACTTCAAGCGCGGACATTGTGCATACTCAGGTACACCCGAGGAGATCATGGAGAGCCCAAGGACCAAGGCCAAGCGTCTTGCGGAGCGAGGGAAGGAGAAGGAAGAAAGGGACCAGGACAGCCGGACATCCGGCCCTTGGCCCGGACATCCGGCCCTTCCAGCAAGCCCGGACATCCGGCCCCCCATCACGGCAGCCGCAAAGCTACAGGGCCCGGACATCCGGCCCCAGGCCCCGGACATCCGGCTCTTCCGGAAGCCCCGGATATCCGGCCCCCTCGCTCGGAAATCCGGGCCCCCCATCACAGATTGCGTTTGGAAGACCCCGCCAGCCCGGACATCCGGCCCCCTAGCCCGGACATCCGGCGTCTCGGGAAAGCCCGGACATCCGGCCTGACGCCCGGACATCCGGCCTCCCCTGCCTACACGCAGTGCATTCGGGACTTGTCCCTTGTACCCCTTCGCCCCCAAGACTATATATACTTCATCCCCTTCCTCTTTGTAGGGTTAGCGTTGATTTAGCTCATAGATAGAGCTTCGCTCATCCATACCGGATCTACTCCATGAGAGAGACCGCTGCCCCTCTTCGGAGACGATCCACCTTGGATTCAAGACCTCCCTTTGCGGAGAAGACCATCATCAAGACCTCCTCACGGAGAAGAACGGCTACCGTTTGTATCGTCCTTTGTTGACCTTGAATCATGTATCTCCCTTTGTGTTCTTTGATCTAGCATTTGTGTGACCGATTCCTTGTTGGTTGAGTGTTTTCCCTCGTTCCTCCCCGTGATTTCCTTGTGTTCTTCCGCTCGTTCTTCGTAATCCACCGTAGGATCCGCTCCAACGTGAAAGATCGTCCATGTAGGGTTCCGCCCTACATCAGTAGCCTTGTTCCTTGCTTCCTCTGCCCCGCCAAGTGTGGCCGCAGGTGCGGCTACAACTGCTCGTGCACAAGTAAAGGGGTAGAGAAGGCCCGTACTTTTGTTCACCAACACCTCAAAGGCAAGTGAGAACCCGGCGCCCCAAGACACTGACGTCCGGGTCCTACACCTGGCTGTATTACCATTGTACCCCTGGGGGTAGGCCTATATAAAGCCCCGGGCTCACCCATGCAAAGGGTTCAGCACCCACGCCATTTACACACACACATAGCTAGGGAGCAGGAGAGCTAGCCTTGCCCTTCTTCCTCCTCTAGCAATACAGCTCTAGGAGCAAACTTGTAGCTACTATTTGATCATAGTCATCATGCGGAGACCCCACATAGCAGGACTAGGGGTGTTATCTCCTCGGAGAGCCCTGAACCTGGGTAAGACTTGTGTTCGTTCGATATCTTGCTCACTCCCGCTTCCAGGGCCCGACGACGTACTCCTGTCCCCATCCATGATAAGCCACCCCCTGGCATCTGTCATGAGAATACCCCGACAATAATGAATACAAGGGCCTGATGTTACCAAGGATCACATCAGCACGGCAACACTACGCCTGCTAAGGTAGCTCTATGCTAGTAGCGGAATAACTCGTAGCAGCGGAATACTTCTAGTAGCGGAATAACGACGAAGGTGCTGAACTCCACTCCACAGGGTCTCTGGCTGGGACACGATCTAGCTCGCATGCATGGAAACCTCGTCAAGCAATTAATCAAGCATGGCATCATCTGCAATCTGGCATGATACGCCAGGTCAGTACATTGAATGTACCTGCAAGCTCACAAGAACCAAAAGCATCAAGGCAAGACAATAACATAGCATTTAATATGTTAAGTTATTAAAAACTACTATTAGGTGAAAGAAACTATTAAGCATGATACGACACTACTATAATGCTGACAAACCAACATATCAACCTCAAGACCCATCTCACTCTTAGCTCTCCGGCCAAGCAATATACAATCTCGATCACCTCGTGATCCACTTGATCACCTCATGATCAAAACGACCAAACGATCACCTCGTGATCAAAACATCCACACGATCACCTCGTGACCACATCACAAACTGAATGAACATCCTCGAGATCATCTCAACATCATAATCGGCATCCTGCCAAGCTGTTACTGCTCACAATATCAACATATAAATCATCTATAAGTCATTTCGTCATGTGAGTGTTGATCGAACGGTGTGACCTACGACGGACTTGTGCCCATGACCGAGGACGAGGCTATCGATAGATTAAACACACACTCTGAAGAGGTTAGTACACTGTACCCACATCACAGAACCCATGGCCTCTTGCTCCCATTCGGGTGGACCAATGGCGTTCCGACAAAAACAATCTACTACCATGACACTCTCCCATCCACTCCGACCAACACCCCCTTTCGGTTCAGTCCTGGGTGGCCCCGATGTCAACTCGTGACATCCAACAACCACCATCGTGGCAAAACAAAAACGGTCCCAAACAGGGACAAGAGATCTCAATACCAACCACGGGCACAAAAGGTTATGTCTGCTTACCGGCCAGGGTAACGCACACCCATAACCTTCCCTCGTTGGAGGCACCGGCGAGAGACATGACAATAGACTGCATTAGGGCCTTCCCATAAAGGCAAATGTGGTTGCACTAGAAAAGCCCAGTTTGGTGGCACCTGACCAATTTAATGATGAAATTTATCCCCAAAGTATAACTAATACTCCGATATCGTATATCCACCTTGAGCCAAGTTATAGCAATAACCAACAAATAATCAAGAGAATAATATAGTCATATTATAATCTCCAAGGATAACAAAATACTACGAGCATGCTGAATCCAAGAACAATAATACTACTACTCCAATAGTAAGAACAAGCTATCCCACTAAGATCCACATGCAAGCACCATCTCCCAAATTATACTCCAAAACATAATATCAACTACTATCATGATGAAAATAATACCAGCCACTAATAATCCAATGGCAACATGACATCCATCAACTACAAGCATAAATCCTAGTAATCCACATAGTAGCATGGCAATAGCAAGATCAGAACAACTCCAAGAAATGCCATGCACATAGTCATGTAGCTAAAGCAATATTTTAAAAAGTTAAAGTAATTAAAACTATGGCATTGGATTGCAGTCATGCAAATGGAGGGTGTGGCTTGCTTGGGGTGGATGGATTCACCGGGAGGATGTGCCAGAAGCTCACGGAAAGAATCACCGGAAAATGTTCTCTCTCGGAGCAGGCTGATAAGGTCAAGGGCATAAAGGTCATTTTCATAGTGGTAACACCTAGTGAAAATGGTACCAACAGATAAAGCTCGACGAGATGAAGAACTAGGCGTTGGGTTCACCTCAATCGGAGTTACAATTGAAAAGTTATAGCCACACGAAGCTCAGGGACTAATCTGTAAAAAAGAATCTCTACAAACAGGCCCCTGGCTGAGAAAACAAAAAGCGCATTCCTGAGATTACGTCTTCAGAACAGCAAGGGAAAACGTACTCCACGGAGTACGCTTATACTTATCCACGCTGGCAGGGCGGGGCCGACTGTGTGCCGCTGCCAGGTGGGGTCCGCGGGAGGTGGGGTCGCTGGCTGGGGTCTTCTTCTCCCTCCCGTCGATGGCTCGCGGGATAGAGGAGGGCGAGGCCGTGGAGCAGTCGGTGCTGGCCCCCGGCACTCCGGCCACCCCCGGTGGAGCTGGGACCACCAGGGTGCTCGGCATGGAGTGTCGCACCAGAGAGGCCTAGTAGGAGTTGCGGGGGAGGGCCGTGGCATCGACAACGGCAGAAAATAGAGGCGGGACGCCGGCGATGGTTCCGGCGGCTCAGGCTGTCTCCGACGGAGCTTGGACCATCAGCGGCTTCAGGAGGAGCTGCCGCGCCCGCCTGGATTGATTGGGAACAACGAGGAGGGCTAGAGCAAGAGAGCCTTCGGACGAGGCAGACGGTGGCTACAGCGAACTTGGGCACGGTGCCATGGAGACTCTAGCAAGGAAACGAGAGGGTGGGGAGGTTTCCGGTGGTGGGTGGAAGCTACTGGTTGAGGTGGAACGGAGGGAGGAGGTGTAGCTCGCCAGAGTTTAGACATGGTCGAGGCGGACATGGCGGCCATGGAGGAGGAACGGGAGCTCCTCGAGCTCGGTGGAGTGGTCAGGGGCGGTCTTGGGGAGGAGAGGGAGTCGTTGGTGTGGAGAGACACGACAGGGGCGGTTTAAATAGCCGAGGGAGGAGGGGGGCGAGCTAGAGTGCCACCTTGCACGTCCGGCCGTGGCTCTGCCGAGCTCATTGATCACGGGGGGGACACGGGAACACGATGAGGCATCGATGCAGCGGTCACGGAGCAGAGGAGGCCAAGGGGGCACGGGGAGGAAGACGCCAGAGGAAGAAGACGACGGCCAGCTACAACGCGTCCGTCGGCGCGCGGCAACGAGCGCCAATGAGCGAGCTACCGGAGAGGGAGAGGGGTCTAGGGAGAAGAGGACGACACAAATGAGCTGTTGGACATGGGTGGGTGCGCGAACACGACGAGCAGAGGAGGGGCCCGAGCAAGAAACCAGCCAGCTCGCGTCCATGGCATGCCAGTGTCACATCCCTAGTTCTGGTATGCACTAGGCTAGCCCTTCATGTGTGCATCATGTTTAAATTTCTCAGAAACTTGAAATGGGGATGACAGAAACCGCAGCACCACTTAACCAAAATAGGGTTGAATAAAATCTTTTTCAATGAACTCAAAATGCCATTTAAAAATGTTCATCATTTCTGGATTAAGGTAGAAGCATCTACCAAAAATGGTCTACATTTTTTCAAGACATATTTGGGCTTTGAATTAGATCAATAAGTACTTGAGTTGGGGCTATAAAATTCTATAAATATTTATACAACTCCAATATTTCTGAAAATTGTAGAGGGTCTCGGGGATAGTCCATCTCGCACCCACTACTTTTCTCAGAACTTACCAAAATGATTTAGTGGTTAAACTAAATCAAAACAAAGTTAAAAAAATAGAAAATAGAAAAGAATTAGAAAGAAAGAGAGAGAAAAGCCAACCTGGCCACTTACCTGGCGGCCCAGTAGGACAGCCCAACCCACTCGCCCCGTTGCCAGTCATCTCCCACCTCCGCCAGAAGGTAGAGGCGGGGCGTGGCGCGCGCTTGAGAGCTCCCGGCCACCTCCTGCTTCCACCTGGGAGCCCCGGGCCTTCTACCAGCGCCACGAAGACGCCTGAGACCTTCTCCCCCTGCCCCCTCGCAGTCCTCTCTTTCCCCTCCTCTGTTTCTCTCGCGCATAGTCACCCGAGAGTCGCTGTTTCCGCCGCTCGCCGTTGCCGCGCCTTGAGCCACCGCCTCGCCTCCCCGACGTATCCCTTGTCCCCGGCACGTCGTCCTGAAGCTCCACGCTTACTCACGCAAGCCAGGGAGCACCACAACATCGCGAGCGTCGTCGAGTTCATCATCGAGTGCCGGAGATCGTCGTCGATGATTCGTCGTCCACAGCGCATCCCCGAGCTCTCTGGTGACGCCTTCGGATCCGATGTGAGCCACTGCGTCGATCCCTCCTCTCCCCTAGCTCATTTCCTTCCTCTAACACCGATGCCCGTCGGAGCTGAGAGCTCTTCGCCGCCGTTCATGTCGCCACCATGGCCACTGTCACCTAGGGCCACGACCGAGCACACCAACGTGCTTAGTGCAACGCCAGGACCCCAAACCCGTCATCTGTTGCTCCTGTCGTGCACCGCAGCGCCGAAACCGCCAACTCCTGAACTCCGGCCACCGCTGTTGAGGTTGCCGCCGCCGTTTACGGCCACCCCAGCCGCTGACTCCGGTCCCGTTGGATGCGAAAGAGCGCCAGCTACGTGTAGAGCCTCTCCGCCGCTTGTTTGGTCACCGGATGGCAAAACCCGACGCCCTCCGCCGTGTGTGTCGTCGCCGGCGATGAGCCCCGGGTCAACTCCGGCGAGTTGACCCGGGTTTGACCCCAATGGCTGGCTGGTGTGTGGGCCAAGCCCCTGTCCAGTTAAGTGTTAGATTAGTTAGTGTTAATTAACATAGTTAATTACTTGATCCACTGACATGTGGGCCCAACCCTGCTGACATTTTGTTAGGGTTAGTTTAGCGCTAATTAACCCAGTTAACCAACGGAGTCACTAACCAGTGGGCACCACTGGTTAGGTTTGACCTGGACGGCCCTGTTGACCTCCTGACATCACCCTGACGCAATGCTCACGCAGTTAATCATTTTCTGGATTTATTCTTATTCAGAAAATTCCAGAAAATAGTGCTAACTTCTAAAAATCATAGAAATTAATCTCTAACTCCAAATACAAAGTTTTATATATGAAAAATGGTCAGAAAAATCCAATCTATCCATCTGTACTGGTTTCATGCATGTTAAAGCAACTTAACCCTGCTGTTTATATCAAAACATGATAAAGCACTATTTAAATTAATAAGATGAGTTTGGGGTTGAACCTTTGGTTCAAAATGGCTCAAACCCATCTGGTTGTAGTTGCATTAGCCCAACACACTCATATTTCCATGTCATCATCATGCATCATATTGTTGCATTGCATTGATTGTGTTCTTCCTTGTTTGCCGGTATTTGTCCCTCTCGGTGAGCGTCGTTACGGCGATGAGTTCGATGACACAGATGAAGAACTACACTATCTTCCGAAGTGCCAGGCAAGCAAAATCCCCTTGTTCATTCCGATACAATCCCACTCTCTCGCTTCTGCTCTCTTTTACTGCATTAGGACAACAACGATTCAATTGTTACATGTTCCGGTAGTTGAACCCCTTTCCTATGCATGACCTCTCATTGCCACAGTAAATAGATGAAACCCACTAGCATGAGTAGGAGTTGTTTGAGCCCTGATGTGCCTACTCATTCATGCTTGTTTGTCATGCCTGCTACTGCTTAGAGTTGAGTCGAGTCTAATCCATCGGGGATGAATTGGAAAGTGGTGAACATGTCCTACGGTGTATGAGCTAAGTGTGTGAACACGATTTGGTAAAGGTAGCGGTGAGAGGCCATGTAGGAGTACATGGTGGGTTGTCTAACTGAAACCGTTCTCAGGAACTGAGTTCTGTGTTTGTGATCCATGAACAGCTACTACCACACGTTGGGCCCTGAAATATGACCCCGCTCGACTTATTAACCGCCCTTGTCCTCTGCCCAGGAGTTGCAAGTAGTTTCTGGTGTTTGTAGGATATGTGTTGGAGGCCGTGCGTAGCGCTGACCCTAGGGGTGGGCTATGATGCGGTAGATACACCGTGGCCCGGTGTACCGAGTCGCCCGTTTGGTGTCTCGGGAACCCTGCACACATCGTTTGGAGCTGTGAGCGAAACCCGGCCGGATCTCCTCGCGGATGGAACCCGAATAGGCGATAAACCTGGACTAGATACTTGTGTGGTTAGTCAGGTCATTGTCTACACCCACGTCGGCTTTCGCTTGAAGTCTGCCTAGCACATGTCGTGTGCAGACGCTAAGTGGTGGAAACATGTGTGAAGAAGTACACCCCTGCAGGGTTATAAATGATCTATTCGAATAGCCGTGTCCGCGGTAAAGGACTTCTGGGTTGCCTGTACAGTTCATAGACACGTGAAAGTGGATACTCTAAAATGCGCAAGATAAGCGTGCGTGCTATGGATGGCGTTCTCGTAGGGAGATGGGAGCGGATCCATAGTGGTGTATTGATATGGTGAATATGTGGACTCATGTGCGCCACTTCAAAAGAGTTACTTGCAGTCGTAGTTTAGGATAGCCACCAAGTCAAAGATGGCTTGCTGCAATTAAACTCCATCACCCCCTTTGTTGATACTGATGCATATGTAGCTAGTTCTGATGTAAGTCTTGCTGGGTACATTTGTACTCACGTTTGCTTAATTTAGTTTTTGCAAAGAGACTTCAGTCTCCCTAGTAGTTCTGCGTGGACTTCGACGTTTAGCTTGTTACCTTAGCTACGATCTTGTGCCCTCGGCAGGGTCTTGTAGATAGTTAGGCTTCTCAGCCTTTTTCATTTGTAGTTGTTTGTACTCAGACAGGTTTATGCTTCCGCTTGATGCTTGAATGCTCTGTATGTTGGGTCATGAGACCCTTTTTTGTAATACTTGGTTCCTCGGAGCCTAATGAATAAATACTTTGAGTCGTAGAGTTTTGTTGTGATGCCATGTTGTATTTACACATATCGAGCATATTGTGTGTATGATTGAAATTCTTGGTATGTGTGGGATCCGACAACCTAGTTTTCTATACTTGGTAGCCTCTCTTATGGGGAAATGTAGTCTGGTGCTTCCACTGAGCCATGGTAGTCTGCTACAGACTGGTTTACCGGAGTCCTGCTAGCCCAGTTACTACTGCTCCGGAACACCCAGACTGGTCGGCATGTGTCCCACTTTGTTCCTGTGTCTGTCCCTTCGAGGAAATGTCACGCAGTGACTTTCGGAGTCCTGCTAGCCTGCTACAGCCCGGGTTCATGGAGTCCTGTTAGCCCAGTTGCTACACGCTGATGACCGAAACGTTTGAGGCTGGGTCATGTATGCATATCCCCATAAGTTAGTGCCACTTTGGGTTCACGACTAGTCATGTCGGCCCGGGTTCTCTGTCATATGGATGCTAGCAAAACTATCATATACGTGAGCCAAAAGGCGCAAACGGTCCCAGGCCAGGTAAGGTGGCACCCGTAGGAATACCGTGCGTGAGGCCGCAAAGTGATATGATGTGTTACATGCTAGATCGATGTGACTAGGATCGGGGTCCTGGCAGCTTTGGTATCAGAGCTTGACTGCCTATAGGATTACCAAGCCAAACTGGTCGAAATTGAGTCTAGAAATGCTTTAGTTATATAAGGGAATTGATTGTGGAAGGGAATGTAAGGCTCTTTTTACTCCTTTACCTCATGCCTTCTGATCTGAGTCAACCTCTTCTTTTCTACGGGGATTAAGAACTAGGCCTTCTCATCTATCTATTAGGATGACGTGTTACTAATCCATAGACTTAAAGAATTGGTAGTTTCAAGCCCCAGTTCAGTTCCTACTGCTTTCGTGTGTTGTCAATTGGTCTTAGAACCTTGATATTGTGATGTTAAGTGGTTATGCCACCATTTTCGCTCGATGTCTCAAATCTTTTTGAGCATTTACAGCCGTTATGCTGTCCGAGTCATCCCAGGTTTCTAAATAGTCTGATGCATTTGCAAATCCCTTCTTTCTGTTCCCGATGTCCCTTTGGGCCAGTTCAACCACACTAATCGGTGAGTTGAGGTACTCTATTGCCTCGACATATATGTCGGAGCTATTATTACGACCCTAGGTGTTTTAGGGAGTCACCTAGTAATATAGCCATGCTTTGTATCCCCAGTGTGATGATTCTTCCAATTATTCTCGAAATCATCCCATGATGCCATTTAGTTAGTAGGTATTCTATTCCTGGGTTCTTGAACCCAATATTCACCCTACCTACTTCATGTTGATAGTGTTTGCTAGTTCCTTTAGGATATTAGTAACCTTTGTGATAGTCCTCGAGGTCCGTGGTATTTCTTCTTCCAAATACCATGAACTACTTATGGCAGAAGTTACTCGTTGAGCCGAAAGATCACAACAAGAGTGCTCTTGATGAGTTCTCGATTCTATGTTGTGACTCTGCCAGTCCTACTCTTCTGCATGGGTTATCCGGAAGAAATATGTTGAACTTGTTCGACATACTAATCTATGCACCCACAAATCAGAAAATCATATGTTCTTTTGGGTTGTCCCTCTTTAGATATTTTCTGGCCCTCGTCTATCAATCGATAGACATGAGTAGTTGAGCATTTGTGATATCGATGCCTATTATTTCTGTGGTCCATCAAACCATTTTATTCCGGAATGACTAGGAAAAAGAACACGAGTACTTATCCATATCTTCGATTGGGTCAAAGTAGTTGCATTCCGTGGATCAAAATTCCAATCCAGCTTTTGCTCTGTTCTACCTTGGAGTGTTACCATCTGTATGTCAAGAATGTCATGAGAATTGCACCATCTCTTATGAATTCTTGACGCAGTGATACTTCTCGCCATCATTATTCATTCCTCGGTTCCATGTTGTTGTAACCGGAATGCCGACAAGTGAACTGCGATGTGTGAAATCAATACTCCTAGCAACCTCGTTGCTTGGTAGTTAATGGACAATACTCTCACTCTTAGCGTGCTGGTTATTGAATCATCATCCTAAGATTGATCGTGCTACCTAGTCCTTATTTCCGGTGCACTCTTCGATTAATGAGTTGGGATTGTGTCAATCCCTCGCTCCCTTGATCACATCGTCTTGCCCCGAAAATCAAGATGGTTCTCGAGCTTATTCACATATCGGTGGTTCGTGATGTTCCGAATATCTTCTCGGAAGTACTACCAGGTTGTCACCTGACCGCTATGTTGAGTTCGTGATCATGTTGATTTTCCTCCAAACCACCTATTCTGGAAGATTTTGTGTTGGATACCCCTGAGCTAGTTGGTCAAGCTAAACAACAACTTGGAGAGTTGGAAGATAAAAGCTTGTTCGACTTAGTTCATCTCTAAGGGATATCTTTTGTGTGTGTGTGTGTGTGTGTTGAATAAAGATGACATCTTCATCGACTGACCCTCGAGATCAGTTGTTGGATCTATCATCTTACCAATCTTTGATTTGAATATGTGCTATCGTCAAATCAAATCAGAACCAACGATGTTCATAATGTTGTCTTACTCACGGTTGTCCCTCAAGCATACACCATTATATCTTTTGGGTCTGACCAATACTATCACCTTGTTCACATAGTTGTGGAATTCCAACCTCATGGGAATCTTGATGACTCGTTGTTGAGATCATCAACAGCATTTCATCTTCTCCATGATTCATGATGAACATTAAGCTAGTGTTGGACACTTTGTAAACAATGCCTTCGTGTCCCGCTCACGAGGTATACGTTTGGATGAAAGAAGTGACTTCCTCTAATTCACATGCACTTGATGTAAGTTGCCGCCGTGAATTCGAGAAAGCTTGTTTTTGCTTGCTATGGAATCATCCCAAGTTAGTCATGCATATGTGCGAAGTACTCTATGATTTTATAGGTTGGCCGCCTCCACTCCATATGTGTTTCCTAGCACACCAAGCCACTGATTGATTTGTTCAAGGAAAAGAAGTTCTTAAGTGCTAACCCTTAAGGACCCAAAGGTACATGCGCAGGACTTCACTCTCCGCAATGATCATTCCTAATCGAAACTCGGTAGTGTTGCATTGTAAGACTACTATGTGGTCATGCTTTTCTTGGACAACGTGTTCACATGTATGTAGTAGAACCAGCTCATGTTTTGGAGCTTGCTATCGTAGTTCACTCCCCGAGAATCTCGCAACGTCATCTCGTCGATTTGTGTTGCAAACTTTCATTTTTCTTTCTAGACTTGATGAGCCCGGAATATCCTGACACCAACCAGATCTGATCTCAGGCAGATATGATGGTTGGAACATTCCCGACAATTGCATTTTGTTCCCAGCTTGCGTCGCCTTGTGCCAATTTCCCATGGGCTGCCCTTCTCAACAATTGTTGTTCAGGATCATCTTCAGAAGTGGTTCTACCATGGGTCCCATCCATTTCTGATGATAGGAAAAAATCATCCATCGCGTTGTCTTCAACAAGGTAGTCCACATCATCCATTCGAATCCGGATATGCCATTCCTTTAAACTCCGCCAGACGATCTGTTATGATTGCCTTAGGCTGGTATAAAGAGTTTCAATGATCTAGATATCAAAAGTAATTCTTTTGCACTTTAAGGGAATAATTCTAAGAGTCACCTCTCCCAAGGTGCCCCGTTATGGAATCATGGTAATTGTTTCCTCGCTACTTTGAAACCCTCCTCAAATTGTTTCTTTCGTCCCTCCTGATGCATGTTTTGCCTAGCTGTAGAGAGGTTTCTACGTCTCGTTCCGTGAGTTGATCTTGTGATCATTAAGATGATTCTAAGTTGCTCAAACCTCAAGAAGATCGATTCTTCTAAAATTCTCCCTTTCTTCTCGTTGTCATGTTGGATGTAGTTCTCAACCGAGACGTCGAGATCAAGGTGGTGCAATGAATCAACATCCTCGAGAAGGACATCTGGATCGTGAAGATTGTGTTAGCTTGTGTTCCTCTATCTTCTTACCTCACAACTTGAATCTCGGGTCGAGATTCTTGTTTAGTAGGGGTGAGTTGTCACATCCCTAGTTCTGGTATGCACTAGGCTAGCCCTTCATGTGTGCATCATGTTTAAATTTCTCAGAAACTTGAAATGGGGATGACAGAAACCCCAGCACCACTTAATCCAAATAGGGTTGAATAAAATCTTTTTCAATGAACTCAAATTGCCCTTTAAAAATGTTCATCATTTCTAGATTAAGGTGGAAGCTTCTACCAAAAAATGGTCTACATTTTTTCGAGACATATTTGGGCTTTGAATTAAATCAATAAGTATTTGAGTTGGGGCTATAAAATTCTATAAATATTTATACAGCTCCAACATTTCTGAAAATAGTAGAGGGTCTCGGGGATAGTCCATCTCGCACACACTACTTTTCTCAGAATTTACCAAAATGATTTAGTGGTTAAACTAAATCAGAACAAAGGTAATAAAATAGAAAACAGAAAAGAATTAGAAAGAGAGAGAGAGAGAGATAGAGAGAGAGAGAGAGAAAATCCAACCTGGCCACTTACCTGGCGGCCCAGTAGGCCTGCCCAACCCACTGGCCCCGTTGCCAGTCATCTCCCACCTCTGCCAGAAGGCAGAGGCAAGGCGTGGCGTGATGTCTACTACGCAACCTTCTTTTTGCAGACGTTGTTGGGCCTCCAAGTGCAGAGGTTTGTAGGACATTAGCAAATTTCCCTCAAGTGGATGACCTAAGGTTTATCAATCCGTGGGAGGCGTAGGATGAAGATGGTCTCTCTCAAACAACCCTGCAACCAAATAACAAAGAGTCTCTTCTATCCGCAACACACCCAATACAATGTTAAATTGTATAGGTGCACTAGTTCGGCGAAGAGATGGTGATACAAATGCAATATGGATGGTAGATATAGGTTTTTGTAAACTGAAAATATAAAAACAGCAAGGTAACAAGTGGTAAAAGTGAGCGTAAATAGTATTGCAATGCTAGGAAACAAGGCCTAGGATTCATACTTTCACTAGTGCAAGTTCTCTCAACAATAATAACATAATTGGATCAGATAACTATCCCTCAACATGCAACAAAGAGTCTCTCCAAAGTCACTAATAGCGGAGAACAAACGAAGAGATTATGGTAGGGTACGAAACAACCTCAAACTTATTCTTTCCAATCAATCCGTTGGGCTATTCCTATAAGTGTCACAAACAGCCCTAGAGTTCGTACTAGAATAACACCTTAAGACACAAATCAACCAAAACCCTAATGTCACCTAGATACTCCAATGTCACCTCAAGTATCTGTGGGTATGATTATGCGATATGCATCACACAATCTCAGATTCATCTATTCAACCAACATATAGAACCTCAAAGAGTGCCCCAAAGTTTCTCTGGGAGAATCAAGGCGAAAACGTGTGCCAACCCCTATGCATAGGTTCATGGGCGGAACCCACAAGTTGATCACCAAAACATACATCGAGTGAATCACGTGATATCCCATTGTCACCACAGATCGCGACAAAGAAGACATAAATCAAGTGTTCTCAAATCATTAAAGACTCAATCCGATAAGATTACTTCAAAGGGAAAACTCAATCCATTACAAGAGAGTAGGGGGGAGAAGCAACATAAGATCCAACTACAATAGCAAAGCTCGCGATACATAAAGATCGTGCCAAATCAAGAACATGAGAGAGAGAGAGAGGTCAAACACATAGCTACTGGTACATACCCTCAGCCCCGAGGGTGAACTACTCCCTCCTCGTCATGGAGAGCGCCGGGATGATGAAGATGGCCACCGGTGAGGGATCCCCCCTCCGGCAGTGTGCTGGAACAGGGTCTCGGTTGGTTTTTGGTGGCTACAGAGGCTTGCGGCGGCGGAACTCGCAATCTATTCTGTTCTCTGAAGTTTTTAGGGTATATGGATATATATAGGTGAAAGAATTACGTCAGGGGAGCCACGAGGGGCCCACGAGGGTGGAGGGCGCGCCCCCCTGCCTCGTGCCTCCCTCGTTGCTTCCTTGACGTGGACTACAAGTCTGCCGGGCTACTTTCCTTCCAAAAATAACTTCTCCGGAAGGTTTCATTCTGTTTCGACTCCGTTTGATATTCCTTTTGTTCGAAACACTGAAACAAGGAAAAAAACAGGAACTGGCACTAGGCTCTGGGTCAATAGGTTAGTCCCAAAAATAATATAAAAGTATTTAATAAAGCTCATAAACATCCAAAACAGATAATATAATAGCATGGAACAATAAAAAATTATAAATACGTTGGAGACATATCAACATCCCCAAGCTTAATTCCTGCTCGTCCTCGAGTAGGTAAATGATAAAAACAGAATTTTTGATGTGGAATGCTACCTAAAATATTTATCCATGTAATCTTCTCTATTATGGCAAGAATATTCAGATCCATAAGATTCAAAACAAAAGTTTAATATTGACATGAAAACAATAATACTTCAAGCATACTAACAAAGTATTCATGTCTTCTCAAAATAACATGCCCAAAGAAAGCTATCCCTACAAAATCATATAGTCTGGCTATGCTCTATCTTCACCACACAAAGTATTTAAATCATGCATAACCCCGATGAAAAGCCAAGCAATTGTTTCATACTTTTAATGTTCTCAAACTTTTTCAATCTTCACGCAATACATGAGCGTGAGCCATGGACATAGCACTATAGGTGGAATAGAATGGTGGTTGTGGAGAAGACGAAAAGAGAAGATAGTCTCACATCAACTAGGCGTATCAACGGGCTATGGAGATGCCCATCAATAGATATCAATGTGAGTGAGTAGGGATTGCCATGCAACGGATGCACTAGAGCTATAAGTATATGAAAGCTCAAAAAGAGACTAAGTGGGTGTGCATCCAACTTGCTTGCTCACGAAGACCTAGGGCATTTTGAGGAAGCCCATCATTGGAATATACAAGCCAAGTTCTATAATGGAAAATTCCCACTAGTATATGAAAGTGACAACATAGGAGACTCTCTATCATGAAGATCATGGTGCTACTTTGAAGCACAAGTGCGGTAAAAGGATAGTAACACTGTCCCTTCTCTCTTTTCCTCTCATTTTCTTATTTTTTTCTTTGGGCCTTTCTCTTTTTTTATGGCCTCTTTTATTTCTTTTTCTTTATTTTTCGTCCGGAGGCTCATCCCGTCTTGTGGGGGAATCATAGTCTCCATCATCCTTTCCTCACTGGGACAATGCTCTAATAATGATGATCATCACACTTTTGTTTACTTACAACTCAAGAGTTACAGCTCAATACTTAGAACAAAATATGACTCTATATGAATGCCTCCGTGATGTGCAGGGATGTGCAATGACTCATGAGTGACATGTATGAAAGAATTATGAACGGTGGCTTTGCCACAAATACAATGTCAACTACATGATCATGTAAAGCAATATGACAATGACGAAGCATGTCATACTAAACGGACCGGTGGAAAGTTGCATGGCAATATATCTCGGAATGGCTATGGAAATGCCATGATAGGTAGGTATGGTGGCTGTTTTGAGGAAGGTTTATGGTGGGTGTATGATACCGCGTGAAAGATGCAGCGGTCTTAGAGAGGCTAGCAATGGTGGAAGGATGAGAGTGCGTATAATCCATGGACTCAACATTTGTCATAAAGAACTCACATACTTATTGCAAAAATATATTAGTTATCAAAACAAAGTACTACGCGCATGCTCCTATGGGGATAGATTGGTAGGAAAAGATCATCGCTCGTCCCCGACCGCCACTCATAAGGAGGACAATCAATAAAAAAATCATGCTCTGACTTCATCACATAACGGTTCACCATACGTGCATGCTACGGGAATCACAAACTTTAGAACAAGTATCTCTCAAATTCACAACTACTCAACTAGCATGACTCTAATATCACCATCTTCATATCTCAAAACAATTATAAGAAATCAAACTACTCATAGTATTCAATGCACTTTATATGATAGTTTTTATTATACCCATCTTGGATGCCCATCTTATTAGGACTAAATTCATAACCAAAGCAAATTACCATGCTGTTTAGGACTCTCAAAATAATATAAGTGAAGAATGAGCGTTCATCTATTTCTTCAAAATAAAACCACCGTTGTGCTCTTAAAAGATATAAGTGAAGCACTAGACCAAACGATAGACTACCCCGAAAGATATAAGTGAAGATCAATGAGTAATTAAATAATTATGTAGCTATTTGAAGACTCTCTCTCATTTAAGAATTTCAGATCTTGATATTTTATTCAAACAGCAAGCAAAACAAAAGAAAATAAAACGACGCTCCAAGCAAAACACATATCATGTGGTGAATAAAAATATAGCTCCAAGTAAAGTTACCGATGAAAGAAGACAAAAGAGGGGATGCCTTCCGGGGCATCCTCAAGCTTAGGCTCTTTGTTGTCCTTGAATATTACCTTGGGGTACCTTGGGCATCCCCAAGCTTAGGCTCTTGACACTCCTTATTCCATAGTCCATCGAATCTTTACCCAAAACTTGAAAACTTCACAACACAAAACTTAACAGAGAACTCGTAAGCTCCGTTAGCGAAAGGAAACAAAACACCGCTTCAAGGTACTGTAATGAACTCATTATTTGTTTATATTGGTGTTAAACCTACTGTATTCCAACTTATCTATGGTTTATAAACTATTTTACTAGCCATAGAGTCATCAAAATAAGCAAACAACACACGAAAGCAGAATCTATCAAAAAAGCGATGCAGTCTGTAGTAATATGTAACTAACACAAACTTCTGGAACTCCAAAAATTCTAAAATAAATTGGTGGACTTGAGGAATTTGTATAGTAATCATCTGCAAAAAAAACTAAATAGCACTCTCTAGTAAAAATTTCTAGCTAATCTCGTGAGCGCTAACGTTTCTATTTTTTTTAAAGCATGATCATAAAGACTTCACCCAAGTCTTCCCAAAGGTTCTACTTGTCACACACACTAATTAAAACACAAAACCACATATAAAAAGAAGCAAGATGGATTAATTATTCCTAAACAGAACCAAAAAGAAAGAAACTAAAATAAAATTGGGTTGCCTCCCAACAAGCGCTAACGTTTAATGCCCCTAGCTAGGCATGATGATTTCAATGATGCTCGCATAAAAGATAAGAATTGAAACATAAAGAGAGCATCATGAACAATATGACTAGCACATTTAAGTCTAACCCCTATGCATAGGGATTTTGTGAGCAAAGAACTTACGGGAACAAGAATCAACTTGCATATGAAGGCAGAACAAGCATAACTTCAAAACCTTAAGCACATAGAGAGGAAACTTGACATTATTGCAATTCCTACAAGCATATATTCCTCAATCATAATAATTTTCCGTAGCATCATGAATGAATTCACCAATATAACCAATACCTAAAGCATTCTTTTCATGATCTACAAGCATAGAAATTTATTACTCTCCACATAAGCAAATTTATTCTCATCAACAATAGTGGGAGCAAACTCAACAAAATAACTATGATGTGATTAAAAATTAAGATCAAGATGACAAGTTTCATGGTTATAATAATTCTTTAAAGCATACGTGTCCTCACAATAGTCATCATAGATAGGAGGCATGCTTTCATCATAGTAAATTTGCTCATCTAAGCTTGGGGGACAAAAAAATATCATCTTCATCAAACATAGCTTCCCCAAGCTTGTGGCTTTGAATATCATTAGCATCATGGGTATTCAAAGAATTCATACTAACAACATTGCAATCATGCTCATCATTCACATATTTTATGCCAAGCATTCTATGTAATTCTTCTTCTAGCACTTGGGCAGAATTTTCCTTCCCATCATTTTCACGAAAGACCTTAAAAAGATGAAGCATAGGAGGTATCCTCAATTCCATTTTTTTGTAGTTTTCTTTTATAAACTAAACTAGTAATAAACCAAGAAACTAAAAGATTCGATTGCAAGATCTAAAGATATACCTTCAAGCACTCACCTCCCCGGCAACGGCACCAGAAAAGAGCTTGACGTCTACTACGCAACCTTCCTCTTGTAGACGTTGTTGGGCCTCCAAGTGCAGAGGTTTGTAGGACAGTAGCAAATTTCCCTCAAGTGGATGACCTAAGGTTTATCAATCCGTGTGAGGCGTAGGATGAAGATGGTCCCTCTCAAACAACCCTGCAACCAAATAACAAAGAGTCTCTTGTGTCCCCAACACACCCAATACAATGGTAAATTGTATAGGTGCACTAGTTCAGCGAAGAGATGGTGATACAAATGCAATAGGGATGGTAGATATAGGTTTTTGTAAACTGAAAATATAAAAACAGCAAGGTAACAAGTGGTAAAAGTGAGCGTAAACGGTATTGCAATGCTGGGAAACAAGGCCTAGGGTTCATACTTTCAATAGTGCAAGTTCTCTCAACAATAATAACATAATTAGATCATATAACTATCCCTCAACATGCAACAAAGAGTCACTCCAAAGTCACTAATAGAGGAGAACAAATGAAGAGATTATGGTAGGGTACGAAACCACCTCAAAGTTATTCTTTCCAATCAATCAGTTGGGCTATTCTTATAAGTGTCACAAACAGCCCTAGAGTTTGTACTAGAATAACACCTTAAGACACAAATCAACCAAAACCCTAATGTCACCGAGATACTCCAATGTCACCTCAAGTATCTGTGGGTATGATTATACGATATGCATCACACAATCTCAGATTCATCTATTCAACCAACACATAGAACCTCAAAGAGTGCCCCAAAGTTTCTCTGGGAGAATCAAGACGAAAACGTGTGCCAACCCCTATGCATAGGTTCATGGGCGGAACCCGCAAGTTGATCACCAAAACATACATCAAGTGAATCACGTGATATGCCATTGTCACCACAGATACGCACGGCAAGACATACATCAAGTGTTCTCAAATCATTAAAGACTCAATCCGATAAGATTACTTCAGAGGGAAAACTCAATCCATTGCAAGAGAGTAGAGGGGGAGAAGCAACATAAGATACAACTATAATAGCAAAGCTCGCGATACATCAAGATCGTGCCAAATCAAGAACACGAGAGAGAGAGAGGTCAAACACATAGCTCTTGGTACATACCCTCAGCCTCGAGGGTGAACTACTCCCTCCTCGTCATGGAGAGCGGCGGGATTATGAAGATGGTCACTGGTGAGGGATCCCCCCTCCGGCAGGGTGCCGGAATTGGGTCCCGATTGGTTTTTGGTGGCTACAGAGGCTTGCAGCGGCGGAACTCCTGATCTATTCTGTTCTCCAAAGTTTCTAGGGTATATGGATATATATAGGAGAAAGAAGTACGTCAGGGGAGCCACGAGGGGCCCACGGGGGTGGAGGGCGCGCCTAGGGGGTGGGCGCACCCCCTGCCTCGTGCCTCCCTCGTTGCTTCCTTGACGTGGACTCCAAGTCTCCCGGGTTGCTTTCCTTCCAAAAATAACTTCTCCAGAAGGTTTCATTCCTTTTCGACTCCGTTTGATATTCCTTTTCTTCGAAACACTGAAAGAAAGAAAAAAACAGGAACTGGCACTGGGCTTTGGGCTAATAGGTTAGTCCCAAAAATAATATAAAAGTATTTAATAAAGCCCATAAACATCCAAAACAGATAATATAATAGCATGGAACAATAAAAAATTATAGATACGTTGGAGACGTATCATGCCGCGCGCCCGAGAGCCCCCGGCCACCTCCTGCTTCCACCTGGGAGCCCCGGGCCTTCTACCAACGCCACGGAGACGCCCGAGACCTTCTCCCCCTGCCCCCTCACAACTCTCTCTTTCCCCTCCTCTGTTTCTCTCGCGCACAGTCACCCGAGAGTCGCTGTCCCCACCGCTCGGCGTTGCCGCGCCTTGAGCCACCGCCTCGCCTCCCCGACGTATCCCTCGTCCCCGCCACGTCGTCCTGAAGCTCCATGCTTAGTCAAGCAAGCCAGGGAGCACCGCAACATCGCCAGCGTCGTCGTGTTCATCGTCGGGCACCGGAGATTGTCGTCGCCGATTCGTCGTCCACAGCGCATCCCCGAGCTCTCTGGTGACGCCTTCAGATCCGCTGTGAGCCACTGCATCGATCCCCCCTCTCCCCTAGCTTGTTTCCTTCCTCTAACGCCGATGCCCGTCGGAGCCGAGAGCTCTTCGCCGCCATTCATGTCACCGCCGTGGCCACTGCCACCTAGGGCCGCGACCGAGCACACCACCATGCTCGGTGCAACGCCAGGACCCCAAACCTGTCACCTGTTTCTTCTGCCGTGCACCGCAGCACCGAAACCGCCAACTCCCGAACTCCGGCCGCCGCCGTTGAGGTTGCCGCCGCCGTTTCCGGCCACCCCAGCCACTGACTCCGGTCCTGTTGGATGCATAAGAGCGCCAGCTACGCGTAGAGCCTCTCTGCCGCTCGTTTGGTCAATGGACGGCCAAACCCGACGCCCTCCGCCGTGTCTGTCATCGCCGGCGACGAGCCGTGGGTCAGCTCCGGCGAGTTGACCCGGGTTTGACCAAATTTGACCCTCTTGGCTGACTGGTGTGTGGGCTAGGCCCCTGTTCAGTTAAGGATTAATTAGTGTTAATTAACTTAGTTAACTAGTTGATCCACTGACATGTGGGTCCAACCCTGCTGACATTTTGTTAGGGTTAGTTTAGCGCTAATTAACCTAGTTAACCAACGGAGTCATTGACCAGTGGTCCCCACTAGTTAGGTTTGACCTAGACGGCCCTGTTGACCTCCTGACGTCACCCTGACGCAATGCTGAAGCAATTAATCATTTTCTGGATTTATTCTTATTCAGGAAATTCCAGAAAATAGTGCTAACTTCTAAAAATCATAGAAATTAATTTGTAACTCCAAATACAAAGTTTTATATATGAAAAATGATCAGAAAAATCCAATCTATCCATCTGTATTGGTTTCATGCATGTTAAAGTAACTTAACCCCTCTGTTTATGTCAAAACATGATAAAGCACTATTTAAATTAATAAGATGAGTTTGGGGTTGAACCTTTGGTTCAAAATGGCTCAAACCCACCTGGTTGTAGTTGCATTAGCCCAACACACTCATATTGCAATGTCATCATCATGCATAATATTGTTGCATTGCATTGATTGTGTTCTTCCTTGTTTGCCGGTATTTGTCCCCTCTCAGTAGACGTGGTTCCGACGATGAGTTCGATGACACCGATGAAGAACTGTACTATCTTCAGAAGTGCCAGGCAAGAAAAATCCCCTTGTTCATTCCGATACAGTCCCACTCTCTCGCTTCTGCTCTCTTTTACTGCATTAGGACAACAACGATTCAACTGTTACATGTTCCGGTAGTTGAACCCCTTTCCTCTGCATGACCTGTCATTGCCCCAATAAATAGATGAAACCCACTAGCATGAGTAGGAGTTGTTTGAGCCCTGATGTGCCTACTCATTCATGCTTGTTTGTCATGCCTGCTACTGCTTAGAGTTGAGTCGGGTCTGATTCATCGGGGATGAATTGGAAAGTGGTGAACATGTCCTACGGTGTATGAGCTAAGTGTGTGAACACGGTTTGGTAAAGGTAGCGGTGAGAGGCCATGTAGGAGTACATGGTGGGTTGTCTAACTGAAACCGTCCTCAGGAACTGAGTTCCATGTTTGTGATCCATGGACAGCTACTACCACACGTTGGGCCCTGAAATATGACCCCACTCGACTAATTAACCGCCCTTGTCCTCTGTCCAGGAGTTGCAAGTAGTTTTTGGTGTTTGTAGGATATGTGTTGGAGGCCGTGCGTAGCGCTGACCCTAGGGGTGGGCTATGATGCGGTAGATACACCGTGGCCGGTGTCTTAGTCGCCCGCTTGGTGTCTCGGGAACCCTGCACACATAGTTTGGGGCTGTGCGCGAAACCCCGATCGTATCTCCTCGCGGATTGAACCCGAACAGGCGATAAAACTGGACTAGATACTTGTGTGGTTAGTCAGGTCATGGTCTACACCCACGTCGGGTTTCGCTTGAAGTTTGCCGAGCACATGTAGTGTGCAGACGCTAAGTGGTGGAAACATGTGTGAAGAAGTACACCCCTGCAGGGTTATAAATGATCTATTCGAATAGCCGTGTCCGCGGTAAAGGACTTCTGGGTTGCCTGTATAGTTCATAGACACGTGAAAGTGGATACTCTAAAATGCGCAAGATAAGCGTGAGTGTTATGGATGGCGTTCTCGTAGGGAGATGGGAGCGGATCCATAGTGGTGTATTGATATGGTGAATATGTGAACTCGTGTGCGCCACTTCAAAAGAGTTACTTGCACTCGTAGTTTAGTATAGCCACCGAGTCAAAGATGGCTTGCTGTAGTTAAACTCCACCATCCCCTTTGTTGATACTGATGCATATGTAGCTAGTTCTGATGTAAGTCTTGTTGGGTACATTTGTACTCACGTTTGCTTAATTTAGTTTTTGCAAAGAGACTTCAGTCTCCCTAGTAGTTCTACGTGGACTTCGACGTTTAGCTTGTTACCTCAGCTACGATCTTGTGCCCTCGGTAGGGTCTTGTAGATAGTCAGGCTTCTCAGCCTTTTTCATTTGTAGTTGTTTGTACTCAGACAGGTTTATGCTTCCGCTTGATGCTTGAATGCTCTGTATGTTGGGTCATGAGACCCTTTTTTGTAATACTTGGTTCCTCGGAGCCTAATGAATAAATACTTTGAGTCGTAGAGTTTTGCTGTGATGCCATGTTGTATTTACACATATCGAGCATATTGTGTGTATGATTGAAATGCTTGGTATGTGTTTGATCCGACAACCTAGTTTTCTATCCTTGGTGGCCTCTTTTATGGGGAAATGTAGTCTGGTGCTTCCACTCAGCCATGGTAGTCACTTTCTGATTCGGTTTACGAGTCCTGCTAGCCCGATTACTCGCTCGAACACCCAGATCGGCGGCATGTGTCCCACTTTGTTCTGTTTCTATCCTTCGGGAAATGTCACACGGTGACTTCCGAGTCCTGCTAGCCTGCTACAGCCGGGTTCCCAGAGTCTGTTAGCCTAGTTGCTACTTTTCGGATTCACACGCCGATGACCAAAGCGTTCGAGGCTGGGTCATGTATGCATGTCCCCGTAAGTTAGTGCCACTTTGGGTTCACGACTAGTCATGTCGGCCGGGTTCTTCATCATATGGATGCTAGCGAAATTATCATATACGTGAGCCAAAAGGCGCAAACGGTCCCGGGCCAGGTAAGGTGGCACCCGTGGGAATACCGTGCATGAGGCCGCAAAGTGATATGATATGTTACATGCTAGATCGGTGCGACTTAGGATCGGGGTCTTGACAGCCAGAGAGGTGGTACCACGTGAACTGGTGAGTAGAGGAGGCAACAGGCTGGCAAATGTTGTCTAGGGTTAAGTCCCTCCCGGGTAGATACAACTGAGTTCAAATCTCAATTAAAAACGTTGTGGTTAGATGGGAAGTGACCTCTGAAGTTTGCTATTGCAAACTGTTGCATGAAACTGTGATCATCAGGGACAACTACTTGATGAACTAGCATGTCTCAGAGGTTTAGGGTAGAAGGGACAAGAGTCCTGTGAAATTTTGAGGGATTTGGACCACGGTTTAATAGAGTTGCTTAACAACTGCTTAATCCGGTCCAGAATCAAGACGTGGATGATGCACTCACATGGAGTATCAACTTGAGCTCAAATTTGGTAGATCATGATGATTTAATCATGTGATGATGCTGTAAAAATTCCATACCAAAATGGACTTGCCAAAATGGTACTTCCTTCACAACCTGAAACTTGAGAAAATCCTCTCTGGCCAGAAACTTGAGAAAATTCTGGAGAAATATGGGCTTGATTAATTCATCCCAAATTTGGTGGATAGAGGTTTTATGGTCATGAGAATGCTCTGGTAAATTTTCAGCCAAAATGAATCAATATAAAATATACTTGCTTCACAACCTAAAAATATTGACAGAAGCAAAGATTTGATCCTGTACTCACATCGACCAAGGGATGGAGCTGAAATTTGGAGGAGAGAAATTATATGAGCACATTCAGAGTCATGCAAAATTTCAAATCATTTGGAAACTCCTAGCTAGTACTTCCTTCTGGCATATACATACGTGAAACTTTGTAAAATCACTGAGGAAGGTTGGCTAGGAAAAAGTTTAATTTTTGCGCGAGACAATGATTTGGATGTAGAAACATGCCCAAAAAGTTTGGGAGCAAACAAGGAAAGATAGGTGGCACTTCCTTCACTAGAAAGCCACACTGGACAGAAATGAAGAATAATTATTGGGGAACTATTTTTGGGCTAGGACAGGAAAGTTTGGGCATATTTGAGCAACATATGACCCAAAGAAATATGAGAATTGTTTGGGAATTTTGGGAGTGACAGAATTATAGGTTGCTTCACAACCTAGGGCATACATGACTATTCCTTTAATAGAAAAAGGAATATTCCTTAGAAAAGAATTTTGAGGTTGAGCTAGAATGGAAGTGAGATGATCATGGGAAAGTTTTGAGAATGATGAGACACTTGGCAGAAGAAGAATTGAAGGTCTCCCAGGTTTCAAGTCCAATGATCCACTCCAAAAAGAAAATCAGGGCAAAAACCAAATAAATAAAAAAGAAAAAGAAAAGGGCCAAAAACTAGGGTGTTACAAAAAGTAATTTCCTTCTACCAAACATTGGTCTCACGTGGTTTCGAGCAAGTAGAGCTCTTTTGGTGCTTCGTTCGAAATTTTGAAACAGAAGCATTCACGTTTAGAGTACTCTTGAACTTTGAGGATTTACCTAAATAGAAAACGTTAAATTTGACCTTGTATGTTTGAAACCTCATTAAATTATGCGCTTATTTTTGAAATTTTGACTCTTGAAAATCCTATAACTAGGATTATTTTTGAATGGAGGAGGTAACTTTGAATCTATTTTGTACATGACTATATATGCTATTATGTACAAAAGCAAAGCAAAGATTGGTGCCCCCATAATTTAGGTATGATTTACAAATGCCATGATCTCGAATTCAAATAATTGATTGAACTTCATGTTGAAATCGAATTATTTAAACCACCTTAAGTTGAATTCAAACGTATGCTAGTTCCTAGCTAGCTATTTAGAATGTTCATTGCGTAACTTTTGTATGTATAATGTGCTTTACACACATAACATGAACTATAATCACGTTTATATTCAAATTGCTAAAGCGATGCATTGTCTGGAGTTCAAAATACTGAGTCCATGGATCAATTATGTCGAATAATAACATAGACATGCTCAAATTTGATAGAATATAGATGTCTGATTGATCAATGACCATTCCTTATGCGAATCGCGCATATCCATCCTAATATTTGGATACAATTTATATTTTTAATCAATGTGTACATTGGTCTTTTACATGTAGTTTCACTCTCCATAGGCCCCTCCTCACACATGCGCTAACTTTCTCTCACACTCATACGCGCACATGGTGTATATCCATCGGGGGTCTATCACACATGCTCACACATGCTCTCCCAAGGTGCCTTTCTCCCACACATGCTCTCGATATCACCCTCCCTCCCTCTCGTAACCATTTACGACTGATGCACCTACCTGAGAATTCCATCTCTTCATGGGCAGATCTGTGCAACGAGTTCATTGGCGCCTTTACATGCGGACATAAAGAAGCCGGACAACCCAGTGGCCTGCAAGCCCTCTTGCAAAGGGAGGGAGAAAGCTTGCAGAAGTATTTACAGTGATTTAGTCGAGTACACGGCAACATCCGGAAGATACATCTGGCAACAGTGATTGCCGTGTTCTATACGAATGTGCGCAATCGGAGAATGCGTGTGTAGTGACCAGACCTCAAACAGTCTGATCTCTGTGCATAAGTGTCATCCCTGGATCGGTAATGCTGACACACACAGTACTCGAAGGATTTAGAATAGAGTAGCAATCACACACTTATTACATCGAATGTCCCAAAAGAGAACTTATTACAATAAATATGACTTAAGGCCATCTAATACGATAACAGCAGAAGGCTTGGAAGATAAAGTGAGTCCATCAACTCCAACAGCATCACTGAGTGAAAGACCACGACCTAAGGCTCCTTACTCGTCGTCTGAAAAGTCTGCAACTTGAGACGTTGCAGCCCGAAAACGGGTCAGCACATGGAATATGCTTCCAATGTAACACCAAAAGGATAATGAATAGAATAAAGCTATCACTACATGCATATATGGCTGGTGGAGGCTGTAGGGTTAATATGTTTTGCGAAAAGCCAATTTTTTCCTACTGCAAAGGAATATAATTTATTTAATTACAAAGTTTGTTGAAAACATTGAGAAGGTAAACCCCCTCTCAATCCCAATTGAAAGTAATCATTAACAGCCCAACAAATTATTTAAGTAACGTGATGAGATCAACATGATAATCCAAGAACCAGATACTCAAGATGTCCATAACCGGGGACACGGCTAACCATGATTAGTTTATACACTCTGCAGAGGTTTGCGCACTTTTCCCCACAAGACTCGATCTCCTCCGTTGGATTTCTCGCACTACATGGTGTTTGAGAAACGGATGACCGAGACACAGTCTTTCGGAAGCGTTAGCACCTTATGATGGGTTGACCGGTACACCTACATCCCGTATATCTGCTAGTCTACCACTGTAAGAGTTCACACAACTTAATCAACTATGCGAGAGCCCATAATAGCTTGTGGCTGCACACGGAAGTTTCCAGTATGAATAATCTTATGATCCCTTTGAGCCTGGGTGGCGGTCCATAGGAGAATCACACGGTACCCCGGGATTTCCAAAAATACAGGCAATCACTGGAAAACCCAGGTGCCTCAATCCACCCAGATGTGTATTAAAGTTGCCACCTTAAGTTAACCATTAATTAACAATCTCACATCTGTCATGAATACTCTCAAACCCAAACCACGTCTCTGAGCATAGCATAGCGATATAAGCATAACGCAGAAGTAACTCCCAGGGTTTGATAATAAACAGGTGAATAGGTACTACCTCATCTACTTCCCAAATCCCACAATTTAATTCAGATCCTAACCATGCAATTGTTTGAGGACTGATCTAATGCAATAAAACTGCATAGTAAGAGATATGATCAAAAGTGTTACTTGCCTTGTTGATGATCCGCGAAACCTAGAGACTCGTAGTAGCACGCTTCGCACTCCGGGTACTATCGCAAACAAACAAGCATACAATAAGCAATCAAGAGAAAGCATGGGTAAAACTCAAATAAGAGATCTAACCAGAAATTTCAAATTAAGAACTCCAGTTTGCAAAAAGAATCAAATCAAACGAAGCAACAAAACTCAAACGGCGAAAGAAACAAGTTTTGTTTACTAATCTGGAATAAAGTCAAATTTTATATTAGCAAAAACTTGTTTAAGTTGATTAAACCGAAAGAGGGTTTCGAGACGAAACTCTAGGCGCTTGAATCGCCTAATTCCGATAAACGAGCGAAAAGTTATACTAGAACGAAAATCGGATCAGAAATCGCGATCGAAAATAATCACGGAAAATCCGAGAAAAAGAAAAACTGATGAACAGGCTAACGAACGAACGTTCGCTATCTGCACCTAAAGGGTGAAAACCGTTCGTAAAAACGAACGTACGGACGAACATCCGCTAAATAACTAAACCGAAAAATAAACCAAACCGATCTAAAAAAACGAAAACTAGGGTTTACGAAATAAAACCGATCGGTTTTTAGAAAAAAAACCGACGGCTACCTCGAACTCCGGCGGGCGGCGGCGCAACTCGGGCGATGGTTGGTTGCGGCAGGCGGCGGCGGGATAAGCGGATGGCGGCGGCATGATGGCGGCGGTGGCGGCTTCATGATGGCGGCTCGCGGTGGCGGATGGCGGCTATGATGGCGGCGGTGGCGGTCATGGCGGCGTGGCGAATCGGCATGGATCGGTTAGGGTTTGGCGGGGCGAGGCGGGCTGGGATGGGCTGACGGCGGGGGTGAGGCTTATAAGGCCGAGCGATTTAATGGGTCGCCCAATGAGTCGGTTCGTTTGTTTTTTTAAATAATTCGGACGTGCAGAAAAAGAAATAAAAGGAATACTAAACGGACTCCAAAAATCCCGAAATAAATTTTCCCCGTCCTCTAAAAATAATCCGGACAAGATGAACATTTATTTGGGTCTAAAATGCAATTTTGAAAAACGCATATTTTTCCTAATTCAAATAAAATAGCGATAAAACTCCGAATAAAAATCTTAATTGATTTTAATATTAAATCTCTGATATTTCTTCATTTTTAGGAAGTCATTTTATCCTCTCTCTCTTCTTTTTTTAATAAAAGAAATATTTTAGAGAAAAATAATTAAAATCAAACGATCCTCTTTTCAAATTTCGAGAAAAACTCAAATATGAAAATAACGAAATCCCCAACTCTCTCCGTGGGTCCTTGAGTTGCGTAGAATTTCTAGGATCAACCAAAATGCAATAAAATATTATATGCAATGATGATATAATTCATAATATTCCAAATTGAAAATTTGGGATGTTACAAACCTACCCCCCTTAAGATGAATCTCGCCCTCAAGATTCGGGTTGTCTAGAAAATAGGTGAGAGTGATCCTTCTGTAAGTCTTCCGCTCTTTCCCAAGTGGCTTCATCCTTGGTATGGTGACTCCACTGAACCTTGCAAAACTTGATAACCTTGTTGCACGTAACTCGGCTGGCAAACTCGAGTATCTTGACTGGTTTCTCCACATATGTCAAATCACTATCCAACCATATCGCTTCAAGCGACACTGTATCTCTAAGAGGAATATCAGCCATCTCCGCGTGACACTTCTTCAACTGAGAAACGTGGAACACATCGTGAACTCCGGACAATCCTTCGGGCAATTCTAACTTGTAAGCAACTTCTCCCATACGTTCCAAAACTCTGTATGGTCCCACAAAACATGGCGCTAACTTTCCCTTAACTCCAAAGCGCTTCACTCCTCGAAGTGGTGATACTCGAAGATATACTGTCTCCAATTTCAGAACTGTTTCCTTGCGTTTAGAATCCGCATAACTCTTACGCTCGGATGGGCTACCTTGAGTCTATCGCGAATCGCCTTAACCTTCTCTTGAGACTCTTTAATCAAATCTGGTCAAAACAATGGTCGGTCTCCAACTTCGTCCCACAACAACGGTGTTCTGCACCTCCTTCCGTACAGTGCTTCGAAAGGGGCCATCTTCAAACTGGCTTGATAATTGTTGTTATAAGAGAACTCTGCATAAGGCAAATTATCATCCCAACTAGATCCATAGTCTAGCGCACAAGCTCTCAACATGTCCTCCAGAATCAGATTTACTCTCTCAGTCTGTCCATCTGTCTGCGGGTGAAATGATGTACTTAACTTTAGACTGGTTCCCAAAGTTTCATGTAACTGATTCCAAAACTTCGAAGTAAACTGGGTTCCTCTGTCTGATACAATGGTCCTCGGAACTCCATGCAGACATACGATCATGGTCATATATATCTTTGCCAACTTAGCACTGGTGTAAGTGGTCTTTACTGGGATGAAATGAGCTACTTTCGTCAGTCGATCGACTACAACCCATATCGAGTCATAGCCTGAACGAGTTCTGGGCAATCCCGTGATAAAATCCATGCCTAGTTTATCCCACTTCCATTCGGGTATAGGAAATGGCTGTAGCAATCCCCCTGGCTTCTGATGTTCTGCCTTCACTCTCTGACATACATCACAAACTTCTACAAACTCCGCAATATCCTTCTTCATACCGGTCCACCAGAAACTGTCCTTCAAATCCAAATACATGTTGGTATTTCCTGGGTGAATCGAATATGGCGAATCATGGGCCTCTTGCAGAATCAACTTCCTGATCTCCTGATCATTTGGCACATATACGCGGTCCTCAAACCATAAAGTATCGTGCTCATCCTCATGAAATCCCTTGGCTTTTCCTTTACTCATCCTTTCCTTTATCTCGGCAATCTCCTTGTCCGTCTTCCGAGCTTCTCTGATCTTATCCATCAAGGTAGACTGAATCTCCAATGCTGCTACATAGCCTCTCGGAACTATCTCCAAACATAGCTCGCGAAGGTCTTCTGCTAACTCCTTGGGTAATTCTCCGGTCATGAGGTTATTTACATGACTCTTGCGGCTCAACGCATTGGCTACTACGTTAGCCTTTCCTGGATGATAATGCAATCTCATACCATAATCCTTAATGAGTTCTAACCATCTCCTCTGCCTGAGATTTAACTCCTTCTGCGTGAAGATATACTTCAAACTCTTGTGATCCGTGTATACCTCACAATGGTTTCCGATGAGAAAATGTCTCCATGTCTTCAACGCATGCACTACGGCTGCTAACTCCAAATCATGCGTAGCATAGTTTAACTCATGGGGTTTAAGCTATCATGAGGCATATGAAACAACGCTTCCCTCCTGCATAAGTACGGCTCCAAGTCCCCGACGAGAAGCGTCGCAGTATACTTCATAATCTTTGCGTTGATCTGGTAGAATCAACACTGGTGATGTAACCAAACGTCTCTTCAACTCCTGGAAACTGGCCTCACATTCCTCAGTCCAATTGAATTTGGTGTCCTTCTTTAACAACTCCGTCATGGGCTTTGCAATCTTTGAGAAATTCTCAATGAACCTCCGGTAGTATCCTGCGAGTCCAAGAAAACTCCGGATCTCTCCAACTATCTTGCATGATTCCCAGTTTGTCACGGTGACAACCTTGGTGGGGTCTACTGCTATTCCTCCTCCGGATATAACATGTCCAAGAAATCCAACTTCCTTCAGCCAAAACTCACACTTGCTGAACTTGGCGTATAACTGATGTTCCCTGAGCTTACCAAGTACCAAATGCAACTGTTCTTTATGTTCTTCTTCATTCTTCGAGTAAACCAGAATATCATCAATGAACACTACGATTTAACTTATCCAAAAACTCCATAAACACTTTGTTCATCATGTTCATAAAATAGGCAGGTGCGTTAGTCAGACCAAATGACATAACGGTATACTCATACAGCCCATACCTTGTGGTAAAAGCTGTCTTAGGTATGTCCTGCTCGATTCTTCAACTGGTGATACCCTGATCGCAAATCGATCTTGGAAAACACTTTAGCTCCTTGCAACTGGTCAAACAAATCATTGATCATCGGCAGTGGGTACTTGTTCTTGATCGTCACCTCATTCAATCCACGATAATCAACAACCATCCTTAACGATCCATCCTTCTTCTCCACTAGAAGTACTGGTGATCCCCAAGGTGACGAACTTGGGCGCATATATCCCTTATCCAGTAACTCCTTAATCTGCTTCTTAATCTCCTCCAAATCCTTTGCGGGCATCCTGTACGGTCTCTTTGATATTGGCCCTGTGCCTGGCAAAAGATCAATCAGAAACTCAATGTCTCAATCTGGTGGCATGCCTGGAAATTCTTCTGGAAATACATTCGGAAAATCCTTTACCACTGGTACTTCCTCCTCTAAAACTCATGATAAGGAATTTACTTGAGTCCTATTCGACACATGCCGAGATACATACTTGATCCTTCTTCCCTCTGGGATGGTGAGTAAAATCGTCTTACTGGCGCACTCGATGTTTCCTCCATACATCGATAGCCAATCCATACCCAGAATCACATCCAAACCTTGCGACTCCAATATTATCAGATCAGAGGGGAAAACATGCCTACCTATGGCTAATGGCATCTGAAAACATACATGGCTTGCCATATACTCTACTCCGGGTGAGGTTACTAGCATGGGTGTCTTAGGAACTCTAGTGAGCAACTTATACTTATCCAAAAATCCCCTTGATATGTATGAATGCGATGCACCAGTATCAAAAAGTACGACTGCAGTAAATGACTTAACCAAAAACTTACCTATTACTGCATCTGGCTGAGCTTCAACCTCCTCCACGTTAACGTGGTTCTTCAACCTCCTCCACGTTGCTTCATGATGTGTATGTGTATGTGAGTGTTAGCACAAGATAAGCATCGCTCAAAGAAATTTGATGCATGGTATAAGAACATGTCATCCATCATGAAAGAATAGTTATTGTGTATAACACGATGGGGACACAAATTGAGAATGCAATTATATGGCACATCAATAGCATGTTTATTCGTGGGAAGCATATTTTGCACACAAGTACGAGGATCATGTAATGGATGGGATGAATCAAAATCTCCTAATATGTATGAGGAAACTATGGGGGTCTCCTCATGAGCAATAGTGGAAACATCATATTGAGAATATTGACAACATCTGAAACAATGCATATCCGAAGCTAGGTGGTCATGGCATGTCATATGAGATAAATAATGCGAAGGGAGCATATCAATATCATCACAAGAAAAACAAATTCCAATAACCAAGGGCTTGTCATCTATGCCATATCTGCAAATTGGGTGTATGTTGATGGCGTATGCATAGTCACTACAATGAGATTGCAAATATGACATATTGTTGATCTCATGCATAGCATATGACAAGTCAAGCGGATTATCAAACATGATGTGACCTAAAGAATTGTCACAAGAATTCCTATGTAACATGGCGTCACAACTAATAGACTCCACATGGCAATCATCATACTCATCACAAATGGGCAATAAATCATCACATGGGGAAGTTGAACTAGCATGAAGCATGGTAATAGGTGGATCAACATCATGCAAGCAATCAATGTTTAGAATGTCCACTAGTGGGACTAGAGCATCACCTTCACCTATATTACCTTGTTTATTCCACTCAAGTGGTGTAGGTGAGGTGGAAAAGACCAAATGGTGGTCATCATCTTCATCGTGATGGAACCATGTGGGGGTTGCATCATATTCCACCATGGCCATCGTCCTGCCCAAAGGAAGGACGAAGTCATCGCGAATCGGCGCGTCATCATAAATGGGACCTATCACCAAACGAGAAGACACAATAGAGGTGGAGGGTAAGTTGTTAGAAATCGAAATGGCCTCACGTGCCCTATCAACTTCCTCACTCTCTCTATGTGGTGGTGGCTCACTCACTCCCTCAAGGTAGGTGCACTCAGTGTCACATATGGTGGAGTCACTCAAATCACTCAAGTGGTGGTGGTGGTAACTCTCCTCACATGGGAATTGTGGCAGCTCATCATATATGGGGCTAGTCGTGAAGTCACTCTCATTCTCAATATGGTGGCACAAGTCACTCAACTCATCATACGTCGTCGTGGTCGAAGGAAAAATCCCATGCTCAACCATCTCGTAGTCGTCGTCGTGGATGAAGGCCGAAGATGGAACATCATCGCTCTCGTTGTGGATGAAGGCCGAAGATGGCACATCATCACTCTCGTCCATGACCGAAGGGAAAATCCCATGCTCGATCATATCGTCACCGTCGCCGTTGATGAAGGCCGAAGATGGCACATCATCAATCGCACCTCCAAAAATGGAAGCATTATCCTTGCTTGCCGCCTTGTCGCTCGCCTCCAAAGCTTGGTTCTTGAGGGTCTCCGTAGTCGTACTCGTCGCCGCACCGTCTTGAAAAAGAGTTGAAGTAGACTCGGCATCATCAATGCCACAAAGAGGGATGGCGGTGAAGTCGAACTTGGAAGCATCGTCTTGGAGCTCATCGGGCTTGGACATCATGGTGGTACTGGCCTCATGCTCGCCGAGTTGGAGCTTGGTCTTCGAGAAGTGTGCTTGCGATCGAGAAGCCTTGGCCTTCATGAGTTCTTGTTCCGCCTTGAGAGCACCAATGTAGTTGTCGTCGAGGGACTTGTAGTTCTCGAGGAAGATAGTCTTGGAAATGTCGTTGTTCAATCCCATCATGAAGTGGAACTTCATCGAAATGGGGTCGTCCACGCCGGCTCATCGCAAGGCAATCTTCATCTCCTTGAAGTACTTGTTGATGGACTTGGATCCTTGGATGGTGTTCTCCAATTGGCATAGAAGATGTTCCGTGTAGGTTGGAGGCACGAACTCTCGCCGCAAAGCTCTCTTCGTCTTGGGCCAACTCATGTCGTGGCTCACCGAAGGTGTGTGAAGCCACCATGTCGAAGCGTAGTGATGGAAGTTTCTTGTGGCGCACTTCACTTGATCTTCGGGAGGAACCTGATGTAGCTTGAGGTAGTCATCCATTAGGCGCTCCCACTCGAGATACTCCTCGGGCTCTTGAGTCCCATAGAAAGGAATCGCATGGTCGATGTCGAGGTTGTAGTAGCTCGTGGAAGTCACGGACTTGAGCTTGGGGAGCTTCTCTTGAGCGTAGCTATGAGGTTCTTGTTGGCGAAGATGCCATATGTCCGTAGGAGAAGATGCCTTGAAGTCGCTGGCGAAGATGCCAAGGGAGATGGTGAAGTCGTGGAGCGGTTGTTGGTGTCAAGCTCTTGAGCTTCACGTTCTTGGTGGTGATGGTGTTGATGCCGATGTGATCTTGCCGGAGATGGTAGCTCGGAAGCATGTGCTCTTGAGCGTCTTCTCGAAGATGAGGAAGATCACTTGTAGGACTTGATGAGGGCTTTGATCTCCTCCATTTGAGCATGCATCTTGGCATCGTTGGAGTTGTTCATGGCATCAAACTCATCGTTGTTGTTGTACACTGAAGGTGAAATGCCTTGCCTATCCATCACAAGACTTGAGTAGACGTGAGTAGGAAATGAGATAAACAATACCAAGTTACCTTTTCCCAAAGTTGAGGATGTATCCCGATTCACTCAATGTGAGATGAAAGAATAGGGGAATTGGTACCGGACTTGTTCACCCACACCTATCAAGTAAATCTTATGGAGTAGCTCGGTGAGGATAGAGGCACGAAAATTTAATGCAAAATGTTAGCAAGAGTCAATAATGTTGAAAGAGATTCACACATTCGCAAGTGAAACAAGTAGACCAATAGAAATATGTGGCACATGGAAACACACACACACATAGATAAATGGGGTCGTGCAACCAAGGAATGAGCACAAAATTTGGAATCCACGGAAAACGCTCGTGTTGCACAACTCAAGAGAGATGCTAGCACGATTGCTCAATAGGCGGATACGACACTTGTGCACAACCTATAAGATGCAAAATGGATAAACTTTCTATCCCAAGTATGCTATGTGTATGCTGTTCCCGGTGTTTCTCTCAAGATGATCCAAGATGATCGGATATGATATATTGTAATGCACTATGATATGATGCTATGGCTCTTGCTCACAAGCTCGTTGCTCTTTCTCTTTTGCTTAAAAGCTTTATTCTTTCTTTCTTTTTTTTGTATGGCCACTATTGCACAATGCACAAACCAAGATAGCAATTGTGTATATGCGGGAACAATCTTGTGACACAAGGGATTATATGATGATACCAAGATGATATGGTATTTATGCAATGGGCGGTGTAGATCGATGATCACTAATGTGCACAAGTAACATTACCGGCAATACTCAAATGGCTAGTCTCGATAGGCAAGTGACGCAAAATGGGCTAGGGGTTATCAATGCAAATGCAAGGGGAATATACAATGGTGTCATCGAGCTTACCGTCCTTTGCGATGATGAGTGGCGGTGTTCTTGATTTAGATACCAAGATGATGGAGACTCGTCCCTAAGTAGCCGAAACACCTTAGGAAACGGAAAAAACCGCGAACTCAAAAACTCAAATGACAAATGTCAAATGGTGGTAGCGGGAAAGCGGTGGTGGTTGCAGAAACTCAATGGGATTGCGGCAATGCAATGATGGGATTGCGGCAATGCAAACGCAATGCGGAAGTGGGGGTTATGGTGGTGGACTATACACGGTGTCGGAGTTGAAGAAATGGTCCCTATGTAGCCAAAACACATTAGGAGACTCGAATCACAACTCAAACAACCTCATATTCTATATGGAACAAAATGGGTTAGGTTGCGGTGGTCGGTGGTGGCTATGCGGATGATATGGTGGAGGGCCTAGGCAAGCTTTCCAAATTTTGAAAAATTTGATGGAGTCAAATGGTGTTGGAACCTATCTAGATGGATGGGGGATGTCAATAGCTACTCAACGAGCTAAAGAACGCGAAAATCGGACGCCGGATGTGAAAGTTATGGGCAAAACGGTGGAACTCGGAACGCTGAAACTGGGAGGGGCGATAGTACCGCTTGGAAGGGCGGTAGTACCACTTGAAAGCGGTAGTACCGCTTGGGATGGGCGGTAGTACTGCTCGTGTCGGGTTTTTTTGGCAGTTTTAGGCTAAAACTGGGCTGGGCGGAAGTACCGCTCTGGAGGGCTGTAGTTCCGCTTATAGGCGGTAGTACCGCTTGGCGGGCGGTAGTACCGCTCGTGTCGGGATTCTTCGCAGATCGAATCGGGGCGCGATTTTTGGGCGGAAATGGATGATTTTGGTGGCAAAATTTGATAAATTTCGTGGATGGAAGGTGGGGAAACTTGGGGAGATGCTAGATCCACTCCAAACCAAGCAAATCCATGGATCAAAATCAAAAAAACATCATCAAACCAACAAATCTCAAAAAAAATTGGGGGCTATTTTTGGTGGGGATTTTTGAAATTAGGACGAAATCAAGCAAAAGAAGGCTAGAAAAAGAAGGGTAGGGGCTCCAAATTCGTGATCAACCTTGCTCTGATCCAAGATGATGTAGGGTAAAACCCTAGTGGCCCGATCTTTCACGATTAGAGTGGGATCCCTCAAAGAACACGAAGAACACAGGGAAGAATGGAGAGAAATCACAAGGGAAAACACTAAAGAGCAAGTCCAATCACACATCCACTAGACTCAAATCCACACAAGATCCACAAGGTACATGAACAACAAAGGGAAAGATACAAGGTAAAGTTCATCCCAAATCCAAAGGAGATGGGGTCTTGATGATCTAGAAGGATCTTCTCCATGAGGAGGTGTTGAATCCCTCAGGATCTTCTCCTAGATGGAGGTCTTGGCCTCCAATGGAGGAGTCTCTCTCTCTCAAGAGAAGAGTAGTAGGAGCAAAGCTCACATACAAATGATCTATCACTTTGCTATCCCTAGAAAGGAGGTGGAGGTGGTTCATTTATAGTCTAAGCCTCGAAGGGGTAAGTGGGAAAGGGATACATGGGCCTCAGGCCTCATTCTGCGTGCAGGCAGGCGGTAGTACTGGACATCGGGCGGTAGTACCGCTCGCTCTGGGTCTTCTTCCTCCTTCTCTTCCATGCTTCTCCCGCGGATGGTGTAGTTGTACACTTGTGCTCGCACTCCTCCTCCTCGTCGATGGTGTTCCGATAATACCTATGTATGCACACGAGAGGAGTGTGAAGTAGTATACCATCCTCGAAGTGGTCAAGTGAACACGCGTAAAGGAGATGACTCACCTTTGTGTATGTGAAGTAGATGTCGCAGGTGTCACTTGCCGAATAGACTCTTGACATGGTGATGTCCGTAGGATGCTCCGCATCACTTCTGCTCCTCATTGGGTTCAACACTCTTACTTACCTAAAGGACTACAATTGATCCCCTATAATTGTGGGTCATCAAGGCTCTTTTCTGGCGCCGTTGCCGGGGAGTGAAGCGCTCTTGGTAAGTGGAAATCAGTAAGGAAAAATTATTACTACATGCTGAAATTTATTGTCACTTGTTACTATGGAGAACAATCCTTTGAGGGGTTTGTTCGGCGTATCCTCACCTCGACCGGAACCACAATTTGTTACCCCTCAACCTACAGCACCTACTGAAAATATTGGTTATCAAATTTCTTCGGGTATGATAGAACAACTGCTAGCTAATCCCTATGCAGGAGATGGAACCGAACATCCTGATATGCACTTGATATATGTGGATGAATGTCGTGGGAAACCACGGCCACCTATGGGGCCATGAGCACCTTTTTGGTTCGTCAGGGGAATGGGCACATTGCGCAAAGAGCGGAGAAGCATAACATAGCACGTCAGAGATCGTACAGTAGTTTTACACAGCTTCAGGCCGCCGCAAGGTGTAAAAGCCTACTCCTGCTTTGGTGGATTGATGGTGGATAATGGTGTAACACGTGGCGCTCTTGCCTGGCAGGGTTGCCCCGGGGCGAGAGTGGCTACACGCGTATGACTGTGTGAGGGCCCAAATCCTTTCTACAGTTGCCATGGGCCTCCTTTTATAGATGAAGGGGTCACCACAATGGCAAATCTGTCTTTACATAGTGATTAGATAGCAAACAGTGCTATCATGCCTAACTCTATAGGGTGACAGAGCGCATTAAATGTGCTGCTCAATGTCACATCACAGCATGCCCGGTAGGCCTTGCAGGCCTGATCTGCCAGCTTCGCACCTGCTTGCTTGACATGTCTCAGGACGTGTGTCATTTGGAGGTATTTCCTGTAGGAAATGGCTGCCATGTGGCAGGAAGCAGCCACTTAGTCACTTAGGAGCTTGACACCACATTGATTGACGACGTGCGTTACTGTGAGGTGGCGTGGTGGAGTGGTTTGCCTCCGCAAGCCCCGACAGGCCTTCCTGGAAGATCTTGGAGGCTTGCTTCCGAGGTAACCCCAACCTTGCCAGTCTCGCCTTCCCGGCAAGGGAGGTTCTTCCCGTAGTGGTATCTTGTCTCTCTGGCTAGTCTTGGTCTTCTTGATCTGCTCTTTGGTCCTTCAAAGAACTGATCCCTTTGTGCTTTGATCTAACCTTGGATGCTGCAGACTCGTTCTCGGGCCTGTGCACAGTCTGGGCAACGGACCCAGTGTTTGTTGCACCGGAATGAGCACCCGGGCCTAGCCCGAATGCGCTGCCGGGTGTCGTCGGGGTAGGCCCTAACTAGTGCGCATGCAGGAGCATAGAGGTGGCTTGCCCCTTGAGATCTTCTTTGCTTCTTCATTAACCTGAGCCCAGGTCAGTTTTCGGTTCACCCGTGCGTCGCGTAACGCCAATTGTAGTGGGGCCACCTTTGTAATGGCCCGTGAATGACTTCAATGCACGGGTGAGTAACTGCCAATTCACTCTTCCCACCACGCTCTTATCCTCGACAACGTATGTTGCATGCATTGAGTGGGGTAGGTAACGGAGGTGCGTGGTGTGGGAGAATACCGCCAGCTGGAATTCTAGACCTGAAAAAGCTAGGTCAGGCTACCTATTCTGCACAACTCCAAATGAGCTGAAACTTCACGGAGATTGTTTATGGAATATATAAGAATTATTGGAGCAAATAAGTACTAGAGGGGGCCCACAAGGTGGGCACAACCCACCTGGGCACGCCAGGGAGCCCAGGTGCGCCCTGGTGGGTTGTGCCTTCCTTGGCCCACCTTCGGTGCCCCTCTTCTGGTATATAAGTTATTTTGACCTAGAAAAATAAGGGGAGGACTTTCGGGACAAAGCGCCGCCGTTTCGAGGCGGAACTTGGGCAAGAGCACTTTTGCCCTCCGGTGGAGCGATTCTGCCGGGGGAACTTCCCTCCCGACTGGGGAAATCATCGTCATCATCATCACCAATCTTGGGGAGGGCAATATCCATCAACATCTTCAATAGCCCCATCTCCTCTCAAACCTTAGTTCATCTCTTGTGTTCAATCTTTGTACGGGAACTATAGATTGGTGCTTGTGAGTGACTAGTAGTGTTGATTACATGTTGTAGTTGATTACTATATGGTTTATTCGGTGGAAGATTATATGTTCAGATCCATTATGCTATTTAATACCCCTCTGATCTTGAGCATGATTATCATTTGTGAGTAGTTACTTTTTTTCTTGAGGTAACGAGCGAAATCTTGTTGCAAGTAATCATGTGAACTTGATATGTGTTCGATATTTTTATGGTATGTATGTTGTGATTCCCTTAGTGGTGTCATGTGAATGTCGACCACATGACACTTCACCATATTTGGGCCTAAGGTAAGGCATTGTGGAGTAGTTATTAGATGATGGGTTGCAAGAGTGACAGAAGCTTAAACCCTAGTTTATGCGCTACTCCGTAAGGGATCGATTTAAATCCAAAAGTTTAATGCTATGGTTAGATTTATTCTTAATACTTTTCTCGTAGTTGCGGATGCTTGCGAGGGGGTTCATCATAATTAGGAGATTTTTTCAAGTGAGAATAGCACCTAAGCACCGGTCCACCCACATATCAAATTATCAAAGTAGCGAACACAAATCAAACCAACATGATGAAAGTGACTAGATGAAATTCCGGTGTACCCTCAAGAACGCTTTGCTTATCATAAGAGACCGTTTTCGCTTGTCTTTTTCCTCAAAAGGATTGGGCTACCTTTCTGCACTTTTGTTACTGTTACCGTTACTTGCCCGTTAGAAATTATCTTGCTATCAAACTACTCGTTACTTATAATTTCGGTGCTTGAAGAGAATACCTTGCTGAAAACTACTTGTCATTACCTTCTGCTCCTCGTTGGGTTCGACACTCTTACTTATCAAAAGGACTATGATAGATCCCCTATACTTGTGGGTCATCAGGAACCCCCTGACATGAGACCGACGGCAAAAAAAATCCTCTAAATATAGAAACCTCCAAGAAGAAACCTAGATCGGAAGCATCACCAGAGGCCATCTTCGTCATCCCGGCGGTCTCCATGACGAGGAGGATGTAGTTCACCCTCGGGGGAAAGGGTATATACCAGTAGTTATGTGTTTGATCTCTCTCTCTCTCTCTCTCTCTCTCTCTCTCTCTCTCTCTCTTGTGTTCTTGATTTGGCACGATCATGATGTACTGTGAGCTTTGTTATTATAGTTGGATCATATGGTCTTGCTCCCCCTCGACCTTCTTGTGATGAATTGAGTCTTGCTCTTTGAGGTTTTGTTATGTTGGATTGAGTATTGGATTTGAGAACACTTGATGTATGTCTTGCAATGGGATATTTATGGTGACAATGGGATGTTCAATTGATTCACTTGATGTATGTTTTGGCACTCAACTCGCGGATTCCCGAGGTGACTGGGGTAATCTATGCATATGGGTTGATGCACGTTGTCGTCCTACGTTGTCCGAGAGAAACTTTGGAGTGATTCTTTGTTGCACATTGAGGGAGTGTTATATGATCCAATTATGTTATCATTGTTGAGAGAATTTCCATTAGTGAAAGTATGAACCCTAGGCCTTGTTTTCAAGCATTGCAATACCGTTTTTTCTCACTTTTGTTACTAGCTACCTTGCTATTTTTACATTTTCAGATTAGAAAAACCTATATCTACTATCCATATTACACTTGTATCACCATCTCTTCCGCGAACTAGTGCACCTATACAATTTACCATTGTATTGGGTGTGTTGGGGACAAAAGAGACTCTTCATTATTTGGTTGCGGGGTTGTTTGAGATAGACCATCTTCATCCTACGCCTCCCACGGATTGATAAACCTTAGGTCATCCAATTGAGACATATTTGCTACTGTCCTGCAAAGCTCTGCGCTTGGAGGCCCAACACAAGTCTACAAGAAGAAGGTTGCGTAGTAGACATCAAGCTCTTTTCTGGCGCCGTTGCCGGGGAGGTTAGTGCTTGAAGGTATATCTTTAGATCTTGCAATTGAATCTTTTAGTTTCTTGTTTTATCACTAGTTTGGTTTATATGCTACATCTTTTTAATGTCTTTCGTGAAAATGATGGAAAGCAAATTGTGCTCAAGTGTTAGAAGAAGATGTCAATAAAATATTTGGCACTAAATCTTTGAATGATAAACATGATTTCAGTGTTGTTAGTGTGCTTTCTATGAATATTCATGATACTAATGATGATTACACTAGTCATGATAAAGAAGTTTCTTATAAGCATGTCAATTTTTCTGGAGTGAATAGAGTTTGTGAAGACATGCCTTATAGGGATGATATATTTTGTAAGAAGCATAAACATGATGAAACTAATCGGTGGCTTAAGGTGATAGATAAATTTGCTACAAAATTCTTCTCTCTTCATCCCATTACTTATGAACTTTGCAATAGAGTTGGTCATCTTAATTTCCAATGCACACTTTTCATGATCTAATCGTGGCTAAAAATAGCAATAAGTTGATCACCCTTGAACTTTATAACGAACTTTGTTTATTTTTGGGGTGTGAAGAATTGTCACATAAAAATAGTTGGTTTGAAGCATTCATATTCACCGACCATGTTAAGACTACTATTAAAGAAATATATATGTTTTGCATGGTAAATTGCAAGGACAATGCTTATATTGCCAACTATAAAAAGATGGAAAAACCAATAGAATATAAAAGTACTAATGAAAGGGTAAAGGTTCCCACTTTCCCTCCTATTGTCTCTCGTGGTGAAACAGGTTACGAGAATGAGCTCCTATGCAACCAATCTCATCAATAAGGATCTCCAAAAAGTTGATTAAACCCACACATGATGTGGAGAAGAAAAAGAAAAGACGGAGAAGCAAAGGTAAAAAGGTATCCCTCCCAAATGATGTTGCTCCTATTATCTCTATGCCTCATGAGAATGAATCAAAAATAAATGTGAAAGATGATATACTTGATGATGACATTGATTCTTTGTCTTATGGTACAGTGTCCAAAGAAACTATTGAGGATGATTTTGTTATGCCTATTACTCATTGTGATGATTATTACTGGGAAAATAATGATACTTCTTATAATCTTGAAAACCTTTTTGGCACCAACTTAGAAAATTGTGATGACAATAATTGCTATACTATTTGTGCTATTCATACTATTAATGATGAGAGTGACTATGCTTATGATATGCAAAGCTACAAGCTTGGGGATGCTATGTTTTTTGAGAATGACATGTTTGAGAATTTACTTGTTGCAATTAATGTTTGTCCCAAGCTTGGGGATGCTATGTGATGTCTGCCAAACTACGTCGGTATTTCCCAAAAGGGGAATGGATGATGCAGCACAGCGATGGTAGGTATTTCCCTCAGAGATGAGACCAAAGTTATCGAACCAGTAGGAGAACCAAGCAACACTACGTAAACAACACATGCACAAAAATAACAAATACTCTCCACCCGACGTGTTAAAGGGGTTGTCAATCCCTTTGGGGTAACGGCGCCAGAAATTGGCAAATGGACGTGGGAAAGTTGTAATAATTTGATAGATAGATCTCACGGGAACGCGAGATAAAATAAATTGCAGCAAGGTATTTTTGTATTTTTGGTTTAATAGATCTGAAAATAAAATAAAAGGAAAATAGATCGCAAAGGCAAATATAATAAAGAAGAGATTCGGGGGCCGTAGTTTTCACTAGTGGCTTCTCTCGAGAAAAATAGAAAACGATGGGCAAAACAATACTGTTGGGCAATTGATAGAACTTCAAATAATCGTGAAGATATCCAGGCAATGATCATTATATAGGCATCACATCCAAGATTAGTAGACCCACTCCTGCCCGCATCTACTATTATTACTCCACACATCGACCGCTATCCAGCATGCATGTAGTGTATTAAGTTCATGGAGAAACGGAGTAATGCAATAAGAATGATGACATAATGTAGACAAGATCTATTTATGTAGAAATAGACCCCATCTTGTTATCCTTAATAGTAACGATACATACGTGTCGGTTCCCATTCTGTCACTGGGATCAAGCACCGTCAGATCGAACCCATCACAAAGCACTTCTTCCCATTGCAAGATAAATAGATAAGGTTGGCCAAACAAAACCCAAATATCAGAGAATAAATACGAGGCTATAAGCAATCATGCATATAAGGGATCAAAGAAGACTCAAATAAATTTCATGGATAAAAAGATAGATCTAATCATAAACTCAAAGTTCATCTGATCCTAGCAAACACACCGCAAAAAGAGTTACATCATATGGATCTCCAAGAGACCATTGTATTGAGAATCAAACCAGAGAGAGGAAGCCATCTAGCTACTAACTACGGACCTGTAGGTCTACAAAGAACTACTCACGCATCATCGGAGAGGCACCAATGGACATGGTGAACCCCTCCGTAATGGTGTCTAGATTGGATCTGGTGGTTCTGGAACTTGCGGCGGCTGGAACTGATTTTCGTCGACTCCCCTAGGTTTTCTAGAATATTGGGGTATTTGTAGAGCAAAGAGGCGGTTCAGGAGGCACCCGAGGTGGGCACTACCCTCCAGGACGCGCCTGGGCCTCCAGGTGCGCCCTGGTGGGTTGTGCTCCCCTCGGAGCACCCCCATACGCTTCTCCGGCCCACTGGATGTCTTCTGGTCCATAAAAAATCCACAAAAAGTTTTGCTGCATTTGGACTCCATTTGGTATTGATTTCCTGTGATGTAAAAAACATGCAAAAAACAACAACTGGAACTTGGCACTATGTCAATAGGTTAGTACCAAAAAATGATATAAAATGACTATAAAATGATTATAAAACATCCAATAATGATAATATAACAACATGGAACAATAAAAAAATTAGATATGTTGGAGACGTATCAGCATCCCCAAGCTTAATTCCTACTTGTCCTCGAGTAGGTAATGATAAAACATATTTTTTTGATGTGGAATGTTGCCTAACATGTCATCTCATATTCTTTTCTTTGTAGCATGGACATTTGGACTCTTATATGGTTCAAAACAATAGTCTAGTTTTGACATGATAACTTAAATACTTAAGCATACCAACAAGCAACCATGTCTTTTGAAATATCAATGCTAAAATAAGTTATCCCTAGCCCATCATGCTCAATCATTGATCCATTCATGAAGCACACTCGCATATTAGCTACACCCAATGCTCAAGTACGATCATAGTGCCCCCTAGTTGGTGCTTTATAAGAGAAGGTGGAGTCTCAAATAAAAATAAAAATTGCATAAAGTAAAAGAAAGGCCCTTCACAGAGGGAAGTAGGGATTTGTAGAGGTGCCAGAGCTCAAAGCGAAAAACATAGAGATAAAAGCATTTTGGGAGGCATACTTTTCCAACCAACGAAAACGACATAGAGTTCCCCACACTTTCCATGCTAGATATATCATAGGCGCATCCCAAACAGAAAATAAAGTTTATTCCTTTTTCCACCATACTTTCACTTTCCATGGCTACCCGTATCCACGGGTGCCTTCCATACCAACACTTTCCAAGGAATTTATTATTTAACAACATAAAGTAAATTCATTTTTCATTTCGGGACTGGGCATCCCTAATGTCTTTGCCTTACTCTCGTGCAATGACAAGTGAATAAACACTCATGGTGAGAATAACACATCTAGCATGGAAAATGTCGGCCACCCCTCACCGCCTCGCTAGCGGCACGAGCACACAAAAGAGAAATTTATTTTGACGATTAGAGATGGCACATACAAATTTTCTTAGAACGGCAAAAGAAAACCGCATATAGGTAGGTATAGTGGACTCATGTGGCAAAACTGGTTTAAAGGATTTTGGATGCACAAGTAGTGATCATACTTAGTGCAAAATGAAGGCTAGCAAAAAGATTGAGAAACGACCAACCAAGAAACAAATAATCTCATAAGCGAGCATTAAGCATAATTAACACCGAATAATGCACCACAAGTAGGACGTAATTTCATTGCATAACTATTGACTTTCGTGCTTGCACAGGCAATCACAAACCTTAACACCAATATTCTTACTAAAGCATAATTATTCATCAACATGACTCACATATCATATCAACATATCTCAAAACTATTACAAGGAATCAAGTTTATTTTGTCCAACGATCTTCATGAAAGTTTTTATTATATCCTTCTTGGATATCTATCACTTTGGGAATAATTTTCGTGTGTTGCTTTTGATAAGCTCAAACAAATATAAGTGAAGATCATGAGCATAATATTTATTTCTCTCAAAATTAATTTAAGTTAAGCAAGAGAGAATTTCTTGAAAAATTTACTAACTCTCAAATAAATCTACGTGAAGCAAGAGAGCATTTCTTCAAAAATATTAAAGCACACCGTGCTAAAAAAGATATAAGTGAAGCACTAGAGCAATTCCATAGCTCGTAAAGATTTAAGTGAAGCATAGAGCAATTATAACAAGTCATGGCATAACTTTGGCTCTCTCAAATAGTTGTGTCCAGCAAGGATTCAACACATAAAATAAAAAGCAAAACAAGCAAAGACTCATATCAAACAAGATACTCCAAGCAAAACTCATAGTATGTGACGAGTAAAAATATAGCTTCGAGTAAAATAGCGATGGTCGTTAGAAGAAAGAGGGGATGCCACTTGGGGCATCCCCAAGCTTAGTTGTTTGCTTCTCTTTGGATAATAGCTTGGGATGCCATGGGCATCCCCAAGCTTAGGCTCTTCTTACTCCTTATTCTTCATCCATCATAACATCACCCAAAACTTGAAAACTTCAATCACACAAAATTCAACAAAACCTTCGTGAGATCCGTTAGTATAAGAAAGCAAATCACTACTATAAGTACTATAGAAAACCAATTCATATTTTATTATTGCGTTATATTTGATGTATTCCAACTTTTATATGGCAAAAACTCTTCAAAGAAAACCATAGAATCATCAAAACAAGCACACAACGCAAAGAAAACAAAATCTGTCAAAAACATAACAGTCTATAGCAATATGAATATTTTGAATACTTCTATAACTCCAAAAATTCTGAGAAGTTTGGACGGCCTGAGAAATGTGTATATTAATATTCTTCAAAAAGAATTGGTATTTGATCACCACCTGTTAAAAATTATAATTATTTTCATGAGCGCAAAAGTTTCTGTTTTTCAGCAAAATCAAACAACTATCACCCAAGAAGATCCTAAAGGATTTGCTTGCTACAAACACTAACTAAAACACAAAAAACACAATCATAACAGTAGCATAATTGTGCAAACACTCAATGTGACACCCTCGATTCAATCGTACACTAATCATACACGCAAATGTGTACGATCAAGATCAAGGACTCACGGGAAGATATCACAACACAAATCTATACACAAATTAAAATAATGCAAGCTTTATATTACAAGCCACGGACCTCGAGGGCTCGAATACATAAGCTTGAATACACAAGAGTCAGCGGAACAACATCATCTTAGTACAGACATGAGTTAAACAAGTTTGCCTTAAGAAGGCTAGCACGAAAGCAACATCGATCGAAAAGGCAAGGCCTCCTCGCTCGAGCCTCCTAACTACTTCCCGTGGTCGGTGGCCTCCACGTAATAGCTTGAGCACCGTCGGTAGTAGCGATCGTTGTCGAAGGTGGCGTCTGGATCCCGGGCTCCACCATCTGGTTACGACGACCGAGAAGAATGGAAAAGGGGGAAAAGGGGGAGCAAAGCAACCGCGAGTACTCATCCAAAGTACTCGCAAGCAAGGATCTACACTACATATGCATCGGGATCAATGAAATGGGTTGTATCTGTGGACTGGACTGCAGAATGCCAGAAGAGAAGGGGAAAGCCTAGCCTATCAAAGACTAGCATCTTCAAGCAGCCCCAAGCATCTTGCAGCATCAGAAGAGATAAGAGTAGCTTAAATTAAAGTAGTAGTAGTGTTATGAACCTCGGCCAGATATCCTTTCTCGACTCCCTGCGAGAAAGCAATCCCAGAGCCATACTATCCAGTTATCACCTAAAGTATCCAATTCTAGTTGTTTCGATCGGGATACAACTCCAAGTGTCCGTTACCGTAGGGCAGGCTATCGATAGATGTTATCTTGCCTGCAAGGGTGCACCAACTTACCCACCATGCTCGATTAACTCCGGCCGGACACACTTTCCTGGGTCCTGCCCGGCCTCGGCCAAATGATACGCCGCAAGCCGACCTAAGCTTAATAGAGAGGTCAACACGCCGGACTAAACCTATGCCCCCTGTGGTCATGGGCCATCGCCCTGGGAACTCCTGCACGTTGCGTGGGCGGACGGTGAGCAGACATAGCTACCTCCTTAAAAAAGGTAGGAGCTTACCAGTCCAACCCGGCGCGCGCCGCTCAGTCGCTGACGTCTAATAAGCTTCGGCTGATGCATACGACGCAGAACGGCCATACAATGCCCATGTGATGGTTAGTGCTATCAGGCCAGAGGCCCCTCGGATCAAATATCCAAACCGTTAGTGTGTTGGTAGTGCGGTCACGAGCAGAGACTCACGAAAGATGTGACCCCGTCGCCCCGTCTCGAGGACTTGCGGCAAGGGCTAAGAATGCCCGGCCACATCTCGTATTCAACTCTCGGGTACCCTCCAGGTCAACCCGTCTCCACATCACTCGCGGGTACCCCTCAGGGTCGACCCGCCTTTCCAAGTAACAGTTGTAAAGTCCAAGTATACGTGTGTCCAAACATCAAGCGGAAAACCCGAGGAATCACCCCCGGTGAATTCCACTCGATGTAATCATCAAGGTGAATATAAGAGGAACCACCCCCGAGGTTCACACTTGAGGGGTTGCACGACAGATTCATACCGGAATTGGTTAAAGAGGAAATCACCCTCAATGACCACGACCAAATAGCTACACTACAGAGATCTCATCAGGAGTGATGTATGAGGTTCCACCCTAGTCACTCGACGGTAACTCTACAGAGTCGAGCAACAAAAGGGGCATAATGTGATGTGAGGTGTCGGGCTCTGGTCGTCGATCACGTTGATCGAGCCGTCGATGATGAAGCAGGGGCAACAAGGACCAGATGGGGGACACTGATGGATCACTAACCAACCTATACTAAGCAGTTTAGGATAAGAAGGTAGGTAACAATAAGCAGGTTACAAAAGCAGGCCATGCATCAGAATAGGAGCAATCAATTAAGTAGAAAAATCTAATACAAGCATGAGAGAATGGAATGGGCGATATCAGGATGATCAAAGGGGAGGCTTGCCTGGAAGCTTTGCTATAAAGGAAGAAGGGTCGTTGTCGACGAATTCGATCACAGGGGCGGCATCGGTCTCGGGGTCTACCGGAGAGAAGAGGGGGAAGAAACAATAAATATAAAGCAAAGAAAGCATCACAAAGCATAACATGATGAAAAGCAGAACTAGGGTCAACCTAACGAAGTGCTCCACGATATAGGTGAAGGGGAATTCAACCGGGAATGTTTTCCCTGTTCCGGACATGTGTCAGACAGATGACCAGAGAGGGAATGTTCCATGTTCAGCATGCTAGGGGCATGTGATAGATGAACAGACCGCGTATTCCGATTCGTTGGTTTTTTCTGAGCAACTTTCATGTAGGAAATATTTTCATCGGAGTTACGGTTTAATTTCTATGAATTTATAAAGTTTAAGGTATTTTCTGAAATTAGTGAAGTTTATTTAATTAGAAATCAAACTGAAAATACTTTTATACATAGCAGCAGCTAGCCTCAAAGTATGACAGGTGGGGGCAGGAGGGTGCTGAGTTAGCAGTCAACTAGTCCAGTTTGACTAGTCAACAAAGTCAGGGGCCACATATCATTGGCAGAGACAAACCTAGTTAGCATTGACTGGTCAACTAGGTCCAGTGGGACCCAGTTGTCATTGACTGAGAGTTCTAACATATTTTTTGTTAATCTAATTAGCTAGGTGTGGCCTACTGTCAGTGGCATATTAGGCTAATTAAATTCCTAATCTAATCCTAACCTAATCACCAAACCACAGTAATCACACACACACACACACACCCATGGCCACTCCACCATGGCCAGCAACATGAGCAGTCGGTGGGGAGGCGAGGCCACACGCGGGACGGGGCCCGACCTGGGCGCGGTGGGAGAGGCGGTGGATGCGGCCAGGCGGTGGCAGTGCAGGCGGAGCTAGCGGCGCGGGCAGCAGCGAGGCAGCCTGTGTGGGCGAGCCCGACAATGAGCAAAGAGATGGGCAGAGGCGACGAGCGGGGGCACATGGGCGAGATGCAGGCCGGGCATGCGCGTGCGTGTGCGGCGAGGCATAGGGGCGCGGCCAGGGCAGGCAGTTGCAGCAGCGGGCACGACGTCTGCACAGTGATGGGGCGGTGAACACGGGCTCCGGTGGCTTCAGGCGCGGCAAGATGGCGGCCTAATGCGCCGGATCCGAAGGGGAAAGGGGGAAACCGGGGAGGACGAAGCTGCTGCTCACATCGGTGAGGAGGAGCGACTCAGGGCAGCTAGAGGAGGTCGAGGGCGCGGTGAGGCTTGGTCGACGGCAGATCGAGATCGCGGCCGAGGCAGATTCCGGCGGGGGAAACGGGCGCGGGCGCCATTGCTGTAGCTCCTCCGCCCCGATCCGGTGGTGTAGTTGACAAAGGCGATGATGACACTTCTCTTGGCGTCTTCCTGGTCGGCAAGGAGGCCTATGGCCACGACGGCGATGAGGCAGTAGTGGCGATGGCGTTCGTGATCAAGCAAATCGAGCGGAGCGGCTCGAGACGGAAGAAAATGAGGGGACTACGGTTCCGGGTGTGTCGAGGGTGACCAAATATGCGCTGAGGATGCGGCGTATGGCCGCCGCGTGGCCATCCGCGGCACGGACGCACACGCTGCCTCCAGCGCACCTTCGGTGAACAGGGGAAGGAGACGACGGTGGAGGTGGGCTGGGCCAGCACTGTTGGCAGTAGGCCTAAGTGCACAGTAGAGTAGGGCTTTTCTCTTTTATTTTCAATTATTAGCTTCTGTCTTAATTAGTTTCAACTATCAAATGACATTTGTTGAGCATGTACATTTGCACATAATTGCAATGCAATACCCGGGGGTTGCCTAAACAGTTTCATTTTATTTTGGGATTGTTTAACTATTTTTAGAAATTGAAAAGGTCAATTACTTGACGGTTGGTCCACTGTTATAAAGTCCAGGCATTATAAACAACTCAATAATTATTTGCTAATGCAAGAAAATCAGGTAGTGAATATTTTGAACCTAATGAACATTTTTAATTTACTGATTTATAATAAATTTTTTATTTCACTTCGCATTAGAATTTAGACTTGAGTTTGGTTTGAAAGAAAGTGAGGATTAGCAAAATTAATTATGATGACATGGCATCATTAGTGTGGAGTTAATGTAGTATGACTCCCGGGTGTTACAAATCTCCTGCACTACAGGAAATCTCGTCCCGAGATTTAAGGGGTGGAGTAAGGGGGAAAGACTCGGAAAGGATGGAGCTCAACACAAGATAGGTACCTGGGGGCTACCTCTGTGAATGTGGCATAGAGGCATCTCTCGAGCTAAAATTCAAGAAAGTCATTGAGAGCAAGGTAAGAAGGTGCAATAAAAAGCTTCAAGCGGGTAAGCAACCGTTCGTTGCGTGATACAGGGGGTGAAAGGGATTAAGAGCAATGGAAATTGGTATTGCGTGTGATACCAGAATAGAACATCTCTACGACGGTGGCTCATGAATTACATACGAAGGGAAGTGCAAAGGGTACTTCGGAATAACGGATTTACTAGAGAGTCGGGTTTCGATCCTGTGGAACTGTGGGTTATGGGCCCACCTTGTGTGTTCAGAGTAGGGAGAGCAGCGACATCTTGCATGGATATGATAGCAAGGCATGTCATAGGATAGCCTGTCAGTTATGTTGGCATAAAAGTTGGTACCAAGGGTGAGGGACAAAGAGAACCATTTTCCTGCTCGTTGGAACGAGGCGAACCATTAGGCAAAGTTCTCGTCCATCGGCGGTTACCGGAATGTCATCAACAATAATAATAGGGACACACTGACAGAGTTGTAGACCGAGGTGTTTTCCATAGGAAGAGAATTAATATTTCTTAGGTCATATAGACCCCAAGAAAGGTTAAACATCCAATTGAAAGGAAAATGAAATTATCGGATTAAACAGACCAACGGAAAGGAAAATGTGTCTACCAAGCTTAACAGACCAATAGAAAGGAAAATGTGTTTCACACAAGAATTGGGAGTATATCCTTCCCAAATAAAAGCAGACCATGATATACATGATAGGACATTAAGTGCAAAATCTTTTAGATAAAGGGGCGAGCGAAGAATTAGGATATTACCCATTCAACGGTGTTTGGATAATAGATCAAGAAGCATTTAGCATTTCGTTTCAAATGTTCGTGTTGATATTCGAAATACCACAATCATGCTTTGAGATAGCACTGATATGGTGTTGCAATTAAGGATTGGGTATGTAGATCATAAGAGATTCAAAGGAACATTTCCAAGATTATCTCGGAACGTAAGGTATAACCAAGCAAAATCAGGTCTGTGTTGGCAGGAAGTCAAGGATGTTGTCGATGATAACACAATCATCGAGGGGGGAGGATGGTATTTCTCATCATGAATTCGATTGATATCCTGAAACAGGTCAGTATATTGATGGGGATCTCGACAAATTTTGTCGAGGTACTATGAAGAGGCCATCGAACAGCGACGACATCAAGCAAATGAAATGTTGAAGCGATAGGTTATTGGAACCACGGCTGCGACACAAGCTCGAAATCAAGCTTGTTGTTTGAGGTGAAAGGATAAGATGAGGAAGATGATGCAAGCTTAGCTCGTCATCAGGAGTTGTGCTGCGGGAACAAGGACTGGGCAGCACAGTTAAAATTAGCTCGACAATGATATAGCCGATCAGGCTAGGAATGATGTGATGGAGTATCATTCCAATGAGAATTCACAAGAGGTAGTGCAATGACACAATATCCTCGAGATAACAGGGGCAATACTCGAGGTAGATCAAAATAGAGGTTGGACAGATGAAATGTCTGCAGAAGACAAGTATTTTAACTTGTCCGGGAAATGGAATCAAGGAGAAAATATGGTCGGAACCACGATTGCAAAGAATCAATTTACAGATGCAAGATGAGCTTATACCAAGGGAACATTTGATTAGAAGAGAAGCTTCCATGATAAGATCTACATCGTGTCTATGGGCATGAACACAAAGTTCAAGGTCGACTCCCACTTCTTCAATGCATAACCTCTCATTTACTTCCTGCTTTTGACGAAGTTGTAGCGTAGAAATTTTTATCCGACGTAACACGAGTAGACTATGACCCATAAGAATTTCCGGGTTCACACAAATTAGGGAAAGCATTAGTTCAACCCGTCGGGGCATCTTAGGAACATTTGCAAAAACTTCAGAGGTAATTAACTCAAGCTCAGAAGCAAAGCATGGTTGACAAAGCAGAGAATACAATTTACCAATGGCAATATGTATCAGGGGAAGAGCGCACACAATTTTTCATATGAAGGAAACTGCCGGATAATAATCCAACAAAGGATTCAGCGGTCCTCAAAGGATCTGATGTGAGTATCAGTACTCAATCAGAAGAAGGAAAGAATGCAAAGGCATTGGATTATAGAAGCATCTGAATAATTCAATGCTTAAATGCAAAGAAATTATGATTTCCAAATCAAGGGATCAGAAGCAAATGCTCTGATAAAGGACGGATAAGTTGTATAGACTTAGGGTTACAATCGTCGGCAATTGATTGGTCGAGAACCAGCTAATGTTCAAAATGACGTCTGAGCCGGAAAGGTCATTTGAAAGGATCAACTGATGATTGCGCACATTCGCTCACATGTTGAATCAATAGGAACAAAATGACAATGTTAAAGGATACTGATGAATATTGCTAGACATATGGGAAGCATCCATAATGCAAGCAGACAAGTATTTGCAGAGCAATAGTTTGAAGAGGCTTCTCGGAAGATCGAATAATATTTCAAAGAATCTTATGAGGCATTCGAACAACTGAGGATGAATGGATACTCGACAAGTGCGAGGAATTATCCGTAGGGGTATTCAGGTGGTAAAGAACTGCAAAGCACTAAGCTCAAAGGATTCTCGTGGCAACGAAGAGTATTTCGGGGTATCATGTAATAACAAGAGCAACAGGGAATGATCGTATAAGGATATATCGGTGGTAGGGAATTGCAAAAGCAACGGGCACAAAGTCTAAAGAGAACATCGTAGAGTATCTTTGGAATCTTCTAGTGTAGCATGAGATCATCTGTAAAAAGGGGCTCTTCGGGAGGAATTAGTTATGAGAACCTAGAGTTAGAGTTAGCAAAATCGTTTAACCCGGATGGAAGAGAGATCAGAGTCCCATAGTATAGACGAGGAGTAAAAGTTCCTAATACCACCCATATGGCGACGTGGACTCGTAAGCCACACAACCAAGTTAGTAAAACAGTTTTTGGCTTCTAGACTCAATTTCGGCCAAAGAGTTGGAAAGGGGGCTACCTACAGGCAATCGTCTCTGATACCAACTTGTGACGCCCTCGATTCAATCCTACACTAATCATACACGCAAATGTGTACGATCAAGATTAAGGACTCACGGGAAGATAGCACAACACAACTCTAGACACAAATTAAAATAATGCAAGCTTTATATTACAAGCCAGGGGCCTCGAGGGCTCGAATACATAAGCTCGAATACACAAGAGTTAGTGGAAGCAACATTATCTGAGTACAGACATGAGTTAAACAAGTTTGCCTTAAGAAGGCTAGAAAAAAAGCAACATCGATCCAAAAGGCAAGGCCTCCTGCCTGGGAGCCTCCTAACTACTCCTGGTTGGCGGCGGCCTCCATGTAGTAGCAGGCACCTTAGTGTAGTAGCAGTCGTCATCGAAGGTGCTGTTTGGATCCTGGGCTCCACCATCTAGTTGCGACGTCCGAGAAGAATGGAAAAGGGGGGAAATGGGGGAGCAAAGCAACCGTGAGTACTCATCCAAAGTACTCGCAAGCAAGGATCTACACTACATATGCATCAGTATCAATGAAATGGGTTGTATCTGCGGACTGGACTGCAGAATGCAAGAAAAGAAGGGGAAAGCCCAGCCTATCAAAGACTAGCATCTTCAAGCAGCTCCAAGCATCATGCAGCATCAGAAGAGATAAGAGTAGCTTAAAGTAAAGTAGTAGTAGTGTTATCAACCTCGTCCAGAGATCCTTTCTCGACTCCCTGCGAGAAAGCAATCCCAGAGCAATACTATCCAGTTATCACCTCAAGTATCCAGTTCTAGTTTATCGATCGGGATACAACTCCAAGTGTACGTTACCGTAGGACAGACTATCGATAGATGTTTTCTTCCTTGCAGGGGTGCACCAACTTACCCACCACCCTCGATTAACTCCGGCCGGACACACTTTCCTGGGTCATGCCCGGCCTCGGCCAAACAATACGCCTCAACCCAACCTAGGCTTAATTGAGAGGTCAGCATGCCGGACTAAACATATGCCCCCAGTGGTCATGGGCCATCGCCCCAGGAACTCCTGCACGTTGCGTGGGCGGGCGGTGAGCAGACCTAGCTACCTCATTAAAAAAGGCAGGAGCTTACCAGTCTAACCCGGCGCGCGCCGCTCAGTCGCTGACGTCTAATAAGCTTCGGCTGATGCATACGACGCGGAACGCCCATACAATGCCCACGTGATGGTTAGTGCTATCGGGCCAGAGGCCCCTCGGATAAAAAATCCAAACCGTTAGTGTGTTGGTAGTGCGGTCACGAGTAGAGACTCATGAAAGATGTGACCCCGTCGCCCCGTCTCGAGGACTTGCGGCAAGGGCTAAGAATGCCCGGCCACGCCTCGTATTCAACTCTCGGGTACCCTTTAGGTCAACCCGTCTCCACATCACTCGCGGGTACCCCTCAGAGTCGACCCGCCTTTCCAAGTAACATTTGCAAAGTCCAAGTACCCGTGTGTCCAAACATCAAGGGGAAAACCCGAGGAATCACCCCCGGTGAATTCCACTCGATGTAATCATCAAGGTGAACATAAGAGGAACCTCCCCCGAGGTTCACACTTGAGGGGTTGCATGACAGAGTCGTATCGGAAGTGGTTGAGGAAATCACCCTCGATGACCACGACCGAATAGCTACACTACAGAGATCTCATCAGGAGTGATGTATGAGGTTCCACCCTCGGCACTCGACGGTAACTCTGCAAAGTCGAGGAACAAAAGGGGCGTGATATGATGTGAGGGCGGGCTCTGGTCGTCGATCATGCTGATTGAGTCATCGATGATGAAGTAGGGGCAACAAGGACCAGGTGGGTGTCACTGATGGATCACTAACCAACCTATACTAAGAAGTTTAGGATAAGAAGGTAGGTAACAATAAGCAGGTTACAAAAGCAGGCTATGCATCAGAATAGGAGCAATCAATTACAGTAGCAAAATCTAATGCAAGCATGAGAGAATGGAATGGGCGATATCGGGATGATCAAAGGGGGGGGGGCGCTTGCCTAGAAGCTTTGCTGTAAAGGAGGAAGGGTCGTTGTCGGCGAAGTCGATCACAACACTACAAGAAATATGTCAACTTGCGACCATCACTATTGGTCACTGAAAGGTCATTATTTTTTATTTGCGACCTTTTTGTGACCAAAATAAGAAGGTCAAAAGCTGGCGGTCGTAAACTAAAATTAACGACCTTCTTTGTCAGAAGGTCATGGAATTCCACGACCAAAACAAAAGGTCGTTGAACCCATGACCATTTGTTTTGGTCACTGGTTGTCTGCCCAGGCCACGCCTGATCCGGCGTGGCGATCTGACGTGGCAAAATTGCGACCAATTGAAAAGGTCGTTGATAAGATTCAGCCCGGTCCATTTCACTATTTTAGATGGGCCGAGCCACACAATTCAGCCTCTTATATATATTTTCCCTATTAATTTTGATCAGCTACATGGGCCAGGCCAAACGTTATAGCCTTTTTATTTTGTGGACCTAGGCCATTTTGCATTCTGTTTCATTAAGCCTTTTGTTCTTGTTTTTCATAAATGCACAACATTCCAGTCCACTATTGTTTGGGCCATAGCCTTTTTAGACCTGAAATATTACTTGGTCCAGTAGAACATGTTTGGTCTTTTTCATTCACATATTTCAATTTTACACATTTCAAAAGAAAACAATAAATAATTCTCGATTAAATTAGTAAATACAGAATCGTTCGCTCAAATATTCACAACATCACATACATGTTTCCCAGTCCAACAGCATATATACGGTGGCAAACTAGCAACATCAACATCAAATATTCAAAATATGGTGGCAAACTAGCAACATCAACTAAAACTGTGGTGTGCATCTCGAGGCTTCCTTGATCTTCAGTCACAGCACCAGCATCCTCAACAACATTAGATCCTGATGTACATAAACTATTAGTGAGATACATTGGGAGTTAAATTATTGCCAATAAAAAATATTGAGACGATTATAGTACATGCCCAAATGCTTCGGTTCATTAAACACTAAGCAAGGCATAGCAAAAATTCCAACAACTTGACAGCAACACATTAACCTGTTGTTCTACACTTCCACAACAACATTCAAGCTCATGTTAGGCACCAACAATACTAACCTACAGGTACCAGCATGGTATATTGGTACAAGTGCATGTCATGCAATGAACATCACTGTAACACATTCACCTGAAGGAAAGTACTGTACTATTCTACTACCACGACCATCCATTCAACTGACAGCATCTAACATTACTAGTAAGCCCACACAGACTAACATCACAAGGCAGGAGAGAATAAAGGGAATCAAGACCTGATGATGATAGTGTTGACAATGATCTGATTGGAATTATCAAGCAGAGCAAAACTGCAGCGTGACCATCAATTCGCAGCCCTAAAGAAAGAAAGAACCAATAGGGTCAACTACTTATTTATTCAGAACTGAGAGTTGAACAATCATCAGAAAACTAAAGATACTGCTCAGCCAACTAAATAACACATGATTCAGTCACACAATATAATTCTGACTATAATATAACAAGAGAACTAAAGATACTACATACTTAGAACTCAACTAATAAGTGAGAATAATCCAATCTGATGCAAACAACTCATTTTATTTGTTGATGTTAAAAAAGGAAGTGTATAAAACAAACTGCACCAAACAAGGTTTGATTTGCTGCTCCAAATAGAGGACCCTGGGATTGGGGTGTTGATCACATAAGTAAATAAACAGTAGTATATCTCCAAAACCTTAAATATGGCATCAACTTCTCAGATCACAAAGGTAAATGAACAATAGTATATGTCTGAATTTATAGCATCACACACAAGGTCTAAATTTATACTATGTTCCTTTAGTAGCAAGAGCTGGTTCATGTCTAGCTTGTATTGCAGATAACTAGTACATTTTTCACACAAAAAATAGGATTGCAGTATATATTCACAGCATGTAAGAATACTTGGATTAACAGACTAATCAACCATCAACTAACACTTCACAGTACCAACTAACACTTCATAATACCCAAAAAAATGGGTGGTGCTCACCACTTCGGATGTGCAGCAGCCATGAGGGCTTCTTCCTGTTCCATCTGCAGCAACGGCAGCTTCTACAAATCTGAGACACAAAACAAACGCAGGCAGGAGAAATCAGAGGTAGGGGAGATGAAGAACATGGCAGGCATTTATATGATGGCAGTACATATGAAACAAACAATAGTCGATACTTGCATCATCATGTGTATAACAAAATCACGGTCACCTCTACAGACAGCACTACTAGAGTAAGTAGAGAGCCAAACATAATAATTCTACCAGGAGACAATGTAAACATAGAGTTGACAGATTAAGCCTTACAACATGTCATTATTCTCACCTCATCAAATAGCTCTATTCATTGTATTCGGTGCATAAACAACAGGCTTATAATTGTGAAACTACATTATGCAATTAGGAGTAGAGTAACAGCAATGCAATTAGGAGTAGAGTAACAACAGTGGATCAATCAAGCAGTTCTATTCAGAGTTGTTGCAGGTGCAGAGCATGGCAATCACTTGTCATGGCTGAAGGAACAGGACTGGCACCGGCTAGTCAAAGATCCAGCAAGTACACATGGATCCATATACCCAACCAATCCAAGTCATCGTTCCAGTTCAGTGCTACCCACCGATTAATTTAAGATCAGTACCATTAGAACATAATTAAGTTGACTTGTTAAGGTACATCAGAACTAGTTGTAGTACTACATTAAATCAAATTATCCCCTATGAATTTCAAGGAAGGCACATTTTGGGCCTTGAAAACATCAGGAAGGACTGGTACTTGGTGTCTACAGAATCCAATTGAAAATCCCTCAAGTACATTAAACTCCAACAGTAAAGACAACTATCCATTCGAATCCACTCCTACATGAGGCATGATCTATAACAACAGCAGTTGTACTCCTACAATTAAGGATCAAGTTGAGATTAGCAGTAGCAGCACCAGAATGTAGGATTAACTGGAGTAATAACCGAGGCAGCAGCGGCAGTACCTTGTGGCGGGAGAAGAGGTTGTACTCGGGCTGCTCGACGATGGGCCCGAAGAGGTTGTACTTGTGGCGATCTGAAGCATAAAAACTAAGCAAAATTAAAAGCATCAGTCGCTAGAAGCATGTAGGCAATAGTACTGGATAATATTTAGACCAAAAGACTTTTTTTATTTTGAGACAGAGGGAGTATTACATAGTTCATCAAACCCATGTCAAATTAATCTAAAAATGAATTACTAAACCTACGTGACTAAATCAAACTCAAACCAATGCACCAATCGACACTAGCAGTAGTACACTGAAGAAATCGACACTGAACGGAGGCAATTAATATGTACAGCTAGCACCCATTTGCCTATATTCTACACTTGAATTCAAACCAATCACTCTATTTCAGAAGATGCATGTACATGCATGCAGCTAGCATGCACCGTCAGCCAGCAAGGAGGCGAGGCTAGTTTCAAATGGAGGGGAAGCACAGCAGAAATCTAGCTGCGCCTGAGAGCAGCATTTGGTAAACCATGCATGCTTACGCGTGGACAACATGGACGTTGAGCAAGCACCAAGCTCCTGCCATGGATGTCGAGCTAAACTGGCATTGCAAATATGCCTCGCTGCAAGAACTAGCTAAACATGCATAACCATTAAGAAAAAAAGCTCATGCAATGACTGAAAACACCTGAATGCAGATCGAGCTAGCTAGGTAGGCAACTACAGAGAAGAGATCAACATCTGCTCAAGAACTTATAAAGATCAGCATTAGGTTTCCACACACACATAGGATCGTGCCAAACGACCGGGCTCCACAATCACAAAGAAGATTAGTGGGAGATAATGGAACAGAGCAGTAGTAAAATGGAGTACCAAGCATCCAAATTCATAGGACAGATAAACATAACAGTAAGGCCACTTCTTCTTGATTCAACACTACTGGATTAATTTGTCATACCACTTCTTCTTGATGAATGGATCCACGCTGCAAAACCATGAGAAACAAGGCCAGAAACCGGATCAGCTCATGATGAAGGAAGAGGAGATGAAACAGATCCTAAATCATATGCCTAACGCCTACGCAACAAGCAAAAGCATCAAATCGAAGCAACCTGAACTGGCGGACATCGCGTGGTGAGAGATGAGTCAGCAGCGCGCGTCGCTGGAAGCAGTGCTCTCACTGGCACCGTCCTTGGCCAGCTCAACAGAGCCCGCGTTGGCCGGCCTCTGGATGCCTGCGCCGCCGCCCTCCGTGCCGGAGCCCGTGGCCCCGGCGACAGCGGCAGCCTCCTCCTGGACGTGGCTGTCGTCCGCATCTAGGGACGGGTGCTGACGCTTCTGCGCGGGCATTTCGGTCGCCTGGCTAACCTCCCCGCTCCTTGGCACGGCACTCGTCGCGGGGGAGAGGACGGTCGGACGCATGCGGGCGAGCGAAGGAGTGAGAGGGAGGAGATAGGAGGTGGGTGGAGCCGGCTCGAGTCGAGGGGGAGGCGGAACGAGATGAATCTGGGGAGCGCGAGAAGGCGGCTCGAGATGAATCTGGGGAGCGCGAGGTGGGTGGAGTCTGTTCTGGGGAGCGCGTGGGTGAAGGACCGGCAGTGGGGAAAAGGGAGCGGCGGTGGTGGGGATAAGGTAGCGGCGGCGGGGGGGAGAAGGGAGCGGCGGTGGCGTACGAGAGATGAGCTAGGGTTTCGTGGGTGGACGAGGGTGAGAGGGATGAGAGGGGCACGGGGTGATTCGGGAGGGGGATGAGAGAGACGAGGGCTACCGAGGGCTGCCGTTGGATCTGGGTGCATCTGACGGTGCTTAATCCATGATCCGCGTGATATGTTTCTGGACAAATCAGAATGCAGTACCCCTTTGATAATGTTAAGACCATTTAAATTGGTCATAACCGATTGAAAATAAGATGTTAAATCATGTCTGCTATTTGACGGCCTAGGAAATCTATAAACACAAATAGAAATCAAAAACCTTCGCATTGTGTCGCCAAGTGTGACCTACTTTTTAGTAAGAATAACAAACTTTGAATAATGCAAATATCATAAAAAAGTGTTCTCAGAAATGAGCTTTTTGTAAGACAATCATTTTTCGAGTGCCCAAAATGATTTTTCTATGAAGAACCTAGCAAATATTTGTTGCAAATTTGGACCACATCAATTTTATAAAATCTTAGATCATATTTAATGTTCAGATGACCAAATGGTTGGGTGTCAAAAGCTTTATTCCACCTCTGGTGAAAAAGACAAAATTCCGCCAATTCAGTAGGAAACGGGTCAAATTTGAACAGCAGCTGCCTCATAGTTTGCTTTTTATTTTTTCCAAAACTCATTTCTGGTACATAAGTATCTATTTAATAAGAGAAATACCAAAAGTTTTCCAAGATTCAACCACTAGCTAGAACGGTCATGCCCGCAGTTTTGACCGCATTATGAAATGGGCATAAAAAATTCAAAAACAAAACAAAAAATTGGAAAACCTTCGCATTGTGTCATTACATGTGACCAAGTTACCAGAAAAATAATAAACTTGTAATACGACAATTATTTTAAAAAATTATTATAAGAAATGAGCTATCATGTGTGAAAATTCACGGCTTTCAAGCCAACTGATCAATATTATGCCCACATTATGGAATAGTTTGTTCAAATGATCTCATATTGTGCACAAGGGTGCATGTTCGAATGGCAAACAATATTGCCTAAGAAAGTTTTCATTTTCTTTGGACGAAAAAAAATCATTTTCCATTTTCTGAGTGCCCAAAATGAGTTTTTTGTGAAGGACCTACCAAATAATTGTTGCAAAATTGGACCAAATAATTTTTCTAAAATACTAGGCCATATTTAATTCACAATTGACCAAATGGTTGGGTGTAAAAAGTTTCGATCCACCTCTGCTGAAAAAGAAAATTTCCGCCGATTCAGTAGGAAGCGGGTCAAATTTGAACTGCGGCTGCCTCATAGTTTGTTATTTATTTTTTCCAAAAATCATTTATATGTACAAAAGTATCTATTTAATTAGAGAAACACAAAAAAAATTCCAAGATTCAACCACTAGCTATGAACGGTCATTCCCGCCGTTTTGACCGCATTTTTAAACGGGCATAAAAAATTCAAAAAAATCAAAAAATTGGAAAACCTTCGCATCGTATCATTATATGTGACAAAGTTTCCAGGAAAAATAATAAACTTGTAATATGGTAATTATTTTAAAAATTGTTCTTAGAAACGAGCTATCATGTGTGAAGATTCATGGCTTTCAAGCCAAATGATCAATCTTACGCCCACATTCATGGCATAATTTGTTCAAATGATCTAATATTGTGTACAAAGGTGCATCTTGGAACGACAAACAATGTTGGCTAAGGAAGTTTTCATTTTGTATGGACGAAAAATTTATTTTCCATTTTTTGAATGCCCCAAATGAGTCTTTTTTGTGAAGGAGCTACCATATATTTGTTGCAAGATTGGACCAAATCATTTTTATAAAATATTAGGCCATATTTAATGCACAGTTGACAAAATGGTTGGGTGTCAAAATTTTTGATCCACCTCTTGTGAAAAAGACAAATTTCTGCCGATTCAGTAGGAAGCGGGTCAAATTTGAACTACAGCTGCCGCATAGTTTGTTCTTTATTTTTTCCAAAAATTATTTCTAGGTACATAAGTATCTATTTAATCAGAGAAACATCAAAAGTTTTCCAACATTCAACCACTAGCTAGGAACGGTCAAGCCCGCCGTTTTGACCGCATTTTGAAACGGGCATAAAAAATTCAAAAAAAGCAAAAAATTGGAAAACCTTCGCATTGTGTCATTATATGTGACCAAGTTACAAGGAAAATAATAAACTTGTAATACGAAGATTATTTTAGAAAAGTGTTCTCAGAAATGAGCTAGCATGCGTGAAGATTCATGGCTTTCAAGCCAAATGATCAATCTTATGGCCACATTCATGGCATAGTTTGTTCAAATGATCTCATATTGTGCACAAGGGTGCATCTTGGAATTCCAAACAATGTAGCCTAAGGGAGTTTTCATTTTCTTTGCACGGAAAATTCATTTTCCATTTTTTGAGTGCCTGAAATAAGTTTTTTTTGTGAAGGACCTACCATATATTTGTTGCAAAAGTGGACGTAAACAATTTTATAAATACTAGGCCATATTCAATGCACAATTGAAAAAATGGTTTGGTTTCAAAAGTTTTGATCCACCTCTGGTGAAAAAGACAAATTTCCGCCAATTCAGCAGGAAGCGAGTCAAATTTGAACTTCAGCTACCTTATTGTTTGCTCTTTATTTTTCCCCAAAATCGTTTCTAGTTACATAAGTATCTATTTAAGCATAAGTATCCAAAGCGCGTAAACTCGAATGCCCGTCACGTGACCTTGGCGTTGACATGCGTTCTGGGAGGCCTAGGCATGTCTAGTGGGTTGGGCACTCCCCAGGTAGGTGCTAGGAAGAAAATTACAACAGAAGAATCTCACGACGAGACCGACCTATGCTCAAAGATGAATTAGCAGCCAAGTGTTTGATTAGCGGTACGGGAAATGCACATGGCCAATGGGCGTGAGTTTTGGCTGAGGATGATCATCTACTAAGAGGAATGTCTTCACAAATTTTCAGCTCAAAAGGAGGATCCTAGGTGGTAATTGCTTTGCAAAGTACCACACTGGACAAAAATATGAATGTTGAAGATGGGTTCAAAATAATGAATGGATTGAGCTGAAATTTGGTGGAGGATGGTTATTTGGGCATAGGAAAGCACTGTAGAAAATTGATACCATTTGGACATGCCAAAGTGGTACTTCCTTCACAATGCTCTTCTCTAGACAGAATAGGAAAATGAATATTGTTGAATTATTTTTGAACTAGGCAAGGAAGGATTTTTTACATATTTGACGAAGATATGACCCAAAGAATTTATGAGATTGTTTTGGGAATTTTGGGAATGACAGAAATATAGGTTGCTTCACAACCAAGGGCAAAAATTGACACATGGACATGACACATAGGCAAAACTGATGAGGTGGCGCCAAGTCATACCAATCCACCACAATTTACAAGGTTATGACCATTTATATTGGTCATGATCAGCTAGAAATAAGGCAGCGGACTAATGCTGTCTGCTTTATGACCATTTCATGTGGGGAAATTACGACCTTTTTGACCAAAATGGTCGATATAGTTTAGGGTTTGGAGCCCCCCGAACAACTTTTGACCAATTAGTCTCAAATGGTCATAGATCTATGACCAATTCTTCCAGGGTCACTGACAGAAGGTCACTAGTTGACATATTCCTTGTAGTGCAAGGCGGCATCGGTTTTGGGGTCTACCGGATAGAAGAGGGGGAAGAAACAATAAATATAAAGCAAACAAAGCATCACAAATCATAACACGACGAAAAGCAGATCTAGGGTCAACCTAACAAAGTGCTCCACGATATAGGTGAAGGGGAATTCAACCGGGAATGTTTTCCCAGTTCCGGACCTGTGTCAGACAGATGACCGGAGAGGGAATGTTCCATGTTCAGCATGCTAGGGGCATGTGACAGATGAACGGACCACGTATTCGGATTCGTTGGTTTTTTCTGAGCAACTTACATGGAGGAAACATTTTCATCAGAGTCACGGTTTAATTTCTATGAATTTCTAAAGTTTAAGCTATTTTCTAAAATTAGTGAAATTCATTTAATTAGAAAGCAAACTGAAAATACTTCTATACTTAGCAGCAACTAGCCTCAGACTATGACACGTGGGGGCAAGAGGGTGTTGAGTCAGCAGTCAACTAGTCTAGTTTGACTAGTCAACAAAGTCAGGGGGTACATGTCATTGGCAGAGACAAACCCAGTCAGCATTGACCGGCAACTTGGTCCAGCGGGACCCAGTTGTCATTAACTGAGAGTTCTAACAGATTTTTTTTGTTAATCTAATTAGCTAGGTGAGGCCTACTGTCAGTGGCATATTAGGCTAATTAAATTCCTAATATAATCCTAACCTAATCACCAAATCACAGTAATAACACACACACACACACCCATGGCCGCTCCGCCATGGCCAGCAACATGAGCAGCCGACGGGGAGGCGAGGCCACGCGCAGGACGGGGCCCGACCTGTGCGCGGTGGGAGCGGCGGTGGACGCTGCCAGGCGGCGGCAGTGCAGGCGGAGCTAGCGGTGCGGGCAACAGTGAGGCAGCGCAGCGGGCGAGCCCGCAACAGAAAGCAAAGAGATGCGGAGGCGACGGGAGCACACGGCGAGATGCGCCGGACAGCTGCGTGTCTTGTGAGGTGCAGGGCGCGCCAGGGCGGGAGGCGAAGCAGCATGCGGCTACATAGCGATGTGGTGGTGAGCGCGGCCTCCGGTGGCTCCGGCCGCGGCAATGATGGCGGCCTAAGGAGCCGGATCCGAAGGGGAAAGGGGGAAAACAGGGGAGGACGAAGCTGCTGCTCACATCGGTGACGAGGAGCGACTCGGGGCAGCCAGAGGAGGTCGAGGGGGCGGTGAGGCTCGGTCGATGGCGGATCGAGGTCGCGGCCGAGGCAGATTCCGGCAGGGAAAACGGGCGCGGGTGCAGTTTCTGCGGCTCCTCCGCCCTGATCTGGTGGTGTAGTTGACAAAGGCAACAACGCCACTTCTCTTGGCTTCTTCCTGGTCGGCAAGGAGGCCTTTGGCCACGACGGCGACGAGGCAGTGGTGGCAATGGCGTTCGGGATCAAGCAAATCGAGCGGAGCGGCTCGAGGAGGAAGAAAATGACGGGACTAGGGTTCCGGGGTGTCGAGGGTGACCTAATACACACCGAGGATGTGGCGGATGGCCGCCGCGTGGCCATCCGCGGCGCGGACGCACGCGCTGCCTCCAGCGCACCTTCGGTGAACAGGGGAAGGAGACGACGGTGGAGGTGGGCTGGGCCAGCACTATTGGCAGTAGGCTTAATTGCACAGTAGAGTAGGGATTTTCTATTTTATTTTCAATTATTAGCTTCTGTTTTAATTAGTTTCAACTATCAAATGAATTTTGTTGAGCATGTACATTTGCACATAATTGCAATGCAATACCTGGGGGTTGCCCAAACAGTTTAATTTTATTTTCGCATTGTTTAACTAATTTTAGAAATTGAAAAGTTCAATTACTTGACGGTTGGTCCACTGTTATGAAGTCCAGGGCGTTATAAACAACTCCAAAATTATTTGCTAATGCAAGAAACTCAGGTAGTGAATATTTTGAACCTAATGAACATTTTTAATTTATTGATTTATAATAATTTTTTATTTCACTTGGCATTAGAATTTGGACTTGAGTTTGGTTTGAAAGAAAGTGAGGATTAGCAAAATTAATTATGATGACATGGCGTCATTAGTGTGGAGTTAATGTAGTATGACTCTCGGGGTGTTACACTCAAGAACAGAAAGAAAAAGACAAAAATAACTTTTATTCATTGGGTTGCCTCCCAACAAGCGCTGTTGTTTATGCCCCTAGCTAGGCATAAAGCAAGGATCTACGTTTTGTTGTCCTTCTCTTTAATTTCCTTAGAGGTATTTTTGTCATGAGGTTTTCTAAAACAACATAAAACATGTTATCCGTAGAAACTTTAGCATTATTAAGTTGCTTATTATCATAACCCCTTTGATTTCCGGCAACAATCCAAGAGTAATGTTGATTAACATTATTGAAAACTTGTTGGATTATATCTAAAATGTGGACTTCCTTTTTAAGATTCTCATCAAAGATTTGATTATCCCCAAGAAAGTGTCTCAAAGCATAATCATTATTGTAAAGAATTTCATTCTATCACGGGCTTTTCATGATTCATACCATAAAAATCAAAGATTCCCTAGCTTCCCATATTATGTAGTCAAATTCATTCATAAGAATGAGAGTGGCCAACTTTTTAGCCTTAGGATACATTATAATAGGAAGCTCAAAGAACAATCTTTGTAAAGTAGGATGAGTACGGATAAATTTGCTTTGAAATTTCAGAACTAGTGCTGAAATAGCATTGGCATAAGATCTGGTATTTCTAAGTATAGGAGCATCATCAAGGCTTAGATTTCCAACATAATTGAAAATTTCTTGAATACGTTCTTTTTCCATAACATTCCCTTGCCCCAAGGTAAAAGTTTTAGCATCTAGATTTCCCGTACGTCCAATCTTAGGAGTTAGGCCATCATCTGTTGCTGCCATACCGAAATCACTCATTGTTGCAAGCAAAGGATAGATCTGACGAGAAAACGGCGAATGAAAAAGAGGGCGGATAAAACAGAAATTTTTTGAGAAGTGGGGGAGAGGAAAACGAGAGGCAAATGACAAATAGTGTAAATTGCAAGGAGATGAGATTTGTGATTAGGAACCTGGTAGATGGTGATGTTTCCCCAGCAACGGCGCCAGAAATACCTTTTGATGTCTCCTAGACTATGTCGGTATTTTCCCAAAGAGGAAGCGGTGATGCAGAACAGCGACGGTAGGTATTTCCCTCAGTGAGGAGATCAAGGTTATCGAACCAGTAGGAGAACCAAGCAACATTACATAAACAACACCTGCACAAAAATAACAAATACTCGCAACCTGACGTGTTAAAGGGGTTGTCAATCCCTTTCGGGTAACGGCGCCAGAAATTGGCAAACGGACGTGAGAAAGTTGTAATAATTTGATAGATAGATCTCGCGGGAACGTGAGATAAAATAAATTGCAGCAAGGTATTTTTGTATTTTTGGTTTAATAGATCTGAAAATAAAAGCAAAGGAAAATAGATCGCAAAGGCAAATATAATAAAGAAGAGACCCGGGGGCTGTAGTTCTCACTAGTGGCGTCTCTCAAGAAAAATAGCAAATGGTGGGTAAATGAATTACTGTTGGGCAATTGGTAGAACTTCAAATAATCATGACGATATCCAGGCAATGATCATTATATAGGCATCAGGTCTGATATTAGTAGACCGATTCCTGGCTGAATCTACTACTATTACTCCACACATCGACCGCTATCCACCATGCATCTATTGTATTAAGTTCATGGTGAAATGGAGTAATGCAATAATAATGATTACATGATGTAGAAAAGATCTATTTATGTAGAAATAGAACCCATCTTGTTATCCTTACGAGCAACGATACATACGTGGCGGTTCCCCTTCTGTCACTGGGATCAAGAACCGTAAGATCGAACCCATCACAAAGCACCGCTTCCCATTGCAAGATAAATAGATCAAGTTGGCCAAACAAAACCCAAATATCGGAGAGGCAATACGAGGCTATAAACAAACATGCATATAAGAGATCAAACAAGACTCAAATAACTTTCATGGATCAAAAGATAGATCTGATCATCAACTCAAAGTTCATCCGATCCCAACAAACACACGCTAAAAGAGTTACATCATATCGATCTCCAAGAGACCATTATATTGAGAATCAAATGAGAGAGGGGAAGCCATCTGGCTAATAACTACGGACCCGTAGGTCTACAAAGAACTACTCATGCATCTTCGGAGAGGCACCAATGGACATGGTGAACCCCTCCGTGATGGTGTCTAGATTGGATCTCGTGGTTTTGGAAGTTAAGGCGGCTGGAATTGATTTTCGTCGACTCCCCTAGGGTTTCTGGAATATTGTAGTATTTATAGAGCAAAGAGGCGGTTCGAGAGGCACCCGAGGTGGGCACAACCCACCAGGGCGCGCCAGGGGCTCCAGGCGTGCCCTGGTGGGTTGTGCTCCCCTCGGAGCACCCCCAGGCTCTTCTCCGGGCCACTGTATGTCTTCTAGTTCATTAAAAATCCACAAAAAGTTTCACTGCGTTTGGACTCCGTTTGGTATTGATTTCCTGCGATGTAAAAAACATGCAAAAACAACAACTGGCACTTGGCACTATGGCAACATGTTAGTACCAAAAAATGATATAAAATGACTATAAAATGATTATAAAACATCCAAGAATGATAATATAACAACATGGAACAATCAAAAATCATAGAACATTGGAGACGTATCACTATGCTTGATGACAATGATATTTTTTGTCCCCCAACTTTTGATGAGCAAATTTATTATGATGATAGCATGCATCCTATTTATGATGATTGCAATATTTATGAAAGTGGGTTTGGAAGAGTGTCAACTTTAGGTAATAATTATCCCACTATTTTGGAGGGTGTTGAATCTTATTATAATGACAAAAGTGGATTTGCAAAGGTCATGACTTTATTTAGTAATGATTCCGCTATCTTTGAAGAGGTTTCAATGGATTTTGATGAGAACAAAGTTGCTACTTATGATGATTATTGTGATGACACTTTGTTATAAAAAGTAGTGAGGATTATATTTATAAAACTTTTCATAATTGTGATTACCCTTTTTAAGAAAATTACTCTTTGAATGTGGAAAGAATTTATAGTATTCGAGTTTCTTCTGATACTCCCACTATTCCGAATGAGAAGAATTTTGCTTATGTGGAGAGTAGTAAATTTTCTATGCTTGTGGATCATGAAAATAATGATTTATGCGATGGTTATATTGTTGAATTCATTGATGATGCTGCTGAAAATTATTATGAGAGAGGAACATATGCTTTTACCTATTGCAATAATATCAAGTTTCCTCTTTATGTGTTTAAAGTTTTGAAGTTTTGCTTATTCCCTTCCTATGCTAGTTGATTCTTGCTCCCATAAATTTTTTTCTCAGAAAATCCCTATGCATAGGAAGTGGGTTAGACTTAAATGTGCTAGTCATATGCTTCATGAAGCTCCCATTATGTTTGAACTCTTATCTTTTATGTGAGCATCTTTAACATCATCATGCCTAGCTAAAAAGGCATTAAAGGAAAGAGATTGTTGGGAGACAACCCAATATTTATGCCTAATATTTTTGTGTGTTCACATGATTATGCTAGTGTATTAATCATATTTAATAGCTTTTTTCAGTAAAGTGCCAAGTAAGACCTTTGGGATGGTCTATGGTGATAGTTGATTTGATCTTGCTGAAAAATAGAAACTTTTGCGCTCATTGCTAGAATTTTATAAATTCACAGAAGCATGCTTTTGATCTGAATGTTTTACATCAGATTGATATAAAAATTGCCTAGATTGTCCTAATTTCTTAGAATTTTTGGAGTTACAAAAGTATACGAAGTTTCCAGATTACTACAGACTGTCTGTTTTTAACAGATTCAGTTTTCATTGTGTTTTTTGCTTATTTTGATGAATCTACGGGTAGTATCAGAGGGTATGAACCATGGATAATTTGGAGTGCAGTAGATATAACACCAATATAAATTTATAATGAGTTTAGAACATTACCTAAGTGGTGATTTATTTTATTATACTAAAGGATCTCATGAGTTTTCTATTGAGTTTTGTGTTGTGAAGTTTTCAAGTTTTGGGTAAAGATTTGATGGACTATGGAATAAGGAGTGGCAAGAGCCTAAGCTTGGGGATGCCCAAGGCACCGCCAAGGTAATGTGCAAGGACAGCCAAGCATCTAAGCTTGAGGATGCCCCGGATGGCATCCCCTCTGTTGTCTTCAATCCATCGGTAAATTTACTTGAGGCTATATTTTTAGTCACCACATGGTATGTGTTTTGCTTGGAGCGTCTTGTATGATATGAGTCTTTGATTTTTAGTTTTCTACAATCATCCTTGCTATACACACCTTTTGAGAGGGACACACATTAATCGTGAATTTATTAGAATACCCTATGTGCTTCACTTATATCTTTTGAGTTGGGTAGTTGCTCTAGTGCTTCACTTATACCTTTTTAGAGCACGGCGGTGGTTTTATTTTGAAGAAATTGATGAACTCTCATTCTTCACTTATATTATTTTGAGAGTATTGAAACAGCATGGTAATTTGCTTAGGTTATGAATTTAGTCCTAATATGATAGGCATCGAAGAGGGATATAAAAACAACTTTCATATAAAGGGCATTGAATACTATGAGAAGTTTGATTTCTTGCATTTGTTTTGAGATATAAAGATGGTGATATTAGAGTCATGCTAGTGAGTAATTGTGGATTGGTATAAATACTTGTGTTGAAGTTTGTGATTCCGAAGCATGCACGTATGGTGAACCATTATGTGATCAAGTCGGAGCACGATTTATTTTTTTGATTGTCTTCCTTATGAGTGGCGGTCGGGGAAGAGCGATGGTTTTTTCCTACCAATCTATCCCCCTAGGAGCATGCGTGTAGTACTTCATTTCGATGGCTAATAATTTTTTGCTATAAGTATGTGAGTACTTTATGACTAATGTTGAGTCCATGTATTGTACACACTCTCACCGTTCCACCATTGCTAGCCTCTCTAGTACTGTGCAACTTTCGTCGGTGCATTAAACCCACCTTATACCCTTCCGCAAAACAGACACCATACCTACCTATTATGGAACTTCCATAGCCATTCCAAGATATATTTCCATGCAACTTCCACCGTACCGTTTTTTATGACACATACCATCATTGTCATATTGCTTTGCATGATCATGTAGTTGCCATAGTATTTGTGGCTTGGCCACCGTTCATTTTTTATACATGTCACTCTTGATCATTGCACATCTCGGTACAGCGCTGGAGGCATTCATATAGAGTCATATTTTGTTCTAGTATCGAGTTGTAATTCTTGAGTTGTAAATAAATAAAAGTGTGATGATCATCATTATTAGAGCATTGTCCCTTGTGAGGAAAGGATGATGGAGGCAATGATTCCCTCACAAGTTGGGATGAGACTCCGGACTTAAAAAATAAGTAAAAAGAGCCCAAAATAAAAAGAGAGGCCAAAGTGCCCAAACAAAAAGAGAAAAAAAGAAAAAATGAGAAAAAGAGAGAAGGGACAATGTTACTATCCTTTTTCCACACTTGTGCTTCAAAGTAGCATCATGATCTTCATGACAGAGAGTCTCCTATTTTTTCACTTTCATATACTAGTGGGAATTTTTCATTATAGAACTTGGCTTGTATATTCGAATGATGGGCTTCCTCAAATTGCACTAGGCCTTCGTGAGCAAGCAAGTTGGATGGACACCCACAGTTTTCTTTTGAGCTTTCATACACTTATAGCCTTAGTGCATCTGTTGCATGGCAATCCGTACTCACTCACATTGATATCTATTGATGGGCATCTCCATAGCCCGTTAATACAGCTAGTTGATGTGAGACCTTCTCCTTCTATTTGTCTTCTCCAGAACCACCATATTCTATTCCACCTATAGTGCTATATCCATGGCTCACGCTCATGTATTGCGTGAAAGTTGAAAAAGCTTGAGAACATTAAAAGTATGACACAATTGCTTGGCTTGTCATCGGGGTTGTGCATGACGAAATATTTTGTGTGATTAAGATGGAGCATAGCCAGACTATATGATTCTATAGGGATAACTTTCTTTGGCCATGTTATTTTGAGAAGACATGATTGCTTTATTAGTATGCTTGATATATTATTGTTCTTATGTCAATATTAAACTTTTGTTTTGAATCTTATGGATCTGAATATTCCTGCCACAATAAAGAAGATTACATGGATAAATATGTTAGGTAGCATTCCAGATCAAAAATTCTGTTTTTATCATTAACCTACTCGAGGACGAGCATGAATTATGATAGAGGCAAAGGTGTCCCGTCTTTCGATGAGATGTTGGTTTTCGCTTTGGAGGAAGTCGACTTTGACGATCCGACTATTTAACGTCTTGAGGACGTCGGCGCCTTAGCAATCGCTAAACCAACTCCGAGAGGTTATTGACCACGCCGAGCACGATCAACGACCACAGGGTCTGCATTTCCTGCGAGCAAACGAAGAACAAGCAAGAAACTGAGATTGCAATCTGGATATTGCGAATATAAGATGAAAGCTTTATTGATCAAGGTGGGGTTCTGGACGCCTTTGTGCAGTCGTTGAACACAAACGGCGCACGCCAAGTTGCAGCTATGGCGAACTTTTAATCTAAACAAAACCCAAAGTCTAAACGACGCCCTAAGGGCTGTATATATGGAGGAAGAGGAGGAATTTCGTGGCCCTTGAGGGAGGGGTCCGAAACCATCCCTAACTCTTGTTTCCCCACACATACGGACTCTAAAAACAGCCTATACTTAAGTATTTCGAAATTACATGGGCCTGGCCCAATAATAAGGTGACGCAGCACCTAGAATAGCCTATGGACGAATATTATGAAGTGGCATTTTGTATATTTCGTCCAAGGCTTCATGCACCCATTATGGTGGCTTCAAAGTCCTGAAATCATCACTTGTAACTCCGTTCTTGTTCCCCTTGCATGGCATTATCTCCATGCTTGTTCTTTGCTCCAATGTCCATCCTTCTCCAAGCTAGGGCCTTCATTTGTAAGCAAAACAAATGTATCCAATTTAGGCGACATCATATTCTCATGAACATTAGAATCATTACCAAGAAACGAAAGTACACGATAATTTAATTGGCGGCGCTTGAGCTCTAGTAATTGGTCCAAAGATATGTAGCAAGAGGGGCTGTGGGTGTAACAATGGTATTGATGTCCTCATCATCCTCCCTTCTTGAAATGAAGTCGCCCTCGACGGAAGCTCATATTCCTCACCCAAATAAGGCTTCAAATCTGCAATGTTAAAAGTGGGACTAACCCCAAAATCTGCAGGTAGCTCAAGTTTATATGCATTATCATTTATTTTCTCTAACACCTTAAATGGACCATCAAAGACGTGGCATTAGCTTTGATTTATGCAAACTAGGAAACCTATCCTTACGCAAATGTAACCAAACAAGATCTCCGGTGCAAAGACAACATGTTTTCTACCCTTATCTCCAAAGACGTTTATATTTAGCATTCATACGCTCAATGTTTTCCTTAGTTATCTCATGCATTTTTAAAATCAATTCAGCACGTTCTTTAGCATCAAAATTAACCTTCTCCGAAGATGGAAGAGGCAACAAATCAATAGGTGCATGAGGTAGGAAGCCATACACAATTTCAAAAGGGCACATCTTAGTAGTAGAATGCAATGAGCGATTATAAGCAAATTCAATATGAGGCAAGCATTCTTCCCACATTTTCTTATTATTCTTCAAAACAGCCCTAAGCATAGTAGACAATGTTCTATTGACTACTTCAGTTTGTCCATCAGTTTGGGGGTGACAAGTAGTTCTAAAAAGCAGTTTAGTCCCCAACTTAGCCCATAAACATCTCCAAAAGTGGCTAAGAAATTTAGTATCACGATCTGAAACAATAGTATTTGGCACACCATGCAAGCGAATAATTTCACGAAAGAACAAATCAGCAACATTAACAAAGATCATCGCTTTTATGACATGGTATAAAGTGTGCCATTTTCGAGAATCTATCCACGACAACAAATATGCTATCCTCCCTTCTTTGTTCGAGGTAAACCTAAAACAAAGTCCATAGATATATCCTCCCAAGGAACACTAGGCACCGGCAAAGGCATATATAAACCATGAGGATTGAGTCGTGACTTAGCTTTTTTGACATGTAGTGCATGAGCAACAAAACGCTCAACATCCCGTCTCATCTTTGGCCAAAAGAAATGTGTAGCAAGTATATCCTGCGTCTTCTTCACGCCAAAGTGTCCCATTAATCCTCCTCCATGCGCCTCCTGCAACAACAAAAGACGAACAGAGCTAGCAGGAATGCATAGCTTGTTAGCACGGAACACAAAACCATCATTAATAACGAACTTGTTCCATGTTCTTCCTTCTTTACAATTCTGCATTACATCTATAAAATCAGCATCATGCACATATTGATCTTTGATGGTCTCCAAACCAAATATTTTGAAGTCAAGTTGTGAAAGCATAGTATATCGACGAGACAAAGCATCAGCAATAACATTTTCTTTACCCTTCTTGTGTTTAATGACATAAGGGAAAGTCTCAATGAATTCAACCCATTTAGCATGTCTACGATTCAGTTTAGCTTGACTTTTAATATGTTTCAAAGATTCATGATCAGAATGTATAACAAATTCTTTGGGCCATAAATAATTTTGCCATGTCTCTAAAGTCCGAACAAGAGCATATAATTCTTTGTCATAAGTAGAATAGTTCAGACTAGGCCCACTCAATTTTTCGTAAAAGTATGCAACAGGTTTGCCATCTTGTAATAACACACCTCCTAATCCAATTCCACTAGCATCACATTCAAGCTCAAAAGTCTTATTAAAGTCGGGAAGTTGGAGTAAAGGAGCATGTGTCAACTTATCTTTCAATACCGTGAAGGCTTCTTCACATGCGGTACCCCAAACAAAAGGCACATCCTTCTTTGTAAGCTCATTGAGAGGTGCAGCAATGGTGCTAAAGTCTCTCACAAAACGCCTATAGAAACCAGCGAGTCCAAGAAAACTCCTCACTTGTGTGACCGTTTTGGGCTGCGGCCAACTCTCAATAGCTTCAATCTTGGCTTTATCAACTTCAATTCCTGTGGAGTAACAACATAGCCAAGAAAAGATACTCGGTCGGTGCAAAAGGTGCACTTCCCAAGGTTACCAAACAAGCGTGCATCACGTAGAGCATTAAAAACAGCACGTAAATGTTCCAAATGTTCTTCCAAAGATTTGCTATAAATCAGTATATCATCAAAGTAAACTACCACAAATCGTCCAATGAAAGCACGTAAAACTTCGTTCATTAATCTCATGAAAGTACTAGGTGCATTAGTTAACCCAAAAGGCATGACTAACCACTCATATAATCCAAACTTAGTTTTAAATGCTGTTTTCCATTCATCTCCCAATTTCATACGAATTTGATGGTATCCACTACATAAATCAACTTTGGAGAATATTGTAGAGCCACTCAATTCATCAAGCATATCATCTAGCCTAGGAATAGGATGACGATAACGAATAGTAATATTATTAATGCCTCTACAATCAACACACATACGTGACGTACCATCCTTTTTAGGCACTAGTATAATAGGAACGACACAAGGACTAAGAGATTCGCGTATATAACCTTTGTCGAGCAGCTCACATGCTTGACGCATAATCTCCTTCGTCTCACTGGATTGGTACGGTATGGTGCGCGGTTGGGTAGCGATGCACCGGGAATTAAGTCAATTTGATGCTCAATCCCTCGAATAGGTGGTAATCCGGTGGCACGTCTTGTGGGAAGACGTCGTGAACTCCTGCAAAATGTTAGTGACAGCGAGGGGCAAAGAGGAAGGCACGTCCTCGAATGAAAATAATGCCTCTTTGCACACAAAAGCATAGCAAACAGATTTGCTAGAATCTAGCTCATCAATATCAGATTTGGTGGCAAATAAACATGCACTTTTCAGGTTTAATTTCAGAAGCAACATTAGATGGTTTATTATTAGGCTTCATTTGTTGCTCAAATTCTTTTGCCACAATCTGATTTTCACTCTTATTTTTCTCCTGTTTTGCTTTATTAGCTCTATTAATATCATCTTTCAAAATGGAATCAGAGTCATAGGAAGCAAAGTAATATTTGTATCCTTGTGAACAAGAGTATCTTGATTGTTTCTACCATGGTGTACAGAATTTTTATCAAATTGCCATGGTCTACCAAGTAATAAGGAACATGCTTGCATAGGTACCACATCACAATCAACATAATCAGCATATGTAGAGATACTAAAATACACACGAACAAAGACGTGTTACCTTAACCTTGCCGCTGTTGTTGAACCATTGGATGTAGTAAGGATGTGGATGTGGTCTTGTGGTGAGAGAAAGCTTCTCCACCATATCCATGCTAGCCAAGTTGTTGCAGCTCCCTCCATCTATGATGACGCTGAATAGAACGTTCCTTCACAACTCCCTTTGTATGGAACAAGTTATGTCTCCGATTTTGCTCAGCTTGTGTAACCTGCACACTCAAAACACGTTGAGCAACTAAACATTCATACTGTCGGCATCTTCAGCAGCCATGTATTGCGTGTCATGATCGTAATCATCTCCACCGTGTTCTTCATGTGTAATAAGAGCCAAAGTCTCTTCATCATAGTCACTAGCGGACTCATACCCACCATCCTCAGTAGCAATCATCACACGCTGAGATTGGCATTCTCTCGCAAAATGTCCTCTTCACAAATAATATCACTTGTGTGCCCCGTTGACGCCATGGAAGAAGAAGAGCTCTGTGTAGGCCCAGCAGGTGTGCTCTTGGCAGATAGTGGTGGTTGTGCCTGCTTTCTTGTATCACGGTTGGAGGTGGCAGCCGACGGAGGTGCCGGTGTAGTAGAACGTGTGGAAGTAGATGATGCACGTGGTGTCCATGATGAAGGTCGACTGCGAAAAAGTTAGTTCGCGCCAACGCACTGTCGATCCTGCACTTCACGTTCAGCTTTACAAGCAAGATGGAATAATCGAGTGATATTATTATAATCCTTGTAGTCTAGAATGGTCTGAATCTCTCTATTTAATCCACCCGTAAAACGTGCAAGCATAGCTTCATTCTCCTCAACAATACCACATCTAATCAAGCCAGTTTGTAATTCTGATAATATTCTTCTACGAATTTTTTCCTTGTCTTAAGCGCTGCAATTTTTGAAGTAATTCACGTTGATAATATGGTGGAACCCAACGAGTACGCATAGCAGTTTTCAAAGCAGCCCAAGTAGCTGGAACAGGATATAATCTACAATGTTCAGACCACCAAACACATGCAAAGCTAGTGAAAGCACAAACAAAGCAAGCAGAACACGCCTCTCCTCGGGATATTGTAAACATGTAAATCGTTGTTCAGTTTCTAACTCCCAAGTAAGATATATATCAGGAACATATCTACCCTCAAATGGTGGAATATTCAATTTCAGTTTAGGGAGATGGTCATGATCTCGTACTGAAGGGGAGCCGAACATTGCCATTATTTGCATGTGGACGACCTGGTGGTTGTGGTCTTTGGTGGTTGCACGTAGTAATCGATGTTGATCAACCTCATCCTCGTAATCTCTCACATAATCATCCTCCCCACCGCAGCAGCAGGAGCCACGTAGTATCAACAAGAAGACCAAAGCAGCTTGGCCAGTGAAGAGGGACACGGGAAGCTTCGGCGGAGGGCTGTTTCGCGATGTGGAGGTAGTCCTTGTTGTTGTAGTAGAGGTGCGTTAGGTGCCGCCGGTGGTGGTGGTGGTACGCAGCGAGCAATTCATTAAACTTGGTATCGAGCTTTGTTTCAACGCCTTCTCAATGCCATCTATCTTCTCCATGGCCTCTTCAAATCTATTTAGCACATCGTCCACCTGCCCACTCATCATTTGTTGAAACTTATCATGTAGCGCTTTGTTTGTCATGTTCTCCCGGTCGGTCTCGTCGGCTTGTGATCCTGCCATGGTTAGCGACAATAGAAACACACAAGAATATGATTGACGGACTACTAGGAAGTGGTGGTGGTTGTGTGGTGGGCGGTCACAAATCCGTCAAGCAAATCTCAAATTCTTACCATTCTTACCCAAAGAAGCGGTGACGGCAACCGATGTAGTCAAAACTCTCAAAGCTTGGATAGAGAGATTACCATGGAGAGTCAAACGCACGATGTAGATGTATGTGGAGCTGGGAAGGCTTATAATATGGTAGCAAAAAGGGTCAGCAATAATCAATTCAGAGATGCAAAGTTGAATAAACGCTCAACGACAGTACTGTGCTGGTCCTAGGCTAGACCGTGCTAGAGACGCGAGCCTAGAACACTAACAAAATCACGGTACTGCACGTAAACAAGGGAAAAGCACACTCTGGATTTTTTTTCGCTCTTTTTTTTTTTTGCTGCTCTTTTTTTGCTGCTCTTTTTTTTTTTTTTTTGCGAAAAATCACTATAATGGCGTAGTGTCTCAAAACTCTTCCGAGGTCAAATCGACAGGATGGGCACGAAAAAATTTTTCGACCAATTTTTTTTTTATTTGCCGGACCCAAAACCGGAAACGGGTCAAAAACTTTCTATAACGGCGACTGTCTCAATACACTTAGAAACACTTAAAAGCAGGATAGCCAGAAAATTTTTCGACAAGTGCGTTTCGGAAAATTTTGGGCCTAAGCAGGGTGGTTTCCGGACTCTTTTTTTTTTACGAAACCTACTCCGGCAAGGAAACACGAATCGGAAACTAGATGGATCTCGAAAAAAAACCTAATATGCGAAGAACTCGGATTGGTGGTGGATATATGGTGGTGGTATATGGCAGCGGTGGTGGTAGCGGTGGTAGGATATGGATATGGATCGGTGGTGGTATATGGACACGGATTGGTGGTGGTATATGGATACGGATTCGGAGCGGTGATGGTAGGTGGCGAGGCGATGATGATGGTGCGGTGGCGGCGTGACAACTTATGACCCGAACTCGAAACTCTAAAAGACTAGACGCTAAGACAAGCAACTAGACACGACGATGCAACCGCAAATTGAACAAAGCAAAACCCTAAAAAGATTATGCAAAGGCTCGATTGGTTCGGATATGATGAACTAACCCTAATTTTTTGTGGCTGTTTCGTGGACTATAGGTATGAAGAACAGACTCGATCTAAACTACGGAAAACTGTAAAATCTCACCGAGCAACCTGAAAATCTGATACCACTTGATAGAGGCAAAGGTGTCCCGTCTTTCGATGAGGTGTTGGTTTTCGCTTTGGAGGAAGTCGACTTTGACGATCCGACTACGAACGTGCTGAGGGCGTCGGCGCCTTTAGCAATCGCTAAACCAACTCCGAGAGGTTATTGACCACGCCGAGCACGATCAACGACCACGAGGGTCTGCATTTCCTGCGAGCAAACGAAGAACAAGCAAGAAACTGAGATTGCAATCTGGATATTGCGAATATAAGATGAAAGCTTTATTGATCAAGGTGGGGTTCTGTGGCGCCTTTATGCAGTCGTTGAACACAAGCGAAATGCTGAAGTTGCAGCTATGGCGAACTTTTAATCTAAACAAAACCCAAAGTCTAAACGACGCCCTAAGGGCTGTATATATGGAGGAAGAGGAGGGAATTTCGTGGCCCTTGAGGGAGGGGTCCGAAACCATCCCTAACTCTTGTTTCCCCACACATCTGGACTCTAAAACAGCCTATACTTAAGTATTTCGAAATTACATGGGCCTGGCCCAATAATAAGGTGACGCAGCACCTAGAATAGCCTATGGACGAATATTATGAAGTGGCATTTTGTATATTTCGTCCAAGGCTTCATGCACCCATTATGGTGGCTTCAAAGTCCTGAAATCATCACTTGTAACTCCGTTCTTGTTCCCCTTGCGCATGGCATTATCTCCATGCTTGTTCTTTGCTCCAATGTCCATCCTTCTCCAAGCTAGGGCCTTCATTTGTAAGCAAAACAAATGTATCCAATTTAAGCTGACATCATATTCTCATGAACATTAGAATCATTACCAAGAAACGAAAGTACCTGATAATTTAATTGGCGTGCGCGAGCTCTAGTAATTGGTCCAGTATATGTAGCAGTAGGGGCTGTGGGTGTAACAATGGTATTGATGTCCTCATCAAATTAAGCTTGGGGATGCTTGATACGTATCCAACATATCTATAATATTTTTATTGTTCCATGCTATTATATTATATGTTTTGGATGTTTTATATGCATTATTATGCTATTTTATACTCCCTCCGTTCCTTGATATAGGGTGTATAGTTTTTTTGTGGAAAAGTTCATATTATAAAGTGTATTCCTTTAGTTGACACTTTTACCCCTACATAAGCTATAGCCCACACATGACCTTCCTATAGAAAAAGATGGCAAATCCCCATCTCGTATATGTTGTGCATGCGCTGTAGGTTTATTTGGAAGAGAAGATTACATGTACTACTGCATATCCGTCGGGCTTTAACTTTATGGAGAAAAATCTTCTTTGGTCCTTTTATTCATTCGCTCGTGCGAACCAATCTGGCTGCCTCTCTTTGCTCATTCATCTGGACAATCAGCACGACAAGAACTCATATCCGTCGGCCACCTCGCATCCCATGTAGTCGGCGACCTCCATGGAACCGTCCACCTTGCGTCCCATGCAGTCGGTGTCACAGCCCTAGATCTTTGTTTGTAATTAGTTGCATCTTCACCCATGTCATCATGTTTAAATTTCAGTTAAACTTGAAATGGGGATTGTTGAAACCCTAACACCAAATGAATTCAACTAGGTTCAATAAAAATATCTTCAATGAACCCAAATGCCCTTTAGAAAAGTTCATGATTTTTGTTAAAGGTGAAAACCTACGCCAAAAATGATGCACATATTTCTAGGCCATTACGGATTTTTGAATTAAATCTTATTGTATTTGACTTTGGGAATTTAAATACTATAAATAATTTAAATGTTCAAATAATGTTGGAACTATTTTTGGGCCACTGAAATAATTCAGCAAGTGTCCATGAATATTTTCAGGATTTTAGGAAATGCCTTTGTATTTTTTCTAAGCTCAAAACAGAGGAAAATAATTAGAAACCAAAAACAAATTAGAAAACAGAAGAGAGGGAGAGCTTACCTGGCCTCACCTGGCCTCACCTGAGCAGCCCACCAGCATGTGCGGCCCAGCACCGCAGCTGGCCGGCCCAACCAACTGGCCCAGCCCACCACCGCCACCTCCCCTGTCGTCTTCCTCCTTTGCCAGGAGGACGGTCGCGTGTCCGACGCGTGCGCACCGCCGTGCGCCACCTCCTGCTTGCCGCCCGCGCCCCTAGACGTCTGGACGACCTCCACGTCGTTGCCCCGACCCCCTGGACCCCTCCATTCGCCCCCAACTCCTCTGCCTCGCCCGTTCCCCGCCATGGCCGAAACCTCCATGGACGCGCCGCCATAACCCCGCGCCCACAGCCACTGCCTCACCTCGCCGATGCGCTCAGCGGATCCGCCTCGACCCCCTCTTCCCCCTCACCGAGCCACGCCCCGCGGGAGCCCCTACAACACCGCCATCGGCTCCATCTTCTTCCTCGGACTCCGGGGATCTCCATCACCACTCCGTCGTCTCCAGAGCCTCCCCCGAGCTGCCGACCCATCCATACGATGTGCTGTGAGCCTCAGAACCGTTTCCCCTACTCCCGTGCGCTAATTCGAGCTCTAGCTCTCATTTCCGTCGAGACCGAGACCTTGCCGGCGCCGGCCATGTCGCCGTCGTCGTTTTGGCCGGCCTCCACTCAAACCAAGCATGTCACCACACTTAGTACACCCCCAGGAGCACGTTTCACCCACCAGCTCCCCCTCCCGTGCACCACAACGCCAAACCCGCAGGTGCCCGAACACCGGCCGCCGCCACAAGCTCGACTCCGGTGAGCTCGTTCCACCCCATGCTTTCCGCGTGCCTCCCCTGGATGTGCACGAGCAAGGGCAACCCCCTGGTGCCCTTGGCTTGGCCCAAAACCGCCCATAGCGCCACTACGGCGATCTTCCGCCACGGTTTTGGTCGCCGCCGATAGAACTCCGGCGAAGCCGACATGGCGCTGTCATTAGCCACTAATGACGCCCTATCTAACCCACCTAGCTCATTGACACCTGGGCCCCACTCCCTAATTAACTCTAGCTTTATTTTCTGTTAAGATTAGTACTAATCTGTGTGGACCCCACGTGTCAGCTTTGACTTTGGTCAAGTCAACGTTGACCGGTCCCACACATCATACACCCAAAACCAGCACGAGACATCGGCGCATGGGTCCCACAGGTCAGGTTTGACCTGGCCGACCAGTTGACCTCTTGACGTCACACCTATGTCATCTTGTGTGATAACTTATTTTCTGGATTTATTCTTATATAGGAAATTCCATAAAATGTTGCAAACTTCAAAAATTCATAGAAAATCAACCGTAGCTCCAAATCAAATAATTTATATATGAAAAATGATCAGAAAAATCCAATCTATCCATCTGTACTGGTTTCATGCATGTTTAAACACTTTAACCTTGCTGTTTAGGTGAAACAAGTTAATGCACTAATATGACCTCTTAAAATGGCTTTGCATTTGAATCTTTGGTTCAAATGGACTCCTCTCAATCTGATCTAGCTTGCATTAGCCCAAAACACATTCATAATACCATGTCATAGCATGCATCATATTGTGCATTGCATTGATCGTGTTTCTTATCTGTTTACCAGTGTTGTTCCCCCTCGGTAGATGTTGTCCCGACGTCGTGATCGTGGACACCGATGAAGACTCAATGCTATCTTCAGAAGTGACAGGCAAGCAAAAACCCCTTGTTCATTACGATACAATCCCACTCGCTCGCCCCTGCTCTCTTTTATTGCATTAGAAAAACAACGATTCATCTGTTACTTGTTGCGGTAGCTGAACCCCTTTATCCTCTGCATGATCTGTCATTCCACAGTAAATAGATGAAACCCACTAGCATGAGTAGTAGTTGTTTGAGCCCTGTTGTGCCTACTCATTCATGCTTGTTTGTCATGCCTGCTACTGCTTAGAGTTGAGTCAGGTCTGATTCATCGAGGATGAATCAGAGGTGTGCGAACATGTCCTATTGTGTGTGTGAGCAAAGTGTGTGAACACGATTTGGTAAAGGTAGCGGTGAGAGGCCATGTAGGAGTACATGGTGGGTTGTCTCATTGAAACCGTCCTCGGGAACTGAATTCTGTGTTTGTGATCCATGAACAGTTACTACCACACATTGGGATCCTTAATTGTCTCTCTCGGCTTCTTAACCACCCTTGTTCGCTGTCCAGGAGTTGCAACTAGTTTATGGTGTTTGTAGGATATGTGTTGGAGGCCGTGCGTAGCGCTGACCCTAGGGGTGGGCTATGATGAGGTAGATACACCGTGGCCCGGTGTACCGATTCGCCCGTTTGGTGTCTCAGGAACCCTGCACACATCGTTCGGGGCCGTTAGTGAAAACCTCGGCCGGACTCCCTACGGATGGAACCCTAATAGGCGATAAACCTGGACTACGGACTTGAGTGTTTAGGTAGGCCGTGGCCGACACCCTCGCCAGGCTTCCGCTTGAAGGTTGCCGAAATACATGACGTGTACATGGCGTAAGTGGCGAGAGCGTGTGTGAAGAAGTACACCCCTGCAGGGTTATAAATGATCTATTCGAATAGCCGTGTCCGCGGTAAAGGACTTAGGTTGCCTATAACGGTTCATAGACAAGTGAAAGTGGATACTCTAAAATGCGCAAGATAAGCGTGAGTGCTATGGATGGCGTTCTCGTAGGAAGACGGGATCAGATCCATAGTGGTGTATTGATTGGTGAATATGTGGACTCGTGTGCGCCACGTCAAAAGAGTTACTTGCAGACGTAGTTTAGGATAGCCACCGACTCAAAGCTGGCTTGCTGCTGTTAAACTCCACCACCCCCTTTGTTGATACCGATGCATATGTAGTTAGTTCTGATGTAAGTCTTGCTGGGTACATTTGTACTCACGTTTGCCTATTTTATGTTTTTGCAGAGAGACTTCAGTCTCGCTAGTAGTTCCGTGTGGAATTCGACGTTTTGCTTGTTACCTCAGCTATGATCTTGTGCCCTCGGCAGGATCTGGTAGATTGTCAGGCTTCTAAGCCTTTTTCATTTGTAGATGTCTGTAGTCAGACATGTTAAGCTTCCGCTTGTGCTTTGATTTGTATGCTCTGAATGTTGGGTCATGAGACCCATGTTTGTAATATCTCGCTCCTCGGAGCCTGATGAATGAATACTTGAGTCGTAGAGTTATGTTGTGATGCCATGTTGTATTTACACATATCGAGCATATTGTGTGTATGTTTCAAATGCTTGGTATGTGTGGGATCCGACAACCTAGTTGTTTATCCTTGGTAACCTCTCTTATGGGGAAATGTAGTCTTGTGCTTCCATGAGCCATAGTAGTCCGCTACAGCCCGGTTCACCTGAGTCCTGCTAGCCCAAAGCACTATCGCTTCCTAACACTTGACTGGCCGGCATGTGATTCACTTCGTTCCTGTGTCGTTCTCTTCGGGGACATGTCACACGGTGACATCCGGAGTCCTGCCTAGCCTGCTACAGCCCGGGTTCCAGTAGTCCTGTTAGCCGGTTACAGCCCGGATTCGCACGCTGCTGACCAACATGCTCGATGTTGATTCATGTATGCCTGTCCCTATAAGTTAGTGCCACTTTGGGTTCACGACTAGTCATGTCGGCCCGGGTTCTCTGTCATATGGATGCTAGCGACACTATCATATACGTGAGCCGAAGGCATAAGCGGTCCCGGGCCATGGTAAGGCGACACCCGTGGGAATACCGTGCGTGAGGTCGCAAAGTGATATGAGGTGTTACCGGCTAGATCGATGTGACTTGGAATCGGGGTCCTGACAGTCGGCGACTTCCCTTCTCGACGAGGAGGATACCAAGCCGGCGGACTGCATTCCTGGGGAGAAGGTGAAGCCATTGGGGAAAGAAGAGATGAAGCCGGCGGCCATGGGATGTTCCAAGTGTCATCAAGTTGCTAGAACAATGAAGGACCCAATAATTCCTTGGCTGACAAACATGGGTGCATATGTATGTTCCGGCTGCAGCGAGACTTGAGTTTTGTTCGAGCCGCCGTCAAACGAATCTTCACCGAGTAGCTCCTAGAATAAATGTAGTGACGATGAAGAGCATCGAAGCAATTCAGACGCGGGAATTAAAATCGGGAAGTTCGTGAAAATGAAGTACACATCCGCGGACATGTAATAGTAGTAGTTGATCGACAACACAAATAAATTTATCGTGGTACCTCTATTTTGTTGGTCGATTGCATAAATAAATTTATTTTGGTACTTCTATTGTCGCAAGTGACTGTCAAAAAAAGCACGAAGCCAAGATTATTGAAACATTGCCATCGAGTATACTCTAGTAATCCGGTTACACTATTCGAGCCAACCGAATAAACCCATCCACTAAGGATTATTGACGACACTGTTGTATACTCTGCTAATTCGATTACATTATTCAAGACCATTCAACGGCAAACACTAAGAGTTGAATGGTGATCACTAAACATCCGGTAAGGATTCAATGGCATCGTTAACAATGTTTGTGGCGCATTGTAGTGCCACGGGGAGATCGCCGAGCCTTTCTCTCACAGCCTTCCACATGTGCGGAACTTATTAGCGGTTTCCTCGAAGTTGCTTCAATACTTCTATCATGCAGGATTGAAGAGTGAGGAAATTCTATTGCTTCTCTCAGCAGGATACTCCTCGAATGCCTACTGCACCTTCAACACAATGTCCTCAATAGAACTTGCACAAATTGATAAATTCAGTGGAACTCAAAACTAACCACATTAAAAAATTTCTAAGTGCTACAAATACCTAGAGACAAATTCTGAAAAAGTGCCTGGAGCGCTGCAAAAAACCTAAATCCAGGATATTTAGGTCAGGGGAGTTCGGAGGCTGGCTTGTGAGACGGATGTCCTACCCTTCAGCTTGAGCCGCATCGACAAATTATGGATCATCAAAAGGGATATGTGTCTTTGCATTATCCTGCTGTACATATATTGGCATGCCACGCTCAGCCGCAGGCCATCTCGCCCTATGGCACCCCGGCTTAGAGAAACCGGAACACCCCGTATTCCAGCCTAGAGATCGAGGAGAAGTCTCTGGAATATGGTACTGCTTGACATAGAACAAATCAGCTGTTATTACAAGAATAATAATTACACGGGTCTGATGTTACAATGATCACATCAGCATGGCGACACTACGCCTGCAATACTACACTTGCTCTATGCTAGCAGCAGAACAACTCGTAGCAGCGGAAAACTTCTAGCAGTGGAACAATGACGAAGGTGGTGAACTCCACTCCGCAAGGAATCTGGCTGGGACATGATCTAGCTCGCACGAACGGACACCACAACAAACAATCAAGGAATCACGGCAGCACCTGCAATCTGGCATGACACGCCAGGTCAGTACATTGAATGTACTTGCAAGCTCACAACAACCAGAAGCATCAAGGCAAAACAACAACATAGCATTAAGCAGGTTAATTAAATTAACATCTACCAAGATACGACAACAACTACTAAGCATGATATGAAACTACTACAATACTAATAAATCACCATCTCAGATCTCCATAACCATATCTCTCTTGGCTAACAGGCCAAGCAATATACCATCTCGATCACCTCCAGATCAAAACCAAACAGTGATCTTTCCGGTGATCACAACCATGACCAACACTTGGTCTCCAACATCATCATCAACATCCTGCCATTCTGTACTGCTCAAAATATCAACATATATATATATATATATATCTATATATATATATATATATATATATATATATATATATATCACCTATAAGTCATTCCGTCATGTGAGTGTTGATCGAACGGTGTGACCTAGTACAATCCCATGCCCATGACCGAGGACGCGGCTATCGATAGATTAGACACACACACTCTGCAGAGGTAGCGCACTGTACCCACACCACGGAACCCATGGTCTCGCACTCCCATTCGGGTGGACCAACGGCGTTCCCACAAAACCGATCTACTGCCATGACACTCTCCCGGCCAATCCGACCCACTCCCAACTGGGCTACTCCTGGGTGGCCCCGTGTCTACCAAAGACACAACGACCACAGTCGTGGCCAAAACGTCCTTCACGGGGACCGGATCCATAACAACAACAACGGGCACACAAGGACACTACTAGGAAATGGCCTGTTAGTGGCGCTCCTGTTTTGGCCATTAATGGCGCACTACAGGTGCGCCACTATCATCACGCCATTAGTAAGTAATACTAATGGCGCACCTAATCGCCATTAGTATATCGAGACGATAGTGGCGCACTGTGCAAAGGCGCCATTAGTATGTCCCATGGTGCGCCATTAGTATGCCTCGAGGGGCCATATTTACCTTGTGCTCTGGGTTACTAATGGAGCATTAACAGACAATGCGCCACTAGTATTTTTTACAGCAGTGCGCCACTAATGTGCTATATGGTGCGCCACTAGTATGAATATAGGAATATGTTTTCTTTTCTGATATTTGCACAGGTTACAAAATATATTACTGCACAGAATATAGACACCAAAACATATAAACAGCAGATTCATCGAATACAATAGAAGATTAGTCTCTGAATACAATTCATCATATTAGCTAGTCTTTGAATTCAAAATACCGAACAAAGTTAGAACATTACAAGTCTCGAGACCGCGAGTAGCGAGTTTGTCTTCACATTACAAGTCGATATCGATCATCTAAATTACCATCACATAGAAGAGAGCTACGGTCATCACGATGAGCATCATCGCGATGAAACTGGTCTTCATCTGGTTCCTCCTCTGCTCCCTCCTCTCTCCCGCTAGATAGCACGCATATCTAGCTTCCGCCTCCGCCCTAGTGGTGTACCCTTTGTAACTGTTACCACTGAAATGGTGAACCTATCTCCGACACTCCTCCCAGTCGTCGTAGACTCCAGGAACCTTACCCTTGTACACGACATATGACGTCATCTCTATGCACTAGCCAAATAAAACGTTAGTAGCAATTCACAGACAATACATAAGCAATATATAAGTATGCAACAAAAGGATCGGAAGAGAAAAGCAAGACATTAATAGCACGATTCATGGTCCTACTAATAAATAGCATCCATTACATATAAGTTGAGCGACTGTCCAAACCAAAGAGACATACAAGTTCATTAAAGTTTAATTACAACATAAGCTAATCGATATTTCAGAACTACATAGCATCACTACTTTCGACTCGACTCGAGGGACGGAGGCGTGGATGAAGCCGCCGTCTGTCGCGATGGTCATGAAATCGCGGGCGTCGTCAGCCTGCATTTGTAGCGTTGTTTCTATCTCACTATTGTACGGTTGGTATCTGAGGTAGAACTGCCCCGAGGTACAAAGGACATCTTGATGGATGATTTCCGCAAACTCCGACTGGATGCGAAAGAATTCTTGTCTGATGTCCATGTCCTGGATTGCCGACAAGCGTGTGGCCCAATCTTTGAGATTATTTGGTAGCGAAGGTGATTATGGTCGTCACGATCGCCGCATGTGATGGAGGGCATAGTAGGCATCCTTCGACCGCCAAAGGCTTCTTGGCGTGGGGAACATCGTATTGTGGGTGAACACGTGCTTGCCGTACCCTACGAACCGGCACATTGAAGGTGCCTCCAGATCTGGCGTAGCCGGGGAGAACATCATAAAGAACTTTCTTGATATTTGTGTAGTCTTTCTTCGACTGACGGTCCAAGTCAAAATACGTGGCCATGGAATATTTCGGGCTTAAGAGGATGAGTGTGCAGTGTGTGTCACTGCACAAAACACGGAATGTTAGAAAAAAAAAGAACGATCGATATCTAAGAAATCATATGTTACGGGGTGGTGAGGGGATGACTTACTCGGGAAAGTAAGGCATGAGGAAGTTATCCTTATCTGGGTTTTCTAGAATGACGCCTTCGAGGTATGAACTCGCGAGTTGCCGGTCCCCAGCGCTGCCCAAGATCTTGGCACGCATGTAGAAGGGATCGACTATCACGATGTCCGGGGTCTTGTCTCTAATGATCCACATCTCCATACTCAGCGAAAATAGCCGAACGAAGGTGTAGTGCAGCGGATGAAGGTTAAACATAGCGAAGATGTCATCAAACCGCAGGACGATCGTACCCCGATGGCGCTATCCACAAAGCCCTTTCCCTCTGGCACCTTGGCCACGAAAACAGGGTATGCCACATCATTCTCGGAGAGACGCCGCTTCTCCAAAGAAAGAACACTGTCATGCAGACTCCGCATAGCACCGGTTGCAGCATTGAGAAGATTAGTCGGTAGCATCGGCCTACCCGCCACATGCACCCTCCTCGAGATATCCTTAGGTGAAGGTGGACCGTCTTGAGCACAGATCGTACTCGTTGCCGGCTGGCTCGCACCCTTGTTACTCTTTCTTTTCCGTCCCTTCTTCTTCTGTTGTAATGGGATCGAGTTCTGCTCAGAGACCACCTTATTGAGTGTGTTGGGGCGGATAATATTTCGCACCTCGGCTATCTGAGGCTCGGCGAAGGCGGCAACTCGAGGCGTCTCCTGAGAACTGAACGCCAGACGACTCCTGTTGCAATTGGACATGGTTTTCGAAGACCCAGGATCTCTATCTAGCTGGCGATACGTTGTGTCATCCATGCACCTAACGCATCCAGAAAATCCGTGGACCACCTGCCCCGCGAGATATCCGTAACCGAGATAGTCGTGCACCGTCGTGAGCAGTGCGGCTCTCATAGGGAAATATTCTTTCTGCGGCGTCCACGTATTGGTGGCGTTTTCCACAACGTGTCTAGCTCCTCTTTCAGCAGCCCCGAATCTGATTGATGTTGTTCCCTGGTTGTTTCGTCCCTTCAATTAGCATACTCATGTGAATGTACTTCCTCTTCATGCACAACCAGGGGGGAAGGTTGTACATCCACACAAACACGGGCCAGGTGCTATGTGTGGTTCTCTGGCAGCCAAACGGATTGACTCCATCGATGCTCGCGCCCAGCACGATGTTCCTTGGATCGTCCCCAAATTCTGGGTGTTCGAAGTTCAATGCTTGCCACTGGCTCGCATCCTTAGGGTGACTCAACATCTTGTCTTTTTTATTTATCTCTGGATCATTTCCATCATCCTCTCGATTCTTCTCCTCCCTATCCGCGTGCCAACGCAGGAGCTTTGCTAGCTTAGGGTCCGTGAAATACCGCTACAGACGAGGAGTGATCGGAAAGTACCACACCACTTTTCGAGGAGCTTTCTTCCTCTTCTTGTATCGAGTGACGCCGCACACCGGACATATGGTAGACTCCGCGTGCTCGTCCCGATAAATGATGCAATTGTTCATGCACACATGGTATTTCACGTGCGGTAAATCCAGAGGACACACGATTTTCTTTGCCTCCTCGAAACTGGTCGGGCACTTGTTCCCCTTGAGAAGACGTTCATGCCAGAATGACATGTTCTCGTCGAAGCATGCCTCGGTCATTTTGTGTTTTACCTTCATCTCCAGAGCCATGAGCGTTACTTTCAAAGCGGGTATCCTCGGGCTGCATCCTTCATACAATGGAGTAACCGCGTCAATCTCCAGTTGATCCAGCTTGGCTTTCTCTCGGGCAGCAGCTCTTGCGTTATCCGTCTGCTTGAGAAGCAGCTCTTGAATATGAGGGTCCTGCACCCAGCCCATCGATGGTCCATCATCGTCCGCTCCGGCATCGTCATCTTCATGATCATGCCCTTCATCTTGATCTTCCTCATCATCATGTCCGGCATCGTCTACATGATGACTGTGTATAGCATCACCGTCGTGATCATTGTCAGTGTCAAAACCGGCGGATCTTGGGTAGGGGTCCCGAACTGTGCGTCTAAGGCGGATGGTAACAGGAGGCAGGGGACATGATGTTTACCCAGGTTCGGGCCCTCTCTATGGAGGTAATACCGTACTTCCTACTTGATTGATCTTGATGATATGAGTAGTACAAGAGTTGATCTACCACGAGATCGTAGAGGCTAAACCCTAGAAGCTAGCCTATGGTATGATTGTTGTCGTCCTACGGACTAAACCCTCCGGTTTACATAGACACCGGAGGGGGCTAGGGTTACACAGAGTCGGTTACAAATAGGAGGAGATCTACATATCCATATCGCCAAGCTTGCCTTCCACGCCAAGGAGAGTCCCATCCGGACACGAGATAAAGTCTTCAATCTTATATCTTCATAGTCCAACAGTCCGCCCAAAGGATATAGTCCGGCTATCCGGACACCCCCTAATCCAGGACTCCCTCAGTAGCCCCTGAACTAGGCTTCATTTACGATGAGTCCGACACCCGGCATTGCAAGGCGGGTTCTTCTCCAAATTCCGAATACCTGTTAAATAGTGTCCGGCTTCTCATAAATGTTGCGCTTCTCGGCTTCTGCGTCCAATAATGGCCATCTTCCACGTGTCGAAGGAATGCGAGCGGCCAGGGTGTTTTTACATTTACCACCCTAGCTACATGAACAAACTGTCTATTTAAAGAGACGGGGATTCTCAGATCCATATCACACCATCCTCTCTCGACGAGTATTCATTGGAGCGCGCCCGAAAAAATCCATTCCAACATGGCCGGCCAACGTAGCTCCTCATCTCGCTCCCGTAGCCCTAAGCCCGGAGATTGTAAGAAGTGTTCCGTCCCGCACAGTCAAATAGTGGAGCTATAGACCCAGGGATTTCTCCCTCCAGCATACATGGTCCCTGTTCGAGCCGGGCTTGCCACCTACAATGGCGGGGAGCAGGCGTAGAGCTTTCCAAACCCCTCCAAGGGGGAGCGGGTATGCCTTGTTCCTTATTATTAAGGGGGTCGGATTTCCCATCCATTCGTTCCTCCGAGGGCTCCTGAAGTTTTACAGCCTCCAGTTGCATAATCTCACCCCTGCCTCCTTATTACACATCGCTGGTTATGTAGCCCTTTGCGAGCTATTTCTGGGCTGCGAAGCTCACTTCGCGTTGTGGAAGAAGCTATTCTGCCTTGTGCCCCGTACTCAGAGGGGGTCAATATATCAAGTGGGCGGGGCCGAAATATGGTGCATCGCCGGGACCGGATACCTATCCGGTACCCCGAAGAAAACGTTCGAAGACTGGCCTTCAGAGTGGTTTTATATGGAGGACGTCCCCCCTCCCGGATCCTATTCGGATCGGCCTTCCTGAGTTTGATAACGCCCTTTAAAGAAGCGCCTAAGCTGGCGACCACGAAGCCCTCGGGAGGAAGATGACAGAGACATTTTTTACCTGATGGGCCGGATAAAGGTGTTGGCTCAATTAGGACTGACCATAACCGAGGTTATGTCAATATGCATTATGCGGGGGGTGTAGCCACTTCAATATCGAGGCCACCCCATGTGGGACTTCAACGGGGAAGATGATGCCACCTGCTATGGTCGTAAGGGGCCAGACTCCATTGCCGCTCTAGCAAATATTCTGTCCGGTTTGTACAAGGGAGAGGAAGAGGAGTTCCTCCGCATCAAGCCACGGGACGGATTCTCCATGTACAACCCTCCGAGCTGGGTAAGCCGCCGCTTTTTATACCCTTCCTTTCCGCATTTTTGCAACAAATATCTTACTTTGCCCGGTCACCGCAGGAGCTGCGTAAGGCAGTAAGGGAGATCAACAACCCACCTCCACAACCAGAGGACCCTGAACGGTATCTCGAACCCGGCCTCCAAGGGGATCCGGACATATTCGTTGAGCTGATTGACAGGATATGTTATCAATTAAGCAGCGATGAGGCCGTGGTGAATCGCCAACCTTTGAGAAGTATCCCTTTTCACGCACTTCACCTACCGTATCTGTACGGTGTTCTACAAGGAAGGTCCTCGGGACACCATGCTGAGCCCGTGGTGAATCGCCAACGAGGGGCGCCGAAGCCGGGCAGGCTGAAAAGGAAGGCGGTCTGGATGGAGACATCGACACAGAGGTATTTTACAAAACCTCACTCCGTGATCATCATATTTTAAAATGCAGTAATACCCATGTTTGGATGAAGGAAAAGCGCTCGCCGGACTATATCCGGAGAGATCGCCGATCACACCTCTACTGGCCGGACACAGAGGCGGAACCTAACATGGGGCACCCGTGAGATGCTCCTCCAACAGAGGATGCGGATAAAATATCCGCCACAAATTCCGAAGTTGAGAGCGCCATGAATCATAGGCGTCACTGGGCCATACTCCGCGACGCTTGTTTCTCCCAAGAGGCTTTTGATGCCTTCAACTCAGGAGACGCGTACATCCGTGCTGCTCAAAATGGTCTTGCCAGAGCCACGGATAAGTATGTAAAGGATATACGGGTAAGAAAATTTGATGATTATGTATAGCGGTAGCCCCTGAGACTTGAAACAGTTGGCACAACTGATTTAAGGATCATTATTTGTCTGAGTTCTTACAGAGAAGAATACCCAATTGGCTCATGAGCTTGAAGAGTGCAAGGCCCGGCTAGGGGCCGATTAGCTTGCGATTGAAGGAGTCCGAGAAGGCCTCCTCTGGTAAGACTTGTTTCAAAGAATGATAGGTACCATATAGAGTGCGGCATGCCTGCAAATCTGACAATGAATATTGCAGATGACTTCGGAGTGAATTCGGATGAGCAACATGCCATACGGCAGCGAAGGGCTGGCGAGCGCGTACATACACGCGTCATTCAGGAGAAAACTAATCTCCAAGACGCCAATACCCAGATGAGTGTGGAACTAAAGGATGTTCGCGCCCAGCTGTCGGACTCCGTTAAGGAGAATAAGCGGCTTCGATGCGGGATTTTCAGTAAGTGCTTGAACGAACTTTAATAAGAGTTTGGTGAAGAAGCCGGTTAACAGAGTTATGCCTGCAGGCATGCTGACGTGTCATCCCGCGGAGGAGATGCCCGGGTCTGCAGTTGATCTTCTACCGGAGTTCTCACAACTGCACGAACAAGTTCGGCAGGTGATGCAAGGTATTGCCCAGGCCTTGTGGCCATCCGTCTCCCTGCTCGAAGGCTTTGGAGAGCTTGCGGAGAAGCTCAAGGGAGCGTGGCGGCGCTTCCGATTATGGAAGATATCGGCCTGCCGTCAAGGTGCCAGGGAAGCCTGGGCCATGGTGAAGACGCGGTATACCAAGGCTGACCCAAACCACATGGCCGAGGTCGGACCTGTGGGGCCCGATGGGAAAGAGATCCCCGTCGGTTTGGTGTATCACCAAGTAGAATTAGCCGCCAAGTATTCCCAAAAAGATTGTAAGCTAGACAGCCTGTTGGATGGTATAGAAGAAGAATTTAATCAGTCTAAGTGACTATGTAATTTAAATGACATGTAGAATGTCTCTAGCCGGATTGTAAATCATTTGTCATGGCGGACCTTTTCGCTTTGACCTCTGGACCCGATAGTCCGGAGTGTATCCGAATACCCACTCAGTTATGTAAAAATCGGGGTATGCGTGGAGACCAGGCGTAGGGGTCATAAGTGCTTAAACAGACAAGTCCCCAACTAGTTATGTTATATTACATGGGTAGTAAGAAACATCTTCCAGGGAGAATAGTTCCGTTAAGGGTTCCTTTCCCTGAGTACGCATGCCCTAATGTGCATGTCCGAACTGCGAGAAGAGACGCAGGCAAAAAACATCTGGGGGCAAGTGGAAAAAAAATAAAAAGTCATCTTTTATTCACCGAACAAATATTTCCTTAAGAACGCTAGCTTTCGGCTTCACCCAGTCTGAGGTACACACCCGGCTGACCCGGCAGTAACAATCACAGAGGTGCTCCCCTTATGCCCTAGCCGAATTAAAGGGAATGTAGGGCATAAATACAAGAGCCAGGGAACCCAGCTTGGCCAAAACTTAAGTCATATCGATGCATATAATGGCGAAAAAAGGTACATGCAGAAGAATAACACATGTTCGGGGCATGAAACCCATAAAATAATTAAGCCTCTGTGCAAGAAGCCCCCAGGTATAATGAGCGTGGCTAGCGCATCAAGATTGTGTAGATAAGACACAAATTAGCCTTTTAAGGCCTTGAGGAGAAAGAAGAAAAAAGAGAGAGAAGACAGATAACGTATATGCAAAAAATGGACAGGGGAAGGAGACGAACATAGAGTCCGGCGCTAGGCGTAGAATCTTCGGAGTCTGGCGGCGTTCCATGGGTTTGGCTCAAGTCGGTTATCCGAAGCATCCCGCAGACGGTACGCTCCGCCGGTCAGAACTTGTTCGATAATGAAGGGACCCTCCCATTTGGGCTTGAGCTTGTCCTTTTTCTTCTCCGGCAGACGTAGAACTAACTCGCCAACGTTATAAGTTTTGGCCCGTACTTCTCTGCTTTGGTATCTTCGAGCCTGTTGCTGATAGAATGCGGAACGCGCTTTTGCCACGTCATGCTCCTTGAGGGAGTCCTGGATTAGGGGGTATCCGGACAGCCGGACTATATCCTTTAGCCGGTCTGTTGGACTATGTAGATACAAGATTGAAGACTTCGTCCCGTGTCCGATAGGACTCTCCTTGGCGTGAAATGCAAGCTTGGCAATACGGATATGTAGATCTCCTTCCTTGTAACCGACTCTATGTAACCCTAGCCCCCTCCGGTGTCTATATAAACCGGAGGGTTTAGTCCGTAGGACCAACAACAATCATACCATAGGCTAGCTTCTAGGGTTTAGCCTCTACGATCTCGTGGTAGATCAACTCTTGTAATACTCATATCATCAAGATCAATCAGGCAGGAGTAGGGTTTTACCTCCATCGAGAGGGCCCGAACCTGGGTAAAAACATCACGTCCCCCGTCTCCTGTTACCATCCGCCTAGACGCACAGTTCGGGACCCCCTACCCGAGATCCGCCGGTTTTGACACCGACAGTGGTGCTTTCATTGAGAGTTCCTCTGTGTCATCGTTGTTAGGCTTGATGGCTCCTTCGATCATCGATAGCGATGCAGTCCAGGGCGAGACTTTTCTCCCCGGACCGATTTTTGTATTTGACAGCTTCACACTGCGGGCTAACTCGCTTGGCCATCTGGAGCAGATCGAGAGTTACGCCCCTGGCCACCAGGTCAGGTTTGGAAGCTTAAACTACACGGCCGACATCCGCGGAGACTTGATCTTCGACGGATTCGAGCCCCTGCCGAGTGCGCCGCACGGTCACGATGAGCATGATTTAGCTCTGCCATCGGACAGTGTTCAGGAGGTCGCACCGGCAACCGCTCCGATGCTCAATTCGGAGCCAATTGCGCCATCCATGGACGGGTGGATAGACCCCGCCACGGAGGCTGCATTCTCAGGGCGATCGAGCCAAATACCAACCTTGCCCTTCACGAGAGCCATGACGCCAAACTGCCGGATTCTTCCCCGGCCACGGACTCCGAACCGCCTGCGCCCGTGCCTATCGAATCTGACTGGGCGCCGATCATGGAGTTCACCTCCGCGGATATATTTCAGCACTCGCCCTTTGGCGACATACTGAACTCATTAAGGTCTCTCTCCTTGTCAGGAGAGTCCTGGCCGAACTATGTCCGGCAGGATTGGATGCGGATGACGAAGAAATTCGCCGCCCACCCACCACCCATTTAGTAGCCACTGTCGACGATTTGACCGACATGCTCGACTTCGACTCCGAAGACATCGATGGTATGGACGACGATGCAGGAGACGAACAGGAACCACTGCCCACAAGGCACTGGACAGCCACCTCATCATATGATATATATATGGTGGATACACCCAAAGAAGGCAATGGTGACGGGACAGCGGAGGATGACCCCTCCAAGAAGCAACCCAAGCGCCGACGTTAGCGGCGCCGCTCTAAGTCTCGCCAAGCAAAGCAGTGACACCGGCACAGGAGATAATTGCACTCCGGACAGTACCGAAGATGATGACAATCCCCTCCACCAAGATTTATAGCAGGAGGATGGAGAAGCCAGCCCTCCTGAGAGAGCGGCAGCTGGAGAGGCGGAGGATGATAATTACATGCCTCCCTCCAAAGACGAGGCAAGCCTCGACGATGACGAATTTGTCCTGCCTGAGGATACCGTCGAGCAAGAGCGCTTCAAGCGTCGGTTTATAGCCATGGAAAATAGCCTTAAGAAAAAGCAATAGCAGCTTCGAGTTGATCAAGATTTGCTAGCTGACAGATGGACTGAAGTCCTTGCGGCAGAGGAATATGAACTCGAACGCCCCTCCAAGAGTTACCCAAAGCGCAGGCTGCTACCCCGACTGGAGGAGGAAGCATTGAAACCTACATCTCTAGTGTATGACGCGGCTGATCGGCCACCTCGTGGCCGCGACAGAGCGGCATTTCTGCCAAAGGCCCAGCCCCCACCCCGGCGCCACTCAAATAAAAAGTTCAAGGCACGGGGAAATACGCTAGACCTGCGAGACGTATTGGAGGACAAAGCAAAACACGCACGATCGATCCACGGATCAGAGGGCGCGCCACTACGCGAGACGATAACCGTCACGCCGGATACAGTAAAAGTAAATCCGGCCGGGCCGAACATAGCGGACAAGACTCATATGAGCTGCAGTGATATAGGCCAGTACAGAGGCGCCGCACACCCCCTATGCTTCACAGACGAAGTAATGGATCACCAAATCCCAGAGGGTTTCAAACCCGTAAATATCGAATCATACGATGGTACAATAGATCCTACGGTATGGATCGAGGACTTCCTCCTACACATCCACATGGCCCGCGGTGACGATCTACACGCCATCAAATACCTCCCACTCAAACTCAAAGGACCAGCTCGGCATTGGCTGAACAGCTTGCCAGCAGAATCCATTGGCTCTTGGGAAGATCTGGAAGCCGCATTCCTCGACAACTTCCAGGGCACTTATGTGTGACCACCAGATGCCGATGACTTGAGCCACATAATTCAGCAGCCAGAGGAATCGGCTAGGCAATTCTAGACACGGTTCCTAACCAAGAAAAATCAAAATGTCGACTGTCCGGATGCAGAGGCCCTAGCAGCTTTTAAGCATAACATCCACGACGAGTGGCTCGCCCGGCACCTTGGCCAGGACAAGCCAAAATCTATGGCAGCCCTCACGACACTCATGACCCGCTTTTGCGCGGGAGAAGACAGCTGGCTGGCTCGCAACAATAACATATCAAAGAACCCTGGTACTTTGGATACCAAGGATAGCAATGGCAGGTCATGTCGCAACAAACACAAGCGCCGCATCAATAGCGACAATGCCGAAGATACGACAGTCAATGCCGGATTCAGGGGATCTAAGCCCGGTCAGCGGAAAAAGCCATTCAAAAGAAGCACTCCGGGCCCGTCCAGTTTGGACCGCATACTCAATCGCTCGTGTCAAATACACGGCACCCCAGACAAGCAAGCCAAACACACCAACAGGGAATGTTGGGTGTTCAAGCAGGCCGGCAAGTTAAATTCCGAAACCAAGGATAAGGGGCCACATAGCAATGACGAGGAGGAGCCCTAGCCGCCGAACACCGAAGGACAGAAGAGATTCCCCCCACAAGTGCAGACGGTGAACATGATATACGCAACCCACATCCCCAAGAGGGAGCAGAAGCGTGCGCTAAGGGACATATATGCGTTGGAGCCAGTTGCCCCAAAGGTCAACCCATGGTCCTCCTGTCCGATCACCTTCGATCGCAGGGACCACCCCACTAGTATCCGAATGGCGGATTTGCCGCACTGGTCCTAGACCCAATCATCAATAGATTTCACCTCACTCGAGTCCTTATGGACGGCGGCAACAGCCTGAACCTATTTTATCAGGACACAGTGCGCAAAATGGGTATAGACTCCTCAAGGATCAAACCCACAAAAACGACCTTCAAAGGCGTCATACCAGGTGTAGAGGCCCATTGCACAGGCTCGGTCACACTAGAAGTGGTCTTCGGATCCCCGGATAACTTCCGAAGCGAGGAGTTAATCTTTGATATAGTCCCGTTCCGTAATGGCTATCATGCACTGCTCGGGCGAACCGCAATTGCAAGATTAAATGTGGTACCGCATTATGCATACCTCAAGCTCAAGATGCCAGGACCTTGAGGGGTCATCACAGTCAATGGAAACACAGAGCACTCTCTCCGCACGGAGGAGCACACTGCGGCCCTCGCAGCAGAAGCGCAAAGCAGCCTCTTAAGGCAATCAACCAGTTCGGCGATCAAACACCCGGACACCGTCAAGCGCGCCCGAGTAATGTCTACCTGGCACGTTCGAGCTCGAGATAGCAATTCGGCCCCACCCGGTCGCCATAAACGGCGAAATCCGTGCCACGCGTACATAATTACGCATTGAGAATACCATGGGCATAGGTGGGGAAGGGGGGCACGACTACGGCACACCCCAAAACGCGGCTAGGGGCTTCCCGCTTTGTTATTTTTTTCTCTCTTTTAGGACTTCACTCTCTGGAAACCACATCCGTGATGCGACCGCGGACACACGATCTAACAACCAAGGAGGCGTAAAGCTACGTCGCACCATGGAACTCCCGGTGGTCTCGATAACGAGTGAAATACCTGCTTTAAATACCATTCCATGACTTGCCCTTGGAGGGACACGTCAAATAGTCCTATTTTTTGCTTATCGCACTACTTGTATCATTATGCTTCGACGCACCTTTTTGAATAAACAATGCATAGCACTAGTCTATTATCGCATTCTCTATTCCTTTATATATATATGTTCATTCATGACATTCAGCACCCGTACACTTTGGTACGGTCAATACGCCAGGGGCTTAAGCGTACCCCATAATACGGCGTGAGAAGTCTGAACACTTTCGACAGTGCCGCACCCCGAACTTATAGCATTATATGCATCAGCTCCGAATCATGTCTTGGGTCAATAGTTGGGCTTGCCCGGCTCCCATGTTTTGGTACCTTACGTACCGCTATATCGGCTAAGGTAGCACTGGGAGAACTACTGCGATTGTGCCCCGATTCATCTGGGCAAGCACCTCAGTAGAGAAAGCTAAAACTGACTGTCATGATAAGGCGAGAGCTGGTCACTGTTCGAGAGGTCTCGAGTCCCTAAAGACTTATGCCGCTTAGGGCGAGGAGTCAGCTTTGTCCGGCTTAGGCGTGTATAGCGCCCCGAATTCGGCCTTCCGAATACTAGGGGCTTCACCAAAATTTAAAACTGTAGACTTCTATGACTAAGTGAGAGTGATAAAGCATTATAGTCCGATTGCCTTGTTCGTGGCGCTGAGCACCTCCCTCGAAGGACCCAACAATGGGAAAAAGAGTGCTCAGATTTATCCCGAACACCCAGCACTCGTGGCATGGGGGCAGAAGCCGACGACTGGCCATCTCTCAGATTTGATAAACAGCCGCACAGAAGATAATATTTTAAATTCAAAAAAGCATTGCATACCGCATATGAACAAGTTTTCATAATACAGGATCACACGAGCAAGTTCATTAAAAAATTACATCATTCGCACACTCATCCGCCACAAGATGGGCAGCCTTCAGGACACCCTCATAATACATTTCAGGGTGGCGATGCTCCTTGCCCTGTGGCGGCCCCTCCTTCACCAGCTTCTCGGTGTCCATCTTGGCCCAGTGCACCTTCGCACGGGCAAAAGCCCGGTGTGCACCTTCGATGCAGACAGACCGCTTTATGACTTCCAGCCATGGGCAGGCATCCACAAGCCGCCTCACCAGGCTGAAGTAGCTGTGGGGAAGGGAGTCACCAGGCCACATCCGGACTATAAGGCCCGTCATGGCTTGTTCGGCCGCCTTGTGCAACTCGGCCAGTTCCTTCAGCTGGTCGCTCACAGGCATCGGGTGTTCGGTCCCAGTATACTGAGACCAGAACAACTTCTCTGTCGAGCTTCCCTCCTCGGCCTGGTCATACTTTGCGGCATCCGACACGCTACATGGCAAATCTGTGAATGCTCTTGGAGAGCTCCGGACTCGGGTAAGTAACAAGTTATTTACTTTCACATGTTTGCTTCGCATAATGAATGCCTTACCTGCCGCTATCTTCTTCATCACCTCAATTTCCTGGAGGGCCTTTTGGGCTTCAGCCTTGGCATGCTTTGTGCTCTCGAGGGCCGCGGCAAGCTCGGAGTCTCGCGTCTTCGCGTCAAGCTCCAAAGTCTCATGCTTCTTCACGAGAGCCTGGAGCTCTTGCTGCACCTCGCCCACTCGTGCCTCTTGTTTCTCCTGCTCGGTGCGCTCCTTGGCCGCTTTGTTTTCGGCCTCGGACTGCGCTTGCTTCAGGGCCGCCACTTGATCGTGGCCCACAGCACGATCATGTGATCCTATCATTTTGCAACCACATCTCTTATATATATATATATATATATATATATATATATATATATATATATATATATATATATATATATATATATATATATATATATACACTTACCTTTTGTTCTCCTCGGCAGCATCTTGGCAAGGCCGAGCTCTTTCTCGGACCGCTCGAGGTTACCCTTCGATCTTGGCGACCTCCAGCGGTTAGTGCAGCAGAGGTCAAGCTTCGTGACACGCATATAGACATACTTGTAGTAGACTCCTGCAGATATTATTTGATCCTCTATTCGACTTTTCTTTGTGAACACCAAACAGAGCATCAGGGGCTACTGTCTATGCAGTAATATTTTCCTATATTTTAAATACTTACCTCAAAGCCTGTTAGAAGGCTGGCACAGGCTTCAGTCAATCCGCTCTTGGCGGACTGAACCTTCTTGATCACCGCACTCATAATAGTGCGGTGCTCTTCATCGATGGAAGCGCCGTGAAGCGCTCCCAGTAGGTTTTCTGGTGCCTCTGGATGGACAGAGGTCACCGGCATGGGCGGCTTGCCCCTCTTGGCAGGGGGCCGCCTGCCAGAGTCTGAGACCACTGGAGGTTCCGGTGCGGTGTTCGGCTGAGGGCCGAACTTGGAGCCCTTGGGAGTCTTGCTCCCTTTGCGCCTGGAGTCCGGAAGGTCGCCTTGAGGCGCCTCCAGGACTACCTCCCCTCGGCTCAGTCCCCCTTGAGACAATACCTCGGCGTTGTCCGTGGGGCGAGGAGAGGAGGCGGTCGGAAGTGAATCGCTATTCATGTCCGATGAATCCAAAGAACCGCCCGACGAGGATACATCGATACGGGCTCGGGACGGACTGCATAACCATATTCGGCATTAGGAGAAGAAGCACAATAAAAGTATGCCAAGAGTTACTCTGGTATCAGAATACTTACGACTTCGCCAGGGGCTTGGCCCTGGGTAACCACTTGTCTTCACTGTCAGCGGTGGTGGTGGAACAGTCCGGGAGGAGAGTCCTTCCCTTCTTGGACCCTTCGGCCTCCCCGGGTGGGGCGGCCTTCCTTTTCTTTTATCCCCGGCTGGAGGGGGAGAACCTTCCTCTTCCTCCTCCTCGTCTTCATGGGGGGAGTGCGCTTCGGAGTGTTCGGACGACGAGTCTGATATAACCCGGCGCCGAAGACCCTTCCTGGTCCCCGCGGCCTTCTTCTTGGCCTTCTTCTCCGGCACCACGTAAGGTGCCGGAACCAAAGATCTCTGCTAAGCGGCGTCTCATTGGGTCTTAAGAGCGGAGGGGCCGGGCTGTCGATCTGTTCGGCCGTCTCTAGCCATTCCTGTCAAAGATATGGGAGCTTAGATCCCGCATATGATTATACTGGGGAAAAATAATACCCTATAAGCAATAAAAGAGCTTACCGCGCCGGCTTGGCGCTGCGCGCTGAATCCGCGATCCTCGGTAATGGGAGGAGGAACCTCGGCACTCTTGAACAGCACCTTCCAGACGTCCTTGTGCGTCGTGTCAAAGAGCTCGCTTAGAGTCTGGTGCTGGGCCGGGTCGGACTCCCACAAATTGAACGCCCGTTGTTGACACGGGAGGATCCGGCGGATGAGCATGACATGGACTATGTTGACAAGCTTGAGCTTCCTGTTTATCATATTTTGGATGCAGTGCTGAGTCCGGTCAGCTCTACGGATTACCCTGTGGCAGGCCCTTCTCTTTCCAGGAGGTGAGACGCGTGGGGATTCCGGATTGGAATTCGGGGGCCGCCGCCCATTTGGTGTCGCGCAGCTCGGTGATGTAGAACCACCCCGATTGCCACCCCTTTATGGTCTCCACATAGGAGCCCTCGAGCCATGTGACATTGGGCATTTTGCCCACCATGGCGCGTCCGCACACCGCCTGCTGGCCGCCCACCACCTTCGGTTTGACGTTGAAGGTTTTCAGCCATAGGCCGAAGTGGGGCTTGATGCGGAGGAAGGCCTCACACACGATGATAAACGCCGAGATGTTGAGGATGAAGTTCGGGGCCAAATCGTGAAAATCCAGGCCGTAGTAGAACATGAGCCTGCGGAGGAATGAGTGGAGGGGAAATCCCAGTCCGCGGGGGAAGTGGGTAAGGAATACTACCCGCTCATGGGGCCTGGGGGTAGGGATGATCTGCCCCTCATCTGGGAGCCGGTGTGCGATATCCTCGGACAGGTATCCGGCTCCCCTCAGCTTTTTGACGTCTCCCTCCGTGACGGAGGAGACCATCCACTTGCCTCCCGCTCTGGACATGTTTGGAGAGGTTTGAGGAGAAGGATGCGGACTTGGGCGCTGGAGCTCGAGTGCGCGAGAATGGATGAGCAAGGAGGAAGAAGGCGTGGGTAGAAAAAGGTGAACCCTTATCCCTTTATAAGGGCGGACGAAACTATGCGCCCCCACCAGCCTGGTAAAACTCGCTTATCCCCCAAGAGCCGTAATTGATGGCGTGGTTGGGTTACCCACGTCCGTATTGATGGGGATCCCGTGATAAGGGGACACGATCTCTGCTTCGACAAGACGTGCCAAGGAAACCGCCTCGCGAAACACGCTGAGGTTGGTTGTGAAAAACGATTCGAATAGTGACCTGGCTGTGCTATGATGTCACACTGCAAAATGCGTCAGCAGATTAGATTTGTGGAAATATTATTCTCTCTATGGTTGTATGTGGAGCTTGTTTTGAAGTGCCGGACACGATCCTCGTGTTCAAAATCTTCTATGAAGTATTCGGAGGAGGAACCCGCCTTGAAATGCCGAAGACAATCTGCGCGCCAGACTCAACGTCATTGAAGCCTGGTTCAGGGGCTACTGAGGGAGTCCTGGATTAGGGGGTATCCGGACAGCTGGACTATATCCTTTGGCCGGACTGTTGGACTATGAAGATACAAGATTGAAGACTTCGTCCCGTGTCCGGATGGGACTCACCTTGGCGTGGAAGGCAAGCTTGGCAATACGGATATGTAGATCTCCTTCCTTGTAACCAACTCTGTGTAACCCTAGCCCCCTCTGATGTCTATATAAACCAGAGGGTTTAGTCCGTAGGACCAACAACAATCGTACCATAGGCTAGCTTCTAGGGTTTAGCCTCTACGATCTCGTGGTAGATCAACTCTTGTAATACTCATATCATCATGATCAATCAAGCAGGAGTAGGGTTTTACCTCCATCGAGAGGGCCCGAACCTGGGTAAAAACATCGTGTCCCCCGTCTCGTGTTACCATCCGCCTAGACGCACAGTTCGGGACCCCCTACCCGAGATCCGCCGGTTTTGACACCGATACTCCTCCTCGAGGGCGTCCAAACTGTCCTGCCGATCGAGCTCGGCCTCTCTTTCTTCATACATGCACACTCGAGATGGGTCATGAATTATGTCGCAGGGCAGAACCGCCTCTGCGCCGTACACCATAAAGAACGGTGTGTATCCGGTAGTGCGATTCGGCGTGGTCCACAGCCCCCAGAGTACGGAGTCGAGCTCCTCTACCCAGTGCGTGTTAGATCCTTTAAGGACCGCACTAATCTGGGTTTAATGCCACTCATGATAAGACCATTTGCTCGCTCGACTTGACCGTTAGTATGTGGGTGATATACGGAAGCATCATCGAGCTTGATGCCCATGTTGCTGCACCATAGTTTTACTTCGTCGGCAGTAAAGTTCGTGCCGTTGTCAGTGATGATGCTGTGGGGGACGCCATAACAGTGTACAACCCCGGATATGAAGTCTATCACCGGTCAGGATTCGGCCGTCTTAACAGGTTTGGCTTCTATCCATTTGGTGAATTTATCCACCATGACCAGTAAGGCAGTAAGTATTTTTTTCTTATGGGTTCCCCCTTTAAGGGGCCTGACCATGTCCAGCCCCCAGACCGTGAAAGGCCAGGTGATGGGGATTGTTTGTAGGGCAACGGGCGGCATATGGCTTTGGTTTGCAAAAAGCTGGCAACCGACGCAGCTTTGGACCAAGTCCTGAGCATCTGCCCGGGCCGTCGGCCAATAGAATCATGTACGGAAGGCCTTACTTACGAGAGCCAGGGCTGCGACATGGTGGCCACCGAGTCCGGCATGGATTTCTGCCAGAAGCTTCCGCCCTTCCTCTTCGGAGATGCACCTTTGAAGGACTCCGGTGGTGCTTTTCTTATAAAGCTCTCCCTCATGGACTTTGTAAACTTTAGATCGCCGCACAATGCAGCGTGCCTCATTTTGGTCCTCGGGAAGTTTCTGCCTTGTTAGGTAGGCCAGGAATGGTTCAGTCCATGGGGCGATGACGACCATTATTACGTGGGCTGGAGGTGTTATTTTGGTGGCGGAGCCACCGATTATGTCAGAGTGTTCGGTATCTGGCGTTGTAGCCGGGTCCAGACTGTTGTTGCCGGTGTCCCCTTCCCATACCACGGATGGCTTAAACAGCCTTTCCAAGAATATGTTGGGTGGGACCGTATCGCGGTTAGCGCCGATACGGGCGAGGATATCCGCTGCCTGATTGTTTTCCCGAGCCACATGGTGGAATTCGAGCCCCTTGAACCGAGCTGACATCTTGAGGACGCCATTGCGATAAGCCGCCATTTTCGGATCTTTAGCGTCGAAGTCTCCATTTATTTGGGATATTGCGAGGTTCGAGTCCCCACGCACCTCCAGGCGTTGAATGCCCATGGAAACTGCCATCCGGAGACCATGTAACAGGTCCTCGTATTCGGCTGCATTATTAGAGTCTGTGTACAGTATTTGGACTACATATTGGACTGTATCTCCGGTAGGGGACGTCAGGACGACGCCAGCCCCCAGACCGGCCAGCATTTTAGAGCCGTCGAAGTGCATAATCCAATTGGAGTATGCGCCGTACTCTTTAGGGAGTTCGGCTTCTGTCCATTCGGCGACAAAATCGGCCAATACCTGCGACTTAATAGCTCGCCGAGGTTTATATGTTATGTCGAACGGGAGGAGCTCAATGGCCCATTTGGCAATCCGGCCTGTGGCGTCGCGGTTGTTTATTATGTCGTTGAGTGGCATTTCCGAGGCCACTGTAATTGAACACTCTTAAAAGTAGTGTCGTAGTTTCTGGGATGCCATGAATACCGCATACGCTATCTTTTGATAATGCGGGTACCGTGATTTGCATGGAGTGAGGACAGTGGATACATAATATACCGGCTTTTGAAGGGGGAATTTATGTCCGTCCGCTTCTTGTTCGATGACGAGCACTGCGCTTATGACTTCATGAGTCTCCACTATATATAGCAGCATTGGTTCGCCGATGTTTGGCGCGGCCAAGATTGGGTTGGTGGCCAGTATGGCTTTTACTTCTTCCAATCCGGCCGTGGCAGCATCCGTCCACTCGAAGTGTACGGTGCGCCGAAGAAGGCGATAAACGGGTATTGCCTTTTCTCCTAATCGGGAGATAAAGCGGCTTAAGGTCGCGACGCATCCAGTTAATTTCTGGATTTGCTTGAGGTCTGTTGGGAGGGCCAATTGTGACAGGGCTCGGATTTTAGCCGGATTTGTTTCAATTCCTCTACTAGAGACGATGAAACCCAGGAGCTTTCTGGCGGGCACGCCAAAAACGCATTTTTCCGGATTGAGCTTGATGTCGTATGTTTGGTGGTTGTCGAATGTGAGCCTCAAGTCGTCTATTAAAGAGTCAACGTGTCTGGTTTTAACAACCACATCGTCTATGTATGCTTCCACTGTTTTGTCGATCTTCTTTTCCAGACATGTCTGAATCATGCGTTGATATGTTGCACCGGCGTTCTTAAGCCCAAAAGGCATTGTGTTGAAACAGAAGGGGTCGTATGGCGTGATGAACGCCGTTGCGGCTTGGTCGGACTCCGCCATCTTGATTTGGTGGTAGCCAGAGTACGCATCGAGGAAGCACAATGACTCGTGTCCCGCGGTGGCGTCGATAATTTGATCGATGCGGGGGAGGGGGAAGGGATCCTTTAGGCAATCCTTATTGAGGTCTTTGAAATCGACGCATAGGCGCATGGATTTGTCCTTCTTTGGTACCATCACCAGGTTTGCTAGCCAGTCCAGGTGTTTTATTTCTCTGATGAATTCGGCCTCCAATAACTTGGCTAATTCCTCTCCCATAGCTTGTCTTTTGGGTTCAGAGAAACACCGAAGAGCCTGGTTGACCGGCTTGAATCCTTTTAGAATGTTAAGGCTATGCTCGGCCAACCTGCGTGGGATGCCCGGCATATCTGAAGGATGCCAGGCAAATATGTCCCAATTATCGCGCAGGAACTCCCGTAGTGCGGCGTCCACAGCGGGGTTTAACTGTGCCCCGATGGAGGCTGTTTTTGTAGTGTCCGTTGGGTGGACTTGGAATTTGACTATTTCATCCGCTGGTTTGAAAGAGGTAGAATTGGATCTCTTGCCGAGTATCATGTCATCCCTGTCCACGGTGGAGCGTAGCGCAGTTAACTCGTCTGCCGCGAGGGCTGCGGATAATGCCTCGAGGGTCAGTGCGGCTGTTTTGTTTTCGGCGTGGAGCGCTATGTCCGGATCACTAGCTAGAGTGATAATTCCATTGGGCCCCGGCATTTTGAGCTTCATGTACCCGTAATGGGGTATGGCTTGGAAGATCATGAATGCCTCCCACCCTAAAAGGGCGTGGTATCCGCTACTGAACGGGGCCACTTGGAATGTGATTTCTCCAGACCTGTAATTCTGCGGCGTGCCGAATACCACATCTAGTGTGATTTTCCCAGCGCAACGTGCTTCCCGACTGGGGATGATTCCTCTGAAGGTTGTGCTGCTTTGCTCGATGCGGTTCCAGTCTATTTCCATTATTTGAAGAGTTCCTTCATAAATGAGGTTTAATCCGCTGTCGCCGTCCATGACCACTTTAGTGAGCCAAAAGCCGTCCACAATTGGACTAAGGACTAATGCGGCTGGTACTCGGGCTGTTCGGAATTTAGTTTCGTCACTGGTATTAAAACTGATAGCCGTGTCCCTCCATGGATTTATTGCTGCCACCTTGCAGATCTCGGCAAGGCTGCGGAGTGCTCGCTTGCGCCTATTCTTTGAGGCGAATGTCTCGAAGACTGTTAAAACTGTATTGTAATCCACTGGATGTTGCTCTGCAGTATTTTGAATGAGGAGATCCTCACCGCTCTTGGCAACCTGCCGGAGTACCCGACATGCTCTAAGGCTGTGTGTTGGTACGGTATCCACCGTACTGTGAATTTTGCAGGGTCCGTTAAGCCATCCCTCCAATACGGTTCCATGCCCTGTAGTGGGCTTTTGCTTTTTTGCAATTGAATCGGGTGACTTACGAGGATGCACCCTTTTAATTCGGACTGGGTCTTTAGTCAGAGCTGGATTATCCCAAAATTTTGTTTCGGTTTTCCACGCACTATCCATCGCACAGTACTTCCGTACTATGGCCGCCAAGTCAGCAAAGTGTGCTATGTTACGGCGGCTTATGGCGTTAAGGATTCCCTTGTCCGTGCAATTATTGCAGAAGAATGAGATTGCGTCTTCCTCGCGACAGTCCTTGACCTTGTTCATTACAAGGAGGAATCTGGCCCAATAGTGATGTATTGTTTCCTGGGGCTCCTGTCTAATGTGGGAGAGATCGCTTGTATCTGGGTGGGTGGGCGTATTTGAGTCCGAACCCTGACCGGATCTGAGACCCAGGGGCATGGGAGTTTTCGACCTTGGAAGTTCATGCTCCGGGATGTCGCCCGATAGGTCTGGCTCACTACCTGATTCTAGGCTCGAGGCTTGGGCGATGTCCTTCCGTAGACGGGTATCCGACTCGGAGAGCTCTGTAATCTGGACATAGTTTGTCCTCAAGATAGAGGAAGAATTGCCGCATTGTTCCACCACCGCTACCTGATGGGTGACAGGCGGAGAGTTAATCTCCCATTGGTCGGGTTTAAGCCCAATCTGATCATAGTCCATAGCGACTCCCAAAGCGGCGATGCGATCCAAAAGCTCGTTTAGGGAGGAGAGCTCTATTGGATCCATCTGCTCGGCAAGTTCCGAGCTGGCGTGGAGGCTGTTTTCGATGACCCGAGAAGTCATCGTCGGCGCGGCAGCCGAACGGGCGGTCATGACGAAACCGCCTAGCCGGAGAGTCTGGCCGACAGCCAGGGCTCCCCCAGAGGTGAAGCTGTCCTTGACAACGAGACGAGCCATCCTTCCTTACGGTGACGACACAGTGGAACTCTCAGTGGAAGCAACAATGTCGGTGTCAAAACCGGCAGACCTCGGGTAGGGGGTCCCGAACTGTGCTTCTAAGGCGGATGGTAACAGGAGGCAGGGGACACGATGTTTACCCAGGTTCGGGCCCTCTCTATGGAGGTAATACCATACTTCCTGCTGGATTGATCTTGATGATATGAGTAGTACAAGAGTTGATATACCACGAGATCGTAGAGGCTAAACCCTAGAAGCTAGCCTATGGTATGATTGTTGTCGTCCTACGGACTAAACCCTTGGGTTTATATAGACACCGGAGGGGGCTAGGGTTACACAGAGTCGATTACAAATAGGAAGAGATCTACATATCCGTATCGCCAAGCTTGCCTTCCTCGCCAAGGAGAGTCCCATCCGGACACGAGACGAAGTCTTCAATCTTGTATCTTCATAGTCCAACAGTCCGGCCAAAGGATATAGTCCGGCTATCCGGACACCCCCTAATCCAGGACTCCCTTAATCATGCCCTGGAGATTCTTCGTCTTCTCGTCCGCCCTCGTCACGGTGATTGTCTTGCTGCCCTTCCTCATTCCTTGCCCGGCCCCCATGGACGACTTCATAGTCATCTTCATCACCTTGCCACCAATAGCCATCCATGAAACCATGCAAGAGCAGGTGGTCTACTTTTCTTTGGAATTGAGTCATAATAAGGCTCTTGACTTGCATCTTCGACACGGACATCTTATCTCCGTCCTCGTTCTTTTGAAGCATCTCGGCCTTGGCGGAGCTCAAAACCTATTCACGATGCCATCGGTCATCATGCGGACCATATGGTCGCTGCTGAGGTAGAGCAAAAGCGATATTTTAGAACCAAGAAAAATTTGGCATGACTTTGCCTAAAAATAGGACCAAAAAGAATGCATAGTGCCAAATTCTACTTGAAACAGAAATGAATCAACATTCCGGCAAAATATTGGCAACTATCGCATTTCAAATACCGGTACCCATAAACACAAACATATATGCAACACCACAAACATACGTAGATCTAGCTAGGCCATAAAAAGTGCATGTGCACGTTGTTGGAGGGAGAAAAAGTAGATCTACAACATAAAGAAAGCTTTCCCCTTCTTGACAATTATATATATATATATATATATATATATATATATATATATATACAAAACTAGTAATGGCGCACCCCTAACTGGTGCGCCATTAGTAACCAGGGTTACTAATGGCGCATGTTTAGGTGGTGCGCCATTACTAGTTTGAACTAGTAATGGCGCACTACACCCAGGTGCGCCATTACTACTTTTGAGAAAAACAAAAAAAATTGTCAGTAGTGGCGTACAGAGCGTGTGGTGCGCCATTACTAGTTTAACTAGTAATGGCGCACTGTGCCCTGGTGCGCCATTAATAGTTTTGGAAAAATAAATAAAATAAAATTTGCTAGTAATGGCGCACCGTGTATGCGGTGCACCATTATCGATGAGACACTAATGGCGCTTTTGTGTATGCAGTGCGCCACTACTATATAGCAGTGGCGCACCACATACATGGTGCGCCATTAATGTCCATATCAGCTATAGCCCTTTTCCTAGTAGTGAGGTTATGTCTGCTTACCGGGCCAGGGTACGCACGCCCATAACCTTCCCTTGTTGGAGGCACCGGCGAGAGGCACGACAATAGACCAAGTTAGGACCTTCCCATAAAGGTAAGCATGGTTGCACTTGAGAAAGCCCGGTTCGGTGGCACCTGACCAACTTAATGACATAATTTATCCCCAAAAGTATAACTGTGATAACTGATACTCTGATATCAACTATCAAACCATAATCCAAGTCATAGCAATACCCAACAAATAATCCAAGCCTAATATCATCACCTCAAAATACTCCAACGGTAGCACATCACTACTGTCATGATGAATAGGAAAAAAATAATCGTACTACTCCAATAACAAGAACAAAGCTATTCGGCTAAGATCCTCATGTAAACATCAGCTCCGAAAATAATACTCCAAGTATCCGAACATCAACTAGCATCATGAAAATAAGCATACTAACCACTAATAATCCAAAGGCAGCATAATATCCAAAGTAATACTCCAAAATAATACCAGATACAATCATGAAAAATAAACATAATAGCCACTAAGAATCCAAAGGCACATGTCATCCACATAATCATCAAAATATTAATCCTAGAACTCCAAGCAATATCATGGCAATATCAAGATCAAACAATACTCCGAGAAATGCCATGAACAAATCATACATAGCTAACACAATGTTTTAAACAAGTTCAAATGAATAAACCATGTCACTGCATTGCAATCATGCAAATCGATGGTGTGGCTTGCCTGGGGTGGAAGAAATCACTGGGAGAAAATGCGAGAAGCTCGCGGAACGAATCACCGAAAAACGTTCATTCTCGGAGGGGGCTGATTAAGCGCAAGGGAAAAATGGTCATTTTCAGAATGTCAAAACATGGTTAAAATGATTCCATCAGAACGGGCTGGACGAAACGAAGAAGTGGGCATTGGAATCACCTCATTTGGAGTTGTGGGCAAAAAGATATGAAGGTTTTTATGCCAGGGCCTATCTGTAATGACAATATTTTCAAACAGGGCGTGGACAGAAAAACAGAAAGCGCAATTAGAGAAATACGCTTTCACTGAACTGAAAACGTAATCTGGGCTGAAGAAGAAACATAATGCACTTTCGGTGGAGGAAAACGTATTCGCCTGAATACGCTTTCACTTATCCACCTCAGCAGTTCGGGTCAACGCGGGGACTTACAGGCGGGTCCCGCCACTTATCCACGTGGATGGGGCGGGGTCAGCACCGGAGTGGCTGACAGGTGGGGTCGGGGAAAGGAGGGAGCCTGCCTGGCCTCGTCTCCTTCCCCTACCTCCATCTTGCCCGCGAAGGCAGAGGACGACTGCGGCTGCCGGCGCCCGTTCCGGCGACCTGGACGTCTCCGGCGAGGCCCAGCACACCAGCGAGATCGGGAAGACGAGATGGTCCCGCCTGGAGCAGAAGCAGGCGCCGGGGAGGGGTGTGGCCGTGGCACCGCGTGGTGTTAGAGGACCCATGGCGGCGGCCGGACTAGGGAACTCGCGGCTACGAGCACTCCGGCGCCGAGCTGAGGGGTGGCGGAGAGGTTCACCGGAGCACGGGGAAGATTCTGGTGGCTACAGAAAGGAGGGGGAGGGCTCGACTTGCTCGGATTTAGGCCGGAGGGGCGGCGGCCATGGGAGGGACAGAGAGCTCTAGGAGCTCGGGTGAGTGGTTGGGGAGGGAGCTGGAGACGAGGTGAGGTCGATTGTGAGCTCGAGAGGCCTCGGGGGTGGCTTATATAGCCGAGGGAGGGGAGCCGTCTTTGGCGCCATCAGCAGACGGCGTGTCTGGCGCCCAGCGGACACGTGCCCACGCGCATGAGCTCGGAGTTACGCGACGAGGAGGAGCAGTGGAGGCTCTGACGGGGCAGAGGAGCTAAGGGGGCGCAGGGAGGATGACGACCGCGACGAACAAAGCCAAACCGCCACTGTGCTCTCATGGGCGTTCGGCGGCGAGCGTCGGTGAGGGGTTTTACAGAGAGGGAGAGAGGTCTAGGAGGACGGCGACGACGCATTAAATCTATTAGACGTGCTCGTGCTCGCTGAGAGGCCGAGCAGAGGAGGGGCCCGAGCAAGAAGCCATCCAGCTCGCGTCCATGGCATGCCAGCGAGGTGGTGACCGCGTGAGCTGGAGAGGAGAAGGTGCCAACGACTGGAGAACGTTGTCTAGGGTGTAGTCCCTCCAGGGGAGGTTTCAACTACTGTGGTAGCTTGGTTAAAAGTGTTATGGTTAACTGGTAAGAACCCTCTGAAGTTTACTGCAGTAAACTTGGGTGAGCACTAGTGATCAACAGGAAGGGTTTTGGATCCAATGGAGTTGTCTACAAGGTTGAGGTAAAGAAGGACTTTCATCCTGGTAACTTTGAGAACGTTATGACCAAGATAAATCATAGTTGCTTTGCAACTGACCAAAATGGTCTAGAAACTTGATCAGGAAGGTGCACTCACATGGAGTGTCAAATTGAGCTCAAATTGGGCAAGGCAGAGTCATTTGGTCCTATGAAGATGCTCAAAAAGTCTCATACCAATTGGCCAAGCCAAACTGGTACTTGCTTCGCAAACATCTCCTCTGGACAGAAACTTGCAAACATTCTAGAGGAATAATGGCTTGATGAACCATGCCCAAAATGTGTGGAGGTAGGTTATATGGATAGTAGAAGGCCTGGAAAAATTGGCAGCCATAATGGAGCGAGATAAAATATACTTGCTTCACAAACTGAAATTTTGGGCAGAATCAAAGAATTGAAGATGAGCTCACATGGAGGCATGAGATGAGCTCTACTTTGGTGGAGGGCTATGATATGATGGTATGAGAAATCATGAAAAATGGCAACTCATTTGGATATGCCTAGCTTGCACCTCCTTCACAAAGCTTCTTTCTGGATAGAAACTTTGGAAAATCATAATTAAATACTTACTAGGCAAATGAGGTTGCATTTTGGCATGTAGCAATGATATGGACAGGAAAAGGTGTCCAAGGAGTTTGAGGTCAATTGGGAAAGGAAAATAGCACTTGCTTCACAATGTGCCATTTAGGGAAGAATAGGAAATGAATTATTTGAGCAAGATGATAAACATGACAAATGAAATATTTTGCCATATTTGAGAAATATATGACGCAGACAATTTATGAGAATTATTTGGGAATTTTAGGAGTGATGGAAATAAACGTTGCTTCACAACCTAGGCGGACAGGGTTATTCCTTTAATAGAAAAAGGAATATTACCTAAAAAAAGATTTTAGGGTTTGGTCAAGCAGTGAAGTGACAAGATCTTAGCAGGGTTTTGAGAATGATGATTCACTTGGGAGGGGAAATGAGGATGATTTCTGATGTGGAGCAGCCCTCACTCATCCCCACGGACGTTCCTACATCTCCCTCAACACCACCGGGACCCATGACTAGAGCCCGAGCTAAGGCTATTGAAGATAAGGTGAACTCGCTCCTCTCCGAACTTCTTATTTCTACCCATGAGACATGGCTACTACCTCATTCAGAAACTCTATGTGTAATCAGGAACCTGGAGGCGAACCAAGGATCTACTACTTGCAAGAGCCAAGACGGCGAGAACTCCAAGTATGTCGAAGAGGAAGAAGGGATGCAGCTGAAGCTACAGGACCCGGACGTCCGACCACCTCCGGACGTCCGACGATCCCCGGCCACGGACGTCTGACGCCCTCGGACGTCCGGAACATCATCTACCTAATCAAACCTACGGACGACCGGAGCTGACCGGACGTCCGGGACTTCATCACCCGAATCAAATCTACGGACGACCGGAGCTGACCGGACGTCCGGGCGACCATCACCCGAACCGGAACTGCGGACGTCCGAACGAGTCCGGACGACCGAACCCTCCTGAGCCTCCGGACGTCCGACACCTTCCGGACGTCCGACACCTGATGCGGGCTGAAGCCCATGTACCCCTCCGTTTTGACTTCCATTTGCACTAAGACTATAAATAGGACCTTTCCGTCTCCTAGTTAAGGTCAGCTTTGGATTAGCTCATGTTTAGGTGAGAGAGCCTTTGCTCATCCACTTGGCTACTTCTCCTTGAGATCAGGACCTCTTGGAGAAGATCCCCCAAGCGGATTCAAGACCCCTCCTAGGGTGGACCCATCAAGACCTCCTTAGGAGAAGATCGGCTACTCGTGCATCTTTACCTTTATTGTTCTTGAATCTTGTGCCACTCTATGTGTTCATCGATCTAGCACTTGTGTGATTGTTTTCTTGTCGGTTGAGTGAGTTCTCTCTCGTTTTCCCCGTGTTTCCCTCTTGTTCTTCCGCTCGTTCTTCGTGTTCCTCGTAGGGATTCTCTCCAACGTGAAAGATCGCTCCCGTAGGGTCTCACCCTATATCATCATGGTATCACGAGCCACGTTGATCACGTTATTGGAGCCCCTACCCCTCTTTTTCTAGCTTGATTTTGTTGTTTTTGTCCTAATTCCGAAAATTTCCCCACAAAAATAGCCCCCAAAATTTTTTGTGATTTGTTTGTGAGTTGAGATTTTGTTGGATTTGGTCCATGGATTCGTGTTGCTACGTGTGGATCTAGCTTTCCCCACCCTCCCCTCCCTTTTCCATCCACCAAACCCCTCGATTTCAACCTCTCAAGCATCTTCTTCCCCGGAAATTTTGCAACTCATTTCCCCGAGCCCGATTTTCGCCCAAGCTCCGGACATCCGGACAAGGCCGGACGTCCGACGCAGTCCGGACGACCGTAAGGTCACGGCCGTCCGTAAAACCCTGACCAAACTGAATCTCTTCAGTTCAGACACCACAACCACCCCATACTTCTCCACATCTCCCAAACCCATATACACCAAATTCTTCCACGATTCCTCCGATGACGATTTTGACACATTTTTGTCTTTGAGATTTTGAGTTGTGGCTTCCGTATCCTTTTGTGTTTCGGCTATCTACGTGCGGTGCAAAGTCATCATCACCACTGCTCATCTACATCGACCAGTCATAATCGCAAGGACGGTAACTTCGACGACATCTTTGTCTTACCTTGCTATTCCATTGATAACCAACATTGCCTCATTTTGCGTAGCTTACCCATCGAGACTAGCCTTTGAGTATTGCCGGCAACGTGACTTGTGCACATTTAGTGATCATACTCCATAGCATACATACCATACCATAGTGGTGCATATCTTAGCATCAACTTGTGTGTCACAAAGTTGTCATCGCATACACAATTGCTATCTTGGTTCGTGAAGTTTTGCATGAGAAAAGAGCTCATAAAAGAAAGAGCCAATCAAGCTTTTAAGCAAAGAGAGAAAGATAAGCAAAGAGCTTATGAGCAAGAACCATAGCATCATCAAACATTAAGATTGTCATACTTGATCATCTTGGATCCACACATCGACACACCATACATATAGCATACTTGGGATAGAAGTCGTTGCAGTTTTGCTTAGTAGGTTGTGCACAAGTTCGTATCCGCCTATTGCTCACTCGTGCTAGCGTCTCTCTAGTGGTGTGCAACAAGAGCATCTTGGTGTATTCCACATTTTGGCTCATCCTTGGTTGCATAACCCCATATTATCTATTCGCGCGTGTGTTTCCGTGTACCATACCTTGCTATTGGTCTACTTGTTGCATTTGCAAATTTGTGAATCATTTCCAACTTTATTGAGTCTCACTTACAATTGCATCAAATTTTGTGCCACCATTCTAACCAAGCTCCACCATAAGCTTTTATTTGTGTAGGTGTGAAAACCGACAAGAATCGGTACCAAGAGTGCTATTTCCTTGTCCGCATTTGAGTGAACTTGATTCATTTTCAATATCGGTCAAAGGTACATTGGTATAAGTTCTTTTCCGTTCTACCACTCACATCTCGCTTGGAATGATGGATAGGCCAAGTTCTTCTACCAACCCACTCTTCATCGAGCAAGACGACGACATGTCCTCATACGTCACCAAAGGCCACCTCTTCGGTGCACAACGAGCGTTGCACCAAGAACAACAAGCAACGAGCGACCGCATCGACAACCTTGCAACCGACTTGCGACTCTCCGAGCAACGTACATAAGAGACTACTTCGACAACAAGTTCGAGGCGCACAAGCAAGAGAATGATGCAAGAATGGACGAGATCCGCAAGTTGATGAGAAACCGGCATCATTCCACTTCTTCATCATCAAGACGGAGCCACTCAAGTCGACACTCCGACGACACCTTCTACGACTCAAGTACACCGTCATCGAACACTCTTCGACGAGCCGCGCGCCAAGATCGTCATGCATCTCGCAACCCGCTACATGACAAGCACTCACAAGAGCAAGTTGATGATCAAGTTCCTCGTCCTCATTCAAACCAAGAGGCCTTTGCTCAAGCTCAAGAAAGGCAACGTCTTCGCCGCCAACAAGAGGAAGAAAGAGCACGTCGTCACCAAAGGCGAACAAGACGCCAATGCTCAACGTCGTCAACAACAACAACGTGAAGCGCAAGCTCTTGAGGCGCAACGTGCCCTTCAAGAATCAAGTAGAGCCGTCGCCAACCGCAATCGCGAACGGCACAATCAAGAAGAAGCCTTTTGAGAAGAAATACAAGAGCGGAACTACCAACCTAATGCACAACGACAAGTTCCTCAAGCTCCTCCACAAGCTCACAAACTCCCCCCCAACCTCAAGTTCAACAAGGGCAAGTTGATCATGGTCTTCCTCCGCGCCAAGAGCAACATGAAGACGAGTACATCCCTCGTCAAGGACGTCATCATCAACAACGCCAACAACACAATGACGAGCAACGCTATGGCAAGCTAAAATTCACCATGCCCAAGTTCAATGGAAGCAATGACCCCGAAGACTACCTCTCATGGGCTGAAGGTTGACAAAATCTTCCGTTTGCACAACTACGATGAAGCGAAGAAAATCGCTATGGCATCACTTGAGTTCCAAGATTACGTGCTCATATGGTGGGAACAACTCATTGAGCGACGACAAGCAAGAGGTGAACCTCCAATCACCACTTGGGCTCAAATGAAGGATGTCACGCGAGCACGCTTTTGTGCCAACATACTACAACCGCGATCTCTTCAAGAAACTCCAACTACTCAAGCAAGGAACAAAGAGCGTTGAAGAATACTACAAGGAGATGGAGATAGCCATGATTCGCGCCAATGTCAAGGAAGATGATGAGCAAACTATGGCACGCTTTCTTGAATGGACTCAATCATCCCATCAAGAAGATCGCCGACTTCCAACCATACTCATCCCTCATTGAGCTCGTGCATCAAGCTACAAAGGCGAACGCCAAGTGCAAGATGACTTCAATCGTAAGTACTCATCCAAGACCTACGGCTTCTCCAACAACCAAACTTCAACAACTACTCCAACATCTACTTGACCAAGCTTTCTCCAAGAAAGCGACGACAAGTCAAGTTACAAGAAGACTTCGACAAATTCAAGTCGTCCTCCTCCTACTACAAGCAACCTCAAGCCGCGTGCTTCATCCTCTACTCCGACCGATGAGACCATCAAGACAAGCTCCTTCAAGTGTTTCACTTGCGGCCGAGGCCACAAGTCATATGAATGCACCAACAAGCGCACCATGATCCTCAACGACGATGGCACATACGACTCCATGAGTGAAGAGGAGATGGAAGCCCTTGAGCAAGTGGCCATGCACCGGCAAGTGAATGAAGATAGAAGATGATCAAGTCTTTTGTGATGAGGATTCGAGCCCCGCTCTCGTTGTCTCCAAAGTCTTGACACTTCAACATCAACAAGAAGAAGACCAACGATGCCACATCTTCCACACAAAAGCCGGCATCAATGGACGGTCCATAAAGGTCATCATCGATGGAGGTAGTTGCCACAACTTGGCAAGTGAAGAACTATGCTCCAAGCTCCAACTAATCAAGAAGAAGCACCCGCACCCTACAAGGTTCAATGGCTAAGTGACTCCGGCACTATACGAGTCGAGCATACGGTCCAAGTCTCCTTCAAAATCGGTGCTTATGAAGACACTTTGGAGTGTGATGTGGTCCCAATGACCGTTTGTCACCTACTTCTTGGTCGACCGTGGCAATTCGACCGTGGTGTCATCCACAATGGGCGAACCAATCACTATAGCTTCAAGATGAAAGGGAAGGAGTATGTACTCGACCTATGTCCCCTAGTCAAGTGATAGCCGACAAGCAAGCCACCCATCATAGAGAAAAGAGTGAGAAAGTGACCCACCAAAAAGTAAGTGAGAGCCACAAGCCAAATTTGAGTGACTCTTCGCCTAGAGAGAATAACCTCATTCTATTTGCCACCAAAAGTGAGATGAGAGAAGTGTGTGAGAACCCATCTACCGTGATGCACTTAGTCCTTGTGTGCAAGGATGGAGAACCAAAAACTAACACCATTCACGAGCTACCTTTGGTGTTTCAATCTCTTTGCAGGAATTCCAAGATGTTTTTCCCGATGAGCTACCTCCGGGTCTACCTCCTCTTCGAGGCATTGAGCATCGAATCGACCTCATCCCGAGCGCCTCTACCAAACAAAGCTCCATACCGAGTTAATCCGGAAGAAACCAAGGAGATTCAACGGCAAGTACAACAACTCATCGACAACGGTCATGTAATGCGTGAAAGCCTAAGCCCTTGTGCCGTTCGGTTATTCTTGTGCCTAAGCCCGATGGAAGTTTCCGCTTGTGTTTCGATTGTAGACCTATCAATGCTATTACCGTTCGATATAGGCATCCCATTCCTCGCTTAGATGACATGCTTGATGAACTTAGTGGAGCCAACTTTTTCTCAAAAATTGATCTTAAAAGTGGCTATTATCAAATCCGCATACAAGAGGGTGATGAATGGAAAACTGCTTTCAAAACCAAATTTGGTTTATATGAGTGGTTAGTGATGCCTATGGGTCTTTCGGAAGCTCCGGTACTTTCGCATGCGTCTTATGCATCATGTGCTTCGCCCTTACATTGGAGTCTTTGTTGTGGTCTACTTTGACGATATCCTTGTGTTTAGCAAAACCATGAAAGAACACATCAATCATGTAAAATCTGTGTTGCAAACTCTTCAAAAGAAAGCCTTTATGCAAACTTGAAAAATGCACATTTGGAGTTGACAAAGTGGTTTTCTTGGGTTTTGTTGTTTCCTCAAAGGGTGTCCAAGTTGATGAATCTAAAATTCAAGCAATTCAAACTTGGCCCCAACCCACCAAATTGCAACAAGTGCGAAGAATTCTGGGTCTTCAGGGTTTCTATCGTCGCTTTGTGAAAGATTTCAGCACAATTGCCGCTCCTTTGCATGTTTTGAGCAAGAAGAATACTCCCTTTGTTTGGGGAACTTCGCAATCAGCCGCTTTTGATAAGCTCAAGACTTTGCTTACTCATGCTCCGATTCTTGCTTTGCCCAATTTTGACAAAACTTTTGAGGTTCATTGTGATGCAAGTGGTACCGGAATTGGCGGAGTTTTGATGCAAGAAAAACGAGCCATTGCTTATTTTAGTGAAAAACTCTCCGGTGCTCAACTTAATTATCCCATCTATGATAAAGAATTGTATGCTTTAGTGCGTGTGCTCCATGTTTGGGAACATTACCTTAGACCTCACGAGTTTGTCATCCATACCGATCATGAAACGCTTAAGTACCTCAAAGGTCAAACTAAATTGAACAAGCGTCCACGCAAAAATGGAGTGAATTCATTGAATCTTTTCCTTATGTCATCAAGTACATTAAGGGTAAAGAAAATGTAGTTGCCGCCGCTTTCACGCATATGCATGTTTGTCACTCAACTTGAGTTGAATGTCATTGGTATTGACCATATAAAAGACTTGTATGAGAATGATCCATCTTTTGCTTCTCCTTATGCTAAGTGCTTGACGCATACGTCTTGGGACAAATATTACATCAAGGATGGTTATCTTATGAGAGCTAACAAACTTTGCATTCCCGAGTCTTCTCTTCGTTTGCTCCTTTTGCAAGAGGCTCATGGAGGCGGACTCATGGGACACTTTGGACGCGACAAGACATTCGCCACGCGCTCTCCAACAACTACTTTTGGCCCAAGATGTTCATGACGTTCAACGCTTCACCAACCGATGCTATACATGTCGCAAAGCTAAGTCTAAAGCTCAATCTCATGGTCTTTACATGCCTCTCCCTATTCCATACCAACCATGGGAAGACATTAGTATGGATTTTGTACTTGGTTTGCCTAGGACACAAAATGGCAAGGATTCCGTGTTTGTTGTTGTGGATAGATTTTCTAAGATGGCACATTTCATTCCTTGCAACAAGATAGACGATGCTTCACATGTTGCAAATCTCTTTTGTAGGGAAATCTTGCGACTCCATGGAGTACCAAAGACAATCGTCTCCGATCGTGACGTCAAGTTCTTGAGTTACTTTTGGAAGACCCTATGCGCCAAGCTCGGAATCAAGCTATTGTTCTCCTCGGCATACCATCCTCAAACCGACGGCCAAACGGAGGTGACGAACCGCACACTATCCACTCTACTTCGTGTCTTGATCAAGAAGAACATCAAGGAGTGGGAAGCATGTCTACCTATCGCCGAAAGTACGCCTACAATCGTGCAAGACATTCAACTACCGGCAAGTCCCCCTTGAAGTCGTCACGGTTTCAACCCGTTGTCCCCATTGGACATTCTACCACTCCCTCTCCAAGAGCGCACCAACATGGATGCAAGTGAACGAGCAAGCTACATCAAGAAGATGCACGAAGATACAAGGCACGCAATTGAGCACCAAGTACAACGCCAAGCAAACAAGCTCAACGCCAACAAGCAACCCATCGTCTTCAACATTGGCGATCAAGTGTGGCTACACCTTCGCAAGGACCGCTTCCCCAAATAACGCAAGTCCAAACTTCTCCCTCGAGCCGATGGCCCTTTCAAAGTGCTCGCACGCTACAACAAGAACGCTTACAAGATCGACATACCTCGCGACAAAGTACAACGTGAGCGACATCTTCAACGTCAAGGACCTTGCACTGTCCCATGGAGATGACGTTTTTGATCCGAGGTCGGATCTCTCCCAAGGGGGGGGAGATGATGTGGAGCAGCCCTCACTCATCCCCACGGACGTGCCTACATCTCCCTCAACACCACCGGGACCCATGACTAGAGCCCGAGCTAAGGCTATTGAAGATAAGGTGAACTCGCTCCTCTCCGAACTTCTTATTTCTACCCATGAGACATGGCTACTACCTCATTAGAAACTCTATGTGTAATCAGGAACACGGAGGCGAACCAAGGATCTACTACTTGCAAGAGCCAAGACGGCGAGAACTCCAAGTATGTCGAAGAGGAAGAAGGGATGCGGCTGAAGCTGAGACCCGGACGTCCGACCACCTCCGGACGTCCGACGATCCTCAGCCACGGACGCCCGACGCCCTCGGACGTCCGGAACATCATCACCGAATCAAACCTACAGACGGCCGGAGCTGACCGGACGTCCGGGACTTCATCACCCGGATCAAATCTACGGACGACCGGAGCTGACCGGACGTCCGGGCGACCATCACCCGAACCGGAACTGCGGACGTCCGAACGAGTCCGGACGACCGAACCCTCCTGAGCCTCCGGACGTCCGACACCTTCCGGACGTCCGACACTAATCTTGGCTGAAGCCCATGTACCCCTCCGTTTGACTTCCATTTGCACTAAGACTATAAATAGGACCTTTCCGTCTCCTAGTTAAGGTTAGCTTTGGATTAGCTCATGTTTAGGTGAGAGAGCCTTTGCTCATCCACTTGGCTACTTCTCCTTCGAGATCAGGACCTCTTCGGAGAAGATCCCCCAAGCGGATTCAAGACCCCCTCCTAGGGTGGACCCCATCAAGACCTCCTTCCGGAGAAGATCGGCTACTCGTGCATCTTTACCTTTATTGTTCTTGAATCTTGTGCCACTCTATGTGTTCATCGATCTAGCACTTGTGTGATTGTTTTCTTGTCGGTTGAGTGAGTTCTCTCTCGTTTTCCCCGTGTTTCCCTCTTGTTCTTCCGCTCGTTCTTCGTGTTCCTCGTAGGGATTCTCTCCAAACGTGAAAGATCGCTCCCGTAGGGTCTCACCCTATATCAATTTCCCAGGTGACAAGGCCACAGAACCACTCCAAAAAGAAAAACATAGCAAAAATCAATAAATCAAAAAGAAAAAGAAAAGGGCCAAAATCCAGGCTGTTACACGCCCTTATCGCGGGAATAAGAATATTAACCGCAGGGAGTACTTTGGTGACCTACACAATGGAAACAATTAATCACCATGTTAGAAAAAGCAAATTAGTCATCATGCGAATACATCACTCATTACCATGGTTCCAGCATTTCTGTTCTTGCTTTTTCTCTTTGCCGCTTCTTGGTATGTGAAGGGCCAAATCCCAATTTTTCCATCAAATATCATTGTGTCGTTCGCATCAAAGTGTGGCCGAGCGACCGCAGCTAAAAGCATCACCTACACAAGAATATCTACTATCATGCCAATCTTAACAATACAGATATTGAAACTAAATTTTTGCTTTGCGTGCCAATCTTATGATTACTACTCTCCTAGTCATAAACATGACTTAAGATTGGCATGTTTTTTTCTTAACATTGACAAACCTGCACAAATTGATAAATTCAGTGGACTAAGATTACTACTCTCCTAGTCATACACAGGACTAACTACACATCATCCCACTACCAATGAGAACAAGCTAAGATTACTCTTCTCCTACCTACACATGACGAACAACACATGATCTAATCAGTTATGGTCATAATCTACACCATCATACTGCTGCATCTAATCAGAACATAACTACTACTGCATCTAATCAGAACATAACTACTACTGCATCTAATCAGGAGCAATCAGGAGTATAACTGTTGCATCTAATCAGTTATGGACATGAACGACACCTAGTGCTGCATCTAATCAGAACTATTACACCATGAACTAAAAAAATACTGCCACACCAATTTTAGATTATGGACTACGTACGTACCTAGAGTTGGACGATGAACAGGCCACCTAGTCAACGGATTAGGGCGACGCCCTGACCCCGCTTGTCCAAACCGGCGTCCACCGCGTGTATGGTCGCCGCTGCCGCGTGCATGCCCTCGTCCTCCCTACCGCCTCCCACACTGTTTTCCCCCGCCATTGCTCGGTTGACGACTGAACGTACATGCTGACCAAGTCCTGATCCGCCAGCGCCTCCTCGTCCAAGTCTTGACCGACCAACGTTTCGTCATCCAAGTCCCATGCCCCGACCCCTTACTCCACCTGCCAGGCCAAGCCTTCCACCCCGACGCCAGTGGGAACTCTCTGCCACGTCTTCCTCTATGATGACACCACAACACAATCAGCTAGGGATTGATAGAACATATGCGAGAATGAATGAACCAAATTGGACATACCTTGGTTGGGTACGACCCACTCGTAGACATAGTTCAAATTGGCCGCATCCTCCCGCCTCTTTGCCAAGGCCGTCCCAGTTGACCCACTCAGAGCGGCGACCGGGCATTGGAGATGGCGACCAGGAGAGAGAGATGGCGAGTGGGGCACAGGGAAGGCGATCGGGCGAGAGAATGATGAGATGGCGAGGTGGGGAGGGGAGGCTTTATATCCCTGTCTTCTCCAATTTGAAAAAGGAAATTTTCACACAGTGGCGCCATTGTCATTGTCATTCCCTCCTGTGCTGACTCTTCAGAAATTTTGAATTTATCCGAGGCTTTTGCCTATATGCAGCGAGGGAGAGAGTAAAGAAGCTGCACGCGCCATGTCTCTCGCGTGAAAATGCGCGGGGACAAGGGAGCCTTAGCGATCAGAGGAGAATAAGTCGAAGAGGATATTGTGGGACTTGTTAGGCTAAGTAAGGAAGTAAACTGCCCGGGATAGAGAGGATCGTGCTTTCCCTATTTTTCTCTAGTCTCACATGTTTGCACCACGGGCTTTTACATCCAAAACCAACGAAATCTCCCCCCTGAGCCAATGCGTTAATATTCGCGCAAGAAAACTATACACCCTATATCAAGGAACGGAGGGAGTATTATTTTTGGGACTAACCTGCTAACCTAGAGCTAGTGCCAGTTTCTGTTTTTCCATGTTTTTAATCTTTACAGAAAAGGAATATCAAACAGAGTCCAAATGAGCTGAAAATTTATGGTGACTTTTTATGGACCAAAAGGGACCCACGGAGCATCAGAGTTAGGCCACTAGAGTCCCGAGGTGACCACAAGCCGAGGGGGCGCCCCCTAGGGTGCGTCCCCTAGCTTGTGGACTCCTCGGGAACCCCCCCTGATGTGAGACCACGGAAAAAATACCTATAAATATAGAAACCTCCGAAAAAATCTAGATTGGAAGTTCCACGGCCGCAAGCCTCTGTAGCCACAACAAACCAATCGGGAGTCCGTTCAAGATTCGCCGGAGGGCTAAAACCATCACCGGAGGCCATCTTGATCATCCCGGCGGTCTTCATGAAGAGGAGGGAGTAGTTCACCCTCGCAGCCGAGGGTATGTACCGGTAGCGATGTGTTTGATCTCTCTCTCTCTCTCTCTCTCTCTCTCTCTCTCTCTCTCTCTCTCTCGTGTTCTTGATTTGGCATGATCTTGATGTACCGCGAGCTTTGTTATTATTGTTGGATCATATGGTGTTTCTCCCCATCTACCTTCTTGTGATGAATTGAGTCTTGCTCTTTGAGGTTTTCGTTATGTTGGATTGAGTATTGGATTTGAGAACACTTGATGTATGTCTTGCGATGGGATATCTGTGGTGGCAATGGGATGTTCTATTGATTCACTTGATGTATGTTTTGGCACTCAACTTGTGGATTTACGAGGTTACATTGGGGTAATCTATGCATAGGGGTTAATGCACATTTAGTCTTACGTTCTCCGATAGAAACTTTGGAGTGATTCCTTATTGCACGTTGAGGGATTGTTATATGATCCAATTAGCCCTTGGCCTTATTTTCAAGCATTGCAATACTGTTTTTACTCACTTTTTTATTACTAGTTACCTTGCTGTTTTTATATTTTCAGATTACAAAAACCTATATCTACTATCCATATTACACTTGTATCACCATCTCTTCGCTAAACTAGTGCACCTATACAATTTACCATTGTATTGGGTGTGTTTGGGACACAAGAAACTCTTCGTTATTTGGTTGCAGGGTTGTTTGAGAGAGACCATCTTCATCCCACGCCTCCCAGCGATTGATAAACCTTAGGTCATCCACTTGAGGGAAGTTTCCTACTATCCTACAAACTCTGCCTTGGAGGCCCAACATGAGTCTACAAGAAGAAGGTTGCGTACTAGACATCAAGGATGCTGACAGGGATCCCAGGAAACGTGCCTCTTCAGATTATACTGTGCCGGTGACTTGCTTGAGTGTTTTGTGAATATGAAACCCAAAGCTGCCCCCCAACGAAGAAGGTGCAGCAGGTAGGATAGCACTCATGGTAACTTTACCATTAGTGCCACCCTTCATGACAAATAGGAAAGCATGCTCGTTGCCTTCCTGCGAGTGAATGTCGATGTGTTTGCATGGCAACCATCGACATCCCGTGTTCCTGTGGAGGTAGTCGAGTACGACCTTCTTGCTGTCTACCCTTTGCCCGTCCCGTCAAGCAGAAGGTCAGAAAGCAATGTTTAGAGCGGCAACAGTTCATCACCGAAGAGATCAGGAAACTTGAGGCAGCAGGTTTGGTTAGAGGAGTGTTGCACCCAACTTGGTTAGCAAATCCAATGGTGGTGCGCAAAGCAAATGGGAAGTGGATGCTTTGTATTGACTTCATTGACTTGAAGAAGGCATGTCCAAAGGATCCCTTCCCCTTGGTGCATACTCCGGCTACCACCAGATCTTCATCGCCAAAAAAGACGAAGAGAAACCTGCGTTTATAACCCCATGTGGCACGTACTGCTTTGTGTGTATGCCTTTCGGGCTAAAAAAGCGTCGGTTCCACGTTTGCAAGGGCCATGCAGATTAAACCTCAGCTGCACAGGAACATAGAAGTGTACATGGATGATATAGTGGTCAAGACCAGGGATAAGTCAACACTTATTAGAGATCTGGAAGAGACCTTTGCAAATTTGCGCAAAGATAAACTTGAAACTCAACCCCGAGAAGTGCGTGTTTGGCTTTCCGTCCGGCAAGCTTCTTGGATTTTTTTTGTCTCGGAGAGGGATAGAAGCCAACCCCAACAAGATCCAAGCCCCGTAGACCATCAAGGATGTGACGCGTCTAGCTGGCTGCGTTGCTGCATTAAGCAGGTTCATTTCGAAGTCTGCTGAGTGCGCCTTGCCGTTCTTCAAAATTTTGAAGGAGGCAGGCCCAATGAAATGGACCCCAGAGGCAAAGGCTGCACTGCAGGATTTAAAGGCCAACCTTTCTTCTACACCAACCTTGGTCGCGCCTAGGCCACAAGAGTCGTTGTTGCTATACTTAGCTGCAACGAATCAAGTGGTTAGTGCTATGTTGGTGGCATAGAGAGGTGGATAACAAGGAAGCCGAAGCAGCAGAGTGACCCAATGGAGAACCAAACCTATCTCCGGCAAGGCCTGGCGTTGGTAAACAAGGAAGCACACAAGTGGATGCTAGTGACCATAAGACGTCAGCAAGGAAGAAAATGGTGCAGTGACCAGTTTACTTTGTCAGCTCTCCCCTGCAGGGGGCTAGATCAAGGTACTCTGGGTGCAAAAGTTGATTTTTGGCCTCCTTATGGCCTCAAGGAAACTGTGCCACTACTTCCAAGATCACGAGATCACAATTTTCACCCGCTTCCCGTTGTAGCATGTCCTGAGAAATCCCGAGGCCACCGGCAGGATGAATGGGCACTAGAAGTGTCAAGTTTCGCTTTGAAGTTTGAAAGCACGGAAACTATCCAAAGAAGAGCACTGGCAGAATTCATAGCAGAATGGACACCAACGCCCGATGAAGAGGTATTAGAGACAACCCTCCCTAGCAAGGAGGCCCCCAAGGAGTGGATCATGTACTTTGATGGTGATATCTTGCTACAAGGTGCTGGGGCAGGAGTGTTGCTTATTGGACCCATCGGAGAACACCTCAAGTATGTTATCCAGATGCACTTCCCTAGGAACGATGCTACCAATAACACTACAGAGTATGAGGGGCTCCTTGTCGGGCTCAGGGTTGCAATAGAATTGGGTATAAGGAAGCTAGTCATACGTGGTGATTCCCAACTCGTTGTGAAGCAAGTGAATTAGGATTACCAGAACCCGCTGATGGAGGCGTATGTGGAAGAAGTAAGGAAGCTGCAAGAGCATTTCGACGGACTACAAGCAGAGCAGGTCCCCCGTGTGGAGAACAGCATTGCTGACCACCTGTCAAAGTGCGCTGCGTAGGAGATCCCTCTGGAACCAGGAACTTTTGTGCTCCATCTAACTCAACCATTAGTCTCGCGATCAATATTGGCCAGAAAAAAGAAGAAAGTTGAACACCGGCAAACATTTCCGGCAGACCTCCACAAGCCGCGGTGAGAAGGTTATCGGGAGGAACCTTATGTCGGTTGGTGAGCAACATTCTCCGCAGAACCCCAAGTTCTCCTTGTTGAGATTAGCGCTCCCACGACAGAGTAAATGCCTTTTGTCCTTGTTGTCGAGCCATAGGCTCCGACATGGGCGCAACACATAGTCCAATTCCTGCATACCGGAGAACTTCCCGATGACTCAGAGGAATTTGAAAAGGTGGTCCGGCAATCAAATATGTATCCGTTTTTGGATGACACTCTATACAGAAAGAGGCCGAACGACGTGAAGTTGAAGTGCATTAGCTAGGAAGATGGATTATCGCTTTCGGCAGAGATACACAGAGGGGTGTGTGGCTAGAACCTACGATCAAGAGCACTTGTCGGAAAGGCTTTCCGACTAGGATTCTATTTTCCCACCGCCCTCTGAGACGCATTTGAGCTCGTCACCAAGCGTGAGGCTTGCCAGTTCCATTCCAAGAACATTCATCAACCTGCTCAGGCCCTTCAAACAATCCCTTTATCCTGGCCTTTCGTAGTCTGGTGGCTCGACATATTGGGCCCCTTCCCCCGTGCTACCGGGGGCTTTAAATTCTTGCACGTGGCAATCGACAGCCTGAAGTAGAGCCAGTGAGGAAGGTGAATGCGTAGTCAGCTATCAAGTTCTTTAAAGGCTTGGTGTGTCATTTTGGAGTACCCAACAGGGTGATCATCGATAGTGCCACCCAGTCACAAGCCGCGCATTCATGCAGTACATCCACATCCTTGGAAGCAAGGTCTCTTTCGCTTATGTTATGCATCCAAGGAACAATGGACAATCAAAAATGATGAACGCGGAAGTGCTATGCGGTCTTAAGACAAGAACCTTTAATAAGTTGCAAAGGTGCGGCAAGCGCTGGCTTGATGAGTTGCCGGTGGTTCTTTGGTCAATCAGAATGACACCAAATCGAGCTACTGGCCAGACTCCCAACTCCCTAGTATATGGTGCAGAAGCAGTACTCCCCACAAAACTCACATACGGGTCACCTCGAGTACTTGCCTACGATGAAGTAGTGCAAGAGAAGCTGCGGCATGACGATGCCGCGCTCCTCATGGAGGATTGTCTCCTGGCAGCTATACATGCTGAACGATACTAGCAAGACCCGCGCCGCAATCACAGCCGGAGGGTTCACGTCCGAAGCCTTGAGGAAGGCGACCTTGTTCTTAGGCGTGTTCAGTCCATCAAGGCTGCAAACAAGTTGGCGCCAAAGTGGGAAGGCCGTTACCGGGTAGTACGTGCCACCAGACCTAGTGCACTTTATCTAGAGACCAAGGATGGCATCCTGATGCAAAACTCATTGAATATTGAGCATCTTTGCAAAATCTACGCGCGGTTGCCGGGCCGTCCTCGGCGGCCTGTTTTGTACAAGCATACTCCCCGAGACTTGTAACCCTTTGTACAAAGTCAGGCGCAGGCCCTGTGCATACCTGAATAAAAGAGTGTTTTCACAAAACTTGCATGCATGATTTCTTGCTTGATTAAGTATTATCTTATTGTGATTACGCCGGTTTTTAGATAAGGTGAGTGACATACCATAAGAGGCCATGTGTTATTCCATCTCTTTTCTCCTTTGATGAAAACATGAGGATTTCCCATGAGCAACTTCCCTGGGAGGAGGAGAGAAGCAAGCAAGCCCGTCCGCCGGGTCCCTGACAACCTTTTCTTATCTAAAACAATAAGAAGAATAACAAAGAGAGATAAGTTCACTTTGTTACATCCTGTCATTGCATGTTATACCTATGTATGAGAGACTTGCACACGAGGAAACCTTGGCACATCTATCACTCACGCTCCTATCTGATAGAGGCGAGGGTGTCACGATCTTCGATGAGATGATAACTATCGATTTGGTGGAGTCGACTTTGACGATCCGACTACAAACGTGCCTGACGTTGCGCCTTAGCAATCGCTAAACCAATCTCTCGAGGTTCTTGGCGATGCGAAAGCACGATCACCGACCACGAAGGTCTATTCCTGCAAGCAATCGAAGAACGAGCAAAGATATGATAAAGCAATCTGAATATTGCGAATATATATGAAGTATTTATAATGGTGGCGATCCGTAGCGGTCTTGGTGCAGTCGTTGGACACAAACGAAGTACGAAGTTGCAATGGCTAACTTTTAACTAAACAAATCCCAAGGAAAAAACTACTAGATGGATCTACTTATATAGGATCAAGGGGTGGCGGCCAAGGAGGTGGTAGGACGTCCCAAGGCAGCCTAAAACTAACCCTAGGTCGTACAAGGCCAATGGGCCCAAGCGGAGGTGACGTAACACCTTTGGACTTGTAGTTTGACTTGGATTCTGCTGCAGACATCAGACTGTTTCGTCCATAACTCAACGCTCCGGACGAATTTGAAGGTGAATCCAATTGGGTCGGAAGGTGCACGAAATCTATTTTCCAACAAAAAAAGAATCACCCAATTTGGAGTCCGAATGAAAAAGTTATTGACGTTTTGAGTCAGGTATGTCTGTGCAGTCCGAATCTGAGTCCAGAACGTGAGAGACTTGGACTCTATCTTCTCTTGGTCCAAAAGTGACGTGAGAGGACTTTTTGAACAGCACCTAAACTTCTCCTTTTCCCTTATCTTCATATGTGTATTGTACAAATGTCCCATACACCTGACAAATATGCATGTATGCAATATTTTTGGTCTTATCCAAGGTAGTCATGTCCTCATCATCCTCCACTTCTTGAAAACAAAGCCGTCCTCGGCGGTTCTTAGTCTTAAATGTGGCTAACAAAAGAGACAAGGTGTACATGTTGTATATGTATATGTCATCCATTTTTATTTCCCTTGATTTTTGCACATATGACACATAAATAGATGAGTAACTTGCATAGTTCATAAAATCTAAAGCCAAAACATTATCACAAGAAGTAGAAGGCATGAAAATATTGCAACTCAGTTTGCACATATAAGTGAAGCTCTTATTCATTTCAAAAGATTGACAATGTTCATCATTAAACCATCCCAACATTGGTGAATAAACCTTACTTGCATCAAGTTTACATGCTACAACATGCTTAAATAAGTAAACATGCAATAAGTCATTCGACACAGAATCATCACCAAGATTAGAGGTCATATCAAAATGATTAAATATTGATTCTTTTGCATCAACAATTGATTCAATGGGTGCACTCAAAATTGTTGGTATTTCAGTTGTTTGATCACATGGCAAAGTCAAATTATCAATATAATCCTCTAAAATAGGTGGTGTGATCAAAGTAGTGGGTAGCTCAACACATGATGTATTCAAGTTAACTAGGCATGCATCAGTTATGGTCATAATCTACACCATCATACTGCTGCATCTAATCAGAACATAACTACTACTGCATCTAATCAGAACATAACTACTACTGCATCTAATCAGGAGCAATCAGGAGTATAACTGTTGCATCTAATCAGTTATGGACATGAACGACACCTAGTGCTGCATCTGAACTAAAAAAATACTGCCACACCAATTTTAGATTATGGACTACGTACGTACCTAGAGTTGGACGATGAACAGGCCACCTAGTCAACGGATTAGGGCGACGCCCTGACCCCGCTTGTCCAAACCGGCGTCCACCGCGTGTATGGTCGCCGCTGCCGCGTGCATGCCCGTCGTCCTCCCTACCGCCTCCCTCACTGTTTTCCCCCGCCATTGCTCGGTTGGCGTTGAGCGTACATCTTGACCAAGTCACGATCCGGGCGCCTCCTCGTCCAAGTCTTGACCGACCAACGTTTCGTCATCCAAGTCCCATGCCCCGACCCCTTACTCCACCTGCCAGGCCAAGCCTTCCACCCCGACGCCAGTGGGAACTCTCTGCCACGTCTTCCTCTATGATGACACCACAACACAATCAGCTAGGGATTGACAGAACATATGCGAGAATGAATGAACCAAATTGGACATACCTTGGTTGGGTACGACCCACTCGTAGTCATAGTTCAAATTGGCCGCATCCTCCCGCCTCTTTGCCAAGGCCGTCCCAGTTGACCCACTCAGAGCGGCGATCGGGCATTGGAGATGGCGACCAGGAGAGAGAGATGGCGAGTGGGGCACAGGGAAGGCGATCGGGCGAGAGAATGATGAGATGGCGAGGTGGGGAGGGGAGGCTTTATAGCCCTGTCTTCTCCAATTTGAAAAAGGAAATTTTCACACAGTGGCGCCATTGTCATTCCCTCCTGTGCTGACTCTTCAGAAATTTTGAATTTATCCGAGGCTTTTGCCTATATGCAGCGAGGGAGAGAGTAAAGAAGCTGCACGCGCCATGTCTCTCGCGTGAAAATCTTGTGAGGACAAGGGAGCCTTAGCGATCAGAGGAGAATAAGTCGAAGAGGATATTGTGGGACTTGTTAGGCTAAGTAAGGAAGTAAACTGCCCGGGATAGAGAGGATCGTGCTTTCCCTATTTTTCTCTCTAGTCTCACATGTTTGCACCACGGGCTTTTACATCCAAAACCAACGAAATCTCCCCCCTGAGCCAATGCGTTAATATTCGCGCAAGAAAACTATACACCCTATATCAAGGAACGGAGGGAGTATTATTTTTGGGACTAACCTGCTAACCTAGAGCTAGTGCCAGTTTCTGTTTTTCCATGTTTTAATCTTGCTGAAAAGGAATATCAAGCAGAGTCCAAATGAGCTGAAAATTTATGGTGACTTTTATGGACCAAAAGGGACCCACAGAGCATCGAGTTAGGCCACTAGAGTCTCGAGGTGACCACAAGCCGAGGGGCGCCCCCTAGGGTGCGTCCCCTAGCTTGTGGACTCCTCGGGAACCCCCCCTGATGTGAGACCACGCAAAAAATACCTATAAATATAGAAACCTCCGAAAAAATCTAGATTGGAAGTTCCACGGCCGCAAGCCTCTGTAGCCACAAAAAACCAATCGGGAGTCCGTTCCGGCACCCTGCCGGAGGGCGAAACCATCACCGGAGGCCATCTTGATCATCCCGGCGGTCTTCATGAAGAGGAGGGAGTAGTTCACCCTCGCAGCCGAGGGTATGTACCGGTAGCGATGTGTTTGATCTCTCTCTCTCTCTCTCTCTCTCTCTCTCTCTCTCTCGTGTTCTTGATTTGGCATGATCTTGATGTACCGCGAGCTTTGTTATTATTGTTGGATCATATGGTGTTTCTCCCCATCTACCTTCTTGTGATGAATTGAGTCTTGCTCTTTGAGGTTTTCGTTATGTTGGATTGAGTATTGGATTTGAGAACACTTGATGTATGTCTTGCGATGGGATATCTGTGGTGGCAATGGGATGTTCTATTGATTCACTTGATGTATGTTTTGGCACTCAACTTGTGGATTTCCGAGGTTACATTGGGGTAATCTATGCATAGGGGTTAATGCACATTTCGTCTTACGTTCTCCGATAGAAACTTTGGAGTGATTCCTTATTGCACGTTGAGGGATTGTTATATGATCCAATTAGCCCTTGGCCTTATTTTCAAGCATTGCAATACTGTTTTTACTCACTTTTTTATTACTAGTTACCTTGCTGTTTTTATATTTTCAGATTACAAAAACCTATATCTACTATCCATATTACACTTGTATCACCATCTCTTCGCCAAACTAGTGCACCTATACAATTTACCATTGTATTGGGTGTGTTTGGGACACAAGAAACTCTTCGTTATTTGGTTGCAGGGTTGTTTGAGAGAGACCATCTTCATCCTACGCCTCCCACGGATTGATAAACCTTAGGTCATCCACTTGAGGGAAGTTTCCTACTATCCTACAAACTCTGCCTTGGAGGCCCAACATGAGTCTACAAGAAGAAGGTTGCGTACTAGACATCAAGGATGCTGACAGGGATCCCAGGAAACGTGCCTCTTCAGATTGCGCTGTGCCCGGCAGCGACTTGCCGGAGTGTTTTGTGAATATGAAACCCAAAGCTGCCCCCCCCCCAACGAAGAAGGTCTGGCAAGGTAGGATAGCACTCATGGTAACTTTACCATTAGTGCCACCCTTCATGACAAATAGGAAAGCGTGCTCGTTGCCTTCCTGCGAGTGAATGTCGATGTGTTTGCATGGCAACCATCGACATCCCCGTGTTCCTGTGGAGGTAGTCGAGCACGACCTTCTTGTCTACCCTTTGCCCGTCCGTCAAGCAGAAGGTCAGAAAGCAATGTTTAGAGCGGCAACAGTTCATCACCGAAGAGATCAGGAAACTTGAGGCAGCAGGTTTGGTTAGAGGAGTGTTGCACCCAACTTGGTTAGCAAATCCAATGGTGGTGCGCAAAGCAAATGGGAAGTGGATGCTTTGTATTGACTTCATTGACTTGAAGAAGGCATGTCCAAAGGATCCCTTCCCCTTGGTGCATACTCCGGCTACCACCAGATCTTCATGGCCAAAAAGACAAAGAGAAAACCGCGTTTATAACCCCATGTGGCACGTACTGCTTTGTGTGTATGCCTTCGGGCTAAAAAGCGTCGGTTCCACGTTTGCAAGGGCCATGCAGATTAAACCTCAGCTGCAGGAACATAGAAGTGTACATGGATGATATAGTGGTCAAGACCAGGGATCGTCAACACTTATTAGAGATCTGGAAGAGACCTTTGCAAATTTGGCGCAAAGATAAACTTGAAACTCAACCCCGAGAAGTGCGTGTTTGGCTTTCCGTCCGGCAAGCTTCTTGGATTTTTTTGTCTCGGAGAGGGATAGAAGCCAACCCCAACAAGATCCAAGCCCGTAGACCATCAAGGATGTGACGCGTCTAGCTGGCTGCGTTGCTGCATTAAGCAGGTTCATTTCGAAGTCTGCTGAGTGCGCCTTGCCGTTCTTCAAAATTTTGAAGGAGGCAGGCCCAATGAAATGGACCCCAGAGGCAAAGGCTGCACTGCAGGATTTAAAGGCCAACCTTTCTTCTACACCAACCTTGGTCGCGCCTAGTTGTTGCTATACTTAGCTGCAACGAATCAAGTGGTTAGTGCTATGTTGGTGGCATAGAGAGAGGTGGATAACAAGGAAGCCGAAGCAGCAGAGTGACCCAATGGAGAACCAAACCTATCTCCGGCAAGGCCTGGCGTTGGTAAACAAGGAAGCACACAAGTGGATGCTAGTGACCATAAGACGTCAGCAAGGAAGAAAATGGTGCGATGACCAGTTTACTTTGTCGACTCTCCCTGCAGGGGCTAGATCAAGGTACTCTGGGTGCAAAGTTGATTTTGGCCTCCTTATGGCCTCAAGGAAGCTGTGCCACTACTTCCAAGATCACGAGATCACAATTTTCACCCGCTTCCCGTTGTAGCATGTCTGAGAAATCCGAGGCCACCGGCGAGATGAATGGGCACTAGAAGTGTCAAGTTTCGCTTTGAAGTTTGAAAGCACGGAAACTATCCAAAGAAGAGCACTGGCAGAATTCATAGCAGAATGGACACCAACGCCCGATGAAGAGGTATTAGAGACAACCCTCCCTAGCAAGGAGGCCCCCAAGGAGTGGATCATGTACTTTGATGGTGATATCTTGCTACAAGGTGCTGGGGCAGGAGTGTTGCTTATTGGACCCATCGGAGAACACCTCAAGTATGTTATCCAGATGCACTTCCCTAGGAACGATGCTACCAATAACACTACAGTATGAGGGGCTCCTTGTCGGGCTCAGGGTTGCAATAGAATTGGGTATAAAGAAGCTAGTCATACGTGGTGATTCCCAACTCGTTGTGAAGCAAGTGAATTAGGATTACCAGAACCCGCTGATGGAGGCGTATGTGGAAGAAGTAAGGAAGCTGCAAGAGCATTTCGACGGACTACAAGCGAGCAGGTCCCCGTGTGGAGAACAGCATTCTTGACCACTGTCAAAAGTGCTGGCTGCGTAGGAGATCCCTCTGGAACCAGGAACTTTTGTGCTCCATCTAACTCAACCATTAGTCTCGCGATCAATATTGGCCAGAAAAAAGAAGAAAGTTGAACACCGGCAAACATTTCCCGGCAGACCTCCCTGAAGCCGCCGGTGAGAAGGTTATCGGGAGGAACCTTATGTCAGTTGGTGAGCAACATTCTCCGGCAGAACCCCAAGTTCTCCTTGTTGAGATTAGCGCTCCCATGACAGAGTAAATGCCTTTTGTCCTTGTTGTCGAGCCATAGGCTCCGACATGGGCGCAACACATAGTCCAATTCCTGCATACCGGAGAACTTCCCGATGACTCAGAGGAATTTGAAAAGGTGGTCGGCAATCAAATATGTATCCGTTTTGGATGACACTCTATCTGAGAAAAGAGACCGAACGACGTGAAGTTTAAGTGCATTAGCTAGGAAGATGGATTATCGCTTTGGCGAGAGATACACGAGAGGGGTGTGTGGCTAGAACCTACGATCAAGAGCACTTGTCGGAAAGGCTTTCCGACTAGGATTCTATTTTCCCACCGCCCTCGAGACGCATTTGAGCTCGTCACCAAGCGTGAGGCTTGCAGGTTCCATTCCAAGAACATTCATCAACCTGCTCGGGCCCTTCAAACAATCCCTTTATCCTGGCCTTTCGTGATGCGGTGGCTCGACATATTGGGCCCCTTCCCGTGCTACCGGGGCTTTAAATTCTTGCTGCGTGGCAATCGGCGGCTGAAGTAGAGCCAGTGAGGAAGGTGAATGCGTAGTCAGCTATCAAGTTCTTTAAAGGCTTGGTGTGTCATTTTGGAGTACCCAACAGGGTGATCATCGATAGTGCCACCCAGTCACAAGCCGCGCATTCATGCAGTACATCCACAGCCTTGGAAGCAAGGTCTCTTTCGCTTATGTTATGCATCCAAGGAACAATGGACAATCAAAAATGATGAACGCGGAAGTGCTATGCGGTCTTAAGACAAGAACCTTTAATAAGTTGCAAAGGTGCGGCAAGCGGCTGGCTTGATGAGTTGCGGTGGTTCTTTGGTCAATCAGAATGACACCAAATCGAGCTCTTGGCGGACTCCCAACTCCCTAGTATATGGTGCGGAAGCAGTACTCCCACAAAACTCACATGGGGTCACCTCGAGTACTTGCCTCACGATGAAGTAGTGCAAGAGAAGCTGCATGACATGTGATGCCGTGCTCCTCATGGAGGATTGTCTCCTGGCAGCTATACATGCTGAACGATACTAGCAAGACCCGCGCCGCAATCACAGCCGGAGGGTTCACGTCCGAAGCCTTGAGGAAGGCGACCTTGTTCTTAGGCGTGTTCAGTCCATCAAGGCTGCAAACAAGTTGGCGCCAAAGTGGGAAGGCCGTTACCGGGTAGTACGTGCCACCAGACCTAGTGCACTTTATCTAGAGACCAAAGATGGCATCCCGATGCAGAACTCATTGAATATTGAGCATCTTTGCAAAATCTACGCGCGGTTGCCGGGCCGTCCTCGGCGGCCTGTTTTGTACAAGCATACTCCCCGAGACTTGTAACCCTTTGTACAAAGTCGGTAGCGAGGCCACATGCATACTGAATAAAAGAGTGTTTTCACAAAACTTGCATGCATGATTTCTTGCTTGATTAAGTATTATCTTATTGTGATTACGCCGGTTTTTAGATAAGGTGAGTGACATACCATAAGAGGCCATGTGTTATTCCATCTCTTTTCTCCTTTGATGAAAACATGAGGATTTCCATGAGCAACTTCCACAGGAGGAGGAGAGAAGCAAGCAAGCCCGTCCATGGGTCCACGACAACCTTTTCTTATCTAAAACAATAAGAAGAATAACAAAGAGAGATAAGTTCACTTTGTTACATCCTGTCATTGCATGTTATACCTATGTATGAGAGACTTGCACACGAGGAAACCTTGGCACATCTATCACTCACGCTCCTATCTGATAGAGGCGAGGGTGTCCTGATCTTTCGATGAGATGATAACTATCGATTTGGTGGAGTCGACTTTGACGATCCGACTACAAACGTGCACGACGTTGCGCCTTAGCAATCGCTAAACCAATCTCTCGAGGTTCTTGGCGATGCCGAAAGCACGATCGGCGACCACGAAGGTCTATTCCTGCAAGCAATCGAAGAGCGAGCAAAGATATGATAAAGCAATCTGAATATTGCGAATATATATGAAGTATTTATAATGGTGGCGATCCGTAAGCGGTCTTGGTGCAGTCGTTGGACACAAGCGAAGTACCGCGAAGTTGCAATGGCTAACTTTTAACTAAACAAATCCCAAGGAAAAAACTACTAGATGGATCTACTTATATAGGATCAAGGGGTGGCGGCCAAGGAGGTGGTAGGACGTCCCAAGGCAGCCTAAAACTAACCCTAGGTCGTACAAGGCCAATGGGCCCAAGCGGAGGTGACGTAACACCTTTGGACTTGTAGTTTGACTTGTATTCTGCTGCGACATCAGATTGTTTCGTCCATAACTCAACGCTCCGGACGAATTTGAAGGTGAATCAATTGGGTCGGAAGGTGCACGAAATCTATTTTCCAACAAAAAGAATCACCCAATTTGGAGTCCGAATGAAAAAGTTATTGACGTTTTGAGTCAGGTATGTCTGTGCAGTCCGAATCTGAGTCGAACGTGAGAGACTTGGACTCTATCTTCTCTTGGTCCAAAAGTGACGTGAGAGGACTTTTGAACAGCACCTAAACTTCTCCTTTTCCCTTATCTTCATATGTGTATTGTACAAATGTCCCATACACACGACAAATATGCATGTATGCAATATTTTGGTCTTATCCAAGGTAGTCATGTCCTCATCATCCTCCACTTCTTGAAAACAAAGCCGTCCTCGGCGGTTCTTAGTCTGAAATGTGGCTAACAAAAGAGACAAGGTGTACATGTTGTATATGTATATGTCATCCATTTTTATTTCCCTTGATTTTTGCACATATGACACATAAATAGATGAGTAACTTGCATAGTTCATAAAATCTAAAGCCAAAACATTATCACAAGAAGTAGAAGGCATGAAAATATTGCAACTCAGTTTGCACATATAAGTGAAGCTCTTATTCATTTCAAAAGATTGACAATGTTCATCATTAAACCATCCCAACATTGGTGAATAAACCTTACTTGCATCAAGTTTACATGCTACAACATGCTTAAATAAGTAAACATGCAATAAGTCATTCGACACAGAATCATCACCAAGATTAGAGGTCATATCAAAATGATTAAATATTGATTCTTTTGCATCAACAATTGATTCAATGGGTGCACTCAAAATTGTTGGTATTTCAGTTGTTTGATCACATGGCAAAGTCAAATTATCAATATAATCCTCTAAAATAGGTGGTGTGATCAAAGTAGTGGGTAGCTCAACACATGATGTATTCAAGTTAACTAGGCATGCATCAGTTATGGTCATAATCTACACCATCATACTGCTGCATCTAATCAGAACATAACTACTACTGCATCTAATCAGAACATAACTACTACTGCATCTAATCAGGAGCAATCAGGAGTATAACTGTTGCATCTAATCAGTTATGGACATGAACGACACCTAGTGCTGCATCTGAACTAAAAAAATACTGCCACACCAATTTTAGATTATGGACTACGTACGTACCTAGAGTTGGACGATGAACAGGCCACCTAGTCAACGGATTAGGGCGACGCCCTGACCCCGCTTGTCCAAACCGGCGTCCACCGCGTGTATGGTCGCCGCTGCCGCGTGCATGCCCGTCGTCCTCCCTACCGCCTCCCTCACTGTTTTCCCCCGCCATTGCTCGGTTGACGACTGAACGTACATGCTGACCAAGTCCTGATCCGCCAGCGCCTCCTCGTCCAAGTCTTGACCGACCAACGTTTCGTCATCCAAGTCCCATGCCCCGACCCTTACTCCACCTGCCAGGCCAAGCCTTCCACCCCGACGCCAGTGGGAACTCTCTGCCACGTCTTCCTCTATGATGACACCACAACACAATCAGCTAGGGATTGACAGAACATATGCGAGAATGAATGAACCAAATTGGACATACCTTGGTTGGAGTGCGACCCACTCGTAGTCATAGTTCAAATTGGCCGCATCCTCCCGCCTCTTTGCCAAGGCCGTCCCAGTTGACCCACTCAGAGCGGCGATCGGGCATTGGAGATGGCGACCAGGAGAGAGAGATGGCGAGTGGGGCACAGGGAAGGCGATCGGGCGAGAGAATGATGAGATGGCGAGGTGGGGAGGGGAGGCTTTATAGCCCTGTCTTCTCCAATTTGAAAAAGGAAATTTTCACACAGTGGCGCCATTGTCATTCCCTCTGTCTTGACTCTTGAAATTTTGAATTTATCCGAGGCTTTTGCCTATATGCAGCGAGGAGAGAGTAAAGAAGCTGCAGCGCCATGTCTCTCGCGTGAAAATGCGCGGGGACAAGGGAGCCTTAGCGATCAGAGGAGAATAAGTCGAAGAGGATATTGTGGGACTTGTTAGGCTAAGTAAGGAAGTAAACTGCCCGGGATAGAGAGGATCGTGCTTTCCCTATTTTTCTCTCTAGTCTCACATGTTTGCACCACGGGCTTTACATCCAAAACCAACGAAATCTCCCCACAGGCCAATGCGTTAATATTCAGCAAGAAGAAAACTATACACCCTATATCAAGGAGCGGAGGGAGTATTATTTTGGGACTAACACTGCTAACCTAGAGCTAGTGCGGTTTACATTTTTCCATGTTTTAATCTTCTGAGAAAAGGAATATCAAACAGAGTCCAAATGAGCTGAAAATTTATGGTGACTTTTATGGACCAAAAGGGACCCACAGACATCGAGTTAGGCCACTAGAGTCCCGAGGTGACCACAAGCGAGGCGCCCCTAGGGTGCGTCCCTAGCTTGTGGACTCCTCGAACCCCCGATGTGAGACCACGCAAAAATACCTATAAATATAGAAACCTCCGAAAAAATCTAGATTGGAAGTTCCACGGCCGCAAGCCTCTGTAGCCACAAAAAACCAATCGGGAGTCCGTTCCGGCACCCTGCCGGAGGGCGAAACCATCACCGGAGGCCATCTTGATCATCCCGGCGGTCTTCATGAAGAGGAGGGAGTAGTTCACCCTCGCAGCCGAGGGTATGTACCGGTAGCGATGTGTTTGATCTCTCTCTCTCTCTCTCTCTCTCTCTCTCTCTCTCGTGTTCTTGATTTGGCATGATCTTGATGTACCGCGAGCTGTGTTATTATTGTTGGATCATATGGTGTTTCTCCCCATCTACCTTCTTGTGATGAATTGAGTCTTGCTCTTTGAGGTTTTCGTTATGTTGGATTGAGTATTGGATTTGAGAACACTTGATGTATGTCTTGCGATGGGATATCTGTGGTGGCAATGGGATGTTCTATTGATTCACTTGATGTATGTTTTGGCACTCAACTTGTGGATTTCGAGGTTACATTGGGGTAATCTATGCATAGGGGTTAATGCACATTTTAGTCTTACGTTCTCCGATAGAAACTTTGGAGTGATTCCTTATTGCACGTTGAGGGATTGTTATATGATCCAATTAGCCCTTGGCCTTATTTTCAAGCATTGCAATACTGTTTTTACTCACTTTTTTATTACTAGTTACCTTGCTGTTTTTATATTTTCAGATTACAAAAACCTATATCTACTATCCATATTACACTTGTATCACCATCTCTTCGCCAAACTAGTGCACCTATACAATTTACCATTGTATTGGGTGTGTTTGGGACACAAGAAACTCTTCGTTATTTGGTTGCAGGGTTGTTTGAGAGAGACCATCTTCATCCTACGCCTCCCACTGATTGATAAACCTTAGGTCATCCACTTGAGGGAAGTTTCCTACTATCCTACAAACTCTGCCTTGGAGGCCCAACATGAGTCTACAAGAAGAAGGTTGCGTACTAGACATCAAGGATGCTGACAGGGATCCCAGGAAACGTGCCTCTTCAGATTGCGCTGTGCCCGGCAGCGACTTGCCGGAGTGTTTTGTGAATATGAAACCCAAAGCTGCCCCCCCCCCCCAACGAAGAAGGTCTGGCAAGGTAGGATAGCACTCATGGTAACTTTACCATTAGTGCCACCCTTCATGACAAATAGGAAAGCATGCTCGTTGCCTTCCTGCGAGTGAATGTCGATGTGTTTGCATGGCAACCATCTGACATCCCCCGTGTTCCCAGGGAGGTAGTCGAGCACGACCTTGCTGTCTACCCTTTGCCCGTCCCGTCAAGCAGAAGGTCAGAAAGCAATGTTTAGAGCGGCAACAGTTCATCACCGAAGAGATCAGGAAACTTGAGGCAGCAGGTTTGGTTAGAGGAGTGTTGCACCCAACTTGGTTAGCAAATCCAATGGTGGTGCGCAAAGCAAATGGGAAGTGGATGCTTTGTATTGACTTCATTGACTTGAAGAAGGCATGTCCAAAGGATCCCTTCCCCTTGGTGCATACTCCGGCTACCACCAGATCTTCATGGCCAAAAAGACAAAGAGAAAACCGCGTTTATAACCCCATGTGGCACGTACTGCTTTGTGTGTATGCCTTTCGGGCTAAAAAAGCGTCGGTTCCACGTTTGCAAGGGCCATGCAGATTAAACCTCAGCTGCACAGGAACATAGAAGTGTACATGGATGATATAGTGGTCAAGACCAGGGATAAGTCAACACTTATTAGAGATCTGGAAGAGACCTTTGCAAATTTGCGCAAAGATAAACTTGAAACTCAACCCCGAGAAGTGCGTGTTTGGCTTTCCGTCCGGCAAGCTTCTTGGATTTTTTTTGTCTCGGAGAGGGATAGAAGCCAACCCCAACAAGATCCAAGCCCCGTAGACCATCAAGGATGTGACGCGTCTAGCTGGCTGCGTTCTTTGCATTAAGGTGTTCATTTGAAATCTGCTGAGTGCGCCTTGCCGTTCTTCAAAATTTTGAAGGAGGCAGGCCCAATGAAATGGACCCCAGAGGCAAAGGCTGCACTGCAGGATTTAAAGGCCAACCTTTCTTCTACACCAACCTTGGTCGCGCCTAGTTGTTGCTATACTTAGCTGCAACGAATCAAGTGGTTAGTGCTATGTTGGTGGCATAGAGAGGTGGATAACAAGGAAGCGAAGCAGAGTGACCCAATGGAGAACCAAACCTATCTCGGCAAGGCCTGGCGTTGGTAAACAAGGAAGCACACAAGTGGATGCTAGTGACCATAAGACGTCAGCAAGGAAGAAAATGGTGCAGTGACCAGTTTACTTTGTCAGCTCTCCCCTGCAGGGGGCTAGATCAAGGTACTCTGGGTGCAAAAGTTGATTTTTGGCCTCCTTATGGCCTCAAGGAAACTGTGCCACTACTTCCAAGATCACGAGATCACAATTTTCACCCGCTTCCCGTTGTAGCATGTCCTGAGAAATCCCGAGGCCACCGGCAGGATGAATGGGCACTAGAAGTGTCAAGTTTCGCTTTGAAGTTTGAAAGCACGGAAACTATCCAAAGAAGAGCACCTTGGCAGAATTCATAGCAGAATGGACACCAACGCCTGATGAAGAGGTATTAGAGACAACCCTCCCTAGCAAGGAGGCCCCCAAGGAGTGGATCATGTACTTTGATGGTGATATCTTGCTACAAGGTGCTGGGGCAGGAGTGTTGCTTATTGGACCCATCGGAGAACACCTCAAGTATGTTATCCAGATGCACTTCCCTAGGAACGATGCTACCAATAACACTACAGAGTATGAGGGGCTCCTTGTCGGGCTCAGGGTTGCAATAGAATTGGGTATAAAGAAGCTAGTCATACGTGGTGATTCCCAACTCGTTGTGAAGCAAGTGAATTAGGATTACCAGAACCCGCTGATGGAGGCGTATGTGGAAGAAGTAAGGAAGCTGCAAGAGCATTTCGACGGACTACAAGCAGAGCAGGTCCCCCGTGTGGAGAACAGCATTGCTGACCACCTGTCAAAGTGCGCTGCGTAGGAGATCCCTCTGGAACCAGGAACTTTTGTGCTCCATCTAACTCAACCATTAGTCTCGCGATCAATATTGGCCAGAAAAAAGAAGAAAGTTGAACACCGGCAAACATTTCCCGGCAGACCTCCCTGAAGCCGCCGGTGAGAAGGTTATCGGGAGGAACCTTATGTCAGTTGGTGAGCAACATTCTCCGGCAGAACCCCAAGTTCTCCTTGTTGAGATTAAGCGCTCCCATGACAGAGTAAATGCCTTTTGTCCTTGTTGTCGAGCCATAGGCTCCGACATGGGCGCAACACATAGTCCAATTCCTGCATACCGGAGAACTTCCCGATGACTCAGAGGAATTTGAAAAGGTGGTCCGGCAATCAAATATGTATCCGCTTTTGGATGACACTCTATCTGAGAAAGAGGCCGAACGGCGTGAAGTTGAAGTGCATTAGCTAGGAAGATGGATTATCGCTTCGGCGAGAGATACACGAGAGGGTGTGTGGCTAGAACCTACGATCAAGAGCACTTGTCGGAAAGGCTTTCCGACTAGGATTCTATTTTCCCACCGCCCTCTGAGACGCATTTGAGCTCGTCACCAAGCGTGAGGCTTGCCAGTTCCATTCCAAGAACATTCATCAACCTGCTCAGGCCCTTCAAACAATCCCTTTATCCTGGCCTTTCGTAGTCTGGTGGCTCGACATATTGGGCCCCTTCCCCCGTGCTACCGGGGCCTTTAAATTCTTGCACGTGGCAATCGGCGGCTGAAGTAGAGCCGGTGAGGAAGGTGAATGCGTAGTCAGCTATCAAGTTCTTTAAAGGCTTGGTGTGTCATTTTGGAGTACCCAACAGGTGATCATCGATAGTGCCACCCAGTCACAAGCCGCGCATTCATGCAGTACATCCACAGCCTTGGAAGCAAGGTCTCTTTCGCTTATGTTATGCATCCAAGGAACAATGGACAATCAAAAATGATGAACGCGGAAGTGCTAGGCGGTCTTAAGACAAGAACCTTTAATAAGTTGCAAAGGTGCGGCAAGCGCTGGCTTGATGAGTTGCCGGTGGTTCTTTGGTCAATCAGAATGACACCAAATCGAGCTCTTGGCGGACTCCCAACTCCCTAGTATATGGTGCGAAGCGATTACTCCCCACAAAACTCACATACGGGTCACCTCGAGTACTTGCCTCACGATGAAGTAGTGCAAGAGAAGCTGCTTGACATGTGATGCCGCGCTCCTCATGGAGGATTGTCTCTGGCAGCTATACATGCTGAACGATACTAGCAAGACCAGCGCGCAATCACAGCCGGAGGGTTCACGTCCGAAGCCTTGAGGAAGGCGACCTTGTTCTTAGGCGTGTTCAGTCCATCAAGGCTGCAAACAAGTTGGCGCCAAAGTGGGAAGGCCGTTACCGGGTAGTACGTGCCACCAGACCTAGTGCACTTTATCTAGAGACCAAAGATGGCATCCCGATGCAAAACTCATTGAATATTGAGCATCTTTGCAAAATCTACGCGCGGTTGCCGGGCCGTCCTCCGCGGCCTGTTTTGTACAAGCATACTCCCCGAGACTTGTAACCCTTTGTACAAAGTCAGTCGCAGTCCCTGACCATACCTGAATAAAAGAGTGTTTTCACAAAACTTGCATGCATGATTTCTTGCTTGATTAAGTATTATCTTATTGTGATTACGCCGGTTTTTAGATAAGGTGAGTGACATACCATAAGAGGCCATGTGTTATTCCATCTCTTTTCTCCTTTGATGAAAACATGAGGATTTCCCATGAGCAACTTCCACAGGAGGAGGAGAAGCAAGCAAGCCCGTCCATGGGTCCCTGACAACCTTTTCTTATCTAAAACAATAAGAAGAATAACAAAGAGAGATAAGTTCACTTTGTTACATCCTGTCATTGCATGTTATACCTATGTATGAGAGACTTGCACACGAGGAAACCTTGGCACATCTATCACTCACGCTCCCTATCCGATAGAGGCGAGGGTGTCCTGATCTTCGATGAGATGATAACTATCGATTTGGTGGAGTCGACTTTGACGATCCGACTACAAACGCGTGCGACGTTGCGCCTTAGCAATCGCTAAACCAATCTCCACGAGGATTCTTGGCGATGCGAAAGCACGATCAGCGACCACGAAGGTCTATTCCTGCAAGCAATCGAAGAACGAGCAAAGATATGATAAAGCAATCTGAATATTGCGAATATATATGAAGTATTTATAATGGTGGCGATCCGTAAGCGGTCTTGGTGCAGTCGTTGGACACAAGCGAAGTACTGCGAAGTTGCAATGGCTAACTTTTAACTAAACAAATCCCAAGGAAAAAACTACTAGATGGATCTACTTATATAGGATCAAGGGGTGGCGGCCAAGGAGGTGGTAGGACGTCCCAAGGCAGCCTAAAACTAACCCTAGGTCGTACAAGGCCAATGGGCCCAAGCGGAGGTGACGTAACACCTTTGGACTTGTAGTTTGACTTGGATTCTGCTGCAGCATCAGATTGTTTCGTCCATAACTCAACGCTCCGGACGAATTTGAAGGTGAATCCAATTGGGTCGGAAGGTGCACGAAATCTATTTTCCAACAAAAAAAGAATCACCCAATTTGGAGTCCGAATGAAAAAGTTATTGACGTTTTGAGTCAGGTATGTCTGCAGGTCCGAATCTGAGTCGAACGTGAGAGACTTGGACTCTATCTTCTCTTGGTCCAAAAGTGACGTGAGAGGACTTTTTGAACAGCACCTAAAATTCTCCTTTTCCCTTATCTTCATATGTGTATTGAACAAATGTCCCATACACACGACAAATATGCATGTATGCAATATTTTTGGTCTTATCCAAGGTAGTCATGTCCTCATCATCCTCCACTTCTTGAAAACAAAGCCGTCCTCGTGGTTCTTAGTCTTAAATGTGGCTAACAAAAGAGACAAGGTGTACATGTTGTATATGTATATGTCATCCATTTTATTTCCCTTGATTTTTGCACATATGACACATAAATAGATGAGTAACTTGCATAGTTCATAAAATCTAAAGCCAAAACATTATCACAAGAAGTAGAAGGCATGAAAATATTGCAACTCAGTTTGCACATATAAGTGAAGCTCTTATTCATTTCAAAAGATTGACAATGTTCATCATTAAACCATCCCAACATTGGTGAATAAACCTTACTTGCATCAAGTTTACATGCTACAACATGCTTAAATAAGTAAACATGCAATAAGTCATTCGACACGTAATCATCACCAAGATTAGAGGTCATATCAAAATGATTAAATATTGATTCTTTTGCATCAACAATTGATTCAATGGGTGCACTCAAAATTGTTGGTATTTCAGTTGTTTGATCACATGGCAAAGTCAAATTATCAATATAATCCTCTAAAATAGGTGGTGTGATCAAAGTAGTGGGTAGCTCAACACATGATGTATTCAAGTTAACTAGGCATGCATCATTCTCATGTAAAAGTGGAAAATCTGTACCTTTGTCATTACCTCTTATAGTCAACTCAGATGATGCAGGCACTCTCGATGATGATGTGTCACATGGTGGAGATGATGTAGTCCTCGCAACAACGGATGTGGTTGTCATAGTACGCCTAGTAGTTGAATAAACATCTGTATCAACAGTTGGAATGTGCACCGTGGCGCTTGTTCTCCTTGTGGGCAACACGTCATTTTATTTCCTGTTCAGCTTTGCAAGCAAGAGCGAAACAAATGGTCCAGAGGATAACACTCTTCATGAATTAGTATCTCCTGAATATTATGGTTTAATCCTCCCCAAAATCTATCCATAAAATCTTCTTCACTTTCTTCTAAAAATGAGTGCAACAAGGTAGTTTGTAAATCATCATAATATTTTGTTACGGTGTCACTACCTTGTTTTAAATGTTCCAGTTTTTTAATCATGCCACAGTATAATAAACATCGTTTAATCTATCTCTCATGACATGTTTTAAATCATCCCAAGTATTAGGTACATAATCAGGGTGTAACCGACAATATTCACTCCACCAAACTAGAGCATAACCAGTGAAAGAACCAACCGCAACCATAACTTTTTACGTTCATCAAAATTATGGGAAGCAAATATATTATTTATGTCTAACTCCCATTCAATATATAAAGGAGGTCTAAAACGGCCATTAAATGGTGGTATAGAAACATGAACCTGATCGTGTGCATTTGGATATTTGTGCACCTCTCGTGACGGTTGTGGTATTTGCATAGGTGGTGGCATGTCTCCCGCGATCGACAAAGCCCATGAATTGACTCTGGATCCTGTCATGGTTAGTAGAACAAGAAACAAAATCCAAAAATAATGTTTCTATAACTACTAGGATGTGGTGGTAAAACAGCTCACGATAAAGCAAATATCAATGTCTTACAAGTTCTTACCATGCAGCGGCGGTGACGAGGCAACCAGCGGTGTCAAGTAACTCTGAAGATTGTGTAAAGAGATTGCCAGGGAGCGTCGTATACACGGTGTAGAAATATGTGGAGCTGGGTTGGCTATATATGGTAGCAAAAGATTAGCAATAATCAATTCAAAGATGCAATGTTGAATAAGCGCTCAACGACGGTACTGTGCTGGTCCTAGGCTAGACCCGGACTAGAGACGCGAGCCTAGAACACTAATGAGGTCACGGCGTAGCACAACTAGCATCAATGAAGGATAATGAGTAGCTCTAGACAGCAAGATATAAGTGAAGAGCACAACGGCAGTAAAGATAATGATGAAAAACAACTGCCAAGCAGGATATACAACAACTCTCTCTCTAGTTTTCCTCTTGAAAAGTTTGAGCCAATTTTCTGATAACTTTTTTCAAAGAATGCTACTAACTCAAGCTTTCCAATGCAAAAAGAATCACTCAATTCGAGTTGATATGAGGAGTCAAAAATTCTAAAACTGATTTGAAAAACTGGAATAAGCTGTGTTCACGAACTTCGGAGGGCAAAAAGACCTATTTAGGAGCCGATTTTGAGGTGCCAAATATTGAACTAGCTTCTGCAACTATTTAGATGCGCCTCGTCTCTAGCTTTAATTTGAGTACTCGCGGAGCCAAAACGGACTTCGTATGAGGAAGTTATGCCTGTTTTACTGAACAGTGCACAAAACAGATTCCAATCCGAATTCAGCTACGAGATTGAGTCTAGATAGATCCAAACTTTGTTTTTTTTTCTTCTCTCTTTTTTTTTCTCACACTTTTTTTTCCTTTTTCTTTATCTTTTTTCTCTGACTTTTTTTACTTTTTTCTTTTTTTCTCTCTTTTTTCTCTTTTTCCAAAACAAACTAGATAAGATGCAGATTGGATCAAGCGAAGATGTGAATGACCTCAACTATGATTATGACAATGAATAGTGCATAGCACGTGGTGGAAATTGATGGATGGTATGGTGGACAGTGGAAGGGATAATGATGCAGCGGTAGGCGTGACTAATGTGAACAGAACTTCGAAACTCTAAAGGAACTAGACACTAAGACCAGCAACTCGACACGACGATGCAACCGATAATTCAATAATGCAAACAATGAAAAGAAAATTGCAAAAGGCTTGGACTGGCTAGGACAAATGATGAATAGATCTAACTTTTCTAGTGGCCTTTTCTTGGACAATAGGTAAGAAAATAAATCGAATCTAGGGATAATCGGAAAATCTCACCGAGCAACTTTGAAAACTGATACCACTTGATAGAGGCGAGGGTGTCCTGATCTTTCGATGAGATGATAACTATCGATTTGGTGGAGTCGACTTTAACGATCCGACTACAAGCGTGCCTGACGTTGCGCCTTAGCAATCGCTAAACCAATCTCCACGAGGTTCTTGGCGATGCCGAAAGCACGATCGGCGACCACGAAGGTCTATTCCTGCAAGCAATCGAAGAACGAGCAAAGATATGATAAAGCAATCTGAATATTGCGAATATATATGAAGTATTTATAATGGTGGGGATCCGTGGCGGTCTTGGTCTGGTCGTTGGATACAAGCGAAGTACACGAAGTTGCAATGGCTAACTTTTAACTAAACAAATCCCAAGGAAAAAGCTACTAGATGGATCTACTTATATAGGATCAAGGGGTGGCGGCCAAGGAGGTGGTAGGACGTCCCAAGGCAGCCTAAAACTAACCCTAGGTCGTACAAGGCCAATGGGCCCAAGCGGAGGTGACGTAACACCTTTGGACTCGTAGTTTGACTCGGATTCTGCTGCAGCATCAGATTGTTTCGTCCATAACTCAACGCTCCGGACGAATTTGAAGGTGAATCAATTGGGTTGGAAGGTGCACGAAATCTATTTTCCAACAAAAAGAATCACCCAATTTGGAGTCCGGATGAAAAAGTTATTGACGTTTTGAGTCAGGTATGTCTGCAGGTCCGAATCTGAGTCGAACGTGAGAGACTTGGACTCTATCTTCTCTTGGTCCAAAAGTGACGTGAGAGGACTTTTTGAACAGCACCTAAACTTCTCCTTTTCCCTTATCTTCATATGTGTATTGTACAAATGTCCCATACACCTGACAAATATGCATGTATGCAATATTTTTGGTCTTATCCAAGGTAGTCATGTCCTCATCACTATCCTTGATTCGAGTCCACTCAACAATGCTGGTTGCAGCTGCTTTTGGAGAGATTGACGAGGGACTGTCCTTTATTCACGCTCTTAGCCCATTTTTTAGCTCGTTAAATGCGGTTTGGTAGTAGCTGCTTTAAAGGCCGGCAAGAGATTTTGCCGAAAACTTTGTTTACAAATGCGTATTGGACGTTTGTCCTTCAGCATGTTTAAGCACGTGCACAAATATCCGGCAGATCTTTTTCAAAATTGCATGGACAAACAAGTACAGATCATACGATTTCCAAGATGGACGGAGTATTACATAAATTTGATACAAAATTTTCAAGTGCCTACATTTTTTGACTTAAAAAGATAAGTGCCCCGTAATGCCTTTGTTGTCCCTGTCCTCCTAGGAGTTGCATTGAGAAGGAAAGAGGGCAAAAGGAGCGTCTGGGCAGAAGCCTAGTCTGACCCCGTCAGGACCAGCGGGATGCAGCCTGACAAGATCGGGAGGGCGCCTCCTCGGCAAGGAAGAAGAGGCCGGGGATGGAGGGAGCGGCTAGGTGATCCCCTAGTCACCCCCGCTAGAACCAGAGGGACGCGGTGATACGTCTGTTTTGCATCATGCTTTTATATTGATATTTATTGCATGATGGGCTGTTATTACACATTATGGCACAATACTTATTCCTTTTCTCAATTATTTTACAAGGTTTACACAAAGAGGGAGAATGCCGGCAGCTAGAATTCTGGACCAGAAGGGAGCAAATCTGAGAGACCTATTTTGCACAACTCCAAAAGTACTGAAAATTTACGGAGAATTATTTGGGAATATATAAAAAATAATGGGTGAAGAAAGTACCGGAGGGGACCAACCAGGTAGCCACAAGGGTGGGGGCGCGCCCCCTTGGCTTGTGGGCCCCCTGGCAGGCCTCCGGTGCCCATCTTCTGCTATATGATGTGTTTTGACCTAGAAAAAATCAAGAAGAAGCTTTCGGGACGAAGCACCGCCGTCTTGAGGCGGAACCTGGGCAGAACCAATCTAGGGCTCCGACGGAGCTGTTCTGCCGGGGAAACTTCCCTCCCGGAGGGGGAAATCAAAGTCATCGTCATCACCAACGATCCCCTCATCGAGAGGGGTCCATCTCTATTAACATCTTCACCAGCACCATCTCCTCTCAAACCCTAGTTCATCTCTTGTATCTGATCTTTGTCTCAAAACCTCATATTGGTACCTGTGTGTTGCTAGTAGTGTTGATTGCTCCTTGTAGTTGGTTTATTCGGTGGAAGATACTATGTTCAGATCCTTAATGCTATTCAATACCCCTCTGATTATAAACATGAATATGCTTTGTGAGTAGTTACGTTTGTTCCAGAGGACATGGGAGAAGTCCCGTTATAAGTAATCATGTGAATTTGGTATTCATTCAATATTTTGATGAGATGTATGTTGTCTCTCCTCTAGTGGTGTTATGTGAATGTCAACTACATGACACTTTGCCATGATTTGAGCGTAGGGGAAGGCATTGGGAAGTAATAACTAGATGATGGGTTCCTAGAGTGATAGAAGCTTAAACCCTAGTTTATGCGTTGCTTCGTAATTGCCTGATTTGAAACCACATGTTTCATGCTATGGTTAGATTTATCTTAATTCTTCTTTCATAGTTGTGGATGCTTGTGAGAGGGCTTAATCATAAGTGGGAGGCTTGTCCAAGTAAGGACAGCACCCAAGCACCGGTCCACCCACATATCAAATTATCAAAGTAACAAACGTGAATCATATGACCATGATAAGAACTAACTTGACGGTAATTCCCATGTGTCCTCGGGAGGGTTTTGCATTATATAAGAGTTCGTCCCGGCTTTTCCTTTTCTACAAAAAGGATTGGGCCACCTTGCTGCACCTTAGTTACTTCTGATACTTGTCACCCGTTACAAATTATCTTATCACACAATTATCTGTTAACGATAATTTCAGTGCTTGCAGAGAATACCTTGCTGAAAACCGCTTGTCATTTCTGTCTGCTCCTCGTTGGGTTCGACACTCTTACTTAATGAAAGGAGTATGATAGATCCCCTATACTTGTGGGTCATCAAGACTTTGAGGAGTGAAGCGCCTTTGGTGAGTGGAATTTGGTAAGGAAACATTTATATTACGTGCTGGAATTTACTGTCACTTATCACTTTGGAAAATAATCCTTTGAGGGGCTTGTTTGGGGTATCTTCACCTCAACTGGTAGAGCAAAGAGTTGCTCCTCAACCTACTGAACCTACCAAAAATATTTATTATGAAATTCCGTCGGGTATGCTAGAGAAACTGCTCGCTAATCCTTGTGTAGGAGATGGAACGTTACATCCTGATATCCATCTAATCTATGTGGATGAAGTTTGTGGATTATTTAAGCTTGCAGTTCTGCCCGACGATGATGTCAAGAAGAAGGTTGTCGGTGGGAAACGACGCCTATGGGATCACAAGAATCCCTACTACAGTTGCCGGGGCACAGGGTTGTGAGAAGAGCAGGGATAGCAGTCAGCACAAGGATCGTTTACCGAGGTTCAGGCCGCGAGGATGCGTAATACCCTAGTCCTGCTTTGGTGGCTATATTTCAGAGAGTTCTTAGGCTCTCGAACTAGCTATGGTAGATGCGTGGTTTCGAAGAGCTGAATCCCTCTCCAGTATGCCATGGGCCTCCTTTTATAGTCGAAAGGGGCTGCCAAGTGGCACATAGGAGGTGGAAAGGCCTACAGTGCCGCGAGCTTATCGCTTCTATTACAGGACAAAGTGCATTTAATGTGCAACTTAGGTGTCCCCTTGCTTTATTGGGTACGGGAACGAGGCCCGTCCCGTCCGTCGCTCCTCCTCCTCGCTTCGACACGCGCCCTGGCCAGCGATGCATGCGGCGCCATGTACGCAGGCAGGTAGCTGAGGTGGACAAGTGGTAGGTTCTTCATGAAGATCTGCATGCCGCCATGCAGGCGCTTGCTAAGTTCGCCTGGAAGCTGCATGTTGACACGCAGGTGCCTGCCCAGCTGGTTTGGCTGGCAGCTGCATGCAAACGGCGGTGGAGACTTGGCTGGTGCGGGCCTGGCAGTGGCCCTGCTGGCGTCCTCGGTGAGGGCCTTGCCGGGTGGCCCGGCAAGGGTCTTGCCGTGGCGCGCTGTCGTCCCCGGCAAGTGGCTCTCCTCGGCAAGGATCTTGCCGAGGATCATTGTCTTTTTGTCCTCATCTGATCTTGAATATTCCTTGTCTTCACAAAGATCTGCATGCTACCACGGAGGTGCCTCCCGAGCCCTAGTTCCAACGTGGTTGGTTGAGTTGGAACTCGTGGGCTCAAGGGTTGCTCACTCTGTTGGTGAGGACGAGCCGCCCCGGCAAGGGTCTTGCCGGGGCCGCTGAGGCTACCCCCAGCAAGGATCTTGCCGGGGGAACCTGCTTCGCCTCTCTGCTTCTTTGTGTTCTTGGCCCTGGCGTTGCCTTGGTTGTCTTGTACTTCGGCTTTTCTCCGGCTTCCCTCCTTTGCCCTGCTTTGTGTGGCCACGGTGTGTGGCTCTGTCTGCCCGTGCACAAGTAAAGGGGTCAAAAGGAGAGCCCCTACTTTTGTACACTGATAAGAGCCCCCGGGCATGGGCCACACATAAGCGTGACACGTTGTTGGGCCAGGCCCAGAACGGTGAGCGGGCAGGAGGGGCGGATTTTACCGCGGTAATTTTCCGTCTGCTGCGCTTCCCCACGCCCCGTGTTGAACGCGCGACATGTGGGGGGGGGGGCGTGTGACGTGGGCGGCATGCGTGGGGCGGTTTCCCCACGCATGCATCACATCGCAGTTAATGGGAAAGGAGGCGGCCGGCTCCTTCCCCGTAAAAGGGAATAACCGCGGGCGCGCTGCTCACTTTACCCCTCCCTGCGTCTTCTCCAATCTCAGAGCCGCCGCCCCTTTCTCCTTCCTCCATAAGCTTCACTCCTGTTCACCGTTGCATCTCCGCCGTCCTCTATCCCTTGCCCCCTCTAGCCACCATGGCGCCCAAATCCACCAAGGGCAAGGGAGTGGCCAAGGACGCCGGAGCGACGGAGCCGCCGGAGAGTGCGCTGGCGGTGCAGTGGACGCAGCTCGCCTACTTCCCCTCGACATTCGACGTGCTCGAGCTCCGGGACGCCTTCAAGCCCCTATGGGGGGTGAATACGTGGGGAGAGGAGACGGGGCATCCAGCCACGCGCGTCATCCCCGCCAACTGCACCGAGGCTGCCCCAAATCGGTACCCTTTCTTTGTCGATTACTTCTCCTGCGGGCTTTGTCCTCCCTTCTCCGACTTCTTTAGCGACATCATGCACACTTTGGGTTTCCGCCTCTTGGATTTTACCCCGAATGCGGTGACATGCATGGCCCTTTTCGCGCACCTCTGCGAAGGTTTCACCGGGGTGCACCCCAACATGGTGCTCTTCCGCCACTACTTCTTCCCTCGGATTCAAACGGGAGGCGCCATTTCCGGTTGATCACCTGGATCCCAAGGTCCAAGGGAGCGTACTCGGATGGCGCCATGAAGGAGAGATGGGAAGAATGGCGGGGGCCGGTGGTGCTGGATCGAAGAGAAGGACCCGCCGGCATTCTACGAAGTTCGCCGGGCGCCGCGGGTCCGCAGAAGCGATTGGAGCGACGTCGATGTCGACGACGAGAAGCTCACGATCACCACCACTAGGATCCTTCGGGTTACCGAGGCCGGGCTCACCCTTGAGATGATCGGGGCGGACTTCATCCGCCGCCGGATCGCTCCACTGCACAACAAGGGGAGGCCAGCCTGCCTCTTCACGAGCGCCGCCGACATCATGAGGCTTCGCCCTGGCCTCGACCACAATTTCACAGTGATGGGGCATGCCCACTTCTGCCAGCGGCTCTTCTAGGTCGATGTGGGCCGCGACGGCGAGGTCGAGCGGACCGTCAAGGTTGCGAGGGCTGCCGCGAGGGCTGCCGCGATGGCTGGCAAGGTCGTCAAGGCGCCCTTGTTCAGGTTGTCGGCAGGAGTTGTCCCACTGAGCAATAACTCGCACCGGACCGACATCATCGCCATGATGCCGGACTGCAACGCGCACGGCCCTGACCCAAGCTTGTTTGAGCCGGAGGACATCCAGGTGCAGCAGTTCTTCGACACCCTGCACGAGGGGTACATCACCGACGAGCCGCGGCTCATCCAGGACACCACCCAGGCAGAGTTGGACTACATCGCTGCCAGGGCGATGGAGGCGCAGCTTGCCGAGGAGGCCGGCAGCGCTGGTGGCGTGGAGGACAAGGCCGCGGCGGCCGCAGAGGAGGAGGAGCTCGCCCGGTGGGCGGAGGCCGCTGGGGAGGCCAGCAGCGCCAGCACCGGGGCTCCTCTTGTTGAAGATGCGGCCGACGAGTCATCCTCGTCGGAGGAGGAGGAGGTCGTGGCCGTCGACCCTCCGGCCACGGGAAGTGGGCGAGTGCTGCGGCGGGCCATCTCCGGCGAGACGGTCCGGCCCGGCAAGGCTGTCCCACCGCAGCGAGCCCAGGAAGGGTCCGCACGCCAAACCCGGGGCGCAGCGGCGAGGAAGCTGGCGAAGGCCGCAGCGGCGAAGAAGAAGGCAACTGCCTCCTCTTCGTCCAGGCGTAGCTTGACTCTACCTTCTTCCCCTCCTCCAGCAGACATCGGCACGGAGGTCGACTTCGACTACGGGTCCCTCAGCCCAAGGAGGAAGAGGAAGGAAACAGAGGAGGAGATGAATGTCGAGTAAGCAACTTGCTCCTTTTCGCCATCTTTGTTTCCTCAGTCCGTGGCGCATGTCTTGACTCGTTTTCATCTTTGCAGGGACGCAGAGACGCTCGCCCAGAGGGTGAAGAGGGCCAAGGCCTCGGCGGGCGGCCAGCCCCCGGCTGGTGCTTCAAGGGCTTCACTGGTGGTGTTGAGCAGCCCGGACAGCAGCCCCCACCGTAAGTTCATCACTCACCCCTCGTCAACACGTGTCAGGGGCACGATGCTTTGGTGCTAACCTTGCCACGTACGCAGGAGGAGAGCAGCAGTAGGAGGAGCCACAAAGGGCTACTCCCAACCCGCCGCCCCCATCGACCACGCCGCCCCGAGGGGCGTCCCCGGTGAGGGCGCCAAGTACCGAGCCCACGCACATGGAGGAGGAGGAGGAGAACCTGGGCGCTGGTGGCTTCGCCTCGGCGCCGAATGTTGGCGGGGAGGGGGCTTCTGCTCCCTAGCCCGGCGCTGGTAAGTTCCTGGCCTTACGCCCCTGTTCTTTCTCTCTCTCTTTTTTGATTCTTGTTCTTGGCTTCACCTCACCCTCTTCTTGATATCCAGATCCTCTCTCGGTGGACTGGGAGGACCTGGACACTGTCATCGAGGACGTTGCCAAGAACACCGTGGCAGCGGCCGAGAAGATCGCCGCTGAGGAGGCCGCCGGGGGCGCTGCGGAAGACGCCACCAAGGGGCCTGCTAGGGAGCACGGCAAGGCTACCGCCGAGGAGGCCAGCAAGGGGCCTGCCGGGGAGGCCGGCAAGGCCGCCACTGAGGAGGAGGTGGTGGATGACCAGCCTTCCTCCTCTGCTGCCTCCGGCTCCGGCAGGTATCTGAGGGTGGGTGATGATCTGTTCGTCCACCTTCTAGGCGTGTCAAGCACTAGGGCGCCCGCCGAGGGAGAGGTGTTTGATGATGAAGTGCTTGCAACCACCGGGCTTGAGGTCGTCGACGAGCCGAGCGCTGGTGGCGACGACTCTCAGGAGGAGTGGCTCCTCCAGGCCATGGGTGCCAGCTTCCGGAAGCTCAAGGTGCTCCACCGCGCCCGCTTGGACAAGGCCAAGTCCAGGATGGCGGTGGCGGAGAAGGCGGAAGCGGACCTCAAGGTGCGCACCGCCGAGACGCAGACCAGGTTCCGCCAAGCCTGCGAAGAGCTGAAGACCGCCCAAGGTGAGCTGGCCAAGCGCGAGGTGGAGCTCACCATGCAGCGGGCCGACATCGAGAAGGCCTAAGAGACGGCGGAGAACTTGGCCGCCGCCGCCGAGGCTGCCCGGACCCAACACGAGGCCGCGCTGAACTCCCAGGAGGAGGATCTTGCCAAGCGCGAGGCGAACATCAGTGCCAAACTCCACGCCAAGGACGAGGAGGTGGAGAAACTTGTCAGGCAGCGGACCCAAGAGCTGGAGCAGAGGCACAGGGAGGCGCTCGATGCCGAGGCTCTAGTCCATGCCACCAAGGTGAAGGAGCTGGAGGTGGAACGGGGCGGATTGAAGGAGCAGGCCTTGAAGCTGTCCCAGGAGAAGGACACGCTCAATGGCGCCCTGATGGAGGTGCAAGGCGCGGCCGTCAGCAGGGCCGGGGAACTCTCCAAGGCCAAAAAATCCCTCAAGGACCTCAAGCTGAAGCTGGACGGCCTTGAGGGGATGCTCACGGAGGCCAAAGCCCGGGAGGGGACCCTGGCCAAGGAGCTGGAGACCGAGAAGCAGCTGCGGAAGAACGAGGCCGTCGAGCACAAGGATTCCGTGGAGGTCGTGAACCGCTGGATCGGCTGTCTCGAACACGTCGCCGGCAGGATCACCGCGCAGCTAGCCGCTATGGGGATGCCAAATGTGAGGTACGCCCCAGAGCGCTGCGGGACCACCAACGACAAGCTGACCCTGTTCTTTGAGTGCGTTCTCGGGGCCCTGGAGCAGTTTCACTCCAACAGGGCGACTTCTTTGGCCGACGAGAACCGAAGGCTCTGCCCGGGGCGCCATGACCTAGGTCCTCACCAAGGTGGCATACTTGAACCCCATCCTTGACTTCGACGCCACGCTGGCGAGCTTGCCGGAGGGTACTGACCTCGCGCCTCTCAGGGAGCGTATCAAGCCCATCGTCAGCCTCATTGACGGAATTCAAAGGGTGGAGGGCCAGCGCCGGGATTAGGCATCCCGTTCATTACCTCCACTGCGGGTTCATGACCAAGACAATTTCCATCTTTAGTTAGAACCGCAGCAACAATTCGATGTAATATAACTATGCAGTACTTTTGACATTATGCTTGTTATTTTCCTGTTTGATTTTCTTTTGTATGTCCACCCTACGTAACCGGGTAGGCTTGCCAGCGCGTAAACCCAGGGCGGCCTCTTGAGGACGGATCCCCATTGGCCAGCCGGGTGCGCTTGCCGCCAGGCCAACCACCTTACCGCCCTTAGCGCGGCCGCCCGAACTGTCGAGCTTGACTCGAGTCAGAATCGAGAGAGTTGCCAAGTGCGGAAGGCTACCCTGCCACTCTCGACGCGGCCGCTTGAGCTATTGAGCGGACTAAGAACAGAACAAGGGCGTTGCCAATTGCGGGATGGCCCCTTTGCGTGCAGGTTTTTCATACATAGGCAAGATCTCCGAGGACGATAACCTTATGTAAAGAGGAAAGATTTAGGGTTCGGCATAACTTACTTTTCTGTTGACGCACCGGCGTCCATCTCACTTGCAGATGGCGCCGCTTTCTTCTGGTCGTCTTCTTCTTGGGAAGCCATGGCGATGCAGAACTGCTAGGCTAACTACTAGACCAGATTCTCACAATTGCGACCCCGACCTGGCGCGCCAAAGATGTCGGTGGGAAACGACACCTATGGGATCACAAGAATCCCTACTATGGTTTCCGGGGCACTTGGTTGTGAGAAGAGCAGGGATAGCAGTCAGCACAAGGATCGCTTAACCAGGTTCAGGCCGCGAGGATGCGTAATACCCTAGTCCTGCTATGGTGGATGCGTGGTTTCAAAGAGCCGAATCCCTCTCCAGTATGCCATGGGCCTCCTTTTATAGTCGAAAGAGACTGCCACAGTGGCACGCAGGAGGTGGAAAGGACTACATTGACGCGAGCTTATCGCTCGTATTACAGGACAAAGTGCATTTAATGCGCAGCTTAGGTGTCCCTTGCTTTATTGGGGACGGGAACGAGGCCCGTCCCGTCCGTCGCCGCTCCTCCTCGCTTCGACGCGCGCCCTAGCCAGCGATGCATGTGGTGCCATGTAGGCAGGCAGGCAGCTGAGGTGGCACGGTGGTAGGGTCTTCACGAATATCTGCATGCCGCCACGCAGGCGCTTGCTGAGTTGGCCTGGAAGCTTCATGTTGCCACGCAGGTGCCTGCCCAGCTGGTTGGGCTGGCAGCTGCATGCGAACGGCGGTGGAGACTTGCTGGTGCGGGCCTGGCGGTGGCCCTACTGGCGTCCTCGGTGAGGTCCTTGACGGGTGGCCCGGCAAGGGTCTTGCTGTGGCGCGCTATCGTCCCCAGCAAGGATCTTGCCGGGGGTCTTGTGGCTCTCCTTGGCAAGGATCTTGCCGAGGATCGTTGTCTTTTAGTCCTCATATGATCTTGAATATTCCTTGTCTTCACAAAGATCTGCATCCCGAGCTTTAGTTCCAACGTGGTTGGTTGAGTTGGAACTCGTGGGCTCAAGGGTGGCTCACTCTGTTGGTGAGGACGAGCCGCCCCGGCAAGGGTCTTGCCGGGGCCGCTGAGGCTGCCCCCGGCAAGGATCTTGCCGGGGGAACCTGCTTCGCCTCTCTGCTTCTTTGTGTTCTTCTCCCTGGCGTTGCCTTGGTTGTCTTGTACTTCGGATTTTCTCCGGCTTCCCTCCTTTGCCCTGCTTGGTGTGGCCGCGGTGTGTGGCTCTGACTGCCCGTGCACAAGTAAAGGGGTCAAAAGGAGAGCCCCTACTTTTGTACACCGACAAAAGTCTTCCCTTTATCTTTGAAGGGAAAGGCATTGACATGGTATAGGATATGTATGATATTGGATCTTGTAATTACAACCGGTTGAAATTGGAATTTCACCAGAAGTTTTATCCTATGCACCTGGTTCATCGTGGTCAGAATTATACACACACACACACACACACACACACACAACGCTTCTATTCTGATAGTATTATCAGAATAGTTATTCTGATAACACTTTCGCACTGCATGCTCAACGCGAGGGCACTGCACTTTATTTAGCAAGAGCACTGCATTACAGAGACTAGTGAACTTCGTGTCGAAAAAAACTGCGCGTAGTGTTTTTTCGGCACTATTTTTGCTCTAATTTTTTACCGTTTATCGGAACGAGGCGTGGGGTGCACGCGGTTGAGCACTTTTCGAGATTCCCCGCGGTTTAAGAGCAGTTTCAAAAACGGTGTGGCCCACAAAGAGTGGCAGTGAGCGTTTTTCGCGTTTTTTCTAAACCGCTTGTCGGAATGAGGCAAATGATACACCGTTGGATAGATATCGTCGAGGCGCATCTTTTTCATAACTATTGTTTTCTCTAATTCGTTATGGTTTAAGAGCAGTTTCAAATTTACTAAATCGCAGAATTCTGTTTTTCAAATTTTTTCAAATTTTCGGTACTGTTGTCGCTCCAGTTTTTTAACCGTTTCTCGAAACGAGGCGTGTAATATACCGTTTAAAAGCTATGGACGAGGCGCAACTTTCATATGTTGAAATGTTTTTGAGATTCCTTATGGTTTTAAGTTAATTTTGAAAATCATGCGGCGGACGACGAGTGGCAGCGGCCGTTTTCCGTGAAATTTTTACAAACCGCTGACCGGAATGATTCAAATGATACGCTGTTGGAAATATATCAACGAGGCGCAACTTTTTCATGTAGAACACTCTCTCTAATTTTTTGCGGTCTAAGAGGAATTTTGAATTTACCAAAATGCGGACACTGTTTTTCGCGACACCCAAATCGACGTGGGTACTTCATCCGGCTGAAAACCGCACTGCATCGGATGAAACACCGCACCGCATCAGACGTGTTAGAGAACTGCATGCTTTATTTTATTCAAACATAATTTTTTCAAGGAACGGGATAGTAGAGTGCACTTCACATCGGGTGTAAATGAACCACAACATTACTGTCGGATTTCGGGTTCCGGCAGACCCTCTAGGTTCGAACTCTGGGGTGCGCGCGGAGATCGCACCTCCAACCAACCTATGTCTCGTCGCCTCGCAAGGATCTAAACTACACAAAGAACAACACAGGGGACACGAGGTTTATACTGGTTCAGGCCACCATTGTGGTGTGTAATACCCTACTCCAGTGTGTGGTGTGGTGGATTACCTCTCGGGCTGATGTTGAACAGTACAAGGGAAGAACAACCTCGCGAGGGGCTGTTCTTGAGCTGGTGCGATGAACTGCTAGGGGAGTTCGGTCGCCTCTCTTTCTCTCTCTAAATGCCGATCCTCTACCCTATGGGTGGCTACTCCTATTTATAGGCAGAGGCCCTGGGCCTCTCCCCAAATATTGAGCGGGAAGGGCGCCAACAATTGGCCATTTTGAAGGGGAACATCTAGTACACTTATCCTGACTAAAGTCGGTCCTCGCCTGCCAAAGACTCTGACGGTGACGCCGGCTTGGGCTCCACGATGACCTCCTTCCTGCCGTTCTGCTGGTCTTGGTCTTGTTGCACCGAAATGGTTGCCTTTGCCTGATGCCTTGGCCTGCGCTTGCCTCCTTTGCACCAAAGGGGAAATGAGGACCTGCAGCTGGCGCCCGCCTGGCGCCCTCGGTCGTCATGGCTTGCGTCATGGGCACCTCGTGACGTACCCCGCCTTGATCTCTCTGCCTCCTCGTGAGCCAGCCTGAGGAGGTCGTGCCTGAGGAAGCTTCCTGTCGTCCGTCCCGCGAGGCTTGGCCCCTCGCGAGGGTCTTGAGCTTGTGTTGATGAAGATGGGTCGTACTGGGCCACCCCTTGAGCCACGCCGCAGGCCGCAGGCAGGCAAGTCTGGGTACCCCCGTTCCCAGAACGCCGATAGTAGCCCCCGGGCCCAAGGCGCGCCTGGACTTGGCCTAGCAGAGAAGCGAAAGGGCAAGTGCACGGCGCCGTGGGCTAACAGCTCTTGACCTTGAGCGCCGCATGGCGATTGGTTGGTCGTGGGCGTCTCCACTTCCCCACGATGCCTTGGCAACCACATGACTTGACAAGTCCCTGCATGCAGAAATGGGTCATGATTACCTGTGATCATGGAGGCCGACGATTGGCCTCCTCCGGCTATAAGTACGAAACGGCGCGAGCTCTTCCAGCCCATCTCTTCTTGCTTCTCCCTCTTCTCCATGGCTCCGTCGAAGAGGTTCTCGGCCGCGGAGAAGGGAAAGGCCCGCCAGGTGGAGCCTGACTCTCCCCCGGCCAAGCGCGGTCGAGGCCGTCCTCGCAAGCACCCTGTGGCTCCCGCAGCGGCTTCCCGCGGCCGTGGAGGCGATCTCCTGCGCGGCGATGGGCGCCAGGCCGTTGATGGGGGGCGCGCTACGACCGCGCGACCTCCTAGGCCGCGCTTCCACTCGGCAGAGGTGCTGCCGGAGTTTGTCGTGTGGTCGGTGGAGACGGCCAGCACTTGGCTCCAGCTTCCCCGCTTCCTTTTAGGTGAACTTCCGGCCGGCGCCCCGGCGGCCTCTGGCTCCAGGCGCACGGTTGTTGCAGCCGGGCCTCCTGGGCTTCGCTAGATGTCTCCGCCGCCGGGAGCATGGCCATGACCCGCGGCTGGCAAACGTTTGCCCGCGCGCGTGGTCTAATTCGGCGGTGCACCCTGCACTTCAAGTTCGACGGCGATGCCACCCTCTACGTGAGGGTGTTCGGGGAAGACGGTCGCCGTGTCGGGTGCTGCCCCGAGGACGACGACCGCGGCCGTGGGCCCAGCCCTGGCGACGATCCGGATGAAGATGGCAGCGTGCACGTGGTCGGTGACGCTCAGGGCTCGTCGAGCTTCAGCGGCTCTCCTTCGGACAGCAGCTCCTCCAGCGGTGGTCGCGACTAGCCCCTGTGCTGTCGCGCCCGCCTGGAGGGAGGTAGCGGGTCTGCCCGCCGTCGCGCCTCGATGAAGCGCGAGAGGGAGTCAGCCTGAGCTCCGGAGGCGGTACAAGCCTTCGCCGCGAGTTGGTGCCATCCGAGTCGCCCCTATTCTGTCCTTCCCCCCTTCCTGCGCAAAAAGACAGTAGTGTAGGGCCCCGCGTGGGCGTGCTTGGACTGTTGCTGTTAATTGTCGTACTATTTCCGCTATTTCTGTATTAAGCCTTTGTGCCACACGCCTGCGTGTAGAAATTACTTAGCTCGGAGGGACATGTCGTGGTCTTCGCTTCCCGAGGCCGAGGCCTCGTTGAACGCTTCATGTCCTGCAAAGGTTAGTCAGGAGAGGTAACTTCCGGCCTCAGTTGCGGGGGCGACCGATCCAGCCACGTGTTGGCGTCCACGGTGCCCGTGGGGCACGGATTTGGGAGGGTGCTCCGTAGCGGACCCGGCTCGGGAAGCCTCGAGCAGGGCAAAAACGCTCACGAGGGTGCCCGCGCCGCTCCCTCACGAGACTCGCGCGAAAGAAATTGAGGCAGGGGAGCGAAAAAGGCAGAGAGTCACAAGCCAAAGACGGCAACAACTTCAATAGAACTTCAAATGGGAATGAACAAGCCAACTGCAGAAAGCAAATAAAAGAAGCCGCGTCCGGCACCTAATCTAGTCTTCGACGTCTTCTCACCAGCGCGGAGCTAAGTGCTGCCACTGGGCATGGGCGGGAGCCCCCGAGGCCCGAGGGCGGCACTCCGGAGACTCAAGGCGTGTACAGCCCCACTCATTATTACGTGAGAGTGTCACGGGCGGCGAGCTTCACAGGCATTTGCCTTCTTCACAGGCACCGGCCCTTTTCCCAATCGCAACAGCTTCACAGGCATTCGCCTTCTTCATAGGCACCGGGCCGTTTCCGAAACGCAACATCTTCACACGCATTCGCCTTCTTCACAGGCACCATGCCTTTTCCGAAACGCAGCATCTTCACAGGCATTCGCCTTCTTCACAGGCACCGGGCCTTTTCCAAAATGCAACATCTTCACAGGCATTCGCCTTCTTCATAGGCACCGGGCCTTTTCCGAAACGCAACATCTTCACAGGCATTCACCTTCTTCACAGGCACCGGGCCTTTTCAGGGGTAAAACCTTTGGAGATCTTTGGATGTTCCACGCTGCTCGGACGGGCACCCCTCCCGAGTCTCCAAGCTGCGTGGAGCCGGGCACAGAAACATGAACAACCTTGAACGGGCCCTCCCACATGGGAGAGAGCTTATGCAATCCCTCCCCGGAGAGAACCCGTCTGAGCACGAGGTCCCCTACCTCAAGAGTCACAGGGGCGAATCTTGGCGGCGATGGTATCGCCGCAGTGCTTGTTGGTACCTTGCTGCTCGTAGCGCGGCTTCTCGACGATGCTCCTCCCCCAACAGAAGGTCCGTCCCCCGCATGGCGTCTGACCTCGTGAGGGAGGACCGCTTCAGCTCCATAAACTAGGAAGAACGGGGTCACGCCAGTCGGCTTGGTCGCGGTCGTGCGGATGGACCACGGCAAGATGAAGCTCATCGTACCAGCCCTGCCAGTAGGCTTCCGGCTTCTTCTTGAAGGTCCTCGTTTTAAGGCCCCTCGGGACCTCTGCGTTGGCCGCTTTCGGCTGACCGTTGCTCGCGGGTGTGCTACCGGCGTAGCATACCAAGGCCCCAAGGTTAGCATAAGATGTTTTGAAGCGATTCTTGGTGAAGCTGCGAAGCGTGGTCGGTGATGATGCGGTTCGGCACCCCGAACCGGCTCACGATGCCCTTGATGAACTTGACCGCGGAACCTGCGGGGATGGTGCGGACGGCTTCCACTTCAGCCCACTTGGTGAATTTGTCCACGGAGACGTAGAGGTAGTGATAGCCTCCCGGCGCCCGAGGGAACGGGCCCAGGATATCCAGCCCCCAGACTGCGAATGGCCACGAGAGGGGTATAGTTTGAAGACCTCCCGCCGGCTGATGGATCTGCTCGGCATGGAATTGGCAGGCCTCGCAAGCTTTCACTAGTTCCACAGCATCATTGAGCGTCGTGGGACAATAGAACCCGCTGCGGAACGCCTTGGCAACGAGGGTCCGTGATGACGAATGATGCCCACAGTCTCCACCGTGTATGTCTGCCAGCAGCTCTCTCCCTTGCTCCCTGGAAATGCAACGTAGGGACACATCATTCGGTCGTTTCCGGTAGAGATCTCCATCCTCGATGCGACGCTGCGGCTGCCGCGCCACACGCTCTGCTTCCTCCTCCTTTTCCGGCAAGGTCCCTTGCGTCAGATAACTCTTGAGCTCTGTGATCCAGCACCCCTCCTGAGGCTCCATCATCAGGAGCAGACGCGCCCCTGAGGCCGGGCCGCAGACCGGGGCTCCCGAGGCAGGTGGCTGGGGGAGCTCTTCCCGAGGCTGCACCGTGCTTGACAGTGATGGCGCCGCTGAGGGCTTGAAGAGCCGCTCCTCGAAGACGCCAGTTCCCCGAGGTAGTCGCTGGATGCCTGTTTGGCGATGTCATCAGCCTCTTGATTGGTGTCGCGAGGCACATCTTGCAACTCCGGTCCCAGGCTGCTTCTCCATCCTGCGGACCTCCGCGAGGTAGGCTTCCATGTGCTCATCCCTCGGCTCGTATACTTTGTTGGAGAAGTTGATGAGGAGTTGTGAATCACCCCTGATGGTAAGGCGCTTCACCCCCAGGGCGACTGCGGCTTTCAGGCCTGCTATCAGGCCTTAGTATTCTACTATGTTGTTGGAGACCTTTTCTCCGTGCTGGAAACAGAGTTGCACGGCGTAGTAGAGCTTGTCTTGAGTGGGAGATATAAGCACTGCGCCAGCCGACGCGCCGTGTCGGGAGAACGCCCTGTCGAAGTACATGACCCAACCGTCCGGTGCCTCGCTTCCCGGGGAGAGGGATCGATCCTCATCAGCTTTGAGGCCCGGCGCCTCCGCCCATTACTCCATGAAGTCCGCTAGCGCGGCCCCCTTGATGACTCTGGTTGTGCTGAATTCTAGCTGGAACGTGATGCGGAGCATCCCACGATCATCCCCATGGACTTACAACCGTCTCATCAAGAGCCAAGAGGACCCATGACACGAGCTAGAGCTAGAGCTCTCGAGAACGAGGTGACCTCTTTCCTTATTGATATCGCATATGATCCTCTCGAGACATGGCTACTACCTAAGTCCGATATGCTATGCATGATTAGGTGTCAAGGGGAACCTCCCGAGGACACACGTGAAGATGGACAAGCCACCAAGTCCGCGGATGAAGAGAACCAACGGAGAAGGCCAAGAACACCTTCCAGGCCCCGGACATCCGGCCATGGCCCCGGACATCCGGCCCCTGGAGCTTCTACCTCACCAGGATCCCATCTGGCCATGTCTCCAGGGCCCGGACATCCGGCGTCCAAGCCCGGACATCCGGCCCCCAGCCCGGATATCCGGGCCCCAGCCCGGAAATCCGGCGCCCCTTTCCCGATTCGGCTGAAACGGTCGCCCCAGCCAGGACATCCGCCCTTGGCGGACATCCGCCCTGGCCGGACATCCGGCTCTTCCGAAGCCCGGATATCCGGTCCCCTCGCCCGGATTTCCGGCCCCCCATCACCGATTGCGTTTGGAAGACCCCGCCAGTCCGGACATCCGGCCCCCTAGCCCGGACATCCGGCGTCTCGGGAAAGCCCGGACATCCGGCCCGACGCCCGGACGTCCGGCCTCCCCTGCCTTCTGCGCAGTGCCTCAGGGCCTTGTCCCTTGTACCCCTTCGCCCAAGACTATATATACTTATTCCCTTTCCTCTTTCTAGGGTTAGCATTGGATTAGCTCATATTCTTGTGTGAGAGCCTTTGCTCATCCACTTGGCTACTTCTCCACCGAGATCAGGACCTCTCTGGAGAAGATCCACCAAGCGGATTCAAGACCCCTTCTAGGGTGGACCCCTCAAGGCCTCCTCACGGAGAAGAACGGCTACCGTTTGTATCTTACCTTTGTTGATCTTGAATCTTGTGCCACTCTATGTGATCGATAATCTAGCACTTGTGTGATTGATCTCTTGTCGGTTTCGTGATTTCTCTCTCGTTTCTCTCGTGTTCTTCCTCGTGTTCCTCGCGATTCCCCGTAGGATCCGCTCCAACGTGAAAGATCGCCCACGTAGGGTTCCGCCCTACATCAGAATGCTTGCAACTCGATGTTCCACTCAGCGACCCTTCCAGCCGAGTTGGGGCTCCTCAGCACCCTTTCCAAGGGGTATGCTAAGACGACCTTGATGGGATGGCCCTGAAAATAGTGCCGCAGCTTGCACGAGGCTACGAATAGCGCGAGGAGGAGTTTCTGGGGCATGGGGTACCGCGCCCTCACGTCCCGCAACACTGTGCTGACGAAGTACACATGGTGTTCGACGAGGTTGGGAGTGCTGGTGCTGCTTGCGTCCTCCGGAGGCCGTGGCGCCTCCTGACATGGTGGAGCCCCCAGCGGCTGGTCGCCAGAGGGAGGGGCCTCTTCTGTTCCGAGTGCGCCTTCCTGCGGTGGCTGATCCCTCTCAGCTGTGGTAGTGGTCTCTGTGAGGCCCCTTTGATCCTGCTTCGCCTCGACCCGGGCAGCTGCCACGGCTTTGGTCCGGTGCTCCTCCCTAACCGCCACCAGGATCATACCGGCGAGTAGGGGTGGCTGCAAGGTAGAGCACCGGGGGCTCTTGAGGGTTGAGCCACCATTACCGGAGAGCTGGTTAAGTACCTTTTGAGATCCTGGAACGCCTTGTCGGCCTCTTTAGTCCATTCAAAGGGGCCCTTTTTCTTCATCAGCTTGAAGAAGGGCAGCGCTTGTTCCCCAACTTGGAGATGAAGCGTCCTAGTGCGGTCACACGCCCAGTGAGCTTCTGCATCTCTCTGAGGGTCTTCGGCAGGCTCATGTCCTCGACTGCTTTGACCTTTTCTGGGTTGGCCTCGATGCCCCGATGGGACACGTGGAAGCCCAGGAGCTTGCCTGAGGGGACTCCAAACACAGACTTCTCCGGGTTGAGCCGCAGGTCCACTTCGTTGAGGCTCGCGAAGGTTTCTTCCAAGTCTTGTATCAGGGTTTTTGCCTCCCGAGACTTCACCACAATGTCATCAACGTAAGCCTCAGCATTCCTCCCGAGCTGCCGACCCAAGGCGATGTGCATCAGCCGCTGAAAGGTCGCACCTGCGTTGAGCAGCCCGAATGGCATGCATGTGTAGCAGTATACTCCACACGGGGTCAGGAAAGCCGTTTTCTCCACATCTTCTATCGCCATCTTGATCTGGTGATAGCCAGAGAAGGCATTCAGGAAACATAACAGGTCGCACTCGGTGGTGGAGTCGATGATCTGATCGATACGAGGGAGCGGGAATGGATCCTACGGGCAGGCTTTGTTGAGGTTGGTGAAGTCGACACACACGCGTTCCTTCCCCCCTTTCTTTGGCACGACAACCGGGTTAGCCAACCAATTTGGGTATCTGACCTCACGAATGACCCCTGCCGCCTCTAGCTTGCGGGTCTCTTGGACGATGAAAGCCTGCTTCTCAGTGGACTGCCGTCTCGCTTTCTGCTTCACGGGGCGCACTTTGGGGCACACGTTGAGGTGGTGCTCAATTACGCCCCTTGGAACCCCTGCCAGCTAATCGGGTTCCCATGCAAACACCTTCTTGTTCGCGCGTAGGAACTTGATCAGGGCCTCCTCCTGCTCGGGCTCGAGGTTGGCACCTATGGTGAAGGTGGCATTAGTGGATCCGTCCTCGTCGACCAGTATCTGCTTGGTTTCTGCCTTGTCTTGGGTGAATAGCTGCTTCTTCTTGGCCGGTGCAGCCCCCTTGAGCTCAGGGGCGTCTGAGTCGGCGTGGCTGCGCCGCCGCCCTTGATCTTGAAGACGAGCTGAGCACTTGCAATGCATCCCGGTGTCTCCGAATACGGTGAGGACGCCGCTGCTCCCAGGCATCTTCATGAGGTTGTACGCTGGGTGAGTCGTGGCCATGAATCGGGCTAGTGCTGGGTAGCCGAGGATGGCGTTGTATGGGAGGCCGATGGGGGCGATGTCGAAGTCGATTAGCTCCGTGCAGAAGTTGTTCCGAGCTGAAGGCCAGATCAGCCTTGGGCGCCGACCGACCCGGAGAAGCCCCATGCTTCGCGGAAGCAGCGCCGATCTGGCGGACGAATGGCTTGATGTGGTGGCCTGAGGGTGGCGCCTGCGAGCCGCCCAGAAGAGCCGCGACGACCGGGGGCACCGGTGCAGCGTGCTGAGCGAGGAAGAGGCCGCGCAGCTCCCCCCAAGAGGCCACGGAAGCCGCTGGCAGGTGGAGCAGCCACATGCGCGGGGCGCCGGTAAGGGCCATGGGAAACCAGTTTGCCATGACCATGTCGTCACCCCCGGCTTGGAGGAAAGCCCCCTCGTACGCCAGCAGGAAGGCCAGCGGATCGGTCGTGCCGTTGTAGTGCGGTGGCATCTCCGGCTTGAACTTGTTCGGCCATTGCACCTGCCGCAAGGCTAGGCCAACCTCGAGCCCTCGGCCCCTCTTGGCTGGTCTTTGGCGAGCGGGCGGCGCGTTGCTCATCATAGGGCGAATCGCGATGTTGGTGGAGAGCGGGTCGGTGGAAGGGAAAGCTCCGGCGCACCCTTACCTGGCGCGCCAAACGTCGGATTTCGGGTTCCGGCAGACCCTCTAGAGTTGAACTCTGGGGTGCGCGCGGAGATCTCACCTCCAACCTACCTACGTCTCGTCGCATCGCAAGGATCTAAACTACACGAAGAACAACACAGAGGACACGAGGTTTATACTGGTTCAGGCCACCATTGTGGTGTAATACCCTACTCCAGTGTGTGGTGTGGTGGATTGCCTCTGGGGCTGATGATGAACAGTACAAGGGAAGAACAACCTCGCGAGAGGCTGTTCTTGAGCTGGTGCGATGAACTGCTAGCGGAGTTCAGTCGTCTCTCTTTCTCTCTCTCTAAATGCCGATCCTCTACCCTGTGGGTGGCTAGTCCTATTTATAGGCAGAGGCCCTGGGCCTCTCCCCAAATATTGAGCGGGAAGGGCGCCAACAATTGGCCATTTTGAAGGGGAACATCTAGTACACTTATCCTGAATAAAGTCAGTCCTCGCCTGCCAAAGACTCTGACGGTGACGCCAGCTTGGGCTGCACGATGACCTCCTTCCTGCTGTTCTGCTGGTCTTGGTCTTGGTGCACCGAAATGGTTGCCTTTGCCTGATGCCTTGGCCTGCGGTTGCCTTTGCCTGATGCCTTGGCCTGCGGTTGCCTCCTTTGCACCAAAGGGGAAATGAGGACACTTCATGGGCTAGCGCCCGTCTGGCGCCCTTGGTCGTCATGGCTTGCGTCATGGGCACCTCGTGAGGTACCCCGCCTTGATCTCTCCGCCTCCTTGTGAGCCAGCCTGAGGAGGCCGTGCCTGAGGAAGCTTCATGTCGTCCGCCTCGCGAGGGTCTTGATCTTGTGTTGATGAAGATGGGTCGTACTGGGCCACCCCTTGAGCCATGCCGCAGGCCGCAGGCAGGCAAGTCTGGGTACCCCCGTTCCCAGAACGCTGACAACTACCAAGAAGTGAACCGCATTACGTTTTTTTCTTTTTCAGTAACAATTTTTTTGCACTTACGGGATGAACAACATCACACAGCGGACCGCACTGCTTCAGAATGAAAATCACACTGCATCGGACGGGCAAGCGAGCTGCATAATTTCTTTTGTTCGAGGTTATTTTTCTCACACAATTTTTTTTGTCTTTTTTCAACTTTTTTTACAAACGAGAGTGGACCGCAGAGCCTAGGCCAAGTGAATCGCGGCATATATCAAAGTGAACCTCATTACTATTTTATTGTTTCACAAAATTTTCACACTTTCATGTTGGGCGCAAGTGAACAGCATCACTCTCAAAAGTGAACTACATCCGAGGACCAAACGCTCTGCAAGTGTTGTAGTTGACTAGTTCTTTTAAAGACACGAAACAAAATGCACTTCATACATAGGGGTAACGAAACATCATTCTGTTTATACAAACTGAGTGCACTTCAAAAAATATCCAAAAAATGCAAAACATGGATGGAGTAAACTGCATCACCCAATTTTTCCGTGAAAAAATTTACTGCACGCATGCATGGGTGAGAGGCAGACGGCACGCACGTCCGGTGGGACTGCAAGCAGATGCGCTCCGCACTGCACGAGAGCATCGACTAAACTACAGGGTGAGCCATCGAGATGAATGGAATTAAAGCAAACTACAAATTTTGTCATAATCCCGGCAAAGCTCGCCTCACAGCACTGCATGGTGATGAGGACATCAATACCATTGTTACACCCACAGCCCCTACTGCTACATATACTGGACCAATTACTAGAGCTCGCGCACGCCAATTAAATTATCAGGTACTTTCGTTTCTTGGTAATGATTCTAATGTTCATGAGAATATGATGCTGCCTAAATTGGATACATTTGTTTTACTTACAAATGAAGGCCCTAGCTTGGAGAAGGATGGACATTTGGAGCAAGAACAAGCATGGAGATAATGCCATGCGCAAGGGGAACAAGAACGGAGTTACAAGTGATGATTTCAGGACTTTGAAGCCACCATAATGGGTGCATGAAGCCTTGGACGAAATATACAAGATGCCACTTCATAATATTCGTCCATAGGCTATTCTAGGTGCTGCGTCACCTTATTATTGGGCCAGGCCCATGTAATTTCGAAATACTTAAGTATAGGCTGTTTTTAGAGTCCGTATGTGTGGGGAAACAAGAGTTAGGGATGGTTTAGGACCCCTCACTCAAGGGCCACGAAATTACCTACTCTTCCTCAATATAAAAAGCCCTTAGTGCGTCGGTTACACTTTGGGTTTTGTTTAGATTAAAGTTCGCCATAGTTGCAACTTCGGCGTGCTTCGTTTGTGTTCAACGACCGGACAAAGGCGTCCACAGAACCCCACCTTGATCAATAAAGCTTTCATCTTATATTCGCAATATTCAGATTGCAATCTCAGTTTCTTGCTTGTTCTTCGTTTGCTCGCAGGAAACAGGCCCTCGTGGTCAGTTGATCGTGCTCGGCGTGGTCAATAACCCTCGGAAGTTGGTTTAGCGATTGCTAAGGCGCTGACGTCTCGCACGTTCGTAGTCGGATCGTCAAAATTCGACTCCCACGAAGCGATAGCCACCATCTCATCGAAACATCGGGACACCTTTGCCTCTATCAAGTGGTATCAGATTTTCAGGTTGCTCGGTGAGATTTTACAGTTTTCCGTAGTTTAGATCGAGTGCATTCTTCATACCTATAGTCCACGAAAAAGCCACAAAAAAATTAGGGTTAGTTCATCATATCCGAACCAATCGAGCCTTTGCATAATCTTTTTAGGGTTTTGCTTTGTTGAATTTGCGGTTGCATCGTCGTGTCTAGTTGCTTTGGTCTTAGCGTCTAGTCTTTTAGAGTTTCGAGTTACGGTCATAAGTTGTCACGCCGCCACCGCACCATCATCATCGCCTCGCCACCTACCATCACCGCTCCGAATCCATATCCATATACCACCACCAATCCGTGTTCATATACCACCACCGATCCATATCCATATACTACCACCGCTACCACCACCGCTGCCATATACCACCACCATATATCCACCACCAATCCGAGTTCTTCTCATATTAGGTTTGTTTTCGAGATCCATCTAGTTTCCGATTCGTGTTTCCTTGCCGGAGTAGGTCCGGAAACCACCCTCCGTTTAGGCCCAAAATTTTCCGAAAACGCACTTGTCGAAAATTTTTCTGGCTATCCTGTTTTTAAGTGTTTCTAAGTGTATTGAGACGATCGCCGTTATAGAAAGTTTTTTGACTGTTTCAGTTTTGGGTCCGGCGGTCGAAAAAAAAAATTTGGTCGAAAAATTTTCGTGCCCATCCTGTCGGTTTGACCTCGGAAGAGTTTTGAGACACCGCCATTATAGTGATTTTTCGCAAAAAAAAAAAAAAAAGCGCAAAAAAAAAAAAGCGCAAAAAAAAAAAAAAGCGAAAAAAATCCAGTGTGCTTTTCCCTTGTTTACGTGCAGTAGCCGTGATTTTGTTAGTGTTCTAGGCTCGCGTCTCTAGCACGGTCTAGCCTAGGACCCGGCCTGATACCTTCGTTGACCGTTTATTCAACTTTGCATCTACGAATTGAATATTCTTGACCTTTTTTGCTACCATATTATAAGCCTTCCCAGCTCCACATACATCTACATCGTATGCGTTTGACTCTCCACAGTAATCGCTCTATCCAAGCTTTGAGAGTTTTGACTACATCGGTTGCGGTCACCGCTTTCTTCTTTGGGTAAGAACTGGTAAGAATTTGAGATTTGCTTGACGGATTTAGGATCGTCCACCACACAACCACCACCACTTCCTAGTAGTCTGTCGAATCATATTCTTGTGTGTTTCTCTTGCTGCTAACCATGGCAGGATCACAAGTCGATTTAGACCGACCGGGAGAACATGACAAACAAAGCGCTACATGATAAGTTTCAACAAATGATGAGTGGGCAGGTGGACGATGTGCTAAATAGATTTGAAGAGGCCATGGAGAAGATAGATGGCATTGAGAAGGCGTTGAAACAAAGCTCGATACCAAGTTTAATGAATTGCTCATGGCGTCTACCACCACCACCACCGGCGGCACCTAACGCACCACTACTACAACAACAAGGACTACCTCCACATCGCGAAACAGCACACCGCCGAGCTTCCCTTGTCCCTCTTCACTGGCCAAGCTGCTTTGGTGCTGCTTGTTGATACTTCGTGGCTCCTGCTGCTGCGGTGGGGAGGATGATTATGTGAGAGATTACGAGGATGAGGTTGATCAACATCGATACTACGTGCAACCACCGGCACCACAACCACCGTGTCGTCCACATGCAAATAATGGCAATGTTCGGGCTCCCCTTCAGTGCGAGATCATGACCATCTCCCTAAACTGAAATTGAATATTCCACCATTTGAGGGTAGATATGTTCCTGATATATATCTTACTTGGGAGTTAGAAACTGAACAACGATTTACATGTTTACAATATCACGAGGAGAGACGTGTTCCTGCTCATTGTTTGTGCTTTCACTAGCTTTGCATGTGTTTGGTGGTACGAACATTGTAGATTATATCCTGTTCCAGCTACTTGGGCTGCTTTGAAAACTGCTATGCGTACTCGTTGGGTTCCACCATATTATCAACGTGAATTACTTCAAAAATTGCAGCGCTTAAGACAAGGAAAAAATTCGGTAGAAGAATATTATCGGGAATTACAAACTGGCTTGATTAGATGTGGTATTGTTGAGGAGAATGAAGCTATGCTTGCACGTTTTACGGGTGGATTAAATAGAGAGATTCAGACCATTCTAGACTACAAGGATTATAATAATATCACTCGATTATTCCATCTTGCTTGTAAAGCTGAACGTGAAGTGCAGGATCGACAGCGTTGGCGCGAACTAACTTTTCTCGCAGGTCGACCTTCATCATGGACACCACGTGCATCATCTACTTCCACACGTTCTACTACACCGGCACCTCCGTCGGCTGCCACCTCCAACCGTGATACAAGAAAGCAGGCACAACCACCACTATCTCGCCAAGAGCACACTGCTGGGCCTACAGAGCTCTTCTTCTTCCATGGCGTCAACAGGGCACACAAGTGATATTATTTGTCGTCGTTGTAAGGGAAGAGGACATTTTGCGAGAGAATGCCAATCTCGGCGTGTGATGATTGCTACCGAGGATGGTGGGTATGAGTCCGCTTAGTGACTATGATGAAGAGACTTTGGCTCTTATTACACATGAAGAACACGGTGGAGATGATTACGATCATGACACGCAATACATGGCTCTTTGAAGATCTTTGTGGTATGAATGTTTAGTTGCTCAACGTGTTTTGAGTGTGCAGGTTACACAAGCTGAGCAAAATCAGAGACATAACTTGTTCCATACAAAGGGAGTTGTGAAGGAACGTTCTATTCGCGTCATCATAGATGGAGGGAGCTGCAACAACTTGGCTAGCATGGATATGGTGGAGAAGCTTTCTCTCACCACAAGACCACATCCACATCCTTACTACATCCAATGGTTCAACAACAGCGGCAAGGTTAAGGTAACACGTCTTTGTTCGTGTGTATTTTAGTATCTCTACATATGCTGATTATGTTGATTGTGATGTGGTACCTATGCAAGCATGTTCCTTATTACTTGGTAGACCATGGCAATTTGATAAAATTCTGTACACCATGGTAGAAACAATCAGTATACTCTTGTTCACAAGGATAAAAATATTACTTTGCTTCCTATGACTCCTGATTCCATTTTGAAAGATGATATTAATAGAGCTAATAAAGCAAAACAGAGAGAAAATAAGAGTGAAAATCAGATTGTGGCAAAAGAATTTGAGCAACAAATGAAGCCTAATAATAAACCATCTAATGTTGCTTCTGAAATTAAACTGAAAAGTGCATGTTTATTTGCCACCAAATCTGATATTGATGAGCTAGATTCTAGCAAATCTGTTTGCTATGCTTTTGTGTGCAAAGAGGCATTATTTTCATTCGAGGACGTGCCTTCCTCTTTGCCCCTGCTGTCACTAACATTTTGCAGGAGTTCACGACGTCTTCCCACAAGACGTGCCACCGGATTACCACCTATTCGAGGGATTGAGCATCAAATTGACTTAATTCCCGGTGCATCGCTACCCAACCGCGCACCATACCGTACCAATCCGGAGGAGAGCGAAGGAGATTATGCGTCAAGTACAGGAGCTGCTCGACAAAAGGTTATATCTGTGAATCTCTTAGTCCTTGTGCTGTTCCTATTATACTAGTGCCTAAAAAGGATGGTACGTCGGCGTATGTGTGTTGATTGTAGAGGCATTAATAATATTACTATTCGTTATCGTCATCCTATTCCTAGGCTAGATGATATGCTTGATGAATTGAGTGGCTCTACAATATTCTCCAAAGTTGATTTGCGTAGTGGATACCATCAAATTCGTATGAAATTGGGAGATGAATGGAAAACAGCATTTAAAACTAAGTTTGGATTATATGAGTGGTTAGTCATGCCTTTTGGGTTAACTAATGCACCTAGTACTTTCATGAGATTAATGAACGAAGTTTTACGTGCTTTCATTGGACGATTTGTGGTAGTTTACTTTGATGATATACTGATTTATAGCAAATCTTTGGAAGAACATTTGGAACATTTACGTGCTGTTTTTAATGCTCTACGTGATGCACGTTTGTTTGGTAACCTTGGGAAGTGCACCTTTTGCACCGATCGAGTATCTTTTCTTGGCTATGTTGTTACTCCACAGGGAATTGAAGTTGATAAAGCCAAGATTGAAGCTATTGAGAGTTGGCCGCAGCCCAAAACGGTCACACAAGTGAGGAGTTTTCTTGGACTCGCTGGTTTCTATAGGCGTTTTGTGAGAGACTTTAGCACCATTGCTGCACCTCTCAATGAGCTTACAAAGAAGGATGTGCCTTTTGTTTGGGGTACCGCAGGGAAGAAGCCTTCACGGTATTGAAAGATAAGTTGACACATGCTCCTTTACTCCAACTTCACGACTTTAATAAGACTTTTGAGCTTGAATGTGATGCTAGTGGAATTGGATTAGGAGGTGTGTTATTACAAGATGGCAAACCTGTTGCATACTTTTACGAAAAATTGAGTGGGCCTAGTCTGAACTATTCTACTTATGACAAAGAATTATATGCTCTTGTTCGGACTTTAGAGACATGGCAACATTATTTATGGCCCAAAGAATTTGTTATACATTACGATCATGAATCTTTGAAACATATTAAAAGTCAAGCTAAACTGAATCGTAGACATGCTAAATGGGTTGAATTCATTGAGACTTTCCCTTATGTCATTAAACACAAGAAGGGTAAAGAAAATGTTATTCTTGATGCTTTGTCTCGTCGATATACTATGCTTTCACAACTTGACTTCAAAATATTTGGTTTGGAGACCATCAAAGATCAATATGTGCATGATGCTGATTTTAAAGATGTAATGCAGAATTGTAAAGAAGGAAGAACATGGAACAAGTTCGTTATTAATGATGGTTTTGTGTTCCGTGCTAACAAGCTATGCATTCCTGCTAGCTCTGTTAGTCTTTTGTTGTTGCAGGAGGCGAATGGAGGAGGATTAATGGGACACTTTGGGCGTGAAGAAGGCGGAGGATATACTTGCTACACATTTCTTTTGGCCAAAGATGAGGCGGGATGTTGAGCGTTTTGTTGCTCATTGCACTACATGTCAAAAAGCTAAGTCACGACTCAATCCTCATGGTTTATATATGCCTTTGCGATTGCCTAGTGTTCCTTGGGAGGATATATCTATGGACTTTGTTTTAGGTTTACCTCGAACAAAGAAGGGAGGGATAACATATTTGTTGTCGTGGATAGATTCTCGAAAATGGCACACTTTATACCATGTCATAAAAGCGATGATCTTTGTTAATGTTGCTGATTTGTTCTTTCGTGAAATTATTCGCTTGCATGGTGTGCCAAATACTATTGTTTCAGATCGTGATACTAAATTTCTTAGCCACTTTTGGAGATGTTTATGGGCTAAGTTGGGGACTAAACTGCTTTTTAGTACTACTTGTCACCCCAAACCGATGGACAAACTGAAGTAGTCAATAGAACATTGTCTACTATGCTTAGGGTTGTTTTGAAGAATAATAAGAAAATGTGGGAAGAATGCTTGCCTCATATTGAATTTGCTTATAATCGTTCATTGCATTCTACTACTAAGATGTGCCCTTTTGAAATTGTGTATGGCTTCCTACCTCGTGCACCTATTGATTTGTTGCCTCTTCCATCTTCGGAGAAGGTTAATTTTGATGCTAAAGAACGTGCTGAATTGATTTTAAAAATGCATGAGATAACTAAGGAAAACATTGAGCGTATGAATGCTAAATATAAGCGTCTGGAGATAAGGGTAGAAAACATGTTGTCTTTGCACTGGAGATCTTGTTTGGTTACATTTGCGTAAGGATAGGTTTCCTAGTTTGCGCAAATCAAAGCTAATGCCACGTCGATGGTCCATTTAAGGTGTTAGAGAAAATAAATGATAATGCATATAAACTTGAGCTACCTGCAGATTTTGGGGTTAGTCCCACTTTTAACATTGCAGATTTGAAGCCTTATTTGGGTGAGGAAGATGAGTTTCCGTCGAGGACGACTTCATTTCAAGAAAGGGAGGATGATGAGGACATCAATACCATTGTTACACCCACAGCCCCTCTTGCTACATATCTTTGGACCAATTACTAGAGCTCGCAAGACGCCAATTAAATTATCGTGTACTTTCGTTTCTTGGTAATGATTCTAATGTTCATGAGAATATGATCTTGCCTAAATTGGATACATTTGTTTTACTTACAAATGAAGGCCCTAGCTTGGAGAAGGATGGACATTGGAGCAAGAACAAGCATGGAGATAATGCCATGCGCAAGGGAACAAGAACGGAGTTATAAGTGATGATTTCAGGACTTTGAAGCCACCATAATGGGTGCATGAAGCCTTGGACGAAATATACAAGATGCCACTTCATAATATTCGTCCATAGGCTATTCTAGGTGCTTCGTCACCTTATTATTGGGCCAGGCCCATGTAATTTCGAAATACTTAAGTATAGGCTGTTTTTAGAGTCCGTATGTGTGGGGAAACAAGAGTTAGGGATGGTTTGGACCCCTCCCTCAAGGGCCACGAAATTCCCTCCTCTTCCTCCATATACAGCCCTTAGGGCGTCGTTTAGACTTTGGGTTTTGTTTAGATTAAAGTTCGCCATAGTTGCAACTTCGGCGTGCCGTTTGTGTTCAACGACCGGACAAAGGCGTCCACAGAACCCCACCTTGATCAATAAAGCTTTCATCTTATATTCGCAATATTCAGATTGCAATCTCAGTTTCTTGCTTGTTCTTCGTTTGCTCGCGAGAAACAGGCCCTCGTGGTCGAGTTGATCGTGCTCGGCGTGGTCAATAACCCTCGGAAGTTGGTTTAGCGATTGCTAAGGCGCGACGTCTCGCACGTTCGTAGTCGGATCGTCAAGGTCGACTCCCACAGAAACGATAGCCACCATCTCATCGAAACATCGGGACACCTTTGCCTCTATCACATGGCGAGTCGATGATGGCCGCACACATTTGCTGTGTGGACTGCTCCAGGGAGACGGACGTGCGTTCAGAGAGGAGGAATGGGGGAGTGCATGGTTTCTCCAACGATGGGGGACGAAGTGAGCTGCAGTTCGATAAAAATATAGCATGCGTGAACAAGTGAGTTGCAGTTGTACATGCGCACTAACGAGCATTTAACCGCTGCACGCACAAACAAAAAAAAGGCATTTTGGGTAACCAGGATGTGGAGCTGGAAACTGCACGCAAGAACGCCAAAGTCCGCAAGTGCACGAGCATTGAACCGCTGCATGCACGCCTCCGAGCTGCAAGTCCACGGTCGCCGAGCTGCACATCCGCTGTCGTGGTGGCCGGAGTCGATGGCCTCGCGCTGGCCGGAGTCGATGGGGCCCGGATCCACGCCGGCGGTGGCCAGATCTTTTTTTGCGGGGGATCCCGTACCTCCTTGGTCTAGAGAGATGGAGAGGAAGAGCAGGGGGGAGGGCCTTGGCTGGGAGGCGCTGCGGCGGTAGGAGGGCGTCAGGGCAGAGGGTGGCCGCTTGAACTTCTCTCTGTAGGAACCCGACCTTCGGGCTATCTTCGCAACCGTGTCTTTCCGTGCAAACCATTCTGGTTAGTCGTGTTCTATATGATGTAAATGTAATCTAGAAACGGTTTTTATCAACTAAATGCATATTTTAAATAGGAATCACGCTCGTTGGTGGATTTTGCTCTCGGGTCGTGATGAACTTGCGTTTTTTGCAATTTTACTGCCTGAGTTGTTCGACCTGAACTTCTCCCTGTGCTAGGTTGAACTTCCACCAACATTGCCCAAATGGGGCTTATTATATACCGCTGGAAAGCTATGGACACGAGTATCATGACCCAAGTTAATTTTTTTTGCAAAATGTAACCGGTTTAAGAGCAGTTTTAAAAACCGTTTTTTCTTCATACAAAAAACGTGAATCCTATTTTCGATCACATTTTTTAAACGTCATCGGAATGAGATAAATAATATGGCGTTGGAAAGCTGCTGCAAATCTGCTCCTTTCACATGTTGACAGTTTTCTCAAATTCCCTGTGGCTAAAGAGTAATTTTGAAAATCGTAAAATTTCGCAAACCGAGCAGCCGAGTTCGTATTTTCGATGTCATTTCTAAACGGCTAATCCAATTGAGGCAAATAATATGGAATTTAAAAGCTTGTGAAAATGCGCTACTTTTTCATGTTGAAAGTTTTTTCTAATTTTGAATGGTTTATGAGTAATTTAGAAAATGGTACAAGTTCCACCGAGTTCGTATTTTCGAGCCAATTTTTTAACCGTACGTCCGAATGCAACAAATGATATGGCGTTGGAAAGCTTGAGGAAATGCGAAACTTTTTGGTATATATTTTTTCTCCCAACTCTTTACGATTTCAATTCAATTTTGAAAATGGTTAAAAACATATTTTCGTCGTAATTTCGACAAACTTTATCGGAATGAGGCAAATAATATACCGTTGAAAATCTATGGAAAATGTGAAATTTTTTTCTGTTGATGGTTTTCTCTGATTCCTAGTCGTCTTTAAGTAATTTCAAAGATGGAGAGATCATTCGTTCTGCCTTTATCACGAAACAGATTCTTCGAAAATGCACCGCGTGAAGAACTTGAACTTCTCGGCATGTCTACTTGAACTTCACTCTATTTTTCACGTGCATTTTTTGCTCGTAGTTCTCCGTCCAGTGCTCGTAGCTCTCCATCCACTCACCAGAATAGAGAAAATGATATACCAATGGAAAGCTGCTGTAAACACGCAACTTTCCTGTATTGATCATTTTTTTTGTAGTCGCGACGGTTTTAAAAGTTTTTCATCTAAAATTCATTCAGTATGGTAGTTGAACTTCCTCCTGTTTACACGTTGAAAATCTATGACGTATTTTCGTTTGTAATTTTCTTATTCATTCATAAGTGTTACACAAATGATATTCCTTTTGTACAAACCTCTCTCACAATTTTTTTAACTTTCTCCAACCGAGGACTTGAACTTATAACAACAACAGAATTGGACCTTGCCTTTTAAGTCATTTTTCTCATTTTAAACACACACCATGTAGTACATGAACTTTTTCCATATTTATAATTTGAATTTTTCATTTTCTTTTTGAAATCAAATTTCTCCCAAATGATAAACCGAACTTCTTTTGTGGATTGAGAGAATTGTTTTAAAACACAAAAAACAACTTCTTTTTTGTGTTTTCGAACATGGAAATACAAGGTGAACCTCTCTCTAAAGAATTTTTGAACTTCCCCGGAAAGAGCACTTGAACTTCTTTCAACAAACATTTTAACCTTTTATTTTTTATACTTTTATTCTCACCTGAAATGCATTCGTTGCAGTACTTGAACTTCTTCTTGTTTTCACAATGAACTTCTGTTGCATTTTCTGTATACGTCGAATTACACGCAATAGAGGGTCGGACCTCATTTTTTACCATTTTTAAAACATGTAATTGGAGGTCAGACGTTCCGCAATATAAATTCTGAACCGTACACGGAGGTGCACGTGAATTTCTTGCAACAAATCTAAGTTTTTTATTTACTTCGAACTTCTCTGTTATTTTAATTCCAACTTCTTTGTCATATTCTTAGAAAGGAAATATGTTTTTAAATAAGCACCAACCATTTTTTTTGTAAATTGCACTTCACAGTTTTATTTTTCTTAAAGACGGTAATAATTTGAGTTTCCCGTATACATCGAACTACTCCTCTATTTTAATTTGAACTTCGTCATTCTTATTCTTTACTCATAAGGAAAATATGAGTTTCTTTATATATATCAAACTTCTATATTCTGTAATTTAGGCTTCTTGGTTTATTTCCTTTAGCATCAAACTATCCTAGTTTTTTGTCATAAATATTGGACCCCCTCCACATTTTTTAAAATTTTGATTTATTTGTAAAAACATAGACACAAACGGGAGAGAGAATTATGTCTGCATAAAGTGGGTAGGAATTTCCAACTTTCTCTCGTCGAGCAGTTTAACATCTAGCAAGAAATGTTTTTCACTTTTATGAGTTGGTGTTAAAAATGCCAAAATGGCATTGGTTTTTATTTTTGCTTTTCGAACATGTAAATCTTAGGTTTTAATAAACTCCAAACTTCCATGTTATTTTTATTCTAACCTTATGTTGTTTTTATTTTCTATTAGCGGTTAGAATCCGAGTTTTCAATAAACATTGAACCGCTCCATTACTTTAATTTGAACTTCTAGGTTTCTTTTGGAAACGGGGAAATCCATTTAATAATTAAATTTTCTAAACTCTTTTTTGTTATTTTAATTTGAGTTTCCATTGTGGAAACTTGTTGAACAAGAGGAACTATTTGAATTTTCCTGGTATGTGCACTTGAACTTCTAGCAACAAATTTTTTGGACTTTGCCTTTTTACTCCTATTTTTTCTCATACGAAACACACACACACACACACCATGCAGTACAAGAACTTCCGTCTGTTGTCAATTTGAACTTCTCTCTATTTCACTTTAGTAACGAAAAAATTCTGAGTTTTTTATAGACATCGAACCACTCTAACTTTTTTATTTGAACTTCTTTGTGTGTTATTTAGAAATGTGAAAATTGGAGTTTTCTTAGAAACATCGAACTTCTTTGTTATTTCGAATATAACTTATTGGTGTTATTCTTTAGTAACTAGAATTTTTTTTTTCAAATATAATATCAAACTGCTCCGCTTTTTCAAATTGAAATTCTTGGTTTTATTCTGTATTAATGAGAGAACCTGTGTTTATTATATGCCTTGAACTACTCTATTTTTTTAAAATTGAACTTCTTGGTTTTAATCTGTAGTATTGGGGAAAATCTGAGTTTTTTATAAACATCAAACAACTTCATTTTTTTAATTAGGTCTTCTTGGTGTTATTCATTAGTAACCGGAGAGGTCCTAGTTATGTAAATATCGAACTGCTCAATTATTTAAATTTGAACTTCTAGTTCTTTTTTGATGAATTTCTTCTGTACGTGGTACATTTGAACTAAGGAATTTTTGAAACATGAACTTCATGTGCTATTGAAAATCTAGAAAATTACACACAACAATACACATACACTTCACGTGCTACATGCACGACAACACATCAGCAAGCATGGCACCAACATGCATAAGTAGCCGGTCAAGGTGCCTTGACTTAGCATCCTTAAGATGCTGCTCCAAGTTGATGGTGCCTACACTTGGCCACCTTAAGTCGTTGCTCTAGAGTTGACGACTCGCTGTCCTTGTCAGCGGAAATGTCCTTGAACTTGGCAGTGATCTGTAGTAGAACTTTCTGCTATTGCACACACTCGCAATAAGACATTTTAGAGGACATAAAATTTGAACTAGTATAATTTCCTGGTACTAAACACACTTGCACCTACATATTTTTCCCAAAAAACTCAGAGGTGGTAGGTTTAGGATGAATAATTGAAGTTACACGAAAGTTAATTGAGAAACAAACTTCATAAGCTGTCCTATAGAACAAGAAAGATCAAAAAAAATTCAATGCGTGCAAGAAATATTTTTTGCATTTATAAACAAAATATTTTGAGCACAAGTATACACACATGAAAGTATGAAACCGTTAACCAATAGTATGTATTATGAGGTTTTAGTTAGGCATAAATATACGGAGTTTGCACCTTCTTTAACATTTTCTTCATAGTATACCATCACAGCAACAACGGTTCCCTTCGCAGGCATTAACATGCGTGCTCAACTTAGACACACAAGTGTGTGGCATTTTTTTTGCAGAGAAACATACAAATAGAGACTAGGAAGAGCCAAAACAACCTACCTCTGTTCAAAGTTTAACAAAACCTCATTGACAAGAAAATAAGCAACAACAAAGTTGTATTGTCAAACATTGTTCATCCCACACAAGTCTTATTCCACTACTTTTTCCTCTCCTCTGATCATGATGTACGCACCAGAGAACCTCATTTTGAAGCACTACGTGATTTTTTCCATGAACTGAATGTATGAACTTCCAGGAACCAGAAAGATTATCCTGAACTTTTCTCGATTCTGATATTTTGAATTTCGCGATCTTGAGAACATGAACTTGAACACACGCTATAACATAAATCAATCAAAATGCGGTTATTCATCAAAAATAGAATAGTACCATCACTTTGTACGAGAATGAGGAAAGGGAGATGGCGATTTTTATTCACGGTTGTGCTCGACGCTGCGGGAGGAGGAGTCTCGACACGACGTGGGAGGTAGGTCGCCGGCAGCTCTGAAGCACAAGGGGGAGGAGGAGGCACCTGCGAGATCCAAACGATGGCGGTGGATTGTGTTCGGAGCCTGGGACTGCGTAGAGCTCGGGACGAGGAGCCTCTACATGGCGCCGAATGAGCAGCAACGGATAGAATCCAGGGACCGGCGACGGCGCTTGGGGATCCAGGACCCTGCGGCGGCGCCCGGGGATCCATGGCCCGGCTGACAACACGGGGATCTGGGGCCTGCGGCGGCTGGATCGAAGGGTGGTGCTGCAGAAGCTTCGCCGTCCCTGGCGAGGAGGAGGTCACGCACCGACCGTTGGGGAGGACTGGAGGTGTCCGCGAGGGAGGTGACCGGCGGCGGCAGTTCTTGACAGCTGGTGCAACGACGCCTGTTGTGGTGGGGCAGGTTGGGGCAGAGTGCGGCGCTTGATGGCGGCGGCGTCGATTAGAAGCGAAGTGCGGCGGTGATGGCGTGGCCGATTAGGGCGGGTAGGCGGCCTGGGGCAGTGGCGCCGGTTGGGGCGGGTGGCGAGTCAATCTGGGGCGGGTGGTGTCCATCGGTCGAGGGAGATGGGAGGCTGAGCGGGTCGGGGGTGGTGGAAGGCCGAGAGGATCGAGGGTAGGCCCGGGGTTTTTATTGGGTTCGGGAAAACCTCATCGGGCCCTATATAGGTGGGTTGTGATCCAAATAACTATTCTAATCCTGGGAGTCGAATAGTGTTGTCCTATATATATATATATATATATATATATATATATATATATATATATATATATATATAATGTTTGGCCTCATGAAGGAGAAAGTATCGCTCTATCTTGGGGGAGGCTTGAGTCAATGTTATATTTATGCCCCAATCATGAGCTCTCAAGAGAAATTATTATTCAGAATTTTTATGCTCGGATTTGTCGTAATGATTAATCCATGCTTGCTAATTCTTGTATTGGTCCTTTGTGAAGAAGACTATTGAATTCAAATGGGATTTATTGGAAATAATTAAACACAACTCTGAAGATTGGGAACTCGACGAAGGTAATGAGTCAGGTATAAACCTTAAGTTTGATTGTGTTAAATCTTTCATGGATACCAATGCTTTTCGTGAATTTAGCACTAAATATGGACTTGACTCTAAGATAGTAGCTTCTTTCTGTGAATAATTTGCTACTCATATTGATCTCCCCAAGGAGAAGTGGTCTAAATATCATCGTCCCATCGAAGTTAAAGTAGTAGAACCTATTAGAGTTGAAGAAGAAACTGTTACTTATAATGTTGATCCTATTGTTCCTACTGCTTACATTGTGAAACCAACTTTTCCTGTTAGGATAAAGGATCTTGCTAAAGCTTCAGCTGTGGTTCGTAAGAGTTATACTAGAACACCTACACCCCCTGAACAAATTAAAGTTGAACCTAGTATTGCTATGGTTAAAGATCTCTTGGTTGATAATATTGATGGGCATGTTATTTATTTTTGTGATGAAGCTGCTAGAATTGCTAGAGCTGATACTAAAGATAAACATAGACCTATTGTTGGCATGCTTGTTATTTCTTTTAGAATAGGAGGTCATTTCTATCATGACTTATGTGATGTGGGTGCTAGTGTAAGTACAATACCTTTTACTTTATATAAAGAAATTATGAATGATATTGCACCTGCTGAGATGGACGATATTGAAGACTATTAAGCTTGCCTATAGAGATACTATATCACCAATTGGGATTGTTAGAGATGTTGATGTCTTGTGTGGGAAAATAAAATACCCTACTGATTTTCTAGTTCTTGGTTCCCACAAGATGATTTTTGTCCCATTAAATTTGGTAGACCTTTCTTGAACACTTTCGTTGCTAAGATAGACTATGAGAAAGAAATTGTTACTATATGTTTTGGGGATGTGTCTCATGATTTTAATTTCTCTAAATTTCATAGACATCCCCTTGATAAAGAATTGCCTAGTAAGGATGAAATTATTGGTCTTGCTTCTATTGTCGTGCCTCCTACCTATCTTTAGAACAATATTTGTTAGACTATGAGAATGAAATATTTATGAATGAAAGAAAGTAATTAGATGAAATATTCTTTAACCAAATGCCTGTTTTGAAACATAACTTCCCTGTTGAAATCCTTGGGGATCCTCCTCCACCAAAGGGTGATCCCGTGTTTGAGCTTAAACAATTACATGATACTTTGAAATATGTTTATGTTGATGCAGAGAAGATATATCCTGTTATTATTAGTGCTAAACTTTCAGAGCATGAATAAAAGAAATTATTGAAAACTTTGAAGAAGCACCATGTCACTATTGGACATACTCTTGATGATCTTAAGGGCATTAGTCCCACTCTATGTCAGCACAAAATTAATATGGAGCCTAATGCTAAACCAGTTGTTTATCATCAACGACGGTTAAATCCTAAGATGAAAGAAGTGGTAAGAAATGAAATACTAAAGCTTCTATAGGCAGGTAAAAACTATCCTATTGCTGATAGTAGATGGGTAAGTCCTGTTCATCGTGTCCCTAAGAAGGGAGGTATTATTGTTGTTCCTAATGACAAGAATGAATTGATCCCACAAAGAATTGTTACAGGTTATAGAATGGAAATTGATTTTTGCAAATTAAACAAAGCTACTAGGAAAGATCATTACCCTCTACCTTTTATTGATCAAATGCTAAAGAGGTTATCCAAACATACAAATTTTTGCTTTCTAGATGGTTATTCTAGTTTTTCTTAAATACCTGTGTCAAAACAGGATCAAGAAAAACCTACTTTTACTTGCCCTTTCGGTAGTTTTGCTTATAGACGTATGCCTTTTGGTTTATGCAATGCACCTGCTACCTTTCAAATATGTATGACTTCTATATTCTCTTGATGGTTGCTTTAGCAATCTTGATCATGGATGATTTCTTAAGCAACATGTGAAAATATTGTTGAGGTTTTCATGGATGATTTCTCCGTTCACAGAACTTCTTTTGATGATTGCTTAAGCAACCTTTATCGTGTTTTGCAGAGATGTGAAGAAACTAATCTTGTTTTGAATCGGGAGAAGTATCACTATATTGTTAATGAAGGTATTGTCTTGGGGCATACAATTTCTGATAGAGGTATTAAAGTTGATAAAGCTAAAGTAGATGCTATTGAAAAGATGTCGTGTCCTAAAGATATCAAAGGTATAAGAAGTTTCCTTTGTCATGCTAGGTTCTATAGGAGGTTTATTAAGTACTTCTCTAAAATTTCTAGGCCTCTCACTATTCTCTTGCAAAAATATGTTCCTTTTGATTTTGATGATGATTGTATAGAAGCATTTGAAATACTTAAGAAAGCCTTGATTTCTGCACCTATTGTTCAACCACCTGATTGGAATTTACCCTTTGAAATTATGTGTGATGCTAGTGATTATGTTGTTGGTGCTGTTCTAGGACAAAGAGTTAATAAGAAATTGAATGTTATTCATTATGCTAGTAAAACTCTAGACATGGCCTAGAGAATTATGCTACTACTGAAAAAGAGATTTTAGCAGTTGTCTTTGCTTGTGATAAGTTCAGATCTTATATTGTTGATTCCAAAGTAAGTGTTCACACTGATCATGGTGCTGTTAAATATCTTATGGAAAAGAAAAATGCTAAACCTAGACTTATTAGATGGGTTCTCTTGCTCGAAGAATTTGTTTTGCATATTATTGATAGAAAGGGAGCTCAGAACCCAGTTGCAGACAGCTTGTCTAGGTTAGAAAGTGTTCTTGATGACCGACTGCCTATTGATGATAGCTTTCCTCATGAGAAATTAGCTATCATAAATGCTTCTCGTAATGCTCCATGGTATGCTGATTATGCTAATTACATTGTTGCTAAATTTATACCACCTAGTTTCACATACCAGCAAAAGAAAAAGTTTTTGTATGATTTAAGACATTACTTTTGGGATGACCCACACCTTTATAAAGAAGGAGTAGATGTTGTTATTAGACGTTGTCTACCTGATCATGAGCAGGAATAGATCCTATGCAAGTGTTACTCCGAGGCCTACGGAGGACACCATGTTGGAGATAGAACTGCACACAAGGTATTACAATCTGGTTTTTATTGGCCTACTCTCTTCAAGGATGCTCGTAAGTTTTTCTTGTCTTCTGATGAATTCCATAGAATTGGCAGTATTAGTAGACGTCAGGAAATGCCTATGAATTATTCACTTGTTATTGAACCATTTGACGTTTGGGGCTTTTATTATATGGGACCTTTTTCTTCCTCTAATGGGTATACACATATTTTAGTTGTTGTTGATTACGTTACTAAGTGGGTAGAAACTATTCCAACTAGTAGTGCTGATCATAACACTTCTATTAAGATGCTTAAAGTAGTTATTTTTTCGAGGTTTGGAGTCCCTAGATATTTGATGACTGATGGTGGTCACATTTTATTCATGGTGCTTTCCGTGAAATGCTTGCTAAATATGATGTCAACCATAGAATTGCATCTCCTTATCACCCTCAGTCCAGTGGTCAAGTAGAATTGAGCAATAGAGATTAAATTGATTTTGCAAAAGACTGTTAATAGATCTAGAAAGAATTGGTCTAAGAAACTTGATGATGCATTATGTGCTTATAGAACTGCTTAGAAGAATCCTATGGGTATGTCTCCGTATAAAATGGTTTACGGAAAAGTATGTCACTTACCTCTTGAACTAGAACATAAATCTTATTGGGCAATCAAAGAGCTCAATTACGATTTCAAACTTGCGGGTGAGAAGAGGTTATTTGACATTAGCTCACTTGATGAATGGAGAACCCAAGCCTATGAAAATGCCAAGCTGTTTAAAGAAAAAGTTAAAAGATGGCATGACAAAAGGATACAAAAGCGTGAGTTTAATGTAGGTGATCATGTTTTACTATACAACTCTCAATTATGATTTTTTGTAGGAAAGCTTCTCTCTAAATGGGAAGGTCCTTACATTATCGAAGAGGTTTATCGTTCCGGTGCCATCAAGATCAACAACGGCGAAGGCACCAACCCTAAGGTGGTAAACGGTCAAAGGATCAAACATTATTTTTCAGGTATTCCCATGAATGTTGAGACAAATATTATTAATACCATAACAACGGAGGAGTACATAAGGGATACTTTCCAAAATGTTTCAGACTCCGAACAGCAATAGGTATGTGATACGACAAGTAAACCGACTCCAAAACTGTTCTAATGGCAATTTTTCTCCGTTTTGGAATATTTAATAAATTAAGAAAATTAAAAGTAGTCCGAAGAGTGCACGAGGAAGCAGCAAGGCATGGGGGTGCGCCCTACCCCCCTAGGCGCGCCCCTATGCCTTGTGGCCACCTCGTGTGCCCTCCGGACTCCGTTTTCTTGCATAATACTTCTTTTGGAAATTAAAAATTCATTATACATTACCCCAAAGGTTTTGACCACCGTACCACGACAAAATCCTTGATACGTCTCCAACGTACCTATAATTTTTGATTCTTCCATGCTATTATATTATCTGTTTTGGATGTTCAATGGGCTTTATTATACACTTTTATATTATTTTTGGGACTAACCTATTAATAAGAGGCCCAGCCCAAATTGCTCTTATTTTTGCCTATTTCAATGTTTCGAAGGAAAGGAATATCAAACGTAGTCCAAACGGAATGAAACCTTCGGGAACGTGATTTTCGGAACAAACATGATCCAGAGGACTTGGAGTGGACGTCAAGCAATCAACGAGGAGGCCATGAGGCAGGGAGGCGCGCCCCCACCCTCGTGGGCCCCTCGTAGCTCTCCTAACCGACCTCTTTCGCCTATATACTCATATACCCTGGAAACATCAGAGGAGGAGCCAAAACCCTATTTCCACCGCCGCAACCTTCTGTACCCATGAGATCCCATATTGGGGCCTTTTCTGACGCTCCGCCGGAGGGGGCATTGATCATGGAGGGCTTCTACATCAACATCATTGCCTCTCCGATGATGTGTGACTAGTTTATCTCAGACCTTCGGGTCCATAGTTATTAGCTAGATGGCTTCTTCTCTCTCTTTGGATCTCAATACAAAGTTCTCCTCGATTCTCTTGGAGATCTATTCGACGTAATCTTCTTTTGCGGTGCGTTTGTCGAGATCCGATGAATTGTGGGTTTATGATCAAGATTATCTATGAACAATATTTGAATCTCCTCTGAATTCTTTTATGTATGATTGGTTATCTTTGCAAGTCTCTTTGAATTATCAGTTTGGTTTGGCCTACTAGATTGATATTTCTTGCAATGGGAGAAGTGCTTAGCTTTGGGTTCAATCTTGCGGTGCTCGATCCCAGTGACAGTAGGGGAAACGACACGTACTGTATTGTTGCCATCGAGGATAAAAAGATGGGGTTTATATAATATTGCTTGAGTTTATTCCTCTACAGCATGTCATCTTGCTTAAAGCGTTACTCCGTTCTTACGAACTTAATACTCTAGACGCATGCTGGATAGCGGTCGATGTGTGGAGTAATAGTAGTAGATGCAGGCAGGAGTCGGTCTACTTGTCACGAACGTGATGCCTATATACATGATCATACCTAGATATTCTCATAACTATTCTCAATTCTATCAATTGCTCGATAGTAATTTGTTCACCCACCATAATACTTATGCTATCTTGAGAGAAGCCACTAGTGAAACCTATGGCCCCCGGGTCTATTCTCTATCATATTAATCTACCGTTATTTCTATTACCGTTTATTTTGCTTTCTTTACTTTTAGTCCTTATCATAAAAATACCAAAAATATTATCATCTCTATCAGATCTCACTTTTGCAAGTGGCCGTGAAGGGATTGACAACCCCTTTATCGCATTGGTTGCGAGGTTCTTATTTGTTTGTATAGGTACGTGGGACTTGAGCGTGCTCTCCTACTGGATTGATACCTTGGTTCTCAAAAACTGAGGGAAATACTTACGCTACTTTACTGCATCACCCTTTCCTCTTCAAGGGAGAACCAAATCAGTGCGCAAGAGGTAGCAAGAAGGATTTCTGGCGCCGTTGTCGGGGGAGTCTACGCACAAGTCAAGACATACCAAGTACTCATCACAAACTCTTATCCCTCGCATTACATTATTTGCCATTTTCCTCTCCCCCACTTCACCCTTGCCGTTTTATTCGCCCTGTTCGTCTTTTTGTGTTCCTTAATGTCTTACTTGGCTCGTTTGGTTGGAATAGTTGTTTATTTATTGCTAAACAGAGAACCTAAGATATATGGATCCTCATCCGCTTGCTAATTTTTTTAAGGGATCCAATTATGATGAACCAATTGCTAGTGAGTTTTGTGGACTAGATTATCTTTATGAAGTTTTGCTTGAAATTCATAAATAAAATTGTGATGAAGAAATTTATGAAGAGATTCATGATAGCCCCTCGAATAAAAAGCATGATTGCAATGATTTTACTATAAATTCTCTTGATGTCAATTGTGCTAATAATATGCATAATTGTAAACTTGCGGATGCTAGTTTTGCTATGACTACTACTTGTTGCAATGATCCTGATTGGGGAGATTCTTCTTATGATCATGAAAATTTATTTAAGCCCCATGATGAATATGAGATTGATAATAATGTTTGTAATAATATTAAAAGTGGGTTCGGAAGATTGTCAACTTTAGATCCCACATATTTGGAGAATGTTCAATCTTATGGTATTTTTGATAAAAGTGGGTTCGGAGAGGTCATGACTTTAGTTAATGATAATCCCACTACTTTGGAAGAGTGTCAACTTTGCATACATGTGGATTGTGTTAAGAATATTTTTTGTGATAGCTATATTGTTTAATTTGCTTATGATCCTACATGTAATTATTACGAGGGAGGAAAATATGGTTGTAGAAATTTTCATGTTACTAAATTACCTCTCGTTATGTTGAGATTGCTATTGTTTCTTTCCGCTTCCTTGCATATGCTAGTTTTTGCTTTCCTTGCAAATTTGTTTGCTTATAATATGCCTATACATAGGAAGTATGTTATACTTATATTTGTTTGTCATGTGTTTTATGATGCTCTCTTTGCGCTTCAATTCTTGTCTTTCATGTGAGCATCACTAAAGTTATCAATGCCTATCTAAAAGGCTTTAAAGAAAAAGCGCTTGTTGGGAGACAACCCAATATTTTTACTTGCTATTTAGCAATAAATATTTGATCTAGCCTCTGGTTAGCTTTGTTTTTGTGTTTTAATTAGTGTTTGTGCCATGTGAAACCTATAGGATCTTCTTGGATGATAGTTATATGATCTTGTTGAAACTTCCAGAAACTTTCTGCTCACGAAAACAATTGTTTAAAATCACCAGAACGTGACAAAATACTGATTCCAATTGCAGTAGATCAATAAACAAATTATCTAGGTCTTCCTATTATGGTAGTTTTTTCTAAGTTACAGAAGTTTGCGTTAGATACAGATTACTACAGACTGTTCTATTTTTGACAGATTCTGTTTTTCGTGTGTTGTTTGCTTATTTTCTTGAATCTATGGCTAGTAAAAGAGTTTCTAAACCATATATAAGTTGGAATAAAGTGTGTTTAACACCAATATAAATAAACAAATAGTTCAATACAATACCTTATAGTGGTGGTTTGTTTTATTTCGCTAACAGAGCTCATGAGATTTTCTGTTGAGTTTTGTGTTGTGAAGTTATCAAGTTATGGGTAAAGATTTGATGGATTAGGGAACAAGTATTGGAAAGAGCCTAAGCTTGGGGATGTGCAAGGCACCCAAGGTAAAATTCAAGGACAACCAAAAGCTTAAGCTTGGGGATGCCCCGGAAGGCATCCCCTCTTTCGTCTTCGTCTATCGGTAACTTTACTTGGGGCTATATTTTTATTCACCACATGATATGTGTTTTGCTTGGAGCGTCTTGTATGATTTGAGTCTTTGATTTTTATTTTACCAGAATCATCCTTGCTGTATAGACCGTTTGAGAGAGACACACATGATTCGGAATTTATTAGAATACTATATGTGCTTCACTTATATCTTTTGAGCTATATAATTTTTGCTCTAGTGCTTCACTTATATCTTTTAGAGCACAGTGGTGGTTTATTTTATAGAAACTATTGATCTCTCATGCTTCACTTATATTATTTTGAGAGTCTTAGACAGCATGGTAATTTGCTTTAATTGTGAAATTAGTCCTAATATGATAGGCATCCAAGATGAGTGAAATAAAAACTTCCATATTGAGTTCATTGAATATCGTGAGAAGTTTGATACTTGATAAGTGTTTTGAGATATAAAGGTGGTAAAATTAGAGTGTGCTAGTTTAGTAATTGTGAAATTGAGAAATACCTGTGTTAAGGTTGGCAAGTCCCGTTGACGCATAAGGTGTTTTCCTACCAATCTATCCCTCTAGGGGCATGCGTAATAGTACTTTGCTTCGAGGGCTAATAAACTTTTGCAATAAGTATATGAGTTCTTTATGACTAATGTGACTACATGGATTATACGCACTCTCACCATTCCATATTTTTCTAGGCTCTACGGTACCGTGCATTTCCCTTTCTCACCTTGAGAGTTGGCACAAACTTCGCCGGTGCATCCAAACCCGTGATATGATACACTCTATCACACATAAACCTCCTTATATCTTCCACAAAACAGCCACCATACCTACCTATCATGGCATTTCCATAGCCATTCCGAGATATATTGCCATGCAACTTTCCATCGTTCCTTTTATTTTGACACGCTCCATCATTGTCATATTGCTTTACATGATCATGTAGTTGACATTGTATTTGTGGCAAAGCCGCCATTCATAATTTTTTATACATGTCACTCTTGATTCATGGCATATCCCGGTACACCGCTGGAGGCATTCACATAGAGTCATATTTTGTTCTAAGTATCGAGTTGTAATTCTTGATTTGTAAGTAATAAAAGTGTGATGATCATCATTATTAGAGCATTGTCCCATGTGAGGAAAGGATGATGGAGACTATGATTCCCCCACAAGTCGGGATGAGATTCCGGACTAAAAAAAGAGGCCAAAGAAAAAAAAGATAAGGCCCAAGAAAAAAAAGAAAAAAATGAGAGAAAAAGAGAGAAGGGGCAATGTTACTATCCATTTTCCACACTTGTGCTTCAAAGTAGCACCGTGATATTCATGATAGAGAGTCTCCTATGTTGTCACTTTCATATACTAGTGGGAATTTTTCATTATAGAACTTGGCTTGTATATTCCAATGATGGGTTTCCCCAAAATGCCCTAGATCTTCGTGAGCAAGCAAGTTGGATGCACACCCACCTAGTTTCTTTTGTTGAGCTTTCATATATTTATAGCTCTAGTCCATCCGTTGCATGGCAATCCCTACTCCTCTCATTGACATTAATTGATGGGTATCTCCATAGCCTATTGATTAGCTGCGTCAATGTGAGACTTTCTACCTTTTTTGTCTTCTCACATAACCCCCATCATTATACTTTATTCCACCCATAGTGCTATATCCATGGCTTGCGCTCATGTATTGCGTAAGGGTTGAAAAAGCTGAAGCGCGTTAAAAAGTATGAACCAATTGCTCAGCTTGTCATCGGGGTTATGCATGATGAGAACGTTTTGTGTGACGAAATTGAAGCATGGCCTAACTATATGATTTTGTAGGGATAAGCTTTCTTTGGCTATGTTATTTTGATAAGACATAATTGCTTGGTTAGCATGTGTGAAGTATAATTGTTTTTATGTGAACATTAAACTTTTATCTTGAATCTTTCGGATCTGAATATTCATGCCACAATAAAAAGAATTACATTGAAAATTATGCTAAGTAGCATTCCACATCAAAAATTCTATTTTTATCATTTACCTACTCGAGGACGAGTAGGAATTAAGCTTGGGGATGCTTGATACGTCTCCAACGTATCTATAATTTTTTATTGTTCCATGCTATTATATTATCTATTTTGGATGTTCAATGGGCTTTATTATACACATTTATATTATTTTTGGCACTAACCTATTAACCGGAGGCCCGGCCCAAATTGTTGTTGTTTTTCACATGATCATACCTAGATATTCTCATAACTATGCTCAATTCTATCAGTTGCTCGACAATAATTTGTTCACCCACCGTAATACTTATGCTATCTTGAGAGAAGCCACTAGTGAAACATATGGCCCCCGGGTCTATTCTCTATCATATTAATCTACCGTTATTTCTATTACCGTTTATTTTGCTTTCTTTACTTTTAGTCTTAATCATAAAAATACCAAAAATATTATCATCTCTATCAGATCTCACTTTTGCAAGTGGCCGTGAAGGGATTGACAACCCCTTTATCGCGTTGGTTGCGAGGTTCTTATTTGTTGTGTAGGTACGTGGGACTTGAGCGTGGTCTCCTACTGGATTGATACCTTGGTTCTCAAAAACTGAGGGAAATACTTACGCTACTTCACTGCATCACCCTTTCCTCTTCAAGGGAAAACCAACGGAGTGCTCAAGAGGTAGCAATCCTCTGTTTTCGTTTCGAGCTATTTTTCTGACAAATCTGAAGGCATGTTGTCCCAAGATTAGGAGGAAGAGAGCTATGTAGCTGATTACATTGGAGACCCCAAGGTTTACGGGGATGTGGAGCATTATTTTTGAACCTCTAAGCAGGAAGAAGACTACAATACGAAGGGAAAGGAGGAGACAAGTTCCGATGAACAGGAAGTCCCACTACCCCAACCTGGGGACATGCACGTGGAGTTCAAAAAGTCAAGTCTCCCCAATAAAGCAAAGAAACCTAAGATCGACTTTATCCGTTTTCGTCTTTTACAGGAGAATAAGAAAGAATTATGTAAGAAGATATTAATACTAGAGCAAGAGATCGATGACATGAGGGAGAAAAATTCCATCCTCAAGCATAAGCTGAGGAGAAAGGACAAGCCGTCTTCATCACAAACTCCATCATCACCACCTTCGAAGAAAGAGACATAAATACATGTGTATGGGCACTCCCCTTGGAAACTGCCAAGCTTGGGGGAGGTGCCCCTGTATAGTATCACCATCACACCTTTACCTTTATCTTTTTCTTAGTTAATCCTTTTGGTTATATCTAGATCTAGTAGAATAAAGCTTTAAGTACGATCTAGCTTTGAGTTTTGTTTTGAGATCTATTTATGTAATGGAGTCCGTGAGTTATACAATAAAGAGTAGTTTTGAGTTGAGGGCTTTGCTTTCTTGCTATGATCTCGAGGGAATAAAATAATAGAAAGAATAAAATAATAAAATAATAAAAATATCATATGAAGATCTTATGGGGAGTGATTGTGTAACACCCCGGATGTAACTTTCTAATTCGTAACTCCAACTCTTGCCATTTTCGGCTATGTGTTATGATATTCCCTCCGTGGTTGGGTTTTTGTCTTTCTTTTTGCATTTTGTTCATTTCATGCATTTCATATCATGTCATCATGTGCATCTCATTTGCATACGTGTTCGTCTCATGCATCCGAGCATTTTCCCCATTGTCCGTCTTGCAATCTGACACTTCCACATGCACCGGCGCACCCCTCTTGTCTCTTTTCGTGAGCGGGTGTTAAACGTTCTCGGAATGGGCCAAGGCTTGCTAAGTGGCCTTGGTACACCACCGGTAGACCACCTGTCAAGTTTCGTTCCATTTGGAGGTCGTTTGATGCTCCAACGGTTAACCGGGTAACCGCAAAGGCCTCTTTTGGGTTGCAGCCCAACACCCCTCCATGCTCTCGGTCGTTCGATCACGATCGTGTGGGCGAAAACCGCACTCCATTTGGATTCTCCTAGCTCCCTCTACCTATCAATATGTGCACCCCCCTCCCCGAAATTCCGGATCCCGAAACCCTAGCCCCGCTCCCTCCGCGCGCCGGACGAAACCGCCGCCGCGCACGAGCCAATCGCCATCCGCCATGTGGCGCGTCGCCGCTCTCTCCGCCGCCGTCATGAAGCCCGCGGGAGGCCCTCCTGCCCGGATCGGGTCGCCGCCACTCCGTCCCGGCGCCGCACGCGCCGCCTGAAAGTGCCGTCCGCCTCAACGGTCGCCGTCCCCATCCGCCGCCCGCCCGCCGCCCGCGTCCCGCCGGCCGGCTGCCGGACCTCGCCACCCGTCGCCCGCACCTCCACGCCGGACCTCGCCGCCCGTCGCCCGCACCTCCACACCGGACCTCGCCGCCCCGTCGCCGCACCTCCACGCGGGCCGCCACCTCCGCACATGGCCCCGTCGCCTCGGCTCCGCCGCCCGCCGGCCACCTCTTCTCCCTCCGCTCCAACTCCGGTGGCTACTCCGGCCAACCTCGGTTCGCGTGCCCGGATCCAGATCTGGAACCCTAGAGGTTGACCTCATTTTTTTCTCCAAGTCCGCATTCATCATTTTTATGCCATATTCATCGCGTAATATCTCCATGGACATAGCTCCGATTCATGCATATAAGATATCAAAATGTTCATCAGGAGATGCTCTTCATTTTGTTACATTTTGTCATGTCGGTTCGAGCATATCTTCGTGCCCAAATCATCGTTGCAAAAGTGCTATATGATGTTTACTGCTGTCTGTTAACAGAACTTGACGTTTTGTCATTTTTGTTGCATTAGATGTGTGCATCTTATGAGCATGAGCTCTACATGTGTTTTGGACTGTGCCATTTCTTCTTTACATAGGTGATTGCCATGTATTTTTGTGATCTATGTGGTGACTAGAACAAGCATGCAAACTAGCCTTCGTGATGTTGCTGATTTACGTCCCTGTTCTGTTATTATTTTGATGCCATGTAAACTTGATGCTACAGAGAGATCCATGCTTATTTTGAGATATTTCAGTAAGGATGTTTTGAACATATGGTTAAGCTATATCCGTCCATGCCCCTTTTTGCAATTATGGAGTAGTCTAGTATGTCATTTTTTGCTCTACTTTTGCTATAAAATATTTCCTGCCAGATTGTTTACATGTTATTCAATTTTGCCAAGGTTGTTGTAGTTGATCTTTGCATGCTATAAACTTGTTCTTGCCATGTTTAGTTTAATAAACATGTATTATTGCTGGTGCTATGCTTATCTTTTCATTCAATGTCTTGTGATAAGTGAATCGAGCTCGCAAAGATGCCTTCATAATGCTGTTAATGCCATGCTCTGTTTCCTGAATCTGTTAACGAAATTTGCTATGTTTACATGGGTGCCATCATATATTCTGTTCTTTCTCGGCTCATGGTCAGTAAGGAACTTTTGTTCTACGCTTTGATTAGAATCATCTCATGTCTTGTTTAACTATTATAAGTTCCTGTAGTATGCTGATTGCTTGCTCTGAACATTGCTATCTGATGTTGTTTCTGCCATGTTCAGTATTTTCACCAAGTCCGTGAAACTGATATCTTTTTCACTTTTGCCATGCCTGTTTGAACCTGTTAATGTGTGAATTACCGTATCTCAGTGTTCATCTTATGTCAAGCATCTCTTGTAGGTCACGCCCATGTGCTTTGTTGATATGTTGGGGTGTTGTAGCATAGTTCCTTGATGCATTCTATGTGCTATCATGTTGTTATCCGCAGAATTGTGTCATTCTTGTTTTGCTTGCCATTTGCAAACCGTGCATCCGATTCCGGTGATCTTTATATCGATTTCAACCGAAATCATCTCATCTTTCCAGCGGCATACTTGGTTTGCCAAGTAGATGCCTTGTTCATAATTTTCCTTCCGGAGCACGCATACGCATTGCATATCACATCTCGCATATCATGGCATGTCTTGCATCATGTTGCTTGTGCATTGCACCGTGATTTATTGTGGTTCCATTGCTTGTGTTCTTGCTTTGGTTAGAGCCGGGAGACGAGTACGTGAACGAGGAACCTGTTGAGTATGCTAACGAGGATCAAGCTTTCGACAACTCTGAGAACCTTGCAGGCAAGATGACCATACCCTCGATATCACTTCTATCTTTGCTTTGCTAGTTGCTCGCTCTATCTCTATGGTTGCTGCGATACCTACCACTTGCTATATCATGCCTCCCATATTGCCATGTCAAGCCTCTAACCATCCTTTCCTAGCAAACCGTTGTTTGGCTATGTTACCGGTTTTGCTCAGCCCCTCTTATAGCGTTGTTAGTTGTAGGTGAAGTTGAAGTTGATTCCATGTTGGAACATGGATATTTTGGGATATCACAATATCCCTTATTTAATTAATGCATCTATATACTTGGTAAAGGGTGGAAGGCTCGGCCTTATGCCTGGTATTTTGTTCCACTCTGGCCACCCTAGTTTCCGTCATACCTGTGTTATGTTCCTTGATTTTGCGTTACTTACGCGGTTGGGTGATTTATGGGACCCCCTTGACAGTTCGCCTTGAATAAAACTCCTGCAGCAAGGCCCAACCTTGGTTTTACCATTTGCCACCTAAGCCTTTTTCCCTTTGGTTTTCGCGAGCCCGAGGGTCATCTTTATTTAAACCCCCTCGAGCCAGTGCTCCTTCGAAAGTCTTGGCCCAACCTGGTGATGTCCGGCGCCTGGCAACCAGGTGGTCTATGCCAACCCGACGTCTTGCCCATCCGGTGTGCCCTGAGAACGAGATACGTGCGACTCCTATCGAGATTTGTCGGCACATCAGGTGGCTTTGCTGGTCTTGTTTTACCATTGTCGAAATGTCTTGTAAACCGGGATTCTGGGACTGATCGGGTCTTCCCGGTAGAAGGAATATCCTTCGTTGACCGTGAGAGCTTGTGACGGGCTAAGTTGGGACACCCCTGCAGGTTATAAATTTTCAAGAGCCGTGTCCATGGTTATGTGGCAGATGGGAATTTGTTAATATCCGGTTGTAGAGAACTTGACACTTGACTTAATTAAAATGCATCAACCACGTGTGTAGCCGTGATGGTCTCTTTTCGGCGGAGTCCGGGAAGTGAACGCGGTTTGAGTTATGCTTGAACGTAAGTAGTTTCAGGATCACTTCTTGATCACTTCTAGCTTCGCGACCGTGCGTTGCTTATCTTCTCGCGCTCTTTTGCGCATGTTAGCCACCATATTTACTTAGTGCTTGCTGTAGCTCCACCTCATTACCCCATCCTCCCTATAAGCTTAAATAGTCTTGATCTCGCGGGTGTGAGATTGTTGAGTCCTCGTGACTCACAGATTCTACCAAAACAGTTGCAGGTGCCAATGATGCCAGTACAGGTGACGCAACCGAGCTCAAATGGGAGTTCGGCGAGGAACTTGATCGTTACTATGTTTCGTTTCCTGATGATCAGTAGTGGAGCCCAGTTGGGACGATCGGGGATCTAGCATTTGGGGTTGTCTTCTTTTATTTTGGTTCCGTACTCGGACCTTGATTGCACTCTGAATGATGGATGTTTAATTTATGTATTGTGTGAAGTGGCGATTGTAAGCCAACTCGTTATCCCATTCTTGTTCATTACATGGGATTGTGTGAAGATGACCCTTCTTGCGACAAAACCTACAATGCGGTTATGCCTCTAAGTCGTGCCTCGACACGTGAGAGATATAGCCGCATCGTGGGCGTTACAAGTTGGTAATCAGAGCCATCCCCGACTTAGGAGCCCCCTGCTTGATCGAGTCGCTGGCGTTGTTGAGTGTAGAAAAAAATGTTTTGAGTCTTAGGATTATATATATCGGAGAGTAGGATTCTTTTTACTCCTCAGTCCCTTCGTCGCTCTGGTGAGGTCTCCTGACGTAGATGTTTTGACTTTCCTCTCCTCAAATTTCACTAAAAAAAATTTAGGATCATGCGGGTATCTTGGAATCGTTCCGATGGTTTTTGTGACGAGAATATTGTTCTTGGTGCCTCCTGACATTTAGGGGTTGTGGCAGTGTCCCGGGGAGTTGAGCTCCGAGGTGTTGTCGTCACAATTTTTTCGTTGCCTGTTCGGAATACGAGTTTCGCCGACATCGAAAATCTCTTTTATTCAGTTGTTGGTGAGATCACCTCGACGCCACCCAAGATCAGGCGGGAGTTCGAGTATTGCCATAACTCAGATAACGGATGTTTTTGAAGGTTGAGGTAAACGATTTCGAAGGTTTCTTGGTTATGTGTTGAAGGTTGGATACAATTTGGATCTAGGTATTGTTAGTTTGGGTGATATATTTTGTGTCCCTGTATCCCCAACACCTGATTGCATAACCGTAAAGTTTCAGGGAGTTTATAAGTGTGTATTCTTGGAGCTTATTGGATATCTTTCCGACAGATGTTTGATTTTAGATTGTGGTCCAACGTCTAGTAGTTCTATTTTCACGGTCGATTCGACGGTGGTCGCGAGGCGTCTTAAAGAATCCTTGGCTATGCCGATTCGGGACGTCTTGTTTGTCATTCGTGACGTCCGCTGTACGTCGTGCACGTGGGGCCTCATCACGAACACTTTGGGCGAAATCTCTATCATGTGTTTGTTCCGGCTTATTCTGCGAGCCAAATCCTTGGTTTTGTTTTGAGTTGTGGTATTCGAGTTTGCTTCAAAGACAAATGTTGATTCCATACCTTTTCTAAGTGGCTTCTCAACTTATGAAAGTGTGATAATTTACTTTGGAATTCATTCGTTCATCCTCGTTCAAATGTTTATTGTGAAGACTATATGTTGCAATTTCGATCCTTTGATTCAGCTTGAATACATCGCTTTCAAGATGCTAACGGATGTCACCCTCTTCAGGATGGCTCCGCCAACGCGTCAGAATCCGAAACGCAATGATGGGAGTCAGTCGAACCCTCCGCCACCTCCGGAAGCACGGCAAGCTGTCATGGCATCCACCAACGCCAATGCTCAGATGATTTTGCAACTCTTGCAAGAACGCAACCAAGGGCAAGGCAACCAAGGAAATCAAGGCCAAGGCAACAATCAGCCGCACTTCGCTACCCTCAATCAGTTCCTTGCTAATTAGCCGAAGTCTTTCAGCTACTGTGCCGAGGCCACAAATGCCGATGATTGGCTCGTGGACATCAACAAACATTTTGAATGTAGCAATGTCAGACCTGAGGACTTTGTCAAGTTTGCTTGGTTTCAACTCAAGGACCAAGCTGCCGAGTAGTATCAATAATACAAAGATTCCAGAGGAGGTCGTGTGATTACCTGGGATGATTTCTGCGGAGACTTCAAAACTCACCACATTCCATAAAGTGTTGTTGAGAGCAAGCGTGAGGAGTTCCGCAATCTCAAGCAAGGCAACATGTCTATGTATCAATACAATATCTAGTTCCAGAAACTCTCTCGCTTCGCTAAGCAAGACGTCCCTGATGAAAAGAGCATGATTTATGAATTCAGAGGTGGCCTCAGAGAAGATCTGCAATTAGCTCTTGTGCTTTTTGAGCTGAAAAAGTATGATGAATTCTACAACATAGCACTGAAACAAGAAGCTGCTCAGCTCAAGTGTGAGGCTTCTAAGAAAAGAGTCAGGGTCGCAGTTCAGTCTTCTTCTTCCTCACTAGTGGCAGCTAAGCAACAGAAGTTCTGGTTGCCTCCTCCTCTTTCGTTCCGTCAGCCTTATCAACAGAAGAACTCAGGTGGTCGTGGATCTTCCCACCCAACCAACCCAGGCTACCAGAACAAGTCAAATTCTCAAGCCCCAAGGTCAAATGCTCCATATCATCGTCCGCTCTCAGAGGTGACTTGCAACAAGTGCCAGCAGAAAGGTCACTACGCGAACAATTGCTTCAACCAAAGGCGCCTTCTGCCTCCTCCTCCTGTGAGATCTTCAAGCAATGCGTTGGTCAAGCATAATCCCAAGTCAGCAAAGGTGAACATGATGAATGCAACGCAAGCAGAGGATTCTTCTGATGTGATAATGGGTAATCTTCAAGTTAATGATATTCCTGCAAAAGTTTTATTTGATACGGGTGCATCTATTTCATTCATATCAAAGCCTTTTGCATCCATGCACGATTTGCATACTATTGATCTGCCTAAGCCGATAGCGGTTTCCTCTCCGGGTTTGTTCATGAATACCAAATTGATGGCTATGGATGTTTCTATCAAGATGGGCGACTATAGATTTCTGTCTTCTCCAATGGTCCTTGGTGATTCTGACATTGATCTAATTCTCGGGATGGACTGGCTTTCTCAGCACAAGGCTCAGCTTGATTGTGCCGCCAGAGAGATTCAATTGACACACTCTTCTGAGGATGTTATCATCTATGTCGCTCGTGACGAAACCATTCGGTTGTTTTCTCTCAATGAGAAGGGCGAGATGGATGCTATTTCTCAGATTCCAGTCGTTTGTGAGTACCAAGCTGTCTTTCTAGAAGAGCTTCCGGGTATGCCTCCTCACCGGCCAGTCGATTTCGTTATCGATCTTGAGCCCGGCACTAAACCCGTTTCCAAGCGTCCATACAAGCTTGGACCTAAAGAGCTGAAGGAATTGAAGAAATATCTCGATGAACAAGAGCGTCTGGGTTTGATCAGACCGAGTTCATCTCCATGGGGTTGTGGAGTTCTTTTTGTCCAGAAGAAGGATGGCACAGACCGACTGTGCGTCGATTACCGTCCATTGAATAAGAAGACAATCAAGAACAAGTATCCACTTCCCAACATCAGTGAGCTATTCGAGCAAGTCAAAGGTGCTAAAGTATTCTCCAAGCTTGACCTCCGTATGGGTTATCATCAAATTCGCATTCGTGAACAAGATATTCCCAAGACAGCTTTCAGAACAACCTTTGGTTCTTATGAATATACTGTCATGTCTTTCGGCCTTGTCAATGCTCCTCCAATGTTCTCTCGAATGATGAACTTCATCTTCAACCCCTACACCAATGAATTCGTTCTGGTGTATCTCGATGATATTTTCGTCTTCTCCAAGAATAAGAAGGATCATGCCAAACATTTGCGATTGGTGCTCGACAAGCTCAGAGAGCATCAATTCTATGCGAAGTTTTCCAAATGTGAGTTCTGGCTTGATGAAGTTCTTTATCTTCGTCACATCTTCTTTGCCAAGGGCGTTGCTGTTAATCCCGAGAAGGTGTCTGCAATTGTGAATTGGGAACCTCCTCAGAATGTCAAGCAGCTCCGCAGTTTTCTTGGTCTTGCAAGGTATTGCCGAAGATTCGTTGAGAACTTCTCTAAGATTGCAAAGCCTCTTTCCAACCTCCTCCAGAAGCATGTCAAGTATTTCTGGACGCCTGAGTGTGACGTTGCTTTCAACACCCTCAAGGAGAAGCTTGTATCAGCTCCTGTCTTGACTCCTCCTGATGAATCCAAGCCATTCGAAGTTTTCTGTGATGCTTCTCTTCAAGGTCTCGGTGCTGTGTTAATGCAAGAGAAGAAAGTTGTGGCCTATACCTCTCGTCAGTTTAAGCCCAACGAAAAGAACTACCACACTCACGATCTTGAGTTGGCGGCAGTTGTCCATGCTTTGATAACATGGAGACATCTCTTGTTGGGAAGGAAAGTGGACATTTTCACCGATCACAAGAGCCTCAAGTACATCTTCACTCAGCCCAACCTCAACCTCAGGCAAACTCGATGGGTCGAAATGATTCAAGAGTACAATCCAAGTATTGAATATACTCCAGGCAAGGCGAATGTGATTGCATATGCTTTGAGCAGAAAGGCTTATTGCAACAGCTTAATTCTCAAGCCCTTCCAACCGGATCTTTGTGAAGCTTTCCGCAAACTGAATCTTCAAGTTGTTCCTCAAGGCTTTCTTGCCAACCTCATAGTCTCTCCTACTTTGGAAGATCAAATTCATAAGGCACAACTCCTGGATACCATGGTGAAAAAGGTGAAACATGGTATCGAGAAGGGCATTTCCAAATACAAGTGCTTCCACATGGATGACAAAGATACTCTTTTCTTCGAGGATCGTATTGTGGATCCTAAAGGCGATCTGAGAAAAGTCATCATGAATGAGGCACACAATTCCCTTCTATCCATTCATCCTGGAAGTACGAAGATGTACCATGACCTCAAGCAGTCGTATTGGTGGACTCGAATGAAGCGAGAGATTGCTCAATTCATGAATGAATGTGACGTCTGCAGAAGGGTGAAAGCAGAACACCAAGGACCAGCTGGTCTCCTCCAACCACTTGCTATTACAGAATGGAAGTTTGATCATATCGAGATGGACTTCTTGACTGGATTTCCCAAGTCCAAGCATGGAAATGATGCTATCTTCGTTGTCATTGACAAGCTTACGAAAGTGGCTCATTTCCTTCCTATCAAAGAATCTATCACAGCAGCTCAGTTGGCAGAGCTATACACCTCCAGAATTGTCTCCTTGCACGGCATTCCACAATTGGTTTCTTCAGACCGTGGAAGCATTTTCACTTCTAAGTTCTGGGACTCCTTTCAGATGGCCATGGGCACCAACATTCGTTTCAGCACAGCTTTCCATCCTCAAACAAGTGGCCAAGTCGAGCGAGTCAACCAAATCCTTGAAGATATGCTCAGGGCTTGTGTCATTTCCTTCGGTATGAAGTGGGAAGATTGTCTTCCATATGCCGAGTTCTCCTACAACAACAGCTTCCAAGTGAGTTCGGGCAAGGCCCCATTCGAAATTCTCTATGGCAGAAAGTGTTGTACTCCTCTCAATTGGTCCGAGGCTGGTGAACGCCAACTTCTTGGCAACGACTTGATCACAGAAGCTGAAGAAATGTGCAAAGTCATTCGTGAGAATCTCAAGGCTGCACAATCGTGCCAGAAGAGTTACTATGATAGCAAGCACCGTGATTTGGCTTTCGAGATCGGAGACCATGTCTACCTCCGCGTCTCTCCAATGAAAGGCACTCTTAAACCCGGTATCAAAGGAAACTTGCCCCTAGATACGTGGGTCCTTTCAAGATCATTGGCAAAAGAGGCGATCTCGCCTATCAACTTGAGCTTCCATCCAACTTTGCAAACATGCACGATGTGTTTCACGTGTCACAACTTCGCAAGTGCTTCAAGACTCCTGAGCGCACTATCAACTTCGAAGAAATTGACCTCCAAGAAGATCTCTCTTATCATGAGCACCCCGTTGCTATTCTTGAAGAAACCGAGCGCAAGACTCGCAACAAGTCAATCAAATTCCTGAAAGTGAAGTGGTCACACCATTCAATCGAGAAGCCACACAGGGCGCGAGGATCACCTCCGTTCCGAATATCCGGAGTTCTTTCAGTCCTAGATCTCGGGACGAGATCCTCTTGTAGTGGAGTGTTGTAACACCCCGGATGTAACTTTCCATATTTGTAACTCCAACTCTTGCCATTTTCGGCTATGTGTTATGATATTCCCTCTGTGGTTGGGTTTTTTTCTTTCGTTTTGCATTTTGTTCGTGTCATGCATTTCATATCATGTCATCATGTGCATCTCATTTGCATACGTGTTCGTCTCATGCATCCGAGCATTTTCCCCGTTGTCCGTTTTGCAATCCGACACTTCCACATGCACCGGCGCACCCCTCTTGGCTCTTTTCGTGAGCGGGTGTTAAACGTTCTCGTAATGGACCGAGGCTTGCCAAGTGGCCTTGGTACATCACTGGTAGACCACCTGTCAAGTTTTGTTCCATTTGGAGGTCGTTTGATGCTCCAATGGTTAACCGGGTTACCGCAAAGGCCTCTTTTTGATGGCAGCCCAACACCCCTCCAAAACAGCCGAATAACCCATCTAAGTCACTTCCATGCTCTCGGGTGTTCGATCACGATCGTGTGGGCGAAAACCGCACTCCATTTGGAGTCTCCTAACTCCCTCTACCTATAAATATGTGCACCCCTCCGAAATTCCGGATCCCGAAACCCTAACCCCGCTCCCTCCGCGTGCTGGACACGTCCGGTCCGCGCCGGACGAAACCGCCGCCACGCCCGAGCCAATCGCCATCTGCCACGTGGCGCGCCACCGCTCTCTTCGCCGCCGCCCGCGAAGCTCATGGAGGCCCTCCCGGCCGGGTGGTCGCCGCGCCACCGTCCGAGCGCCGCCCGCGCCGCCCGAGCACCGTCCACCTCCGCCGGTCGCCGTCCGTCCGCCGGCCGCCACTGCGTCCCCGCCAGCCCGGCTGCCGGACCTCGCCGCCTCTCCTGCACCTCCACGCCGGACTCGCCGCCACGTCGCCAAGCACCTCCACGCCGCCGCCTCCGCCCGTGGCCCCGTCGCCTCGGCCCCGCCGCCCGCCGGCCACCTCGTCTCCCTCCTCTCCAACTCCGGCGGCTACTCCGGCCAACCTCGGCTCACGCGCCCGGATCCAGATCTAGAACCCTAGAGGTTGACCTCGTTTTTTTCTCCAAGTGTGCATTATTTTTGTGCCATATTCATGCGTCATATTTCCATGCACATAGCTCCGATTCATGCATATGACATATCGAAATGTTCACCAGGAGTTGCTCTTCATTTTGTTCCATTGTGCCATGTCTGTTTGAGCACATCCTGGTGCCCAAATCATCGTTGCAAAAGTGCTATATGATGTTTACTGCTGTCTGTTAACAGAACTTGACGTTTTGTCATTTTTGTTGCATTTAATGTGTGCATCTTATGAGCATGAGCTCTACATGTGTTTTGGATTATGCCATGTCTTCTTTACGGAGGTGCTTGACATGTATTTTTGTGATCTGTTTGGTGACTAGAACAAGCATGCGAACTAGGCTTCGTGATGTTGCAATTTCCGTCCCTGTTCTGCTGTTATTTTGATGCCATGTAAACTTGATGCTACAGAGAGATCCATGCTTATTTTGAGATACTTCAGTAAGGATGTTTTGAACATATGGTTATGCTCTACCCATCCATGCCCCTGTTTGAAATTATAGAGTAGTCTAGCATGTCACTTTCTAGCTCTACTTTTGCTATAAAATGTTTCCTGGCAGATTGTTTACATGTTATTCAATTTTTCCAATGTTGTTGTAGTTGATCCTTGCATGCTATAAACTTGTTCTTGCCATATTTAGTTTCAAAAACATGTATTCTTGCTGGTGCTATGCTTATCGTTTCATTCAATGGCTTGTGATGAGTGAATCGATCTCACAAAGATGCCTTCATAAAGATGTTAATGTCATGCTCTGTTTCCTGAATCTGTTAACGAAACTTGCTATGTTTACATGGGTGCCATCATATCTTCTGTTCCTTTTCGGCTCATGGTCAGTAAGGTACTTTTGTTCTATGCTTTGAGTAGAATCATGTCATGTCTTGTTTTACTATTATAAGTTATTTAGCATGTTGATTGCTTGCTCTGAACATTGCTACCTAATGCTGTTTCTGCCATGTTTAGTATTTTCACCAAGTCTGTGAAACTGATATCTTTTGCACTTTTGTCATGCATGTTTGAACCTGTTAATGTGTGAATTAGCCGTATCTCAGTGTTCATCTTTTGTCAAGCATCTCTTGTAGATCACTCCCATGTGCTTTGTTGATATGTTGGGGTGATGTATCTCCGTGTTCATCTTTTGTCAAGCATCTCTTGTAGATCACTCCCATGTGCTTTGTTGATATGTTGGGGTGCTGTAGCATAGTTTCTTGATGTATTCTATATGCTATCATGCTGTTATCCGCAGAATTGTGTCATTCTTGTTTTTCTTGCCATTTGCAAACCGTGCATCCGATTCCGGTGATCTTTATATCGATTTCAACCGAAATCATCTCATCTTTCCAGCGGCATACTTGGTTTGCCAAGTTGATGCCTTGTTCATCATTTTCCTTCCAGAGCACGCATACGCATTGCATATCACATCTCACATATCATGCCATGTTTTGCATCATGTTGCTTGTGCATTGCACCGTGATTTCTTGTGGTTCCATTGCTTGTCTTCTTGCTTTGGGTAGAGCCGGGAGACGAGTACGTGAACGAGGAACCTGTTGAGTACGCTAACGAGGATCAAGCTTTCGACAACTCTGAGAACCTTGCAGGCAAGATGACCATACCCTCGATATCACTTCTATCTTTGCTTTGCTAGTTGCTCGCTCTATCACTATAGTTGCTGCGATACCTACCACTTGCTATATCATGCCTCCCATATTGCCATGTCAAGCCTCTAACCATCCTTTCCTAGCAAACCGTTGTTTGGCTATGTTACCGGTTTTGCTCAGCCCCTCTTATAGTGTTGTTAGTTGTAGGTGAAGTTGAAGTTGGTTCCATGTTGGAACATGGATATTGTGGGATATCACAATATCCCTTATTTAATTAATGCATTTATATACTTGGTAAAGGGTGGAAGGCTCGGCCTTATGCCTGGTGTTTTGTTCCACTCTTGCCACCCTTGTTTCCGTCATACCGGTGTTATGTTCCTTGATTTTGCGTTCCTTACGCGGTTGGGTGATTTATGGGACCCCCTTGACAGTTCGCCTTGAATAAAACTCCTCCAGCAAGGCCCAACCTTGGTTTTACCATTTGCCACCTAAGCCTTTTTCCCTAGGGTTTTCGCGAGCCCAAGGGTCATCTTTATTTTAACCCCCCCCCCCCCCCCGGGCCAGTGCTCCTTCGAGTGCTGGCCCAACCTGGGTCTATGCCAACCCGACGTCTTGCCCATCCGGTGTGCCCTGAGAACGAGATACGTGCGACTCCTATCGGGATTTTGTCGGCACATCGGGCGGCTTTGCTGGTCTTGTTTTACCATTGTCGAAATGTCTTGTAAACCGGGATTCCGAGACTGATCGGGTCTTCCCGGTAGAAGGAATATCCTTCGTTTACCGTGAGAGCTTATGATGGGCTAAGTTGGGACACCCCTGCAGGGTATAAACTTTCGAGAGCCGTGCCTGTGGTTATGTGGCAGATGGGAATTTGTTAATATCTGGTTGTAGAGAACTTGACACTTGACTTAATTAAAATGCATCAACCGCGTGTGTAGCCATGATGGTCTCTTTTCGGCGGAGTCCGGGAAGTGAACACGGTTTGAGTTATGCTTGAACGTAAGTAGTTTCATGATCACTTCTTGATCACTTCTAGCTTCGCGACCGTGCGTTGCTTCTCTTCTCGCTCTCTTTTGCGCATGTTAGCCACCATATTTACTTAGTGCTTGCTGCAGCTCCACCTCATTACCCCGTCCTGCCTATAAGCTTAAATAGTCTTGATCTCGGTGGTGAGATTCACGAGTCCTCGTGACTCATGATTCTACCAAAACAGTTGCAGTGCCAACGATGCGATCTGAGTGACGAACCGAGCTCAAGTGGGAGTTCGACGGGGAACTTGGTCGTTACTATGTTCCGTTTCCTGATGATCAGTAGTGGAGCCCAGTTGGGACGATCGGGGGTCTAGCATTTGGGGTTGTCTTCTTTTATTTTGGTTCCGTACTTGGACCTTGATTGCACTCTGAATGATGGATGTTTAATTTATGTATTGTGTGAAGTGGCGGTTGTAAGCCAACTCTTTATCCCATTCTTGTTCATTACATGGGATTGTGTGAAGATGACCCTTCTTGCGAGAAAACCTACAATGCGGTTATGCCTCTAAGTCGTGCCTCGACACGTGAGAGATATAGCCGCATCGTGGGTGTTACAGATTGTCGGTGCAACAAACCCTGGGTCCATTGCCCAGACTGTGCACAGGGCCAAGAACAAGTTTGCACCATCCAAGATCGGACCCAGAACCAAAGAACAGTCCTTTGAAGGACCGAGGTGCAGATCAAGAAGATCAAGTCAAGACGGAGAAGCAAGATCTCACTAAGGGAAAAACCTCCCTTGCTGGGCAGGCAAGTCTCCAGGTCATCTCGGCAGGCCTGCCGGGGCTTGCGGAGGCAAACCACTCCACCGCACCACCTCATAGCAACACAAGTCATCGATCGGCGCGGTGTCAAGCCCCTAATTGACTAAGTGGCTGCTTCGTGCCACATGGCAGCCACTTCCTACAAAAAACACCTCCATATGACACCCGTCATGAGACGTGTCAAGCAAGCGGGCACGAAGCTGGCAAAACAGCCCGGCAAGGCTTGCCGGCCACGCTGTGATGTGACACTGAGCGGCGCATTTAATGCGCTCTGTCCACCTACAGAGTTAGGTATGATAGCACTGTTTGCTATCTAATCAGTATGTAAAGAGTGATTTGCCACTGTGGTGACCCCTTCATCTATAAAAGGAGGCCCATGGCAACTGTAGAAAGGATTCAGACCCTCGCATATTCATACACGTGTAGCCACTCTAGCACCGAGGCAACCCTGCTGGGCGAGAGCGTTGCGTTCTCCACCAGTATCCACCATCAATCCACCAAAGTAGGAGTAGGGTTTTATGGCTCACAGCGGCCCGAACTTGGGTAAAACTGCCCCTGTGATCTCTGTCGTGCTTGGTTACGCTTCTCCGCTCTTTGTGCAACGTACCCATCCCCTCGCTGAACCAAAAGGGGCTCGTGGCCCCATAGGTGGTCGTGGTTTTCGACGACATATTTGGGTATGGGGGAGGCACTTGCGCGAACCCGAGAACGTATGTAGCGCGTCACCTTCATCCCCATTTTCGTCATCAACGGCTTCATCGACTATGGCACCCAAGAAGAAGTCTGGTGCTGCAGCTCACCCATCCAGCTCGAACGCCCCGCCGCCCACGACCACCGATGTCGCGGGGAATGCGGGGACGCATGAGGATGTGGATGCTGCGGGAGACGTGGTCGGCGCAGGCGGCGTTGTCACCACCTCTCCCGCGGCCGAAGCTGGAACTGGGGGCACCAGAGAAGGACAGCACCAACAACATCCCGGCGACCATGCTCTGCCAGGTATGGGTAGAGAGATAATTCCTTTTGTCCCTCCTTGCTTAGCCGAGGGGCATAGCCATGGCGGTGACATTCGACCATAGGCGAATCGCAATCCTCTAGCCGCCCCCGCCGCCGACGCGGTCGCAGGACATGCACCGCCCCCGAAGCAAACTGACCCAGCCAATGCTCCGAACGGGGTCATTGGTCCACACACACCACCACCTCGTCACCACGCCATCCAAGCAACTGGATCCCAATGGAGGGAGCCCGACGCAGCCACTGCCGGCACCGTCACGAACCGGGCGATGTTGCGGTCTACATCGTCCTCACCCGTGCCAAGCACCGCTTCGGAGGCCACGGCACGTGCCCAACTACTGCTGAGATTTCCACCGGCAGCTAATCAGATGGATGAGTGGAGAGCCACCATTCAGAGCCTGATTGGCTTTGCCGAGGCTGGATGCTCACAACAAGCTGGCCCACCACGGCCTCCCTAGACAATGACGGCAGCCCATGCTGCTGGCCATGGGGAAGGGGCCACCCCCATTGTGCAATCCCCACCATGGCAATCAGCGCGAGGGCCACGCAACTAAGAGCTTGATGATGTTGCAATGGCTTCATCCGATCCTCGAGCACGTCAGGGTCGACGGCGAGCCACGGAGGATTAGCGGGTGGAGGGCGTGTGCGTCACCATCGAGCGACACCGCGACAACCACCACCAATCCAATGGGTGCAATGGCCCCAACATCGACGAGCCTGCGCTCGGCGGAGGCGGGTACCTGCCTTTCGAGCCTGGGTGCCCTGCCTTCACCCGTAAGGTGTGGCAAGTCCGTTGGTCGTCTGCTCGCATGTTCAAGCCAGGGATACCAAACAAGTATGATGGGAGACTGAACCCGGCAGATTTCTTGAGCATTTACACCATCGCTATTCAAGCTGCCGGGGGACGAGATGAGAAGGGTTTTGCCAACTACTTCCCTTTGGCACTCAAGCCACACGTGATGTCTTGGCTGATGCACCTACCGGAGAACTCCATCCCGACCTGGGCTGACCTGTGCCATAAGTTCGTTGGCGCCTTCACGGCGGCCATCAAGAACCAGGGTGGCCCAGTGATTTGCAGCTTCTCCCGCAGAAGGAAGGAGAGACTCTGCGAAAGTACATGTAGTGGTTTAGCCGAGTCCACAAATATATTCTAGATATCCACCCTGCAGCTGTGATAGCTACGTTCCAGTCAAACATGCGCAATCGTCGGATATGTTCCATGATGAACGTTCGATTGCCCAGGAGTGTGAATGAGCTTTACACCTTGGTGGACAAGTGTGCTCGGTTGGAGGAGGGGAGGAAAGTCCCTGGAGATGAAGATGGCGTCGACATCGACTCAGAGGATGACGATGAGGCTACCGGTCAGAGGAAGAAGAACACGAAGCGCAACAAGAGGCGCAAAGATAAGGAAGTGATGATCGTTGAGGGATCGGGCATGCCTAGTACCGGCAAGAAGGCTAGGGCTGAAGCTCCCCGCAAGGAAGTTGCCACGTGCACTGATTGCCGGGAGGCTGCGGCTGCCGAGAAGGCTGGGAAAGGTGATGGGCCGTACTGCAAGATTCATCGGACCAAGGGCCATGATATCCAGGAATGTCATCAGGTTGAACAGCTCGTTAAGAAGCAGAGGGCTGAGTATGAGAAGCGTGATAAGGAAAAAGTTTAGAATGGCGCTGGTGGGAAGGGCCAAGGCGGTGAAGCAAATCGCCCCAGCAAGGCTCCTTGGAACCAAGGAAAACCTGCCAGGGGCCGAGAGAAGGAGGATATCAAAGATGAAACTAATGGAGGGGATGAAGAGGAAACCGTCGAGCAGGAATTCTAGAAGGCCACTGACGCCCTGTGCATTCACGGGGGTGCATCTATGCACTCCTCTCAAGCCGCTCAAGTGGTCATGCACGCCCATCATCTTTGACGAAGAGGACCACCCTGACCGAACCACCGCGGTAGGGTTCTTGCCGTTGTTGGTGTCACCAACGATCCACAACCTCAAAGTCACAAAGATGTTGGTTGACGGCGGGGCTGGGTTGAATCTGGTTTCCCCAAAAGTCATCAGCAAACTTCAGATAGCAGAGGAAGAGCTCAAGGTCACCGGCACATTTCAAGGGATCAACCCTGGCAGGAGACGTCCTGAGGGAAAGATCACGTTGCCAGTGACATTTGGGGAGAGTTGAATTACCGGACTGAGAAGGTTGTGTTTGATTTGTTCGACCTCCCCCTGCCGTACAATGGAATTCTTCGACGCCCACCTTTGGCAAAATTCATGGCAGCATCCCACTATGCCTACAACACCTTGAAGGGGCCGGTGGGCGTCATTTCCATTCCGTCAGACGAGAAGGACGCAATTATTTGTTTGGATAAGATGTACCGGGACGTAGTTGCGGCAAAGGCCACTGAAGCCGCAGTTCCCGCCAAGGAAAGCAAAGGAAAGAAGAAGGCTAGTAGGGACGCCAGCAAAGAATCCGAGAAGCGTACCTCTTCGTAGTATGTTGCGCCTGTTGATGACTTGCCGAAGAGTTCCAATAGCAAGAGATCCAAGGCTGCTGCACCCCATGTGAAAAAGATCCCGGCAGGGCTAGCTGGTACTGATGGTACTTTCACGACCAGTGCCACCCTTGATGACAAATAGGAAAGCGCACTCGTTGCCTTCCTGCGGGCGAATATCGATGTGTTTGCTTGGCAACCATCTGATATCCCCGGTGTTCCCAAGGAGTAATCGAGCACCACCTTGCTGTCTACCCACATGCCCAAGCCGTCAAGCACAAGGTCCGAAAGCAAGCCATGGTGCAGCAGCAGTTCATTGCCGAGGAAATCAAGAAACTTGAGGCAGCAGGTTTGGTCAAAGGAGTACTACATCCCACATGGTTAGAAAACCAAGTGGCCATACGGAAGGCTAATGGGAAATGGAGGCTTTGCATAGATTTCAAGGATCTGAACAAGGCCTGCACAAAGGACCCATTCCCCTTGCCACGCATCGACCAGATTGGGGATTCCACTTCCAGGTGTTATTTGCTCTCCTTCCTGGATGCATACTATGGATATCATCAAATCTCTATGTCCAAGGAAGACGAAGAGAAGACCTCATTCATCACGCCATGTGACATGTAATGCTTCGTGCGAACTCCTTTCGGGTTGAAGAATGTCGGATCCACTTTTGCAAGAGCAGTCCAGATTGGTTTTGAATCACAGTTCCACAGGAACGTTGAAGCTTACATGGATGATATTTTGGTCAAGACCAAGGACAGATCAACCCTCATCCAGGACTTAGAAGAGACATTCTCTAATCTGCACAAGATCAACTTGAAGCTGAACCCGGAGAAGTGTGTGTTTGGCGTTCCCTCCGGCAAGCTACTCGATTTCCTTGTGTCCCTTCGCAGGATAGAGGCCAACCCCGATAAGATCAAGGCCATTAAGCAGATTCAGGCACCCAAGACAGTTAAGGATGTGAGGTGTTTGACAGGATGTGTTGCTGCACTTAGCAGGTTCATCTCCAAGTCTGTCGAGCGCGCCTTGCCGTTCTTCAAAATTTTGAAGAAGGCAGGACCCATGAAGTGGACTCCGGAAGTGGAAGCAGCACTACAAGATTTGAATACCTACTTGTCTTATGTGTCCACTTTGGTTGCTCCCAAACCACAAGAGCTGTTGCTGCTATACTTGACGACAACTAGTCAAGTGGTTAGTGCAGCACTAGTGGCGCCGCCTGAAGTGGAAGAGGCAGCAGCCTCAACCAGTGTTCCTTCCGAGGGAGAGAGTGAACACAGCCTGGCAAGGCCAGATGTGGATCAAGACAAAGAAGACCACAACAGCGGGGGCAACACCAAGGATGTGGCAAGGAAGAAAGTGGTGCAGCACCTAGTGTACTTCCTCAGCTCCCTAGTGCAGGGGGGTCCAGGTACTCTGGTGTACAAAAGTTTATTTTTGGCCTTGTCATGGCCTCAGGGTAACTACGCCACTATTTCCATGCCCACGAGATCACAGTTGTCACCTGCTTCCCTTTGCAAAGGATACTCCGGAACCATGAGGCTACCGGCAGAATAGTGGAGTGGGCATTGTAGTTATCTAGCTTTGCCCGGAAGTTTTAAAGCACATCAACAATTCAAAACAGGGCATTGGCAGAGTTTATTGCAGAATGGACGCCAACCCGTGATGAAGAGGTACTAGGGACAGTTATTCCCGGTAAGGAAGCACCCCAAGAATGGATCATGTATTTCGATGGTGCCTTCTCCCTACAAGGTGCAGGGGTTGGCGTGCTTCTCGTTGCTCCCACTGTAGAGCACCAGAAGTATGTCATCCAAATGCATTTCCCCCAGGAAGAGGCGACCAACAATACTGTAGAGTATGAGGGGCTCCTTGCCGTGCTCAGGATTGCAACAGTATTGGGGATCAAGAAGCTGATCATTCGAGGAGATTCACAACTTGTGGTGAGACAAGTCAACAAGGATTGCAAACGTTGAGGAAGTGAGAAGTCTAGAGGAGCGCTCTGACGGATTGCAAACAGAGCACATACCCCGTGCGGAAAACAACATTGCTTATCATCTGTCAAAGTGAGCTGCACAGAAGCTCTCGGATCGGGGCTCCGCGGACCCAAGAAAGGATTGAACTCTGGGGCTTGTATGAAGAACTCGATCTCCCCAGCCTACAGACTTGTCGCCCTCACAGCCTAGCTCGATGAACGGAAGGGAAAGAGACACGGTCGTTTACCCAGGTTCGGGCCAACTTGCGGTGTAGGACCCTAAGTTTGCTACTTCACCTATCTGTATTGCTGATAAGGATTATGAATTCTCTGTCGACCCAGAGTTGATTACTTTGTTTGAATCTGATCCTTTCCATGGTTATGAAACTGAAACTGTTGTAGCACATCTTACAAAGTTGAATGATATAACTACCCTTTTTACTCATGAGGATAAAACTCGCTACTACTTTATTCTCAAATTATTTCCTTTCTCATTAAAGGGTGATGCTAAGGCTTGGTACAATACTCTTGCTGCTGGTTGTGTGTGTAGTCCCAAGGATATGGTTTATTACTTCTCTCATAAAATATTTTCCTACTCATACGAAACAAGCTGCCTTACAGGAAATATTTAACTTTGTGGAAACTAAAGAAGAGTCTCCCACAAGCTTGGGGGAGGCTTTGCAAATTACTCAATGCTTTGTCTGATCATCCTCTCAAGAAAAATGAAATACTTGATATCTTCCATAATGGACTAACCGATGCTTCTAGGGACTTCCTAGATAGTTGTGCTGGTTGTGTTTTCAGGTAACAAACTGTTGCTCAAGATGAAGAATTATTAAATAATATATTGAAAAATTATGATGATTGGACTATTCCTGAACCACTGGCTAAACTCACTCAAAAGAAGAGGGGTATATTATATCTCAGTCCTGAAGATATGCAAGAGGCAAAGAAATCTATGAAGGAAAAAGGTATTAAAGCTGAGGATGTTAAAATTTTACCTCCTATTGAAGAAATACATGGGCTTAATACACCACCATTGCCTAAGGTGGTAGAGGTAAATTCTCTTATGAAGTTTAGTGATAATGATAATCCTCACAATATGCATCCTAGTCAATGCCATTATGAGTTTCGAAACTACATTAGAAAACAAGATCACTTCAATGCAAATGTTATGAAACAATTGAAATACAATTCTGATATGATTGCTCGCTTGAGTGACTTGTTATTTAGAATATCAAATGATGTTAGAGGTGTTGGAAAACATGCTTATATGGTTCAAACTCAATTAGAACAAGTTGCTAAATCACAAAGAGAATTGCTTGATGAAATGAATCATAATATGCATGACTTTGTTGTTAGAGTTGCAACTAGAGGAGGTAAAATGACTCAGGAACCACTTTATCCTGAGGGACACCCAAAAAGAATTGAACAAGATTCACAAAGAGCTAACACTAGTGCACCTAGTCCCTCTAAAAAGAAATAGAAAAAGAAAAATGATAGGACTTTGCACACTTCTAGTGAACCTGAAATAGAAAAACCTCCTGATAATGAAAATGAAACTTCTATCTCTGACGGTGAAACTCAATCTGGTAATGAACACTCACCAAGTGATAATGAGAAAGATAATGATGAGGTTCATGAAGACACTCAACCAAATAATGAAAAAGAACCAGATAATGATGTTGAGATAGAACCACCTGTTGATCTTGATAACCCACAACCTAAGAATAAAAGGTATGATAAAAGAGACTTTGTGGATAGAAAACACGGTAAAAAAAGAGAACCGTGGGTTAAAAAACCTATGCCTTTTCCACCCAAGTAAACTAAAAAGAAAGAATATGAAGAATTTGAACGCTTTGCTGAAATGCTGAGGCCAGTCTTTTTGCATACTCGCTTGACTGCTATCTTGAAAATGCCTCCTTATGCAAAGTATATGAAAGAAATCATCACTAATAAGAGAAAAATAGCGGAAGCTAAAATCTCCACTATGCTTGCTAATTATACTTTTAAGGATGGAGTACCTAAAAAACTTGGATATTCGGGAATTCCAATTTACCTTGCTCTATCAAAAATAATTATGTGAAAACTGCTTTGTGTGATTTAGGAGCTGGTGTTAGTGTTATGCCTTTCTCTTTATGTAAAGGACTCTACTTGAATAAACTCACACCTACTGAAATATCTTTGCAAATGGCTGACAAATCAACTGCCATACCTATCGGTATCTGTGAGGATGTGCCTGTTGTTGTTGCTAATGTTACTATCTTGACTGACTTTGTTATACTTGAGATGCCCGAGGACGACAACATGTCGATTATCCTTGGTAGACTCTTCTTGAATACTGCAGGGCTGTTATTGATTGCAATAAAAGCAAGGCCACTTTTCATATCAATGGTAATGAGCATACGGTGCACTTTCCAAAGAAACAATTCCAAGTGAATGGTATAAATGTTATTGAAAAATCTCCGACAATCACTATTGGAAGTTTTCAAATACCTCTACCTACTGTTAAAAAGAAATATGAAATGCTTATTGTTGGGGAAATGTAAATCCCCATTGAAGTAACTTAGTTATGTACAAAAGTTCTTCGGTTTCATGCTAATCGAAAGTGGTTGTTAATAAGACCTAATCAACCTTATTAATGGATCATTTTTGAAAGGTATGGAGTTCATGAATTTAGTAAGCACTACCTTCTGTCCCTACTTTTTATTTCTATTTTTATTAGTTAAATAAAATAAAATGCCATGTTTTGCCTGTTTTCTGAATTTCCCGTGCAATAAAAAATGCCCAAAAATGAAAGTTCTCAGAATGCCCTGAATATTTTATATGAATTTTTTGTGAATATTTAAGAAGTTTTGGTGCAAAAATTACTAGAGGGAAGTACACCAGGTGGGCATAACCCACCTGGGCGCGCCAGAGCCCCCAGGCGTGCCCTGGTGGGTTGTGGTCCCCATGTGGGCTCTCTCACTTATCTCTTTCGCTCACATCATCACTCACCTCCAGAAAAAATCCCCATTGCTCTCTCTCCCGTGTTCTTGAGCTCAAACCCGCGGATTTCGATCTCTTTGCTCGAAGCTCCGTTTCGAAACTGTTTCAGGGGATTGTTGCTTGGTATGTGACTCCTTCATTTGTCCAATTATTTTTCGTTTTAGTGGTTTATACTTTGAATAAATATCTACTCTTGGTGCTGCTATAGATGTGCTTGCATGTTCAATTCTTAGTGTTCTAAGTAGTTGAAATGCTTGCTATGGCCTCTATGTATCCCTATGAGTAGTTGCTATTAGTTTGTGAAGTTTTGTTGGAAAAATTTTGTGAACTAAAAATTCAGATTTTTGTTCATAGGAAAAATTGTATGCGGACATGAATATCTTCAGGAAATTTGGCTCTAGGAAGAACTTCAAGGGTGTTATTGGGGAGTCTGATGTAGGGTGGAACCCTAATCGGAGATCTTTCACGTTTGGAGGGGATCCTACGGGGGAAACACGACAAACGGAAGGAAGAACACAAAGGAAAACACAAAAGAGGAACACTAAACCAACAAGTTTCGATTACACAAGGGCTAGATCATCGAACACATAAGGTAGCACAAGATTCAACATCAACAAAGGAAAGATACACGAGTAACCGATCTTCTCCGTGAGGAGGTCTTGATGGGGTCCACCCTAGAGGGGGTCTTGAATCCGCTTGGGGGATCTTCTCCGAAGAGGTCGTGAACTCCGAGGAGAAGTACCAAGTGGATGAGCAAGGGCTCTCACACCCAAAGATGAGCTAAACCAATGCTCACCCTAACTAGGAGGAGGTGGGAGAGTATTTATAGTTTATGGGATGAAAGGGTACACGGGCCTCGGCCCAAGTGCCTGCTCGCAGGCAGGGCCGGAAGTTCCGGGCGCCGGAAGTTCGGGGCAGGGTCCGGCCTAAGACGAGAGTTGGCGCGGGTGGAGATGGGCTGGCTTCCAGGGGCCGGAAGGTCCGGGCAGGCCGGAAGGTACGGGCCGGGTTCCGGGCTGGTTCCGGGCTAACCAGAATGTTGGCAGGCCCGGGCTGGTCGATGTCGTCGGGGGCCGGAAGCTCCGGGCAGGCTGGAAGTTCCGGGGGCCGGAAGTTCCGGGCTGTCCAGAGAGTTGACGCCTGTCGTTTCTTCTTCAGCTCCTGGTTCCTTGGCTTGAACGTTGTACCTGATCACGCATAGTGTCTCGGACTTAGGTAGTAGCCATGTCTCACTGGAAGGAAAAGGGAAATCGAATAGGAGTGATGTCACCTCGGATTGAATAGCACGAGCTCTTGCTCTTGTCATGGGTCCACTTGGAGCTTGGATAGTTGATGGAAGGTCCATGGGGATGACCGAAGGATGCTCCGCATCATCTCCCCCCCCCCTTGTGAAAGATCCGACCACGGATCAATATCTTCATCACCATGGTACGGCGCGTGGTCCTTGACGTTGAAGATGTCGCTCACATTGTACTTGTCTCGTGGTAGGTCGATCTTGTAGGCGTTGTCGTTGTAGCATGCTAGCACCTTCAAAGGTGCATCGGCTCGAGGGAGAAGTTTGGACTTGCGTTCGTTGGGGAAGCGGTCCTTGCGAAGGTGTAGCCACACTAGATCACCAATGTTGAAGACCATGGGTTGCTTGTTGACGTTGAGCTTGGTCGCTAGTCGTTATACTTGGCGCTCGATGGTTTGTCTTGTATCCTCATGCATGTTCTTGATGTAGCTTGCCCGTGCACTTGCATCCATGTTGGTGCGCTCTTGTAGAGGAAGTGGTAGAATGTCCAATGGTGACAACGGGTTGAAGCCGTGAAGCGATCTCGAAGGGGACTTGCCGGTAGTCGAGTGTGTTGCGCGATTGTAGGCGTACTCGGCGATGGGTAGACATGCTTCCCACTCCTTGATGTTCTTCTTGATCAAGACGCGAAGTAGAGTGGAGAGTGTGCGGTTCGTCACCTCCGTTTGGCTGTCGGTTTCAGGATGGTATGCGGATGAGAACAAGAGTTGGACTCCGAGCTTGGCGCATAGGGTCTTCCAAAAGTAACTCAAGAACTTGACGTCACGATCGGAGACGATTGTCTTTGGTACTCCATGAAGTCGCAAGATTTCCCTACAAAAAAGATTTGCAATATGTGAAGCATCGTCTATCTTGTTGCAAGGAATGAAATGTGCCATCTTGGAAAATCTATCCACAACAACAAACACGGAATCCTTTCCATTTTGAGTTCTAGGCAAACCAAGTACAAAATCCATGCTAATGTCTTCCCAAGGTTGATAGGGAATAGGAAGAGGCATGTAAAGACCATGAGATTGAGCTTTAGACTTAGCTTTGCGACATGTAGAGCAACGGTTGGTGAAGCGTGAGACGTCGCGAAACATCTTGGGCCAAAAGTAGTTCTTGGAGAGCGTGGAGAATGTCTTGTCGCGTCCAAAGTGTCCCATGAGTCCGCCTCCATGAGCCTCTTCTTGCAAAAGGAGCAAACGAAGAGAAGACTCGGGAATGCATAGTTTGTTAGCTCTCATAAGATAACCATCCTTGATATAATATTGTTCCCAAGACGTATGCGTCAAACACTTAGCATAAGGAATAGCAAAAGATGGATCATTAGCATACAAGTCTTTTATGTGCTCAAAGCCGATAACATTCAACTCAAGTTTAGTGACAAGCGTGCATATGCGTGAAAGTGCATCGGCAACTACATTTTCCTTACCCTTAATGTACTTGATGACATAAGGAAAAGATTCAATAAATTCACTCCATTTGGCATGACGCTTGTTCAACTTAGTTTGACCTTTTAAGTACTTAAGCGTTTCATGATCGGTATGGATGACAAACTCATGAGGTCTAAGGTAATGTTCCCAAACATGTAGCACACGCACTAGAGCATATAATTCCTTGTCATAGATGGGATAGCTAAGTTGAGCACCGGAGAGTTTTTCACTAAAATATGCAATTGCTCGTTTTTCTTGCATCAAAACTCCGCCAATTCGGTACCACTTGCATCACAATGAACCTCAAAAGTTTTGTCAAAATTGGGCAAAGCAAGAATCGGAGCATGAGTAAGCAAAGACTTGAGCTCATCAAAAGCGGTGGATTGCAAAGATCCCCAAACAAAAGGAGTATTCTTCTTACTCAAGGCATGCAAAGGAGCGGCGATTGTGCTAAAGTTTTTCACAAAGCGACGATAAAAACCCGCAAGACCAAGAAAGCTGCACACTTGTTGCAAATTGGTGGGTTGGGGCCAAGTTTTAATTGCTTCAATTTTAGATTCATCAACATGGACACCCTTTGAGGATACAACAAAACCCAAGAAAACCACTTTGTCAACACCAAATGTGCATTTTTTTCACGTTTGCATAAAGACTTTCCTTTCGAAGGGTTTGCAAAACAGCCCTAACATGATCAAGATGTTCCTTCATGGTTTTGCTAAACACAAGAATATCGTCGAAGTAAACCACAACAGAGACTCCAATATAAGGGCGAAGCACATGATTCATAAGACGTACGAAACTACCGGGAGCCTCCGATAGACCCATAGGCATCACTAACCATTCATACAAGCCAAATTTGGTTTTGAAAGCGGTTTTCCATTCATCACCCTCTTGTATGCGTATTTGATAATAGCCACTTTTAAGATCATTTTTTGAGAAAAAGTTGGCTCCACTAAGTTCATCAAGCATATCATCTAAGCGAGGAATGGGATGCCTATAGCGAATGGTAATAGCATTTATAGGTCTACAATCGGAACACAAGCGGAAACTTCCATCGGGTTTAGGCACAAGTATAACCGGAACGGTACAAGGGCTTAAGCTTTCACGTACATGACCATTGTCGATGAGTTGTTGTACTTGCCGTTGAATCTCCTTTGTTTCTTCGGGATTGACTCGGTATGGACCTTTGTTTGGTAGAGGCGCTCCGGGGATGAGGTCAATTCGATGCTGAATGCCTCGAAGAGGAGGTAGACCCGGAGGTAGCTCATCGGGGAAAACATCTTGGAATTCCTGCAAAAGAGATTGAAACACTAAAGGTAGCTCATTAGAGGTGTTAGTTGTTGGCTCTCCATCCTTGCACACAGGGACAAAGTGCATCACACTAGATGGGTTCTCACACACTTCTCTCATCTCACTTTTGGTGGCAAATAGGATGAGGTTTTTCTCTCTAGGCGAAGAGGTGCTCAAGTTTGGCTTGTGGCTCTCACTCACTTTTTGGTGGATCACTTTCTCACTCTTTTCTCCATGTTGAGTGGTTTGCTTGTCGGCTAACACTTGACTAGGAGACATAGGTCTTAGCACATATTCCTTCCCTTTCATCTTGAAGCTATAGTGATTGGTACGCCCGTTGTGGAAGACACCACGTCGAATTGCCATGGTCGACCAAGAAGGAGGTGGCAAATGGTCATTGGGACCACATCACACTCCTAAGTGTCCTCATATGCACCGATTTTGAAAGAGACTTGGACCGTATGCTCGACTCGTATAGTGCCGGAGTCACTTAGCCATTGAACCTTGTATGGATGCGGGTGCTTCCTCTTGATCAATTGAAGCTTGGAGCATAGTTCTTCACTTGCCAAGTTGTGGCAACTACCTCCGTCGATGATGAACTTGACGGATCTCCCATTGATGCCGGCCTTTGTGTGGAAGATGTGGCATCTTTGGTCGTCTTCTTGTTGATGTTGAAGAGTCAAGATCTTGGAGACCACGAGAGCGGGGCTCGAATCCTCATCACAAAAGACTTGATCATCTTCATCTTCGTTCACTCGCCGGTGCATGGCCACTTGCTCAAGAGCTTCCATCTCCTCTTAACTCATGGAGTCATAGGTGCCATGGTCGTTGAGGATCATGGTGTGCTCGTTGGTGCATTCATATGACTTGTGGCCTCGGCCGCCGCAAGTGAAACACTTGAATGAGCTTGTCTTTACGGCCTAATCATTTGGAGTAGATGATGACGCACGCTGCTTGAAGTTGCTTGTAGTAGGAGGAAGGCGACTTGAACTTGCCGAAGTTTTCTTGTAAGTTGACTTGTCGTTGTTGCTTGTAGAAGGTTTGGTTGATGTAGATGTTGGATGAGTTGTTGAAGATTGGTTGTTGGAGAAGCCGTATGTCTTGGACGAGTACTTGGCGTACTTGAAGTCATCTTGCACTTGACGTTCCGCCTTTGTAGCTTGATGCACGAGCTCAATGAGAGTGGAGTAGGGTTGGAAGTCGGCGATCTTCTTGATGGGATGATTGAGTCCATTCAAGAAACATGCCATTGTTTGCTCATCATCTTCCTTCACATTGGCTCGAATCATGGCTATCTCCATTTCCTTGTAGTATTCTTCAACACTCTTTGTTCCTTGCTTGAGAAGTTGGAGTTTCTTGAAGAGGTCGCGGTTGTAGTAGGTTGGCACAAAACGTGCTCTCATGACATCCTTCATTTGAGCCCAAGTGGTGATTGGAGGTTCACCTATCGCTTGTCATCGCTCAATGATTTGTTCCCACCATATGAGCACATAGTCTTGGAACTCAAGTGAGGCCATAGCGATCTTCTTCTCTTCCTCATAGTTGTGCAAACGAAAGATTTTGTCGACCTTTAATGCCCATGAGAGGTACTCTTCGGGGTCATTGCTTCCATTGAACTTGGGCATGGTGAATTTGAGCTTTCCATATCGATGCTCTTCATTTTGTTGTGGTCGAGGATGATGATGCCCTTGACATGGATGACAATCATCTTCTTGTTGCTCTTGGTGTGGAGGAAGTCCATGATCAACTTGCTCTTGTTGAACTTGAGGTTGAGGTGGAGCTTGACGAGCTTGTTGAGGAGCTTGAGGGGCTTGACTTTGCACACGTGGTTGGTAGTTCCTTTCTTGGATTTCTTCTCGAAGGGCTTCCTCTTGATTGCGCCGTTCGTGATTGCGGTTGGCGATGGCTCGACTTGAATCTTGAAGGGCACGTTGCGCCTCAAGAGCTTGCGCTTCTCGTTGTTGTTGTTGAAGACGTTGAGCCTCGGCGTCTTGTTCGTCTTGATGTAGACGTGCTCGTTCTTCCTCTTGGCCCCTTAGTCGTTGTCGTTCTTGAGCTTGGGAAAAAGCGGCTTGGTTTGATTGAGGACGAGGGACTTGCTCATCGACTTGCTCTTGTGAATGCTTGTCATGTAGCGGGTTGCGAGATGCATGACGGTCTTGACGCGCGTCTCGTCGAAGGGTGTTCGATGACGGTGTACTTGAGTCGTAGAAGGTGTCGTCGGAGTGTCGACTCGAGCGGCTCCGTCTTGATGATGACGATGTGGAATGATGTCGGTTCCTCATCAAGGCGCGGATTTAAATCCATTCTTGCATCATTCTCTTGTTTGTGCGTCGAACTTGTTGTCGAAGTAGTCCCTTGTACGCTGCTCGGAGAGTCGCAAGTCGGTGGCGAGGTTGTCGGCGCGGTCACTCATTGCTTGTTGCTCTTGATGTAACGCTTCGTTGTGCACCAAAGAGGTGGCTCTTGGTGACGATGATGACATGTCGTCGTCTTGCTCGATGAAGAGTGGGTTGGTAGAGGTACTTGGCCTATCCATCATTCCAAGCAAAATATGTGAGTGGTAGAAGGAGAAGAACTTATACCAATGTACCTTTGACCGATGTTGATGATGAATCAAGTTCACCCAAATGCGGACAATGAAATAGCACTATTGGTACCAATCCTTGTCGGTTCTCACACCTACACAAATAAAAGCTTATGGTGGAGCTTGGTGAGGATGGTGGCACAAAATTTGATGCAATTGTAAGTGAGATTCAATAATGTTGGAAAAGATTCACAAATTTGCAAATGCAACAAGTTGACCAAGCAAGTAGGGGTACAGGAAACACACACGCAAATAGATAAGTGGGATTGTGCAAACCAAAAGTGAGCCAAAATGTGGAATCCATGAAAATGGTCTTGTTGCACAATACTAGAGAGACGCTAGCACGATTGCATAATAGGCGGATATGGAACTTGTGCACAACCTACTAGGCAAAAATGCAACTATCTCTATTCCATGTATGCTATATGTATGGTATTTCGGTGCGATGATCCAAGATGATCCAATATGACAATATTAATGTAGTATGATGCTATGGTTCTTTCTCATAAGCTCTTTGCTTATCCTTCCTCTTTGCTTAAAAGCTTGGGTGGCTCTTTCACTTTTGAGCTCTTTTCTCATGCAAAACTTCACGAACCAAGATAGCACTTGTGTATGCTATGACAACTTTGTGACACACAAATGGATCCCAAGATATGCACCACGGTGGTATGGTATGTATGCTATGGAGTATGATCACTAATGTGCACAAGTCACGTTGCCTGCAATACTCAATGGCTAGTCTCGATGGGTAAGCAACGCAAAAGATGGCTATGATGTTTATCAATGCAATGGCAAGGTTTGGACAAAGATGTTGTCGAGATTACCGTCCTTGCTTATGGTAGAGGTTCCAAACGGATGCGAATGTGGATGATGATGTGATGCACGGTCTTCAGTACGTTGGCGAAGATGCCACCGCACCGTGGTCGAAGTTTCCGAAGAAGCGGGGGTCACCGAAGATGCGCGACCTTTCTGTCTAGGCCGGAAGTTCCGGGCAAGACGGAAGGTCCGGGGTCCGGAAGTTCCGGGCTGGGCCGGAAGGTCCGGGGGCCGGAAGTTCCGGGCTGGGCCGGAAGGTCCGGGGGCCGGAAGTTCCGGGCTGGGCCGGAAGGTCCGGGGGTCAGGATTCTGCCAAGAACAGGGACTTCGGGATCGAGGGTTTGGGCGGAAAAATTGGGGGAAAAACCTAAATTCTGAGGGGAAAAAGAAGGAGTTATAAGGGAAGAAGGGTAGGGATGCTAGATCGACTCGAAGCAAAGCAAATCCACGGATAAAATCCAACAAAACTTCATCACACCAACAAATCACAAAAAAAATTGTGGCTATTTTTGGTGGGGAATTTTCGGATTTAGGACGAAAACAAGAAAATCAAGATAGAAAACACGGGGTAGGGGCTCCAAAAACGTGATCAACGTGGCTCATGATACCATATGATGTAGGGTGGAACCCTAATCGGAGATCTTTCACGTTAGGAGGGGATCCTACGGGGGAAACACGACAAACGGGCGGAAGAACACAAAGGAAAACACAAAAGAGGAACACTAAACCGACAAGTTTCGATTTCACAAGGGCTAGATCACCGAACACATAAGGTAGCACAAGATTCAAAATCAACAAAGGAAAGATACACGAGTAACCGATCTTGTCCGTGAGGAGGTCTTGATGGGGTCCACCCTAGTGGGGGTCTTGAATCCGCTTGGGGGATCTTCTCCGAAGAGGTCGTGAACTCCGAGGAGAAGTACCAAGTGGATGAGCAAGGGCTCTCACACCCAAAGATGAGCTAAACCAATGCTCACCCTAACTAGGAGGAGGTGGGAGAGTATTTATAGTTTACGGGACGAAAGGGTACACGGGCCTCGGCCCAAGTGGCTGCTCGCAGGCAGGGCCGGAAGTTCCGGGCAGGGTCCGGCCTAAGCCGAGAGTTGGCGCGGGTGGAGCTGGGCTGGCTTCCGGGGGCCGGAAGGACCGGGCGGGCCGGAAGTTCCGGGCCGGGTTCCGGGCTGGTTCCGGGCTAACCAGAATGTTGGCAGGCCCGGGCTGGTCGATGTCGTCGGGGGCCGGAAGCTCCGGGCGGGCCGGAAGTTCCGGGCTGTCCAGAGAGTTGACGCTGCTGCTTTCTTCTTCACTCCTGGTTCCTTGGCTTGAACGTTGTACCGATCGGGCATAGTGTCTCGGACTTAGGTAGTAGCCATGTCTCCTTTGGAAGGAAAAGGGGAATCGAACAGGAGTGATGTCACCTCGGATTGAATAGCACGAGCTCTTGCTCTTGTCATGGGTCCACTTGGAGCTTGGATATTTGATGGAAGGTCCATGGGGATGACCGAAATATGCTCCGCATCAGAGTCTTTCTGACAATGATCTCCAACTTCGGAGGTTGGCAGATGTACGGCCGTGCGAATGGCCGCACGTCCCGTTCCTGCAAGAAGCTGGAATTCATGAGGAGTTCATGCAATTCATTGCCAATACCGGTCTCACTGACTTCATCGCAGATGACTGTGACCAGCACCAAATACTCACAAATGTCTTTTTTCAAAGCTTTACATTCTTGCCTAGAAATAATCCTCCTGAAGTGAGCTTTCATTTATATGCTGAAACCCACCAGATACCACTTACTGAATTTTGTGAGATATGCATGATCCCGTCTGATGGGAGATTAGCTGAGCCTAGGCCAGCTGAGTTTGAGGATTTCTGGCGCACTTTGACAGTGGGTGATGAGAGGAGAGTGTCGGCCATCACTGCCGGTGTCTTACATTTTCCTGTTGTTCGTTACTTTGCACTCTTCATTACCAAAAGCTTGCTTGCTAGGGAGAAGGTGGGTGCACTTAGTTCACCAGACCTTGTTGTTTCACGTCATGTAATAGAGGGCGACAACACTTATAGCTTGGGAGCCATTGTGGCTCGTCGCCTCCATCTTAATAAATCTCAAGGGAAAATACATGGTGGGATTTTTGCTACTCGTTTGGCAGATCACTTCGAGGTTGCGATACGCCCTCATGATGTCCCGCTTACCACAGTTTACCTAGACCGTAAAGCCATGTATCACCATCACTTTCTTGCACATCATAGTCCTGATATTGCCATTCCTTATAACTTGGTCTATAGCGTTGACACTCGTGATGTTATCCCCTTGCCTGCACCTTCTCTGTTTGATTCTGTTGCCAGGGGCGCACACCGTATTGTGCCTACAGACATCCTTGCCTACTGGAATGCTCAGGCTGCTGCCGAGACTGCACAGGCACCTCCGCAGTGGGATGAGTGGATGCCCGCTCCTCAGGATCCCTACTACCCTCCAGACTACTGATTGATAACCAACTTAGGCCAAAAGCCTAAGCTTGGGGGAGTACGTATTATCACCGATATTAGATTCATGTTCACATATCATTCTAGTTGTCGGTGTTCACACTTTTTCATTGTATCATCCATGCTTTGATTTATTTTCTTGCTTTCTTCTTGTGAGTTTGAAAAACTTTAGAAAAGCCAAAAAAATAGCTGTAGTAATTTACTTTCTATGCATGCTTAGTAGTAGTATTAAAGAGAAAACCCAAAAAGATTTCCTTGTTCTTCTTTTGCTTGTTGGGAGCTTTCCCATGTAAATATTTTTTCTCGTTTTTGCTTTTTATTTGCTTGTTGAAGAAAACCAAAAACTCCAAAATATTTCAGTGTGTTTCTCTGGATTTCTTTTCCTTTTATTCGAGTTGTACCGAGGAGAAGACCATGATGAAAATGTTGAGTGACATATGAATAACTGTTGAACTAATAAAGAGCACATTTTACCTTGTCTTCTTCTACTGGATAAAATGTTTGCAGGTTCCAGCTTAGTCCACGACACTCTTGCACTATTATTATTTTCACATCATTCGGTCATGCAAGTGAAAGGCAATAATGACGACATTCGATGAGCTGGCCGTGGCAAAGAGAAACTGGTATGAACTCGAGTTGTTCTGTTTGTGTAAATATGTTTAACCTAGTATCCAGGCTTCAGCCCATTATGATTAAACATGTTTGCAATGACAATTAGATATTATAGTTTCTCATGCCATGCATAAGTAGCTAGGAGTTAATAATGATTTATCTTGGATATCAACATAGCGTTAAAATTATTGTGATGTAGTATGATGATACTGTATCCTCCTCCGAATGTTCGAGTGGCTTGACTTGGTACATGTTCATGCATGTAGTTGAATCAAAACCAACATAGCCTCTATAATGTTTATGTTCATGTTGTTCATATCCTACTCATGCTAGTGTCCAATGTTACTTATGCATAATGCCTGGTCATGATCGTTGTTGCACTCTAGTTGGCCGCTTCCCAATCTTAATTGCTAGCCTTCACCTGTACTAAGTGGGAATTCTGCTTGTACATCAAAACCTTGAACCCAAAGTTATTCCAGATGAGTCCACCATACCTACCTATATACGGTATTACACCGCCGTCCTAAGTAAATTTGCATGTGCCACCTCTAAAAACTTCTAAAAACATTATCCGTTTTGTGTGTCTGGATCGTTCGTGGAACGACAGGAGGTGGTCGATATCTTCCATGCTAAGCATGTTATCCTCTGGTCGAGTGTTTATTCACTCGCCATCGCACGAGGAAATGGACGGTATTAGGGATGCCCAGTGTCAAATTGCAAATATGAAAAAGAGTTCATCTCTTGAATAATCAAACAAAAACTCCCAATGAAGTCAAAACTTTTACTTTCCGCTTGGGGACCGCCACTAGTGTGCTTAGCATGGAAGATGTTGATAATTGATGGTCATGAAGTGAATGAGAAGTGGTCATGTCTCAAAATTACCATTTGTCTCTTTTTTAAAAATTGAGCTGTGGCACCTCTGCAAATCACTGCTTCCCTCTGCGAAGGGACTTTCTATTTACTTTTATGTTGTGCCACCACCTTCTAAAAACAAGCGCCAAAAACTGAGTAGAGCACAACTGTCATGATTTATGCATTGTGTATAGCTAATGTTGGGTGCATCATGGCTGGATATTTCCTACCATGAATTACAATGTTTAGTCGCTGCTTGAACTTTGGAGGTGCTCTGCATTTATGTTTTGCGGTCTCAGAAAGGGCTAGCGAGATACCATTGTTGTCATATTATATCAGGGTTGTTTTGACAACATGTTGCTGTTTGAGATATCTTATTATTGCTCGCTAGCTGATTATGTCATTGATATGAGTCATTATAATCTTTAAGAGTTATTGTTGACATGGTTAGTTATAATGTTGGCTGAAAACCTGGGTGCTGTTTAAGCCTATTTATGCAAACAAGAGCAAAAGAGCTCGTAAAAGTTTTTCTTTCTCACTTTCAGTTTTCAACTGAATTGCTTGAGGACAAGCAAAGGTTTAAGCTTGGGGGAGTTGATACGTCTCCAACGTATCTACTTTTTATCATGCTTTTCCTCTTGTTTTGGACTCCAATTTGCATGATTTGGATGAAACTAACTCCGGACTGACGCTGTTTTCAGCAGAACTACCATGGTGTTGTTTTTGTGCAAAAATAAAAGTTCTCGGAATGGGACGAAACTTTGTGAGGATTTTTTATGGAATAAATAAGGATTTTTGAAGCCAAGACCCACCAGAGAGGGGGCCCTGGTTAGGCACAACCCACCAGGGCACGTCCCCCTCTCCTGGCGCGCCCAGGTGGGTTGTACCCACCTGGTGGCCCCGCGGACGACCCCCCTGATACTATAAAATCACATATTTCCAGAAAAAAAATCAAGGAGAAAGAATTATCACAATCCACGAGACGGAGCCACCGCCAAGCCATGTTCTTCCTCGGGAGGGCAGATCTGGAGTCCGTTTGGGGCTCCGGAGAGGGGGATCTTCGTTCTTCGTCATCACCAACCCGTCTCCATCGCCAATTCCATGATGCTCCCCACCGAGAGTGAGTAATTCCTTCTTAGTCTCGCTGGTCGGTGAGGAGTTGGATGATATTCATCATGTACTCGAGTTAGTTTTGTTAGGGCTCGATCCCTAGTATCCACTATGTTCTTAGATTGATGTTGCTATGACTTTGCTACGCTTAATGCTTGTCACGGGCCCGGGTGCCATGGACGCATATCTGAACCGTTTATGAATTCATCATTATATCCATGTTTTAGATCCGATCTTGCAAGCTATAGTCACCTACTATGGTTATGATCCGGCAACCCCGGAGTGACAACAACCGGGCCCACTCCCGGTGATGACCGTAGTTTGAGGAGTTCATGTATTCACTATGTATAAATGCTTTGTTCCGGTTCTCTATTAAAAGGAGGCCTTAATATCCCTTAGTTTCCAATATGAACCCCGCTGCCACGGGAGGGTAGGACAAAAGATGTCATGCAAGTTCTTTTAATAAAGCACGTATGACTATTTACGGAAAACATGCCTACATTATATCGATGAACTGGAGCTAGTGTCGTATCGCAGAGGTTATAACTGTCACATGATGAATATCATCCAACAAGTCACTGATCCAACGCCAACGAATTTATCCTATATTGTTTCTGCTAAGTTGCTATTGCTATCATCACTGTTACACTTGCTACAAATTACTACTATCACTGTTACTGTTACCGTTGCTGTTGTCACTATTATCAAGACTATCAAACTACTTTTCTACTGATCACTTTGCTGCACATAATTAATCTCCAGGTGTGGTTGAATTGACAACTCAGCTGCTAATACCTTAAAATATTCTTTGGCTCCCCTTGTGTCGAATCTATAAATTTGGGTTAAATAATTTATCCTCGAAAACTGTTGCGATCCCCTATACTTCTGGGTTATCAATTGACCACGCCGGAGCACGATCAACCTGGCCACGAAGGTCTATTTCCTGCAAGAAAACGAAGAACAAGAAAGAAACTAAGATTGCAATCTGAATATTGCAAATATAGATGAAGTATTGATAAATGTGGGGACCCGAAAGAGGTCTTGGTCTGGTTGTTGGACACAAACGAAGTACATGAAGTTGCGATGGCTAACTTTTAACTAAAAAAATCCCCCCAGTCTAAACGGTGCCTTAAGGGCTATATTTATAGGGGAAAAGAGACGGGATTCATCCACCCTTGGCAAGGTGGGACTAAAACACATCCTAAGTCGTTTCCCCTACAATATGGACTCTAAAAACAGCCTAATGAGAGGTATTTTGAAAATACACAGGCCTAGCCCAAAACGAAGGTGATGCAGCACCAATAATAAGCTATGGATGAAACTTACGAAAGACATGTTGTATATTTCGTCCATCTTCTTGTATGTCATCATGGTGGCTTCAAAGTGCGGAAATCTCCTCCAGAAACTCCCTCCAGAAACTCCGTTCTTGTTCCCTTCGCGCACACCTTCATCATAGTGCTTGATCATGCACAGTGTTCATTCTTCTTGTCCATGCTAGGTGCTTCAACTGTAACCAGCACAAATTTACCTAAGTTAAGAAGCATCACATTCTCATGAACATTAGAAACATTACCAAGAAACGAAAGTACATGATAATTTAATAGACATTTGTGAGATCTAGTAGATGGTCCACTAGGTATAGCAGCAGGGGCTATGGGTGTAACTATGTCCATCATCCTCCCCTTCTTGAAAACAAAGTCGTCGTCGACGTTGCTTAATTTGAAATGTGGCTAACAAAAGAGACAATGTGTACATGTTGTATATGTATATGTCATCCATTTTTACTGATCTCAGTTGTGGCACATGTGACAGAGTTATACAATAGCACCCTTCAAAAGTTGTGAAATATAAAGCCAATATATTATCACAAGAAGTCAAAGACATGAAAATATTGCAACTCAGTTTTCACATATAAGTGAAGCTCTTATTCATATCAAAAGATTGACAATGCTTATCATTATACCATCCCAACATTGGTGAATAAACTTTAATTGTTTCAAAATTACATGTTACAACATGCTTTAATAAGCAAACATGCAACAAGTTATTCGACACGGAATCATCAACAAGATTGGAGGTCATATCAAAATGATTAAACATTGGCACATTTATTTTCAAACGTATTTGATCCAAATCGGAAGTTATTCCTTGATTCACATGGTTCTTTCGCATCAACATTTAATTTAATGAGTGCACTCTTGTTGTTATTGGATTCATTTGATCACATGGTCAAGTCAAATCATGAACATAGTCCTCTAAAATAGGTGGTGTGATCAAAGTAGTGGGCAGCTCATCACATGGTGCATTTAAATTGACAAGACATTCATCATACTCATGTGGAGGTGGAAGATTAATGCCTTTGTCATTACCTCTTGTGGTCAACTCAGATGATGTAGGCACTATAGGTGGCGACACGGCACATGGTGGAGGTGATGTAGTGCTATCAACAATGGATGTTGTTGTCATAGTAGGCGCAGTGGTGGAAGGAACAACCGTCACAACTCTTGGGATTTGCATATTCCGCTTGTTTGTCTTGTGGGCAACACGTAGCGGTCCATAGGATAACACTTTTCATGAATTAGTATCTCCTGTATGTCACAGTTTAATCCTCCCAAAAATCTATCCATAAAATCTTCTTCACTTTCTTCTAAAGAGGAATGCAACAAAGTAGTTTGTAAATCATCATAATATTTCGTTACGGTGTCACTACCCTATTTTAAATGCTGCAACTTTTTAATCATGTCATGAGTATAATAAGCAGGGACAAAAGTATGTTGCATGGCAAGTTTTAAATCATCCCTAGTAGTAGGTATATAATCAGGGTGTAACTGTCAATATTCACTCCACCAAACTAAAGCATAACCAGTGAAAGAACCAACCGCAACCTTAACTTTTTTATGTTCATCAAAATTATGGGAAGCAAATTTATTATTTATGTCAAACTCCCATTCAATATATAAAGCAGGTCTAAAATGGCCATTAAATGGTGGTATAGAAACATTAACCTCATCATGTGCATCTGGATGTTTGTGCACCTCTCGTGACGGTTGTGGTATTTGCATAGGTGGTGGCACATCTCCCGCGATCGACAAAGCCCATGATTTGACTCTGGATCCTGTCATGATTAGTAGAAACAAGAAACAAAATCCAAAAATAATGTTCCTATGAATGACTAGGAAGTGGTGGTAAAACGCTCACAATATAGCAAATCAAAGTCTTACAAGTTCTTACCATGCAGCAGGATGTGACCGGCAACCAGCGGTGTCAAATAACTCTGAAAGTTGGGTAAAGCGATTGCGAGGTGAACGTATCTATGCACGGTGTAGAAATATATGGAGCTGGGTTGGATTTGTATGTGAGGAAAAAATTGCTAGAACCACGTTAATTAATGCAAGCTGAAAATTCGTTCAAAGTGGTCGAGTGCTGGTCCTAGGCTAGATCGTACTAGAGACGCGAGCCTAAGACACAGACGAGTTCATTAAACGGGAGCAGTGGCAAGTTAGCAAGCTTGAAAAATAGCAAACGTAGCTATCCTTTCGAATCCATTTTTTCGAGTGATGTTGACACGAAACAACCGTGCAGTCAGGACGAAAATCTGCAAAGGACGAACCGACAAAGGGGCACGAACTCCAAGATTAGCAAAACTATGCAGTACTAATGTGTAATGTGGTCTTGTTTCTATTTTTACTCTCAAACCATTTTACTTTCTCCAGCCGTATTACCTTTTTTCTCTCTCATCGTGAACTCTCCAACTGAATCAAAACAGATCTGCACTTTTTTATGTCCCACACGTGCTGCACCTAAGAGCATCTAATACGGGGCTAACCCGATGTAGACCGATCTTTCATGATTGGAGTGGATTCCCTCGAAGAACACGATGAACACGGGGAAGAACGGGGAGAAATCACAAGGGGAAACACTCAAGAACAAGTCCAATCACACATCCACAATGTACATGAACAACAAAAGGAAAGATACAAGGTAAAGTTCATCTCCGTGAGGAGGTCTTGAATTGATGAGGACATCAATACCATTGTTACACCCACAGCCCCTGCTGCTATACATACTGGACCAATTACTAGAGCTCGCGCACGCCAATTGAATTATCAGGTACTTTCGTTTCTTGGTAACGATTCCAATGTTCATGAGAATATGATGCTGCCTAAATTGGATACATTTGTTTTGCTTACAAATGAAGGGCCTACCATGGACAAGAAAGATGAACCTTGGAGCAAGTTCAAGCATGGAGATGTTGGCATGCTAAGGGAAACAAGAACGGAGTTACAAGTGATGATTCCAGGACTTTGAAGCCACCCTAATGAGAGCATGAGGCCTTGGACGAAATATACAAGATGCCACTTCATAATATTCGTCCATAGGCTATTCTAGGTGCTGCGTCACCTTATTATTGGGCCAGCCCATGTAATTTCGAAATACTTAAGTGTAGGCTGTTTTTAGAGTCCGTATGTGGGGAAACAAGAGTTAGGGTTGGTTTCGGACCCGTCCCTCAAGGGCCACGAAATTCCTCCTCTTTCTCCATATATACAGCCCTTAGGGCGTCGTTTAGACTTTGGGTTTTGTTTAGATCAAAAGTTCGCCATAGCTGCAACTTCACAGATTTCGCTTTGTGTTCAACGACTGCACCAAGGCGCCTCGTAACCCCACCTTCATTAATAAAGCTTTCCTCTTATATTCGCAATATCCAGATTGCAATCTTAGTTTCTTGCTTGTTCTTCGTTTGCTCGCAGGAAATGCAGACCCTCGTGGTCAGTTGATCGTGCTTCGCGTGGTCAATAACCCTCGGAAGTTGGTTTAGCGATTGCTAAGGCGCCGACGTCTCAAGACGCACGTAGTCGGATCGTCAAGGTCGAATTTCACGTAAACGATAGCCACCATCTCATCGAAACATCGGGACACCTTTGCCTCTATCAAGTGGTATCAGATTTTCAGGTTGCTCGGTGAGATTTTACAGTTTTTCGTAAATTAGATCGAGTCTGTTCTTCATACCTAAAGTCCACGAAAAAGCCACAAAACAAAAATTAGGGTTAGTTCATCATATCTGAACCAATCTGAGCCTTCGCATAATCTTTTTAGGGTTTTTGCTTTGTTGAATTTGCGGTTGCATCGTCGTGTCAAGTTGCTGATCTTAGAGTCTAGTCTTTTAGAGTTTCGAAGTTACGGTCATAAGTTGTCACGCCACCGCCGCACCATCATCATCGCCTTGCCATCTACCACCCTTCTTATCCGCCACCGCTCTGAATCCGTATCCATATACCACCACCAATCCGTATCCATATACCACCACCAATCCGTATCCATATACCACCACCAATCCGTATCCATATACCACCACCGCTACCATATACCACCACCGCTGCCATATACCACCACCATATATCCACCACCAATCCGAGTTCTTCTCATATTAGGTTTGTTTTCGAGATCCATCTAAATTCCGATTCGTGTTTCCTTGCCTCCGTAGGTTTCGGAAAAAAAGGAGTCCGGAAACCACCCTCCGTTTAGGCCCAAAATTTTCCGAAAACGCACTTGTCGAAAAATTTTCTGGCTATCCTATTTTTAGGTGTTTCTAAGCGTATTGAGACAGTCGCCATTATAGAAAGTTTTTTTTGACCCGTTTCCAGTTTTTGGGTCCGGGCAAAAAAAAAAAATTGGTCGAAAAAATTTCGTGCCCATCCTGTCAGTTTGACCTGGGAAGAGTTTTGAGACACTCGCCATTATAGTGATTTTTCGCAAAAAAAAAAAGAGCAGCGCAAAAAAAAAAGAGCGAAAAAAAATTCCAGAGTGTGCTTTTCCGTTGTTTCCGTGCAGCGCCGTGATTTTGTTAGTGTTCTAGGCTCGCGTCTCTAGCACGGTCTAGCCTAGGACCAGCACAGTACCGTCGTTGAGCGTTTATTCAACTTTGCATCTCGACTTGATTATTGCTGACCCTTTTGCTACCATATTATAAGCCTTCCCAGCTCCACATACATCTACATCGTATGCGTTTGACTCTCCCTCGTAATCGCTCTATCCAAGCTTTGAGAGTTTTGACTACATCGGTTGCCGATCACCGCCTTTCGCTGGGTAAGAACCGGTAAGAATTTGAGATTTGCTTGACGGATTTGTGACTGCCCACCACACCACCACCACCACTTCCTAGTACTGTCGAATCATATTCTTGTGTGTTTCTATTGCTGCTAACCATGGCGGGATCACAAGCCGATTTAGACTGACTGGGAGAACATGACAATCAAAGCGCTACATGATAAGTTTCAACAAATGATGAGTGGGCAGGTGGTATATGTTCTAAATAGATTTGAAGAGGCCATGGAGAAGATAGATGGCATTGAGAAGGCGCTCGAAACAAAGCTCGATAACAAGTTTAATGAATTGCTCGTGGCGTCTACCACCACCACCACCTGCTGCACCTAATGCACCTCTACAACAACAACAACGACTACCTCCACATCGCGAAGCAGCCCTCCGCCGAAGCGAGCCGTGTCCCTCTTCACCGCCAAGCTGCTTTGGTGCTGCATTGATACTTCGTGGTTCCTGCCGATGTGGGGAGGATGATTATGTGAGAGAGTACGAGGATGAGGTTGATCAACTTCGTAACTACGTGCAAGTGCAACCACCAAAGACAACAACCACCCGGTCGTCCACATGCAAATAATGGCAATGTTAGGGCTCCCCTCAGTACGAGATCATGACCATCTCCCTAAACTGAAGTTGAATATTCCACCATTTGAGGGTAGATATGTTCCTGATCTATATCTTACTTGGGAGTTAGAAACTGAACAACGATTTACATGTTTACAATATCACGAGGAAAGACGTGTTCCCGCTGCTGTTTGTGCTTTCACTAGCTTTGCATGTCTTTGGTGGTACGAACATTGTAGATTATATCCTGTTCCAGCCTACTTGGACTGCTTTGAAAACTGCTATGCGTGCTAGTTGGGTTCCACCATATTATCAACGTGAATTATTTCAAAAATTGCAGCGCTTAAGACAAGGAAAAATTCGGTAGAAGAATATTATCAGGAATTACAAACTGGCTTGATTAGATGTGGTATTGTTGAGGAGAATGAAGCTATGCTTGCACGTTTTCTGTGTGGATTTAATAGAGATATTCTGAGCATTCTAGACTACAAGGATTATACTAATATCTCTAGATTATTCCATCTTGCTTGTATAGCTGAACGTGAAGTGCAGGATCTTCATGCTTTGGCGCGGACTAACTTTTCTCGCAGGTCGACCTTCATCATGGACACCACGTGCATCATCTACTTCCACACGTTCTACTACACCGGCACCTCCGTCGGCTGCCACCTCCAACCGTGATACAAGAAAGCAGTGCACAACCACCACTATCCGCCAAGAGCACACCTGCTGGGCCTACAAGAGCTCTTCTTCTTCCATGGCGTCAACAGGACACACAAGTGATATTATTTGTCGTCGTTGTAAGGGAAGAGGACACTTTATGAGAGAATGCCAATCTCAGCAGGTGATGATTGCTACCGAGGATGGTGGGTATGAGTCCGCTAGTGACTATGATGAAGAGACTTTGGCTCTTATTACGCATGAAGAACACGGTGGAGAGGATTCTGATCATGAGACGCAATACATGGCTGCTTTGAAGATCTTGCCGGTATGAATGTTTAGTTGCTCAACGTGTTTTGAGTGTGCAGGTTACACAAGCTGAGCAAAATCAGAGGCATAACTTGTTCCATACAAAGGGAGTTGTGAAGGAACGTTCTATTCAAGCGTCATCATAGATGGAGGGAGCTGCAACAACTTGGCTAGCATGGATATGGTGGAGAAGCTTTCTCTCACCACAAGACCACATCCACATCCTTACTACATCCAATGGTTCAACAACAGCGGCAAGGTTAAGGTAACACGCATCGCTCGTGTGTATTTTAGTATCTCTACATATGCTGATTATGTTGATTGTGATGTGGTACCTATGCAAGCATGTTCCTTATTACTTGGTAGACCATGGCAATTTGATAAAATTCTGTACACCATAGTAGAAACAATCAAGATACTCTTGTTCACAAGGATAAAAATATTACTTTGCTTCCTATGACTCCTGATTCAATTTTGAAAGATGATATTAATAGAGCTAATAAAGCAAAACAGGAGAAAAATAAGAGTGAAAATCAGATTGTGGCAAAAGAATTTGAGCAACAAATGAAGCCTAAAAAAAAACCATAAAATTTTGATTATTAAATTAAAGTGAAAAGTGCATGTTTACTTGCCACCAAATCTGATATTGAGGAGCTAGATTCTAGCAAATCTGTTTGCTATGCTTTTGTGTGCAAAGAGGCATTATTTTCATTCGAGGACGTGCCTTCCTCTTTGCCCCCTGCTGTCACTAACATTTTGCAGGAGTTCGCTGACGTCTTCCCACAAGACGTGCCACCGGGATTACCACCTATTCGAGGGATTGAGCATCAAATTGACTTAATTCCCGGTGCATCGCTACCCAACCGTGCACCATACCGTACCAATCCAGAGGAGACGAAGGAGATTATGCGTCAAGTACAGTAGCTGCTCGACAAAGTTTATATACGCGAATCTCTTATTCCTTGTGCTGTTCCTATTATACTATTGCCTAAAAAGTATGGAACTTCGCGTATGTGTGTTGATTGTAGAGGCATTAATAATATTACTATTCGTTATCGTCATCCTATTCCTAGGCTAGATGATATGCTTGATGAATTGAGTGGCTCTACAATATTCTCCAAAGTTGATTTGCGTAGTGGATACCATCAAATTCGTATGAAATTGGGAGATGAATGGAAAACAGCATTTAAAACTAAGTTTGGTTTATATGAGTGGTTAGTCATGCCTTTTGGGTTAACTAATGCACCTAGTACTTTCATGAGACTAATGAACGAAGTTTTACGTGCTTTCATTGGACGATTTGTGGTAGTCTATTTTGATGATATACTGATTTATAGCAAATCTTTGGAAGAACATTTGGAACATTTACGTGCTGTTTTTAATGCTCTACGTGATGCACGCTTTGTTTGGTAACCTTGGGAAGTGCACCTTTTGCACCGACCGAGTATCTTTTCTTGGCTATGTTGTTACACCACGTGGAATTGAAGTTGATAAAGCCAAGATTGAAGCTATTGAGAGTTGGCCGCAGCCCAAAACGGTCACACAAGTGAGGAGTTTTCTTGGACTCGCTGGTTTCTATAGGCGCTTTGTGAGAGACTTTAGCACCATTGCTGCACCTCTCAATGAACTTACAAAGAAGGATGTGCCTTTTGTTTGGGGTACCGCATGTGAAGAAGCCTTCACGGTATTGAAAGATAAGTTGACACATGCTCCTTTACTCCAACTTCCCGACTTTAATAAGACTTTTGAGCTTGAATGTGATGCTAGTGGAATTGGATTAGGAGGTGTGTTATTACAAGATGGCAAACCTGTTGCATACTTTTACGAAAAATTGAGTGGGCCTAGTCTGAACTATTCTACTTATGACAAAGAATTATATGCTCTTGTTCGGACTTTAGAGACATGGCAACATTATTTATGGCCCAAAGAATTTGTTATACATTCTGATCATGAATCTTTGAAACATATTAAAAGTCAAGCTAAACTGAATCGTAGACATGCTAAATGGGTTGAATTCATTGAGACTTTCCCTTATGTCATTAAACACAAGAAGGGTAAAGAAAATGTTATTGTCGATGCTTTGTCTCGTCGCTATACTATGCTTTCACAACTTGACTTCAAAATATTTGGTTCGGAGACCATCAAAGATCAATATGTGCATGATGCTGATTTTAAAGATGTAATGCAGAATTGTAAAGAGGGAAGAACATGGAACAAGTTCGTTATTAAGGATGGTTTTGTGTTCCGTGCTAACAAGCTATGCATTCCTCGCTAGCTCTGTACGTCTTTTGTTGTTGCAGGAGGCGCATGGAGGAGGATTAATGGGACACTTTGGCGTGAAGAAGACGGAGGATATACTTGCTACACATTTCTTTTGGCCAAAGATGAGACGGGATGTTGAGCGTTTTGTTGCTCGCTGCACTACATGTCAAAAAGCTAAGTCACGACTCAATCCTCATGGTTTATATATGCCTTTGCCTGGACCTAGTGTTCCTTGGGAGGATACATCTATGGACTTTGTTTTAGGTTTACATCGAACAAAGAAGGGGAGGGATAGCAGATTTGTTGTCTTGGATAGATTCTCGAAAATGGCACACTATATACAAAGTCATAAAAGCGATGATTCTGTTAATGTTGCTGATTTGTTCTTTCGTGAAATTATTCGCTTGCATGGTGTGCCAAATACTATTGTTTCAGATCGTGATACTAAATTTCTTAGCCACTTTTGGAGATGTTTATGGGCTAAATTGGGGACTAAACTGCTTTTTAGTACTACTTGTCACCCCCAAACCGATGGACAAACTGAAGTAGTCAATAGAACATTGTCTACTATGCTTAGGGCTGTTTTGAAGAATAATAAGAAAATGTGGGAAGAATGCTTGCGTCATATTGAATTTGCTTATAATCGTTCATTGCATTCTACTACTAAGATGTGCCCTTTTGAAATTGTGTATGGCTTCCTACCTCGTGCACCTATTGATTTGTTGCCTCTTCCATCTTCGGAGAAGGTTAATTTTGATGCTAAAGAACGTGCTGAATTGATTTTAAAAATGCATGAGTTAACTAAGGAAAACATTGAGCGTATGAATGCTAAATATAAACTTGCTGGAGATAAGGGTAGAAAACATGTTGTCTTTGCACCGGAGATCTTGTTTGGTTACATTTGCGTAAGGATAGGTTTCCTAATTTGCAAATCAAAGCTAATGCCACGTCTTGATGGTCCATTTAAGGTGTTAGAGAAAATAAATGATAATGCATATAAACTTGAGCTGCCTGCAGATTTTGGGGTTAGTCCCACTTTTAACATTGCAGATTTGAAGCCTTATTTGGGTGAGGAAGATGAGTTTCCGTCGAGGACGACTTCATTTCAAGAAGGGGAGGATGATGAGGACATCAATACCATTGTTACACCCACAGCCCTGCTGCTATACATCTTGGACCAATTACTAGAGCTCGCAAGACGCCAATTGAATTATCGGTACTTTCGTTTCTTGGTAACGATTCCAATGTTCATGAGAATATGATGCTGCCTAAATTGGATACATTTGTTTTGCTTACAAATGAAGGGCCTACCATGGACAAGAAAGATGAACCTTGGAGCAAGTTCAAGCATGGAGATGTTGGCATGCTAAGGGAAACAAGAACGGAGTTACAAGTGATGATTCCAGGACTTTGAAGCCACCCTAATGAGAGCATGAGGCCTTGGACGAAATATACAAGATGCCACTTCATAATATTCGTCCATAGGCTATTCTAGGTGCTGCGTCACCTTATTATTGGGCCAGGCCCATGTAATTTCGAAATACTTAAGTGTAGGCTGTTTTTAGAGTCCGTATGTGTGGGGAAACAAGAGTTAGGGTTGGTTTCGGACCCGTCCCTCAAGGGCCACGAAATTCCTCCTCTTTCTCCATATATACAGCCCTTAGGGCGTCGTTTAGACTTTGGGTTTTGTTTAGATCAAAAGTTCGCCATAGCTGCAACTTCACAGTGCCGTTTGTGTTCAACGACTGGACCAAGGCGCCTCGTAACCCCACCTTCATTAATAAAGCTTTCCTCTTATATTCGCAATATCCAGATTGCAATCTTAGTTTCTTGCTTGTTCTTCGTTTGCTCGCAGGAAACAGACCCTCGTGGTCAGGTTGATCGTGCTCTGGCGTGGTCAATAACCCTCGGAAGTTGGTTTAGCGATTGCTAAGGCGCGACGTCTCGCACGTACGTAGTCGGATCGTCAAGGTCGACCCCCACAGAAACGATAGCCACCATCTCATCGAAACATCGGGACACCTTTGCCTCTATCATGAATCCACGAGGTGATCTTCCTGTGAGGGGTCTTGAATCCAAGGTGGATCTTCTCCGTAGAGGCCGCGGTCTGTCTCATGGAGTAGATCCGTATGGATGAGCAAAGCTCTATCTCTAAATGAGCTATCACATTTGCTAACCCTAGAAAGGATGAGGGGGAGGTCTATTTATAGTCCAAGCCACGAAGGGGTAAGTGGGAGGGGGATACAAGGCCAATGGCCCAGCTGCGCATAGGCATTGTCGGATGTCCGGTCGGGGTCGGACGTCCAGTCGCTCGCGGGGGTCCTGACGTCCGGAGGGAGTCGGACTTCCGATGATTCTTCTCTGGTCCGGTGGCGCCGGTCGTCCGGTCACTGGTACTTGTCGGACGTCCGGTGGTCCTCGGTCGTCCGACCTCTGTAGCTCTTGTCGGTTGTAGTTCTTCTGGCCGTCTGGTCTGTGGGAGGCGGACGTCCGGTGTTCGTTGGACGTCCGGTGTTCGTTGGACGTCCGGTGTTCGTTGGACGTCCGGTGGTTATAGCTTTGGTGCAGCTCCGTCTTCTCTTCTATGCTTCCCTCGCGGATGGTGTACGTGTTCCTTGGCGCTTGTACTCCTCCTTGTCATCCGTGAGGTTCCGGTAATACCTATGCATGCACTTGAGAGGAATGTCAAGTAGTATACCATCCTCGAAGGGGTCAAGTGAACACATGTAAAGGAGATAATTCACCTTTATGTATGTGAAGTAGAGGTTGCGTGTGTCACTTGCCAAACGGACTCTTAACATGGTGATGTCCATAGGATGCTCCGCATCATCTCCTCCCCCTTGGTAAAGATCCGACCTCGGACCAAAAACCAAATCACCATTGGAAAGAGATGGCTTCGCCGTGTAGGGGTAGACGATCACCAAGTACTCATCATCTTCAAGCTTGAAGTGGGCACTCTCCAATGTCGCACCGTCTTGTGATTCCTTCAAAATAAGCAAGAACAACAAACACTTGGAAAAACAAATGTGGTTAGCGTTAGTGCAAAACCAAGCATTCAAGAGGTGATTCACCCAACAAGTGTCGTAATCAAGCAAAGCATATGGTGTGACAAAGGATTGCGACATGGCATGTAAGCATATCAATTGAGCAAAATCAAGGTAAACAAGCATGCAAATGTGAGGTAGTGATGAAAATATGTTGGACAAGTGAATAAGCATCTACCTCAAGATCATAGCAAACGTTGGCAAATCGCTCAATGAAAGTTCTATGGTAGGCATAGGAATCATTCACAACACCAAATAAAAGGAAGTGTCTAAACACATGGGTCAAGTGCAAGACAATCCAAGCATAACGTGTATAGGGTGTAGTGAAGATGGTGTGGCACTCAACACAATAGAAAGAGAAATTGTTCATCATGTGTGAGTCAATCATGTGACAAGCACTAGGACATGGCCTATGTGAGGAAGTGACATTGTTGCAACCAAACATGTGATAGGAGCAAGTAATCCAGGAATTGGATGCAACACACAAGGCATATATATCATGATGCATGGAAATGTGAAAATGGCAAGTCAAAAGCAAGATCTCTAACAAGTGCGTAATCAAGTGGCCCAAGATGGACAATAAGTCTCATGGTGCAAGCAACACAAGTAGTATGATCCGCAATATCCATGCTCAAGAAAGATGTCACCTTGAAGGCGTGTCCTTGTGCATTCTTCACGATGCCGAAACACAAGCAAGTATGATGTAGAAACGTCATGGTAGAAGGTGGTTCGCTCTAAAGAGCTCGAATGGTCAACTCACGTGATTTTGAGGTTGACAAGTGTTCATGGGTACCTACACATAAGAGACACAAAAAAAATTGCGTGCGTGGTAAATGTACACATCATCCATCGTGATGTGTATGTGCACGTGTGAGTTAGTACAAGATAAGCATCGCTCAAAGAAATTTGATGCATGTGATAAGAACATGTCATCCATCATGAAAGAATAGTATTGTGTATAACACGATGGGGACACAAATTGATAATGCAATTATGTGGCTCATCTATAGCATGTTTATTCATGGGGAGCATATTGTGCACACAAGTATTGGGATCATTCAATGGATGGGATTGATCAAAATCTCCTAACATGTATGAGGAAACTATGGGAGTCTCCTCATGTGCAACATTGGAAACATCATATGGAGAAAATGGACAACATCCATAACAATGCATATCCGAAGCTAGGTGGTCATGGCATGGCATATGAGATAAATGATGCAAAGGGGTCATATCGATATCATCACAAGAAAAACAAATGCCAATAACCATGGGCTTGTCGTCTATGCCATATGTGCAAATTGGGTTTATCTTAATGGCATATGCATAGTCACTGTGATGAGATTGAAAATATCACATATGGTTGATCTCATTCATAGCATATGACAAGTCAAGCGGATTGTCAAACATGATGTGACCTAAAGAATTGTCACAAGAAATCCTATGTAAAATGGCATCACAACTAATAGACTCCACATGAGAATCATCATACTCATCGTAAATGGGCAAGAAATCATCACATGAGGAAGTCGCACTAGCATGAATCATGATACTAGGTGGATCAACATCATGTAAGCAATCAATGTCAAGAATGTCCACTAGTGGGACTAGAGCATCACCTTCACCTATGTTACCTTTTCCATTCCACTCAAGTGGTGTAGGTGAGGTGGGAAAGACCAAATGGTGGTCATCTTCATCTTGATGGAACCATGTGGGGGTGCATCATATTCCACCATGGCCATCATCTTGTCCAAAGGAAGGACGAAGTCATCGCGAATTGGCACGTCATCGTATATGGGACCTAGCACCAAATGAGAAGACACAGTAAAGGTAGAGGTTAAGCCGTTAGAAATCATAGTGGCGTCACATGCCCTATCGACTATCACACTCTCTCTATGTGGTGGCTCACTCACTCCCTCAAAATAGGTGCACTCAAACTCACATATGGTGGAGTCACTCGTCTCACTCAAGTGGTGGGGGTTGTGGCTCTCCTCACACGGGGATTGGGGCAACTCATCATATACGGGGCTAGTGGTGAAATCTCTCTCACTCTCAATATGGTGGCACAAGTCACTCAAGTCATCATACATCGTCGTGGTCGAAGGGACAATCCCATGCTCAACCATCTCGTCGTCGTCGCCGTGGATGAAGGCCGAACATGGCACATCATCGCTCTGCTCTATGACCGATGGGAAAATCCCATGCTCGATCATCTCGTCATCGTCGCCGTGGATGAAGGCCGAAGATGGCACATCATCACTCTCGCCTCCTAAGATGGAATCATCATCCTTGCTCGCCACCTTGTCACTCACCTCCAAAGCTTGGTCCTTGAGGGTCTCCATAGCCGTACTCGTCGCCGCACCATCTTGAAAAAGAGTCGAGGTAGACTCAGCCCCATCAATGCCACAAAGAGGTATGGCGGTGGAGTCGAACTTGGGAGCATCGTCTTGGAGCTCGTCGGGCTTGGACATCTTGGTGGTGCTATCCTCATGCTTGTTCTCATGGAGCTTGATCTTCGAGAAGTGTGCTTGGAGTCGAGAGGCCTTGGCCTTCATGAGTTCTTGTTCCGCCTTGAGAGCACCAATGTAGTTGTCGTCGAGGGACTTGTAGTTCTCGAGGAAGATATTCTTGGAGATGTCGTTGTGCAATCCCATCATGAAGTGGAACTTCATCGACATGGGGTCGTCCACGCCGGCTCGTCGCAAGGCAATCTTCATCTCCTTGAAGTACGCGTCGACGGACTTAGATCCTTGGGTGGTGTTCTCAAATTGGCGTCGAAGTTGTTACGTATAGGTTGGAGGCAAGAACTCTCACCGCAAAGCTCTCTTCGTCTTGGGCCAACTCGTGTCATAGCTCTCCGAAGGTGTGTGAAGCCACCATGTGGACGCGTAGTCGTGGAAGTTTCTTGTGGTGCACTTCGCTTGCTCTTCGGAAGGGACTTGATGTAGCTTGAGGTAGTCATCCATTAAGTCCTCCCATTCGAGATACTCCTCGGGTTCTTGAGTCCCATAGAAAGGAATCGCGTGTGGTCGATGTCGAGGTCGTAGTAGCTCGTGGAAGTCGCAGACTTGAGCTTGGGGAGCTTCTCTTGAGTGTAGCCTTGAGGTTCTTGTTGGCGAAGATGCCGTATGTCCGTAGGCGAAGATGCCTTGAAGTCGCTTGGCGAAGATGCCAAGGGAGATGGTGAAGTCGGTGAGCGGTTGTTGGTGTTGAGCTCTTGACTTTCACGTTTGTGGTGGTGATGGTGTCGATGCCGATGTGACCTTGCCGGAGATGGTAGCTCGGAGGGGCATGTGCTCTTGAGCACCTTCTCGAAGATGAGGAAGATCTCTTGTAGGACTTGATGAGGGCTTTGATCTCCTCCATTTGAGGATGCATCTTGGCGTCGGTGGAGTTTTTCGTGGCATCAAACTCGTCGTTGTTGTTGTAGACCGAAGGTGAAATGCATTGCCTCTCCATCACAAGACTCGAGTAGAGGTGAGTAGGAAATGAAATAAACAATACCAAGTTACCTTTTCCCAAAGTTGAGGATGTATCCCGTTTCACTCAATGTGAGATGAAAGAATAGTGGAATTGGTACCGGACTTGTTCACTCACACCTATCGTGTAAAGCTTATGGATTAGCTCGGTGAGGATAGTGGCACAAAAATTTAATGCAAAATGTTAGCAAGAGTCAATAATGTTGAAAGAGATTCACAAATTTGCAAGTGAAACAAGTACACCAATAGCAATGAATGGCACACAGAAACACACACACACACAGATAGATAAATGGGGTCGTGCAACCAAGGAATGAGCTCAAAATGTGGAATCCTCCGAAAATGCTCGTGTTGCACAACTCAAAAGAGACGCTAGCACGATTGCTCAATAGGCGTATACGACACTTGTGCACAACCTATAAGATGCAAAATGGATAAATTTTCTATCCCAAGTATGCTATGTATGTATGGTTCCCGGTGTTTCTCTAAAGATGATCCAAGATGATCGGATATGACAATCTTATGCAATGTGGTATGATGCTATGTCACTTGCTTACAAGCTCTTTGCTCTCATTTTCTTTGCTTAAGAGCTTATTCTTCTTCTTCTTTTGGATGTGGCCACAATGCGAAATGCACAAACCAAGATAGCAATTGTGTATATGCGGGAACAATCTTTGTAACACAAGAGATGATATGATACCAAGATGATATGGTAAGTATGCAATGGAAGGTGTATTGATGTTCACTAATGTGCACAAGTAACGTTGCCAGCAATACTCAAATGGCTAGTCTAGATAGCCAAGTGACGCAAAATGGGCTAGGGGTTAACAATGCAAATGCAAGGGAATATACAATGGAGGGATACCACGATACCAAGATGATACGGAGGTTACCGTCCATGGCGATGAACAACAAAAGGAAAGATACAAGGTAAAGTTCATCTCCGTGAGGAGGTCTTGAATCCATGAGGGGATCTTCCCGTGAGGGGTCTTGAATCCCAGGTGGATCTTCTCCATAGAGGCCGCGGTCTCTCTCGTGGAGTAGATCCGTATGGATGAGCAAAGCTCTATCTCTAAATGAGCTATTACATTTGCTAACCCTAGAAAGGATGAGGGGGAGGTCTATTTATAGTCTAAGCCATGAAGGGGTAAGTGGGAGAGGGATTCAAGGCCAATGGCCCGGCCATGACAGCAAAGTGTCGGAGGTCCGTCGTCATGGGGTCCGGACGTCCGGAGGGCGTCAGACTTCCGACGATTCTTCTCTGGTCCGGTGGCACCGGTCGTCCAGTCACTGGTACTTGTCAGACGTCCGGTGGTCGTCGGTCGTCCGACCACTGTAGCTCTTGTCGGTTGTGGTTCTTCTGGCCGTCTGGTCTACGGGTGGCCGAACGTCCTGTGTCCATCGGACGTTCGGTAGCTGTAGCTTTGCTGCAGCTCCATCTTCTTCCATCTTCTTTTCCATGCTTCCCTCGCAGATGGTGTAGGTGTTCTTTGGCGCTTGCACACCTCCTCGTCATCCGTGAGGTTCCGGTAATACCTATGCATGCACATGAGAGGAATGTCAAGTAGTATACCATCCTCGAAGGGGTCAAGTGAACACGCGTAAAGGAGATGACTTACCTTTATGTATGTGAAGTAGAGGTTGTGTGTGTCACTTGCCAAATGGACTCTTGACATGGTGATGTCCGTAGGATGCTCCGCATCAGCATCTCCACTAGGCCCCCCAAGACGCCCCAAGCTACTTTTTGGGTGTCGGCGGGCAAAAAACGCCCCACTCATGCTCCCAAGTCCTTATTTTTCGCCGGATTCTGGAAAAAATAGCCCCGGCGACCTCAGGCCACACCCAGCCCATCAGGGGCACTTGGGGCCGCTGTCATTACTTTTTGCATGGCTAAACCCCACGGGTCAGCCTCTCTCCTCTCTCTCTCTCCTCCTTTCTCTGCTAGGGACCACCCGTGCATGCAAAAAGAGCTGCCCCGCCCCGACCCGCCTCCTCCTTTCTCTTCCTCTCGCCGTATGCTGCTCCTCGCTCTGGCCAGAGCTCGCCGCCCCGCCCCGCCTCCTCGCCGACCTGCCTCCTCCGCCCCGGCCAGCCTCCTCGTCGCCCCACTCTCTCCAACGCTAAGCCGCCGCCCTTCTCGCCCCCGCCACCGCCCTCGGGCCGCCGCCGCAGCCATTCTCCCGCTCGCCCGTACGGCCCTCCGCCACGTCGGACCCGCGGCCACGCGGGACGGCTCGCTCCCCGCCCGCCTCCTCCTCCTCGCGCCGCTCACCTCGAAGCCGTCCTCGTCCAGGGCCGCAGGGAGCGGCTCGTCTCTCGCGCCCTCGCGCTCAACCACGACCGTCCCCAGCCTCCCCGACCACGTCCCCGGCTCCTTGGTGTGCTTCTCCTCTGGATTCCCCCTGCTCCGCCTCAATTTGGTCACTGTTTGCCGTTCTGAGCTCATCCGAGTGCGTGTGTACGCATACATACGTGCGTGCATATTGCTCGTGCTGCTCCTGCTGCTGTCGCACGCCGTGTGCGCCCGCGCACGCCAATGCCCGTGCTCGCCCGCCCGCCTGCGGCTACTGCTGCTCTTGCCGCGTGTTCCCACTGCTGCTTTCGCCGCGCTTACGCCGCGCTCACTACAGCCGGGCAGCATGTACCCTGGCGTGCTCAAGGCTCGACTTCCTCCGCTTGGTCGGCGTCACCGACCGGCGGGCGAGCTGGAGGCCGTGGAGCTGCCCTCCTCCCTCGATGTGCTGCAGGAGCTCGGGGCGAGGTCGGGCCACGACGTGGCCTAGGGCGGGCACGGACGGGGCAGCCGTGGCCTGGACAGCGGGTGCAGCGGGTGAGGGCGCGGCCTGGACGGGAGACACGGTGAGCGAGGGCGCGGTCTTGCTGTCTCCTTCCTCGCTTGTGGGTGGACACGGCTGGAAAAAATTTCATCCCCAAGCCAGAATTTCTGCCGGCAGCCCCCCAACCGGCGAAAAAAATGCCTCCTGGAGGGCTCAACGTTTCGAGATGCTCTAACCAACCTCTCTCTTTTATTTTTCAAACATGCCAACCAGATTTTTTTTCTCCCAAGTCCAAACGTGGCAATTGTAAATCTCTGACCAACAAAACTAGGAAAGATCAAATAGATGGATTCTTTTTGCAACCGAACCAAATCTCAACATTCCCAAAATCTAGTACTGCCAAACAAGATATATCAACCGTGAATTCCTTCCAAAAGTAAGGCCCGGTCCAAGCTATAATAAAGTGGCAACTAATTTATTGCCTCTCCAATAACCGAAACAAAATCTGGCTGATTGCGTGAATCCTTCTTTAATGGCAACATCCCAAAGAGTTACTTTTTAGAAGGCCAAAACAAAGGGAAACTGCTTCGTTTTCTTCTCACAGTTTCCAAACATGCATGCACAACCAATCTGGAGTTCTCTCTCTCTCTCTCTCTTTTGCAGTTTTTTTTCTCTCACTCGATCCCACTGTTGGCATGCGAAATCGCCGTGCAACATCAATATAATTGTCTTGCTTCCGTGACGACGAACGATTGCTTTACGAGCAAAGCAACAAAGAATTCCTCGCTTTCACGGAGAAGAACCGGCCACTTTTTAGCGCAAAACGGCAAAGATTGACCAAGCCCTAGGACTGCTAAGGCTCGGCCGGAGAAGAACAAGAAAAACAAATGTATGCAGAAAAGTAGTGTTTTTTGTGAATAGATCGATTGGTGTCTTTGCTCAATCGGCCAGGGCCTTATTTATAAGGTGCAGGTCTTTGTGTACACGACAGACTTGGCGTAGAGGAATAAAACTCCAAAAACTAAAACCGAACTAGACCTCTCCTTTCTTGACTCGGTTACTATGTATATGCCTACAAAATCTATATGCTAATCTGTGAAATGCATTATAGAGGTCATATCCATGTACAAGTAATTTATGAATAAAATATTCCGGCAAGGTCACCATCACACTAGATAATAAGGATTAATCATCCACCACACGTCCTTGCACCTTTGCTTATGCTGACTTCATTACTCATGCTAAAAGTCTCTCATCTTAGCACCCACGGTTTAGCCTAGCGTATGAGAATTCGTCTAGGTAGCTGCCAATCCATGCAAAATTTCATATATTTGTTCTGGCTGATTAGCCTCAATACACCTGATCTACTGCCGTGGCACCTGCATCGGACTATGACCATGCCTGTATTTTAAACTAGACAGCAAACCCAAAATATTTGTGTCAGCCAATAATCTAACTGTGGCCATTTAAATTAATTTGACCCATAAAATACCTAGTATCCAAATTATACATTCAACACATGCCCCCCTGTTTCTGTGACAATTGTATTTATTAAAAACACCATAACAAATACCTGTGGGCGATGTTGATCAGTTCACTGGCCATATAATTGCTTAGGGCGATGTCCAAAGTATACACCGGCCAAATGTCCCTTAGGGCGATATCTTAAACAATATATCGGCCAAATGTGCTCAAGCCTCCTGCCACATGCTAGGATAGTACTTCTTCTAATATTTTCTGTTGAGAGCTTTGGACAACTTCTCTCCCTGCAAATATTGTACAAAATACAAATTTCCAGGAACGATCTCTGTAACTTTATACGGACCTTCCCAACTTGGCGACCACTTGCCGAATTTCCTATCTTTAGTTCCAATAGTTCCAATAGGTAAAATCGTTTTCCACACTAAATCTCCTATTTGGAACGATTTCTCCCTCACCCTTTTATTATAAGCTTTGGCTACTCTTAATTTTTCCTTCTCAATCTCACGTAAAGCTCTTAATCTCTCTTCTGAAATGTCATCTATCTTATCCATCATCAAATCATTATTATCTACAGCTGACGAATAATTTTGTATGCCCACTCTAAGAGCTTGTAGATTAGCCTCTACAGGTAACACCGCCTCCTGACCATATACTAGATCATACGATGCTACTTGAGTCGCTTCGTGCTTAGATATCCGATGAGCCCATAAAGCTTCTGAAAGTACCTCATGCCATCTTTTCCGATGCTCCTCGATTTTCTTTTTTATAATCTTAATTAACGTTTTATTGCTAGATTCGGCCTGTCCATTAGCTTGAGCATAATAAGGCGACGAATTTAGCAATTTAATTCCTAAAGATTCGGCAAATTCACGAAATTGATGAGACATAAAAGAAGCACCTTGATCAGTAGTTATAGTTTGAGGAATACCAAATCTATGAATAATATGCTCTAAAACAAAACTAATAACTTCCTTATGAGTAATATTTTTCAAAGGAACTGCTTCAATCCATTTAGTAAAATATTCTGTGGCAACTAGGACGAAGCGATGTCTTTTAGAAGACGAAGGATGTATTTCACTAATAAAATCTACGCCCCATCCTCTAAATGGCCATGGCCTAATTATGGGATTTAACATAGACGCGGGCGCTAACTGGACATTACCAAATTTTGACATGCCTCACAACCTTTATAATACCGAAAACAATCCTCTAGCAAAGTCGGCCAATAAAACCCCGCTCGTTTTAATAACCATCGCATTTTGTGAGTCGACTGATGTGTTCCACATATTCCTTCGTGCACTTCACCCATAGGTATTCTAGAATGATGAGAATCCAAGCATTTTAAAAATAACCCATCTATTGTTCGGTGATACAACTCATCGTTAAACAAAGTATATTTTAAAGCTTGTCGCCGAATTTTCCTATCTCTCGTTTGACTTGGATCCTTTTAATGATTAACTAGACGAACTCTCCAATAACTTAGTTCAACTTTTTTTCCTAATTCGGTCGTTTGTGACCCATGCACCGAATCTGCACTACATTGTACAGTTAGTTGTTCAACTGTGTTAGGCCCAAGTGCCCATGTGGCAAAGTATCCATCATTATAGACACAACATGCGTCGGCTTGTCTAATATAAAAAACATTCCTTTAGTAATATGATAACCGGATGCTTGCTGTGCTAAACAATTAGCTCTAGAATTCTCTTCTCTAGGTATATGATGGATGGTGAACGTATCTAGAGACTTAATTATGTATAAACATCGGTCCAAATAACTATTTAATAACCTATCAAAACATTGAAATTCGCCTTTAATTTGTTGTACTACTAGAAGCGAATCCCCAAAAGCATTTATATCCTTTACGCCCATCTCAACCAAAGTTTGCAAACCAAACAACAAAGCTTCATACTCAGCTTGGTTATTAGTGCAAGGATATTCCGAACGGACCGATGTATCATAAACAACATTATTAGGTGAAACTAAAACATTACCGACGCCTTGCCCGTCCCTACAAACTGATCCATCAAAATAAAGCTTCCATGGACATACACTAACATAATTAATATTTTCATCATCTTTAATCCTATGATCAACAATGAAATCGGCGACAACTTGACCCTTCATAGCACGCAACGATTCATATGTTAAATCATATTCTACTAGCGCGTAAGCCCACTTTCCAATCCTACCACTAAGAATCGGTTGTTGCAACATATACTTAATGACGTCGGCCTGGCAAGCTACTACACACGTACTAGAAAGAAGATAAGGCCAAAATTTGGTACATGCATAGTATAAAGATAAACATAATTTTTCAATAAACACGTACTGACTTTCGGCGTCGAGCAAATGGCGGCTTAAGTATGCAATGATGTATTCTTTCCCGCTGACCTCCTGCGCCAACACCGCACCGATCACCCTATCTTCTGCAGCAATGTACAGCCTGAACGGTGCATCGGACTTGGGCGTCCGCAATATTGGAGGATTCGACAAGCTTCGCTTTATATAAATAAAAGCATCTCATTGCTCTGCCCCAAGTAAACTCGGCTTCATTATTTAGCCGAAGTAGAGGAACTAACGATTAAATTTTACTTGCAAGGTTAGATATGAATCGTCTCAAGTAATTAATTTTTCCTAACAACTTTTGCACATCCCTTTTACATGTGGCTTCCTCCAAATTTCTAATTGCCTCCACTTTCTTAGGGTCAATCTCTATGCCATTTTCATGAATTATGAAATCTAAAAACTTGCCGGCTGACACGCCAAAAGCACATTTGAGTGGGTTTATTTTTAATCCATACCGGCGCATCCTTTCAAAAGCTAATCTTAAATCGGCTAAATGATGATCAAACCCATCCGAATTAACAACTATGTCATGAATATATATTTCTAGTACAATGGTTAGAAGATCATGAAAAATTAAATTCATAGCTCGTTGGTATGTAGCGCCGGTATTTTTCAACCCAAATGTCAAAACGACCCACTCAAATAAACCAACAAAACCTGGGCAACGAAAAGCAGTCTTAGACATATCTTGTTCGGCCATAAATATTTGATTGTAACCTGCATTACCATCTAAAAAGCTAATCACTTTATGTCCCGATGCATCACTAATAAGCATGTCGGATATAGGCATAGGATATTCATCTTTTGGAGTGGCCTTATTCAAATCTCTAAAATCAACACATATTCTAATATTACCAGTATTTTTCTTTTCCATGGGCACTATATTAGAAACCCAATCTGCATATCTACATGGCCGAATAAACTTAGCTTTTAACAACCGATCAATTTCTTCTTTGATGCGGTCACACAAATTAGGATTGAAACTCCTACGAGGTTGTTTATGCGGCCTAAGCCAGATTTAATAGGTAATCTATGCTCTACTAAATCTCTACTCAAACCGGGCATCTCAGTATAATTCCAAGCAAAGCAATCAACGAATTCTTTAAGTAATAAACATACCTTACTTTTCTGATCGGCTTTCAATTAGCTTTGATAAATGTAGGCCTTGGAATACTTCCATCACCAATATCAACTTCTTCAAGTGGATCAGCCGATGAGAATCCATGTCCAAGCTTTTCCATGTTATCAAAATATTCAATAGTTTCATGCATATCGTTCTTTCCGGAACGATACTCCTCAAATGCCTTTTGCAGCCACTTAATACTGTCGTATTTATTCATCATTTGTATAGATAAATAATTAAGCCGAGCTACATTAGCCGGCTGTGCATTTATAGGTACAAAACCATCTCTACCAATACTGATATAATCATAGTCCGATAAATCCCTACCGGTCAAACATCGCATCTCACCGTGTTGCCAATCAACCGGGGCGTCCGTCAAAGCAATGCATGAAGAATTATCGGCCTCAATCACCTCCACATCATCATTAACCCACTGAATTAAGCACTGATGTAAGGTATAAGGGATGCAACAATATGCATGAATCCAGTCACGTCCCAATGGAATATTATACCGGTCTTTGACATCAACAACAAAAAAATGCAGTCGGCAACGTTTTGCTTCTGACTGTGAGCTCCATAGAAATAACGCCCTTAGCCTCGGACTATTCCCCTGAGAATCCACTAAGTCCCATATTGGTCTCCATTAACTTGCTCTCTTTTCGGTTCAGTTTAGAAAATACCGAAAAGGGCATAATATTAACACCGGCACCGCCATCAACAAGCATGCAACCAATAGGCTTACCATCAATATGACCTCTGATAAATAATGGCTTTAGGTGCTGACCGTGCTTCTCCGGTTTCACAAATGTAGCATTCTTTCGGCCAAGAACAAGTTCAGCAATTTCGGCCTCGGGCGCGCGAAATTCAGCAGGCAACGCAAACACCATATGAACATCCATATCAGTTGGTACATCTCTATCTTCCTCTGAATTTTCAGCAATATTTGTGTCATCCGTATTTTTATTTTCCTTTGTTGCGATGCCCTTTTCCTTCCAAGTCTTTGTAGGTACCATTGGTTTATCCTGATTGAACCATCTATCACGCTTCTTCTCAGCTATCTCTTCCTTTAATTCCAATGTCCGCAGTCGTGTACATGTCGTTTTTGAGTGTGAGTAAGTCCCTTCGGGCACCACTGAGGTGCTGGTTTAGTCCCTAGCACGACTGACTTAATTTGGCTGCCCCCCCCCCCCCCGGGTACTTTGGCCTATACTGGCGTACTTCTATTTTTAAAGCAAACATTTCATCTCTGGCCGGAAAACTTCTCTGTTGATCATATAGGTTACTAGCATTAAATTTCTGGTCGCGTACATTGCTTGAATCCCAACGTGTATGTGTACTAGTATTAGACTTGATACCTTTGTACGCTCCTGGGCCATAACTTCCCATGACCAGATCAGCTTGCGAGCATGCCAATTTATACATTTGACTAGTACATGAGGACACCACAAATGCCTTGTCTGATTGTGCATTCATGCTATGTCCAGAATCAGTTTTTCCCTCACATTGATTAGATTGGCCGGCTTGCCACAACTTCACACCATTACTTTTCTCCTCTGTACCAACAACTTCTTTTGAGACACTGCTTGTTTCTGTACAATTGACAACACCTTCATCTGACTGGTGTTCTGCTATTTTCAGACCATGAGCAGCATCTAAATCATCCGCACTTTTTCTGGGTTTAGGATCGACACGTTTCATCGGCATCCGTACGCGCTTATAGTTGTTGCGCTCTGCACTGCGTACGGGTGACCGACCTCCTCGAATCTCGATGGCGTTTTTTGATCTAGCCTCCTCATTGAAACAAGCCCTTTTCTCATTTACGTTTGGTCTGAACATAGGCCTCGGCGGGATCCATCCCGGCTGAAAATAACCCCATCGCCCTCAGAGGATATGGCGCCCAAGGATTAAACCCCCATGGAGGAAACTGCAGATACATAGGAGGTGCACAACCCCAATATGTCGGCTCCATTGCAAAATACGACTGTTGGTCATATGCACTTCCTTGCCATTGCTCATGGCTGTGAGGTCCATAAGGAGATCTAGGACGCTTATTACCTCCGAGCCGATTAAACACATTGTTGGTCTTGCGTGAGGTATATTTTTCCAACAATATGCTAACTGTCGGCTTTGGCCTTGGAGCTTGCCTCCTTCCTCCGTTGACTTTCCACACTCCTATTTCTGGATTTTTTTTAGTTTGATCATCCTTGGAGGAGCACTGTTATCAACAACATTTTTCTCTCTTGCGGATTCGGCCTGATCCTACCGAATGAGTATTTTTTTACTCTCAACCTCGATCACTAATAGAAAAAGGGTCGCTGTTGAGCTTCATCTTAGAACCTTCTGTAAACGCCAATCGTTCTTCATTGATGGCCGATTGCACCTTCCGACGAAACACGTTACAATCATTAGTAGCATGAGAAAAAGAATTGTGCCACTTACAATATGCTCTTCTACCCAATTCTTCTGAAGGTGGAATTACATGACCCTCCCTCACTCTGATTAATTTATTTTGCAGTAACATATCAAAAATTCTATCACACTTGCTTACATCAAAATTATATTTAATTTCGTCTCTTCTACCAGGTGTAGGTTTTAAAGCAGAACATGCAAAAGGTTTTGACTTTGGCGCTTGAACCCATTCGGCTACACATATATTAACATCATCCTCACTAGCCGAATCACTATCATAATCTAAGGCATTAACTACATGGTTATCTTTCTCTTTATTTCTATTATCTTTAAACCGGCTATATTGTTTAATTTCCTTAGCCCAGTTTTCTTGCGCCAAAGCCTTCTGCAAAACTTGATTAACATCTAAAAATTCTTGCCCTTCTAGTTTATCCTTAATATGAGCAAGTAGACCCGAAAAGGCAAGATCGGTCAAATCCTTTTCGGCTATGGTCAAGCCGAAACATCGGTTTTTGACATCTCTAAACCTCCTAATATAGTCATGAACATGCTCATTATATTTCTGCCTAAGCATAGTTAAATCTGAAAGTCAAAGTTCTGTTTCACCGCTATAAAAATACTCATGAAATGTTGGCTCCAATTGTGCCCATGTTGAAATAGAATTAGGAGCAAGCGATGTAAACCAAATAAATGCAGTACCGGATAAAGACAATGGAAACAATTTTAATGTAAAAACATCCGATGTGCCGATCTCGCTGCATTGTGCTAAAAATTGTCCCACATGCTCAAAAGTAAATCTACCATCTTCCCCCGTAAATTTAACAAACTCTGGAATTCTAAAACCACGAGGATATGGTGTCTAGTCAAAATAATCAGGGTATAGTTTTTGATATGCACGTGCTCTACCCTTAGGTTCTAAACCAAATTCTCTAAGTATATTAGCAAGTTGATCCTTAAAATTACCATTGGGTTGTAGAGAACTGGTTTGTGGATAAGATGAAACAAAAGCACGCAGTGGAAACTCCGGCAATGAAAATTTAGCATGTGAAGTTTGCAACGGAGACCCACTAAAATATGAATCGGGTACCGGCCCGTACGGAACCCCTGTACCAACGGCCGATAGTGGTGGCGTACTATATGCCACTGTCTGATAACTAGGCTGCTGCAAATTTGAATTAAAACCAAAACTTCGGTTATTGCTATTGTGATTTTGTGGAACCGAAGTCAAAACAATAGGAGCAGTAGAACTAGGAACAAAATTATTAGCCGAACTACCAACATAGTTCCGGCCATCCAGATTATTGTTTAAAGGGACGTGAGGCTGCATAGTATTAGCCGGTGCACTAGGCGTATGTATATTACTTGGTAAATTGTTAAATCTCCTACTGTCTTGTGGCATCGGTCTTTTTCCAGAATACTCATCATTGACTTGCAGCACTAATGAGCGTACAAGACCAGGTAGACAATTTTCAAGATCTTTATTAAACTGCACCTTAAATTCTTCAAGTCTATTAGCTACTGCTCTGGTAATTGTACGTGTCATATTCTCCATATCGGAACCATATTTACTAGCTACAGACACATCAATTAGATGAGCAATTTCTTCGGTTGAGTTTTTTACCCGAGTGTTGAACGCATCGGAAGGACTCGAAACTACCTCTTTGACAATGCCGTTCCTCGTCTTCACGGATCCAGCCAACTTCAGCTTCAACCTCTCAACCTTTTCTTTCTCAAGCTCCTCTTCAAGCTCGCGCCGATCATCTTTCGACAGATCGTCGAGTGTGACGACGATGACGTTCTCCGGTTCGATGTCTCTCCCGTTCGTAAACTCGGTACTCATCGTGTAGCTCTTCTTCTTCTCGTCCCCAACGGAGTCGCCAATTGTGTTGGCACACGAATAGCCGCGCAACACCAAGATAATTGTCGTGCTTTCATGACGACGAACAATTGCTTTACGAGCAAAGCAACAAAGAATTTCTCGCTTTCGTGAAGAAGAACCAGCCGCTTTTCAGCACAAAACGGCAAAGATTGACCAAACCCTAGGGCTGCTAGGGCTCGGCCGGAGAAGAACAAGAAAAACAAACGTACGTAGAAGAGTAGTGTTTTTTGTGAATAGATCGATTGGTGTCTTTGCTCAATCGGCCAGGGCCTTATTTATAAGGTGCAGGACTTTGTGTACACGGCAGACTTAAGCGCATACCTAATAAAACTCCAAAAAATAAAAGCGAACAAGACCTCTCCTTTCTTGACTCGGTTACTATGTATATGTGTATGAGAATTCGTCCAGGTAGCCGCCAATCCATGCAAAATTTCATATATTTGTCCTGGCTCATTAGCAATAATACGCCCGATCTATCGCCGTGGCACCTATCTTTGGACTATGACCATGCTCGTATTTTAAACTAGACAACAAACCCAAAATATATGTGTCAGCCAATAATCTAACCATAGCCATTTAAATTAATTTGGCCCATAAAATACCTAGTAGCCAAATTATACATTCAACACCCACACCACAAAGAGATAAGACCGGGTGGCTCAAAGAATCTGATTACTGCCTCTCCTCACGTTTTTTTTCAAAGAGGTTTCCAACAAACGTGCCTGCCTTTGATTCTGTAGCAAGGTTTTTTTTACTGCTCCTCTCTCTACGTATACAATTTCTTTTACTAAACAGATAAGATCAGATCGGTCCACAAAATCTGGTAGATGTCAAACATCAAATGACACTGCCTTTTTCTTTAGTTCTTTCCAAACAAAACAACATGTCTCTTTCCTATAGATGAACCAACGTGGGAATCAAGTCAAATGTGCAACCGATCTGTAGTTTTTTTAACTTCTTCTCTTTCCTCAAATCTGCTACTATATCCCAACTTTCCGAAGGAAAAAGTAGTACGATGCTTTATACTCTCTCGCCAAGAACAAAGAAACAAATCTCACGTTCCAAGAAAAACACAAGTACTACTCCGTATCTGCTTCAAATAATGAAACTTTTTCCTCTCCAATATTACTACGTCCAATCTGTATTACTTCCCTTTTTAGTCCAAACTATCTTGCTTCGATCGGTACTGAACCTTTTTTTCCTTTACTCTGCAGATGCAACAAGAAAAACAGATTGAGATGATGATGACGCACACAAGCGGATGGAAATTATGTGGCAGCAGAATATCACAATGTACGTAGTGGAAACTGGTGTATGCAGATGTGGCGTGAACAAAGTGTGACAAGAACTCGAAACTCTAAAAGACTAGACACCAAAATCAGCAACTCGACACACGATGCAACGAAAAATTCAACAATGCAAAAACTAAGTGGTAAAGGCGAAAAGGCTCAGACTGTCTCAGACACAGATGAACTAATCTAACTTTTTTTGGCTTTTTCTTGGACTTTAGGTATGAAGAACAAATGCAATCTAGACTACGAAAAACTGTAAAATCTCACTCAGCAACCTGAAAACTGATACCACTTCATAGAGGCAAAGGTGTCCAGTCTTTCGATGAGATGGTTATTATCGTTTCGGAGGAGTAGACTTTGACGATCCGACTACGAACGTGCGAGGACATCACGCCTTAGCAATCGCTAAACCAACTCCGAGAGGTTATTGACCACGCTGGAACACGATCAACCTAACCACGAAGGTCTATTTCCTGCAAGCAAACGAAGAATAAGCAAGAAACTAAGATTGCAATCGGAATATTGCGAATATAGATGAAGTATTGATAAATGTGGGGATTCGAAAGCAGCCCTCGTCTAGTCGTTGGACACAAACAAAGTATACGAAGTTGCAATGGCTAACTTTTAACTAAACACAGCCCCCCCCCCCCCCCCCGTCTAGATGGTGCCTTAAGGGCTGTATTTATAGGGGAAAAGAGAGGGGATTCGTCCACCCTTGGCAAGGTTGGACTAAAACACCTCCTAAGTTATTTCCCCTACAATACGGTGATGAGGACATCAATACCATTGTTACACCCACAGCCCCTGCTGCTATACATACTGGACCAATTACTAGAGCTCACAAGACGCCAATTGAATTATCGGTACTTTCGCTTTCTTGGTAACGATTCCAATGTTCATGAGAATATGATGCTGCCTAAATTGGATACATTTGTTTTGCTTACAAATGAAGGGCCTACCATGGACAAGAAAGATGAACCTTGGAGCAAGTTCAAGCATGGAGATGTTGGCATGCGCAAGGAGAACAAGAACGGAGTTACAAGTGATGATTCCAGGACTTTGAAGCCACCCTAATGAGTGCATGAGGCCTTGGACGAAATATACAAGATGCCACTTCATAATATTCGTCCATAGGCTATTCTAGGTGCTGCGTCACCTTATTATTGGGCCAGGCCCATGTAATTTCGAAATACTTAAGTATAGGCTGTTTTAGAGTCCGTATGTGTGGGAAACAAGAGTTAGGGTTGATTTCGGACCCCTCCACCAAGGGCCACGAAATTCCCCCTCTTCCTCCATATATACAGCCCTTAGGGCACCGTTTAGACCTTGGGTTTTGTTTAGATTAAAGTTCGCCATAGCTGCAACTTCGTGCATTTCGTTTGTGTTCAACGACTGCACAAAGGCGTCCACGTAACCCCACCTTGATCAATAAAGCTTTCATCTTATATTCGCAATATTCAGATTGCAATCTCAGTTTCTTGCTTGTTCTTCGCTTGCTCGCAGGAAACAGGCCCTCGTGGTCAGGTTGATCGTGCTCAGCGGTCAATAACCCTCGGAAGTTGGTTTAGCGATTGCTAAGGCGCCGACGCTCTGACGTCAGTAGTCGGATCGTCAAGGTCGACTCCCACTGAAACGATAGCCACCATCTCATCGAAACATCGGGACACCTTTGCCTCTATCATACGGACTCTAAAAACAACATAATGAGAGGTATTTCAAAAATACATGGGCCTAGCCCAAAAGTAAGGTGACGCAACACCAATAATAAGCTACGGACGAGATTTATGAAAGACATGTTGTATATTTCGTCCATCTTCTTGTATGTCATCATGGTGGCTTCAAAGTGCGGAAATCTCCTCCAGAAACTCCGTACTTGTTCCCTTCGCGCACACCTTCATCATAGTTCTTGATCATGCTCCAATGTTCGTTCTTGTCCATGCTAGCTGCTTCAACTATAACCAACACAAATATACCTAAGTTAAGCAGCATCACATTCTCATGAACATTAGAAACATTACCAAGAAAAAAAAGTACCTGATAATTTAGCACGGGTGCGCGAGCTCTAGTAGCTGGTCCACTAGGTATAGCAGCAGGGCCTATGGGTGTAACTATGGTAGCCATGTCCTCGTCAAAGGGGAATGGAGTAGGTCGACATAAACATCATGTTGTGACGAAGCGCAATTCTGACCCGACCATGGTTAGGCATCTATATAGGAACAACAGAACTGGGTAGTTTCTGTTTCAAGAAGATCACAGCTGTGAAACTGTGTATAAGCAAGAGTTCATGAACAACATATATAACTGAAAACAACTCGTACCATAAGTTTCTCGACATAGTTGGACCTGTTCAACGTGTGCAGCAGTGGCACACATATCCCACGTGGGCTTCCACCATTGAAACGCCCCACAAGGACCTCAAGATGATCAATAAAGTGTAGGAACTTGTGGATGTCGTCTACCAACTTCAAAGGCCATCAAGAATAGTCGAGTTCTTATAGAATAACAAACGAGTAGCCTGCTTAACTTTGAAATAACCTACACGTGCCACCAATTATAAGAAATATTAGTTAGAAGTAGCATCTTCGTGAGAGATTTGCTACTACTTCTAAAGTTAAATTGTGATTAGTTAGACAAAATAGGTGGATTAAGAAGTAATCGAGGCAACAAGAAAGAACCAGTGTCGGTGTACAAAAGTAGGGGCTCTCCTTTTGACCCCTTTACTTGTGCACGGGCAGTCAGAGCCACGCGCCACGGCCGCACGTAGCAGGGCAGAGGAGGGAAGCCGGGGATAAGCCGAAGCACAAGACAACCAAGACAATGCCAAGATCAGAGACACAAAGAGCGAGAGGGAGAGGTGGACTCCCCCGGCAAGATCCTTGCCGGGGCGGCCTCCGCGGCCCCGGCAAGAGCCTTGCCGGGGCAACTTGCCCAAACACCAGCAGAACGAGCCACCCTCGAAAGGTTCCAAACGCCGCCAACAACTGTACTGGAACTAGGGCTCAGGAGGCACCTCCGCGGTGGCATGCAGATCTTTGTCAAGATCATAAACATGTGAGATCAGATGAGGACCAGAAGACGGCGACCCTCGGCGGGATCCCAGCCGAGGGAATCCACAAGACCCCCGGCAAGCGCCTTGCCGGGGACAACTGCAACGCCACGGCAAGACCCTTGTGGGGCCCCCGGCAAGGCCCTTTCCGAGGGCGTCAACGGGGCCATAGCCAGGCCCGCGTCGACCAAGACTCCACCGCCGTCCCCAAGCAGCTGCTAGCTCAACCAGCTTGGCAGGCACCTGCGTGGCGACGGGCGGCCTCTACGCCAACTCAGCAAGCACCTGCGTGGTGGCATGCAGATCTTCGTGAAGACCCTACCACCGCGCCATCTCAGCTGCCTGCCTGCCTATATGGCGCCGCATGCATCGCTGGCCTGGGCATGTGTCGAAGCAAGGCGAGGCGGCGACGGACGGTACGGGCCTCGTTCCCGTCCCCGATAAAGCTAAGGAACACCTAAGAGACGCATTAAATGTGTCTTGTCCTGTAATATGGGCGATAAGCTCGCAGCACTGTAGACCTTTCCACCTCCTGTGTGCCACTGTGGCAGCCACTTTCAACAATAAAAGGAGGCCCATGGCAAGTTGCACCCCGTAGCTAGCTCAAGAACACAAGAACACTCAATTCATCCACCAAAGCAAGACTACAGTATTACGCACCTTTGCGGCCCGAACCTGGGTAAACGATCCGTGTGCTTCTTGTTAGACCTGCTCTTCTCACAACCCCGCGCCCCGCCAACCGTAGTAGGTATTCTTGTGATCCCATAGGTGTCGTTTCCACCGACATCTTTGGCACGCCAGATAGGGGGCGGTCGTGAGAACCTGATCTAGCAGTTAGCCCAGCGGTTCTTCGTCGCCATGGCTCCCAAGAAGAAGACGATCACGGCGATCGGCTCGTCAGGAGCCGAACAGCCCGTGCCAGTGCAGACGAGCAGCGAGCCAGTCGTGGACAAAACCCGAGCCGCGGCCCGCGAGCACCATCATCGCTTCGGCAGTCGAGCTGGCGGCGGCGCTGTTTCAGACACAAGACGGCGGGCCACACGCCGCAAAATCCAGAGACGGAGCTGGGCCCCCCGCAGGCGGCACGGGCACCTTCGGGGTTGCTGCCGTGCCACCCACGGGCGGCGCGACGACCTCCAGGACGCCCACCCCGGCGCCCACAGCGCGCTCTTCCCATGGCGTGCGCGACGAGCAGCGTCACCACGCCGGTGACCCTGGACACCGCCGTGGGAAGAGCCCTGTGCATCATCCGCAGGACGAAGGAGCCCAGCATGCCCGCCGAAGCGCTGGCGAAAATGTCACGCAGCCGCTGGGCCGTGATAGAGCTCCTTCTAACGTGGTTAGAAGTCGAAGCACGCCACGGTCCACGCAGCTTTCGCCACCACCCATGCCAGCAGAAGCTTTGGCGCACGCGCAGCTGCTCCTCGACTTCCCTCCTGCTGCGGAGAAGCTCAACGAGTCGAGAGCCACAATCCGGAGCCTCGTCACCGTCACCAACAAAGACGAGCCACGGCTGGCAGGGCCCTCAGGCCGGCGCTCCGTCGAGCCACCACACGCCAGCGGTGGAAGGACCGGGAGAGCTGCAGCCACAGTGCACTCTCCTCCCCCGCGCCAGCTGCCGCCGGTGCTGGTCCGTCGTGACGACGCTGGTGACAACAATTCCATAGCATCGTCCGACTCACGGACCCACCACGATCAAGACAAAGTTCTTCGCGAGCGAGCCCATGAAGACGCTCGAACCACTATTGAGTGCCGGCGAGATACACGCCACCAGTCGGATAAGCGGGTGGGACCCGCTATGGACCACCCAGCACCGGTGGGCTCCGGCGTCCTACCTTACGAGGTGGGTTGCCCAGCCTTTACCCGTGAGCTGCGGCAGTTCCCGTGGCCGTCCCATCGCACGTTCAAACCCGATATCGACGAGAAGTACAACGGCAAAACCCATCCATCAGAGTTCCTCAGCATCTACACCATCGCGATGCAAGCTGCTGGAGCTCGCGAAAACAAGGTGCTTGCCAATTACTTCCCGTTGGCACTGAATCCCAACGTCATGTCTTGGTTGATGCACTTGCCGGCGGATTCCATTTCTTCTTGGTCGGATCTGTACCATGAGTTCGTTGGTGCCTTCACTGAAGGCCACCAAGCTCATGGCGAGGCTAATGATTTGCATATCATTCCCCAAAAGGAAGGGGAAACCCTGCGCAAGTACATCCAGAGGTTCAGCCGGGTGCAGTACAACATCCCCGATGTTCATCCCGCCACCGTGATTAGCGCGTTCCATCAGAACGTGCGCAAACGCAAGATGCATGAAGAGCTGGCGATGAACAAGGTCAAGGATGTGGCCGAACTTTATGTTCTGGCCGACAGATGCGCCCGGGCCGAAGAGGGAAGGAAGTACCCCAGCGAGGACGCCGGCGCGGAAACTGACTCCACGGACGAAGATGTCGCCGCCCCGACAAAGAAGGGTCGGCACCGCAACAAGAAACACAAGGATAAGACCGTGCTTGCCGTCGAGGGATCCGAGGACACCGGCACTGCCAAGAAGGCTAAGGCAGACGACCTCAGCAAGGAAATAGCCGGGTGCACCGCCTGTCGGGCCTTGGCGGCTGCTGATAAGCCAGGGGGCTCCGACAAGCAGTACTGCAAGATCCACCGCACCAAGGGCCACGACCTCCAGAACTGTCGGCAAGTCGAGCTGCTTGCTGAAAAGCAAAAAACTGAGTATGAGAGGCGGGACAAGGAGAAGGGCCAAGATGGTGCCGAGGGATCCGGCAAGAAGCGTGGCGGCCAAGGAGGCCGCCACAACAAAGATAACCAACAAGAGAGGCCCGCTCGGGGCTGCGACAAGAAGCAGGAAGACGATGATCATGACGAAGACGACGAGTCCGGCGAGCATGAGTTCCAGAAGGCTACAGAGGCCATGTGCGTCGATGGTGGGGCCTCGCTGCATACCTCTCACCGCCAGCTCAAGCAGTGGGCGCGTGAGATCACAGCAGCGGAGCCATCATTCGGCGCTCAGAAGCCGCTGAAGTGGTCCAACACGCCTATCATCTTTGATGCCGAGCACCACCCTGATCGCACAACTGTGGTCGGGTGCTTTCCGTTGTTGGTTTCACCAACGATACGCAACCTCAAGGTGAACAAGATGTTGGTTGATGGCGGGGCCGGTCTGAACTTGATCTCGCCTGTTGTGATCAAGAGGGTGCAAATTCCTGACGGAGACCTCGAGGAAATGGGCATGTTTCAAGGGGTCAACCCGGGAAGGAGTCTGCCAAAGAGGAAGGTCACATTGCCCGTGACATTTGGAGGCGAGTTGAATTACAGGACGGAAAGGATTGTCTTCGACGTAGCCGAGATCCCCTTGCCCTACAATGGGATCCTCGGCCGCTCGGTACTAGCCAAGTTCATGGCGGCGTCGCATTACGCTTACAACACGCTGAAGATGCCTGGCCCGATGACCATCATCACCGTCCCCTGTGACAAGAAGGATGCGCTGATCTACACCGATCTACTCTACCGGGAAGCAGTTGCAGCAGCTGCCGCCAGGGCACTCGCTCCTGCCACTGAAGCCCCGGGAGGGAAGAAGAAGCCCGACAAGACCTCTCGCACCCACTTCGGCAAGCGCACCTCTTCGGAGTGTTGTGCTACCATCGAGGACGTGCCAGAGAGCTCCACCGGCAAGAGCAAGAAATCCAGAGCTGCATTATAAGAGACCAAGAGGTGTCCGTCAAGGAGGATGGCACGGGAGGGGATTTCACCATAAGCTCCACCCTCGACAGCAAATAGGAAAGTGCAGTCGTCACTTTCCTGCGGGCGAATGTCGATGTGTTTGCATGGCAAGCATCTGACATCCCCGGCGTTCCCATGGAAGTGATTGAGCACCATCTTGTTGTCTGCCCCCTCGCGTGACCCGTCAAGTAGAAGGTCAGGAAGCAAGCTTTGGAACGACAGAAGTTCATCACAGAGGAGATCAGGAAATTAGAAGCGACAGGTTTGGTGAGAGGAGTGCTCCATCCGACGTGGTTGGCCAATCCGGTGGTGGTGCGCAAGGCAAATGGGAAGTGGAGGCTATGTATTGGCTACACAGATATCAATAAGGCTTGTCCTAAGGACCCCTTCCTGTTGCCGCGCATCGACCAGATTGTTGACTCCACGGCCGAGTGTGATCTGTTGTCATTCCTCGACGCCTACTCGGGCTACCACCAGATCTTCATGACAAGAGAAGATGAAGAGAAGACAACATTTATCACCCCATGTGGTACGTATTGCTTTTTACGGATGCCTTTCGGATTGAAGAGTGCTGGCTCGACATTCGCAAGGGCGGTCCAAATCAGTTTTGAGCCCCAGCTACATAGAAATATGGAAGCTTATATGGATGATATAGTGGTCAAAACCAAGGACAAGGCGACCCTTGTACAAGACTTAGAAGAGACGTTTGCCAGCCTACGCAAGATCAACCTCAAGCTGAACCCTGATAAGTGTATCTTTGGTGTTCCGTCTGGAAAACATCTCGGGTTCTTTGTGTCATAGAGTGGGATCGAGGCAAACCCGGACAAGATCAAGGCTATTGAGTAGATTGAGGCACCCAAGCAGATCAAGGATGTACGCCGGCTCACTGGCTGCGTTGCCGCCATGAGCAGATTCATCTCCAAGTCTTCTGAGCGTGCCCTTCCCTTTTTCAAATTCTTGAAGAAGGTAGGCTCAACGGAGTGGACCCCAGAGGCCGAGGCAACGTTGAAGGATCTGAAGAAATACCTTTCCTCTATGCCAATACTGGTTGCGCCTAAACCACAAGAGCCGTTGCTGCTGTATCTGGCGGCAATGAATCAAGTGGTCAGTGCCGCACTAGTGGCGCAGAGGGAGGTCAATGAGGAGGCAGTGGCAACGGCATGACCGGCGGATGGCAAGTCAGTGATTCCCCCGGCAGAGCCTGGTGCCGGCAAGGCAAGGCCCCCGGCAGAGTCTGACGCCATCGGGACAGGACCCGCGCAGCCAAGTGAAGTGGTGCAGAAGAAGAAGATGATGCAGCACCCGATTTACTTTGTCAGATCCCTCTTGCAGGGGGCTAGGTCAAGGTACTCCGGTGTGCAGAAATTGCTCTTCGGCCTCCTTATGGCCTCGAGGAAGCTGCGTCATTATTTCCAAGCCCACGAGATCACTGTCGTCACCCGCCTCCCGTTGCAACGGATACTGCACAACTCAGATGCAACCGGAAGGATTGTGGAGTGGGCCTTGGAGTTGTCAAGCTTTGGGTTGAAGTTTGAAAGTACTTCGACAATCTAGAGAAGAGTCTTAGCGGAGTTCATTGCAGAATGGACCTCAACGCCCGACGAAGAGATCCAGGAGACCGCTCTCCCCGGCAAGGAAGCGAATCGCGACTGGATCATGTACTTTGATGGGGCTTTCTCGTTGCAAGGTGCCGATGCCGGTGTGCTGCTTGTCGCACCCACTAGAGAGCACCTCAAGTATGTGATCCAGATGCACTTCCCCACGGAGATGTCCACAAACAACAATGCTGAGTGCGAGGGGCTGCTTGCCGGTCTCAGGATCGCGGCAGACCTCGGGGTGAAGAAGCTCATTGTCAGGGGTGATTCGCAGCTTGTCGTCAGACAAGTCAACAAAGATTATCAAAGCCCGTTGATGGAGGCCTACGTAGATGAGGTGAGGAAGCTGGAGGAGCGCTTTGACGGTATACAAGCGGAGCACGTTCCCCGAGCGGAGAACGACATCGCTCACTACCTGTCAAAGCGCGCTGCATTCAAGCTACCTGTGGAACCATGTACCTTTTTGCTTCGGTTAACTCAACCATCTGTCGAACCATCAACGGAGCATAACAAGTGGAGGAAATCAGGCCCCGGCAAGTACTTTTCCGCCGAGCCCCCAGGGGCCACCGGGAAGGGTATTGCCGCGGATTCTGAGCCTGCCAAAGGGCAGCTGGCTCTGGCAGGGCGCCAAGCCCTGGCCGTAGAGAAGGTTGCCCCCATAGCGGAAGAGATGCCTTTGGTCCTTGTCGTCAAGCCCCAGGCTCCGGCATGGGCACAACATACCGTCCTCTTCCTCCAGACAGGGGAACTTCCTGAGGAGCAGGAAGAAGCGGAAAAAGTAGCCCATCGGTCTGCCTTGTACCAGTTCGTTGATGACGTCCTATACAGAAAAAGACCGAACGGTGTGAAATTGAAGTGCATCCGCTGGGAGGACGGACTGGAGCTGTTGGCAGAGATGCATGGAGGCATATGTGGCTCCCACATAGGGTCGAGGGTCCTTGCCGGCAAGGCTTCTTCTGGCCCACCGCCCTCCAGGATGCGACGGCACTATTAACCAGGTGTGAAGCTTCCCAGTTCCATTCGAAGAAGCTTCATCAGCCAGCTCAAGCCCTTCAAACAATCCCTCTCTCCTGGCCATTTTCGGTCTGGGGACTCGACATACTGGGCCCTTTCCCTCGCGATGTCAGGGGCTTTGAGTACTTGTACGTCGCAATCAACAAGTTCACAAAGTGGCCGGAGGTGGAGGCGTGAGGAAGGTTACCGCACAATCAACCGTCAAGTTCTTCAAAGGGCTAGTTTGCCATTTTGGTGTACCAAACAAAATCATCACCGACAACGGCACGCAGTTCACAAGCCACACCTTCATGCAATACATCCAAGGCCTCGGCAGCAAGGTCTGTTTTGCTTCCGTGGCACACCCGCGGAGCAACGGCCAGGCGGAGAGGGCAAATGCCAAAGTATTGCGAGGCCTGAGAATGAAGACTTTTGACAGGCCGCACAAGAGCGGAAGGCACTGGATTGATGAGTTACCGGCGGTTTTTTGGTCAATCAGGACGACGCCAAATCGAGCCACCGGCCAGACACCCTTTGCCCTAGTATATGGGGCAGAAGCAGTTCTCCCCACGGAACTCATATACGGGTCACCTCGAGTGCTCGCTTATGACGAGCTTGAGCAAGAGCAATTGCGGCAAGATGATGCAATGCTCCTTGAGGAAGATCGTCTTCGCGCGGCTGTGAGAGCAGCGCGCTACCAGCAAGCCTTGCACTGCTACCATAGCCGCAAGGTTCATGCCCAAAGCTTTGAGGACCTTGTTCTTCGGCGCGTTCAGTCGGCCAAGAATTCCAACATGTTGGCGCCGAAGTGGGAAGGCCCTTATCGGGTAATACTAGTCACCAGGCCCGGCACAGTCCGCCTGGGGACCGAAGATGCTGTCCCAGTGAGCAACTCCTGGAACATCGAGCATCTTCGCAAGTTTTACCCATAAGGCGCGGCTTGCCGGGCCTCCCGGCAAGCCACCTTTTGTACAAGCTTTGCCGACAAGGCATGTAACCCTCTGTACAAAGCCAGGCGCAGACCCTGAGCATAAATAAATGAAGCGCTGGCGCCCTAGCTTATAACATGCATGCTAGGTTAAGTCTCTCCCTCGGTTAGGGCTGATAGTGCTTAGCGGCGACTAACCCCTAGCCTAGAGGTCGACTGTGCGTCTTTCTGTTCTCTTTGGTTTGCAGGGCACGTGGACAATTCTGCTGAGCCGCCTGGGAAAAATAGAACGAACTGGCGCTCCGGCCCCGGCAGGCCAAAACTGGCTGGGGCTGAAGATACAAGGATCCAACCACGGCACGCCAAGGTTGCCGGGGGCTGCGGATTCAGGTAAGTCTTTCATCCCCCTGTTATGAATTTCCGTATAGAACTGGGACATGTGAAACCTCGTTTACATTCTCAAGACCACAATGCTCCCCCTTTCCTGTACCCAGAGAGCTACCTCCTGGGTCAGAATTTGGTCGCAAACGCGGTGGCCAGGAAATACACAAGGGGCCTAACCCTACTTCGCCCCTGCCTCCGCCAAGAGCGTGAGAATGGTCGACTGAAGTGGGGGGATGGCAAGGCCTGTTGCCGGGCAACAATGTTTATCTTAGAAATAACAAGGATTCGTCCTTGGCATGGGCCTCGCTCACGCACAAAGAACCAGGCAAACACCCTTTTTTCATTAAAAACGTCCGATACAGGTACAGTTCATACAGAATAAAAAAACATGAGCAAGAGGATTACAAGTTTTAAATCTAACAAGTGCCCGCAGGCTTACAAACTAAAAAGAGATGAGAGGCCCGTAATCCTTTTCTTGTCCCTCTCCTCAGAAGGTGAAACAAGATAGCAGGAGGGTGAAAGGAGCGCCTAGGCGAGGTGCGAGAAGCAGAAGGCACCAAGAGAGCATCCCGGTGCCGGCAGAGGAGCTGGAAGATGAGGCAATGGCCCGACAATACGCGACGAAGGTGTCGGTGCCCGCGTACTCCGAGTTGACGGCCGCCGCCCACCTTCTTCGCCTTCTCCGGCCCTCCTACGCCAGCCGCCCAAGGAGGCGATGGGGAACACTCCGATGGAGAGCTTGAAGAGGAAGGCCCTTGGCAGGGCGCGTGGCCGAGGGAGGGGCGGCGCGGTCAGTCGGAGTTGGGGTCGGCGTCCTGCCGCTCGACTCCCTCGTCATCGCTGTCGCTGTCCTCCTCGTCACTCCCGCTCGAGGAGGAACCTTCATCATCGGAGGTCCTCTCCACGCAGCACTTTAGACGAGTTCCAAGATCTCCAAAGACCTTGACGGAGAGCAGGCCGCCCTCCATTAACTTGAAGTAGAGGACGAGCCCCGCCGTCAGGCTATGGATGCGAGCGAACATCTTCCATCCACGACAGAGGTACAAGACGTGAGGAGTGGGGAAGTCGACGTCGACCCGCATGCCGCCGCTCCCGCAGCCCCTCATGTGCAGCTTGAGGGTCTGGGGCAGATGGAGCTCCATCTCCTAAGCGAAAGGGGTGGGGAGGCGGGGACGACGACGCGGTGGCCGGCGCAGCCTGATGAAGAACTCGCGGGGCTGGTCCCCGACGTGGCCCTCCATCACGGGAGGCATCGCTGGCGGAGGCACGGCCATCGCGCCGCCTCGTCCCCCTCTCCCCCGACCACCGCGGCAACCTCGGCCTCGCCCCCTCCCCCTTCTTCTCGTAGCCGGCCCCGCCGCCGCGATCTCATGGGAAGGAGGAACGCGCTGTCGAGCGGCGACCCTCGCCCCCACCGTCGAAGGACATGCGCCCCCTCTCGCCATGACGGGTGGAAGGAAGGAGTGGAAGTGGAAGACGATGGTTGCTGAGAGAATGTGGAGGTGACATCCCCCTCCCCCTCCTCATAAAGAGGCGGGGTCGAGGCGCGGCCGCCCCACTCAGCCAATCCAGCTATCGGAGGCGCAGGCAATCAGGACCGACCCACTGCCCCAATCAGCAATGGCCCGGTTTCACGCTCCCACCGCCTGTCACCTGCATGAAGGACACGTGGCGAGTGAGCAGAATCGAAGGGATGGGTGAGGCGACCATTCCCCGCCCCGTGATCATGGGGCGTGGGCGCCTTGAAGACTGCGACCCGATTCCACCCAGTAAATGAGTCGCGCCTCCACGCCTCCCTCTTTTTATGGGGAAGGCGCGAGCCGCCTCTTTACTGCGATGTGACGCATGCGTGCGGGAACCGCATCACGCATGACCCCCACGTCATGCACAACCGCCCATGTCGCGCGTTCAATGCGGGTCTTGGGGAAGCGCAGCGGACGAAACAGTTACTACGGTAAAATCCGCCCCACCTCCCGCGCACCGTTCTGGGCCTGGCCCAACAACTTGTCGCGCTTATGTGTGGCCCAGGCCCGGGGGCTCCTGTCGGTGTACAAAAGTAGGGGCTCTTCTTTTGACCCCTTTACTTGTGCACGGGCAGTCAGAGCCACGTGCCACGGCTGCACGTAGCATGGCAGAGGAGGGAAGCCGGAGATAAGCCGAAGCACAAGATAACCAAAACAACGCCAAGATTAGAGACACAAAGAGCGAGAGGGCAAGGTGGACTCCCCCGGCAAGATGCTTGCCGGGCAAGCTCATGCCCCTAAGAAGAGCCTTGCCGGGGCAACTTGCCCAAACACCAGCAGGGCGAGCCACCCTCGAGCCCAAAAGGTTCCAAACGCCGCTGTCGGATGTGGGGTTCTGGCAAAACCCTTAAGGTTCGAACACTGGGGTGCGCGCGAAGTCTCTCTCTCTATATCGATCCGCGCCCTAGCTCACTAAGATCTTGCAGACGAACTCGACGAACTCACAACACAGAAAGACACGAGATTTATAATGGTTCGGGCCACCGTCGTGGTGTAACACCCTACTCCAGTGTGGTGGTGGTGGATTGCCTCTTGGGCTGATAACGAACAGTACAAGGGGAAGAACAACCTCCTGAGGTTGAGGTGTTCTTGTGCCTGGTGAACCAGTGGGTGAGAGATGGATGAACTGCTCGATGCCCCTACTGTGGTGGCTAGCTCTACTTATATAAGCCCTGGTCCTCTTCCCAAATATCAAGCGGGAAGGGAGCCAACAACGGCGGGCAAATTTGAAGGGGGATAGCTAGTACAAGCTATCCTGACAAAAGTGGTCTTCACCTGCAAAAGGCTCTGGTGGTGACGTTGTCCTGGGCTCCATGATGACCTCCGTCTCGTCGTCCTTCTGGTCTTGGTCTCGTTGCACCGATATGGCAACCTTTGCCTGATGCCTCATCACTCCTCGCCTACGCTGGCCTCCTTAGCACCAAAGAGGAAACAAGGACGCTGCGTGTGCTGGCGCCCGCCTGGTGTCGATCGTCATGGCTCATGTCACGAGAGCCTCGTGAGGTTTGCCCCGCCTTGATATCTCCGCTCCTCGTGAGCCTGCCTGGCTAGGCCACTGCTGAGGAGGTCTTGCGTCGTCCGCCTCCCGAGACTTGGCCCCTCGCGAGGGTCTTGGATGCCTTGTTGATGAAGATGTGCCGTACGGGCCGCTGGCTTAGCCCCGCCGTGGGCCGCAGGCAGGCAAGCTTGGGGACCCCATTCCCAGAACACCGACAGTAGCCCTCGGGCCCAAGGTGCGCTCGAGCTTGGCTTCGCGGCGAAGCCAAGGGTCAAGTACGGAGCACCGCGGGCCCCAAAAGCCTGCGTCCTCGGTTGACGCGTGGTGGTTGATTGGACGTGGGCGTCTCCGCTTCCCCATGCTCCCTCGGCAACTGCTTGACTTGACAAGTTCCTGTGACATGCAAGGGAAACCATCATTACCTGCGATCATGGGAGGCGCTGGTTGGCCTTCTCTTGCTATAAATGGCGAGGGGGCGGAGCCCCCATCGCCCATCTCCTCCTCGCTCGCTTGCTTCTTCCTCCTTGCTCCACTGCTAACAACAATGGCGCCTATCAGAAGGTTCTCCGCTGAAGAGAAGGGAAAGGCCCAGCGCGATGATACGGGGCTGCTTCCGCCGAAGAAGAGGTCGGTTCACCGCCGTGATGAAGCGGCGTTGTAGGTGGTGACGAGGCCTTGGTGCGAGCGGCCTCCTCTAGGGTATCCGCTTCCCTTGTATGCCCGAGCCGAGGGCTCAGGAGGATGGAGCGATGAACGGCGCCACCTGCGCCGCGCTCGCAGTCGCCGCACCACGGCGACACAAACTGTCTCCCCTGGAGTCCACGCTGCGGATTCCTCGCGCGAGCTTGTGCTGTGGGCGCCGATGCCTCCAAGCTCTTGGATCCGCTTCCTGCGGTTCTTATCCGACGTGATGCCGCCGAGGGGGCCTCTCGAGCTCTAGTTGCAGCACACCGACTGCAGCGCTCCGGCGACCGGAGGAGAGATCGAAGCGGTCCCCTCTGGCAAGATCTTCATGACTCGCGGCTGGGGCGAGATCGCGCGGGTCTGTCGTGCGAGGGGCGCCCTCGCGATCCACTTTGAGTTCGACGGCGCCTCCACGCTCTTCTTCAAGGTCTTCGATGCGGAGGGCCGCCTGGAATGCTGCTCCAGAGAGGAGCGTCGGGCTGGTGCACGCCCCGCTCGCAGCCACTCCAGCAGCAGCAGCCCTTGGGAGTCCAACAGCTCTCCTGAGCTCTACGAGACTCCGGAGACGAGCGACAACAGGTACGTGCCGCCGAGCTCCCCGCCGGCCGAGCGTAATCGCAGCGTCTGTCGCCGCCGCTGATCTCGATGGGTTGGCGCCGCCTCCGTGGCCCATCAAGGATGATGGCGTCCGCCACGGGAGGGTGTAGATAGGATCGCTTTTGTTCTCTGCGAGGAATCATGAAGTACCCCGTGGGGGCATGTAAGGGTATGTAAAGTCTTTCGTGCTCATCTTCCCCGTTACGAAAATCTGTGAAGGCATGTCCCGTTAAGGCTCGGTCTCCCCTTTCTTTCCTCGCAATAGCTTGTTATTCTACGCTGACAGGTCCCGGTCCCCAAGCAGGCTACAGCCGTCTGCGATGGTCAAGGCCAGGAGGTGTGCGGCCCGAGGTCCAGTAAGAGCCCCTGAGGCGTGATGCTCAGGAGGTCCCCTTTAGCGCTCAAGCGGCCATGGTAAGGCAACAAAGGGAGTTGACGTGGCCGCAACGGGGCTGCGTCAAGGCGAGGGTGACCATTACGCCCCAACATTTAGCTGATCCGAGAGCGGGACTTATCTTGTTGACTTCACGGCGATTCCTGATATTGCACTAGGCCTGCGCGCCAACTTGTGCGGCATAGCTAGGCCGGCACATACGAGTTTCCCTCCTCCCATGCTCTCCTTAGTGCTCTACGTCCTCAGGTCCCGGCCCTCGAGCGAGCTCAGCCGCCAGATGCTGTGTCACGATGCCGTGGTCAAGGCTGTGGGTGAGGGCTGAGAGCCCGTAAGAGCTCCTGAGTCGCGATGCTCAGGAGCCCCCGCTTTAACGCGCAAGCGAATTGCACGAGGAAAAAGGAGACTCGCGGTGCCGGCTGCTATCCTCCCCATAGGATCCCTGTGAACAAGCACAAGAAGAAACACGGTTTGCCGTTATAGCTGCCAGCCTGCCATTGGTTGCTCTGGATCAAGTGAAGGCAGGGCCTGGTGAGGTGACGTGTGCGGGCGTGCAGCGAGCGAGAGCTCGACCGCTCAGGTTTGTCGACGTGGCAGGGACGGACCCATGCACCAGCGCTGTGCCTGTGAGGAGGCCCCGTGGGAGGCGATGATTGAGCAGGCGATAGCCGTAGGCAGGTTAAGCATGGAAGGCAAATCAGCTTGGGTAAATGCAGAGAGATACATGCCACTGGGTCCGGCCTGAACGGCTTGGGGATGATGCAGCCCGAGGGGCGCCCCAGTAAGGTAAGATAAAGACATCAGCAAAAGGGATACATGCCATAGGGACGGACCCATGCGGCCTGGGAATAATGCTGCCCGAGGGGCACTCCCAACTAAACAAGCTTGGAAGATGTCACCTGGTTCGGTAGACGAAGTAGAGTTGGTGCAGCTGAAGGCACGCGTCGAAGGAGTGGCTCCTCACGAACCACCAGGGCCATGAGCCTCGGGAGGCTCTAGGGGCTCGGGAGGTTCCTTGAAGACCGTCTCCATTTCCTCCAGGACGGCGCGGTACCTGGCCTGCTGAGCCGTCAGGGCGCGCCGCATGTGGCGCTGATAGGCTGACACCACTCTCGGCAGGCCGAAGGGCATGCGAATGTAGCTGTGTGGTGGACCCTCACAACGGCCCACACGCGAAGGCCAGAAACGCTCCTGAGAAGTGGCCCTGTTGTGCCCTTGGACGTCGATGCAGACACACAGCCCGACATCCTCGCCTCGATGGGGAGCTGCGCCTCGTAAGCGACTGTAGCCGCGCATGGCCCTTGCATCCTGCAGTTCCTAAGTGGTCTTGGTGATAAACTCCTGAGTGGTGGGCACTCCTTGCCCTGTGTTCTCCTGAAGGAAACGTTCCGCGAAGCACGCCTCCAAGTGGTGCCCAAGCGCCTCCCTCGTAAGGCTAGAAAGGTCTGAGGCCCTCCAGAGGAGAGCCCCCGACCCCTGCCCGAGGAGGGCGCTGGGCGCACCTTCCTATGCGACAGAGGGAGGCGCCCCTGGAGCGGGCGCTGATCCTGACGAGGCTCCAGCTGCGAAGCCATCCTCCAGAGGTCCTGCACGGCGCAACTGCTTCTTCTTGGGGATGGCCTCTGGAGGGCCCTCGCTCCTGCTGTCGAGGTCATTGATTGCTGCAGCTTGGAAGGGGCACTCGAGGGAGCACACCGCATCCCTTTCTTCACACGGGACCGTGATGATTATGCTGCTTCCTGGCATCTTGAGGACGTTTTAGCCGTGATGGATAACTGCCATGAACTTGGCCAGGGCCGGATACCCGAGGATGGCATTGTACGGCAGGCGGATGTGCACGACGTCGAAGTCGATGAGCTCGGTGTGGTAGTTATTGCGCTCTCCGAAGGTGACTGGCAGGTGGACCTGCCCTATCGGTGTGGTGGAACCATCGGTCACTCACGTGGACATTGTCGAACGTGTCGACACTTGGAGGTTGTCGAACGTGTCGACGGACAGGACGTTGAGCCCTGCGCCGCCGTCGATGAGGGTCTTGGTAACCTGCACATTGCTGATGACTGGGGAGCACAGCATCGGGAGGGCGCCAGCGGTGGCCGCGCACTTGAGCTGTTCTACCGAGTTGAAAGTGATGGCGCATTGGGACCACTTGCGCGGGTGCGTGGCCTCGAGCTTGGGGAGCACCGCGTTCACTTCGTGAGCGAACTGTTTGACGATGCACTGAGAGGCTGGGGCCTGGTCTCCGCCCAAGATGCAGGCGAATGCACGCGGCTCCTGGAAGCCCCCAGCCCCCTCGTCCTGATGGTGATCATCGTTCCTTCTTGGTGGCGGCAGCGGGGGAAGGCCGGCAGTGCCCTCAGGGCGATCCTCACGAGGCTGGTCCCTCCAGGCGCTCTCGCGAGGATGGTCCTGCCAGCGGTCCTCACGAGGCCTGTCGCGCCACTCCTGGCGCGGGCCACGGTCGTCCCAGCGTCCGCCTCCACGTCCTCCTCCACGGCCGTAGCCCCGGTCGCTGCGCTCGGGGCGTCGACCAAAACGTCCTTCTCGTATGGCACTAAGCTCTTGACAGTCATTGGTGTTGTGGGTGTTCAGGTTGTGGAAGGCGCAGAACGGTCGACTATTCTTGGATGACTCGGGCTCATCTCTGCCCCACTTGGTGTCGGGCTCTGCTGCTAGCACTGCTGCTTCCTTGCGCTTCACGTCCTTTGCCTTGGCCTTCTTCTCCTCTGTGCGCGCGGCTGGCAGCTCGAGGAGGGAGAGGCTCCCCTCCTTAGCTCTTGCGCACTTGGTCGCCAGGTTGAACAGGCCCTGAGATGTGCACAGCTCCTCGTGGATAGCGAGCTCTTCCTTCATCTTGACATCACTGACGCCGTCGGAGAACGCGGAGATGATGGCCTCGTCCGTGACCTTGGGGATCTTGAGGCGGGTGTTGTTGAAGCGCTGGATGTACTTCTGGAGGGTCTCTCCTTGTTGTTGCTTGATGCGGCGCAGGTCACTCGCGGTCGGCAGGCGGTCGCGCGTGCCCTGGAAGCTGGCGACGAAGTGCTCGTGCATCTCCTCCCAGGAGGAGATCGAGCCGTGCTGCAGGTTCAGGAGCCAGGAGCGGGCACCATCCTTGAGAGCCATGGGAAACCAGTTCGCCATGACCTTCTCATCGTCGTTGGCCGCTTTGATGCTTAGCTCGTAGAGCTGCAGGAATTCCGCGGGATCGGCGGTGCCGTCGTAGCGGGGAGGCAGATACGGCTTGAACTTGCCTGGACAAGCGATGCTACGCAGCTCGGGGGTGAAGGCGCGGCAGCCGGCTGTGGTTGTCGGGGCCCGCCTCAGAGGCAGAGCTTGGTCTTGATGAGGTCCACGCAGCGCCGCTACGGGCGGCGCGGGGTCCTGATGAGGCGATGCGGGAAGTGCTGGTGCAGCTTCTCGCGGCCGTGGGATTTCTTGGCAGCTTCTCTCTTCGCGCGCGGGCACCGGGCGTGGTGGATCACGCCGCAGGGCCGCGCGCCTTGGTGCCAAGGCACCGTCCTGGGGCAGAGGTGGTGGAGGCGCGCCATGAGCCTCGTCGCCCGTGGCTGGCTGAGGGTGAGGCAGAGAGTGGGACGGCGCCGGGGAGCCCCCTGCGGCGCGGATGAGCTCGGCGACGCGATCGAGCCACTCCTCGTAGAGGTCATCGACTGGGCAGTAGCGCAGGAGCTCGATCGCCGCGATGAGACGAAGAACTGGCTGGGGTCAGCGACGGAGTGCTGGTGCAGCCATCCTGCCGCACCGATGGATGCAGCGAGGACGCCTGCTGCTTGTTCCCGCCGGGCCAGTGGCGGCGTTGGCGGCGGGAGACGGAGAACGACGAGGTGGCCCGCCGACGGGGGCCGTCTGAGCAACGTGTGTGGTTAGGGCAGCCCGACACTTAGCTCGAGCACGGCGAGCGTCCGCCATGGAGATGACGGAGCGACGGATCGACTGACTGACGAGAGGGAAGCTATGGCGCACCCCTACCTGGCGCGCCAAATGCCGATGTGGGGTTCCGGCAAAACCCTTAAGGTTCGAACACTAGGTGCACGCGAAGTCTCTCTCTCTCTCTCTATCGATCCGTGCCCTAGTTCACTAAGATCTTGCGGACGAACTCGACGAACTCACAACACAGAAAGACACGAGATTTATATTGGTTCGGGCCACCGTCGTGGTGTAACACCCTACTCCAGTGTGGTGGTGGTGGATTGCCTCTTGGGCTGATGATGAACAGTACAAGGGGAAGAACAACCTCCTGAGGTTGAGGTGTTCTTGTGCCTGGTGAACCAGTGGGTGGGAGCTGGATGAAGTGCTCGATGCCCCTACTGTGGTGGCTACCTCTACTTATATAAGCCCTGGTCCTCGTCCCAAATATCGAGCGGGAAGGGAGCCAACAACGGCGGGCGAATTTGAAGGGGGACAGCTAGTACATGTTATCCTGACAAAAGCGGTCTTCGCCTGCAAAAGGCTCTGGTGGTGACGCCGTCTTGGGCTCCACGATGACCTCCGTCTCGCCGTCCTTCTGGTCTTGGTCTCGTTGCACCGATATGGCATCCTTTGCCTGATGCCTCGGTACTCCTCGCCTGCGCTGGCCTCCTTAGCACCAAAGAGGAAACAAGGACGCTGCGCGCACTGGCGCCCACTTGGTGTCGATCGTCATGGCTCACGTCCCGAGAGCCTCGTGAGGTTTGCCCCGCTTTGATATCTCTGCTCCTCGTGAGCCTGCCTGGCTAGGCCACTCCTGAGGTAGTCTTGCGTCGTCCGCCTCATGAGGCTTGGCCCCTCGTGACGGTCTTGGATGCCTTGTTGATGAAGATGGGCCGTATGGCCCGCTGGCTTAGCCATGCCGTGGGCCGCAGGCAGGCAAGTCTGGGGACCCCCGTTCCCAGAACGCCGACAGTCGCCAACAACTGTACTGGAACTAGGGCTCGGAAGGCACCTCCACGGTGGCATGCAGATCTTTGTCAAGATCATAAACATGTGAGATGAGATGAGGACCAGAAGACGATGACCCTCGGCGGGATCCCAGCCGAGGGAATCCATTAAGACCACAGCAAGCGCCTTGCCGGGACGCATCGCAACGCCACGGCAAGACCCTTGCCGGGCCCCCGGCAAGGCCCATGCCGAGGGCGTCAGCGGGGCCACAGCCAGGCCCCCGTCGACCAAGACTCCACCGCCGTCCCCAAGCAGCTGCTAGCTCAACCCAGCTGGGCAGGCACCGACGTGGAGACGGGCGGCCTCTACGCCAACTCAGCAAGCACCTGCGTGGTGGCTTGCAGATCTTCGTGAAGACCCTACCACCGTGCCACCTCAGCTGTCTGCCTGCCTACATGGTGTCGCATGCATCGCTGGCCTAGGCGCGTGTCAAAGCAAGGCGAGGCGGCGATGGACGGGACGGGCCTTGTTCCCGTCCCCCATAAAGCTAAAGGGCACCTAAGCGACGCATTTAATGCGTCGTGTCCTGTAATAGGGCGATAAGCTCGCAGCACTGTAAACCTTTCCACCTCATGTGTGCCACTGTGGCAGCCCCTCTCGACTATAAAAGGAGGCCCATGGCATACTGGAGAGGGATTGGGCTCTTTTGGGCAAGTTGCACCCCGTAGCTAGCTCAAGAACACAAGAACACTCAATACATCCACCAAAGCAGGACTAGGGTATTACGCACCTTTGTGGCCCGAACCTAGGTAAACGATCCGTGTGCTTCCTGTTAGACCTGCTCTTCTCACAACCCCGCGCCCCGCCAACTATAGTAGGGATTCTTCTGATCCCATAGGTGACGTTTCCACCGACAACCAGATACACAACTAACATGGGTGAACAATTGGAACGACGCTAGCGTGGAAGATCACAGTGAAGATGAGACCAGGTTCTGATATTTCCATCAACATTCGTGGGCCAACTTTCAGTCCGTAACACTTGAGAAAGTTTATCCAAGTCTGGCCATAAAAAAGCAGCGATCTTCTTGGTTCATGAACCTAACTTAGAACTTATATCCATGGCTTGTCTTCAATGTGACCATTAAACTGGTGTACTTAGTTATGGCAAGGCCGACCATCTTGAGTACATGTGTTCTGGCAGAGCAAGGAATGCACTGCAGGAAAAATAGTATGAGAACACAATGTATTCCCTATCCAAATCTAGAAATAATTTCCTCCTTCACGTCAGTGTTGACTATGGTACAAGTACCTTTTATCCAAATATAGCAATCCACATTTCCAAATTAGTTGACATCATGTTCAAAAAACCCCACCATCCCGGATAGAAAAGAGGATTCTAGGAACATACTATGCGTGTTTTAAAATCCCATGTTAGGATGAGAAGGAACAAGTTTGGCGTCTCGCCAAGGGCGTAGAAACCTTTAGGGTCCTCTGATGTAGGGCGGAACCCTACGTGGACGATCTTTCACGTTGGAGCGGATCCTACGGGGAATCACGAAGAACGCGCGGAAGAACAAGAGGGAAACACGGAGGAAACGAGAGAGAAATCACTAAACCGACAAGGGATCAATCACACAAATGCTAGATCATCGAACACAAAGAGGTACATATGATCCACAATCAACAAAGGTAAGGATACACGAGTAGCCGTTCTTCTCCGAGAGGAGGTCTTGATGGGGTCCACCCTAGAAGGGGGTCTTGAATCCGCTTGGGGGGATCTTCTCCGTAGAGGTCCTGAGCTCCGAGGAGAAGTAACCAAGTGGATGAGCAAGGCTCTCACACAAACATGAGCTAAACCTAAGCTAACCCTCGAAAGTTGGGGAAGAAGGAGTATACATAGTCTAGGGGGCCAAGGGTACAAGGGCTGCAGCCCAAACGGTCAACACAGCGCCGGACGTCCGGAAGGCGCTTGACGTCCGGAGGTTCGACGGTCCGGACGTCCGGACGGGTTCGACATCCAGAGAATCAGTTCTGTCGGGCGCGCTGGACGTCCGGAGAGGGCCGGTCGTCCGGAGCGTCGGGACGGTCCGGCCGTCCGGAAGTTGTCGGTCGTCTGTAGATTCGGTTCGGGCGCAAGGCTGGTCGGATGTCCGGAGGCTTTGGCCGTCTGTAGCTTTGGTTCGGTGGCAAAGTGTCGGACGTCCGGAGAGTCCGGCCGTCTGGTCCTGGGACTTCGCCGGACGTCCGGAAGGCATCGGACGTCCGGTGCTCGTACCTTCAGCAGCATCTCTTCTTCTTCTTCAATATGCATCGAAGTTCTCGCCGCCTTGGCTCTCGCAAGTGGTTGATCCTTGGCTCACCTCCATGTACCTGATTACACATAGAGTCTCCGAATGAGGTAGTAGCCATGTCTCGGGAGTAGGAAGAGGGAGTTCGAGAGGAGCAAATTCACCTTATCTTCGATAGCCTTAGCTCGGGCTCTTGTCATGGGTCCTAGTGGCGTTGAGGGAGATTTAGAGCACGTCCATGGGGTGAGCGAGGATGCTCGCATCATCTCCCCCTTGGGAGAGATCCGACCAGATCAAAAGCTTCATCTCCATGGTAAGGTGCGAGGTCCTTGACGTTGAAGATGTCGCTCACATTGTACTTGTCTCGAGGTAGGTCAATCTTGTAGGCGTTGTCGCTAGAAGCGTGCTAGCACCTTGAAAGGTCCATCGGCTCTAGGAAGAAGCTTGGACTTGCGTTCTTTGGGGAAGCTGCCTTGCGAAGGTGTAGCCACACTAGATCACCAATGTTGAAGACCATGGGTTGCTTGTTGACGTTGAGCTTGGACGCTAGTCGTTGTACTTGGCGCTCGATGGTTTGTCTTGTATCATCATGCATCTTCTTGATGTAGTTTGCCCATGCACTCGCATCCATGTTGGTGCGCTCTTGTAGAGGAAGAGGTAGAATGTCCAATGGGGACAAGGGGTTGAAACCGTAGACGACCTCGAAGGGGGACTTGCCGGTAGTTGAATGTCTTGCACGATTGTAGGCGCATTTCGGCGATGGGTAGACATGCTTCCCATTCCTTGATGTTCTTCTTTATCAAGACACGAAGTAGAGTGGATAGTGTGCGGTTCGTCACCTCCGTTTGGCCATCGGTTTGAGGATGGAATGCCGAGGAGAACAAGATCTTGATTCCGAGCTTGGCGCATAGGGTCTTCCAGAAGTAACTCAAAAACTTGACATCACGATCAGAGACGATTGTCTTTGGTACGCCATGGAGTCGCAAGATTTCCCTACAAAAGAGATTGGCAACATGTGAAGCATCGTCTATCTTGTTGCAAGGTATGAAATGTGCCATCTTAGAAAATCTATCCACAACAACAAAGACGGAATCCTTGCCATTTTGAGTCCTAGGCAAACCGAGTACAAAATCCATACTAATGTCTTCCCATGGTTGATATGGAATTGGAAGGGCATGTAAAGACCATGAGATTGAGCTTTAGACTTAGCTTTGCGACATGTATAGCATCGGTTGGTGAAGCGTGAGACGTCATGGAACATCTTGGGCCAAAAGTAGTTGTTGGAGAGCGTGGCGAATGTCTTGTCGCATCCAAAGTGTCCCATGAGTCCGCCTCCATGAGCCTCTTGCAAAAGGAGCAAACAAAGAGAAGACTCGGAATGCAAAGTTTGTTAGCTCTCATAAGATAACCATCCTTGATGTAATATTGTTCCCAAGACGTAAGGCCAAACACTTAGCATAAGGAGAAGCAAAAGATGGATCATGCTCATACAAGTCTTTTATATGCTCAAAACCAATAACATTCAACTCAAGTTGAGTGACAAGCATGCATATGCGTGAAAGCGCGTCGGCAACTACATTTTCTTTACCCTTAATGTACTTGATCACATAAGGAAAAGATTCAATGAATTCACTCCATTTTGCATGACGCTTGTTCAATTTAGTTTGACCTTTGAGGTACTTAAGCGTTTCATGATCGGTATGGATGACAAACTCATGAGGTCTAAGGTAATGTTCCCAAACATGTAGCACACGCACTAAAGCATACAATTCTTTGTCATAGATGGGATAATTAAGTTGAGCAATCAAGAGTTTTTCACTAAAATAAGCAATGGCTCGTTTTTCTTGCATCAAAACTCCGCCAATTCCGGTACCACTTGCATCACAATGAACCTCAAAAGTTTTGTCAAAGTTGGGCAAAGCAAGAATCGGAGCATGAGTAAGTAAAGACTTGAGCTCATCAAAAGCAGTTGATTGCGAAGTTCCCCAAACAAAGGGGGTATTCTTCTTGCTCAAAGCATGCAAAGGAGCGGCAAATGTGCTAAAATCTTTCACAAAGCGACGATAGAAACCCGCAAGACCAAGAAAACTTCGCACTTGTTGCAAATTTGTGGGTTGGGGCCAAGTTTTAATTGCTTCAATTTTAGATTCATCAACATGGACACCCTTTGAGGAAACTACAAAACCCAAGAAAACCACTTTGTCAACTCCAAAAGTGCATTTTTTCAAGTTTGCATAAAGGCTTTCCTTGCTAAGAGTTTGCAACACAGATTTTACATGATTGATGTGCTCTTTCATGGTTTTGCTAAACACAAGAATATCATCAAAGTAAACCACAACAAAGACTCCAATATAAGGACGAAGCACATGATGCATAAGACGCACAAAAGTACCGGAGCTTCCGAAAGACCCATAGGCATCACTAACCATTCATATAATCCAAATTTGGTTTTGAAAGCAGTTTTCCATTCATCACCCTCTTGTATGCGTATTTGATAATAGCCACTTTTAAGATCAATTTTTGAGAAAAAGTTGGCTCCACTAAGTTCATCAAGCATATCATCTAAGCGAGGAATGGGATGCCGATATCGAACGGTGATAGCATTGATAGGTCTACAAATGGAACACAAGCGGAAACTTCCATCGGGCTTAGGCACAAGAATAACGGGAACGGCACAAGGGCTTAAGCTTTCACGTACATGACCGTTGTCGATGAGTTGTTGTACTTGCTGCTGAATTTCCTTGGTTTCTTCCGGATTGACTCGGTATGGAGCTTTGTTTGGTAGAGGTGCTCCGGGGATGAGGTCAATTCGATGCTCAATTCCTCGAAGAGGAGGTAGACCCGGAGGTAGCTCATCGGGAAAAAAATCTTGAAATTCCTGCAAAAGAGATTGAAACACCAAAGGTAGTTCGTTAATGGTGTTAGTGTTTGGTTCTCCATCCTTGCACACAAGGACAAAGTGCATCACACTCGATGGGTTCTCACACACTTCTCTCATCTCACTTTTGGTGGTAAATAGAATGAGGTTTTTCTCTCTAGGCGAAGAGTCGCTCAAATTTGGCTTGTGGCTCTCACTCACTTTTGGGTGGATCACTTTCTCACTCTTGTCTCTATGAGGAGTGGCTTGTTTGTCGGCTATCACTTGACTAGGAGACATAGGTCGTAGCACATATTCTTCCCTTTCATCTTGAAGCTATAGTGATTGGTACGCCCATTGTGTATGACACCACGGTCGAATTGCCATGGTCGACCAAGAAGTAGGTGACAAACGGTCATTGGGACCACATCACACTCCAAAGTGTCTTCAGATGCACCGATTTTGAAAGAGACTAGGACCGTATGTTCAACTCAGATAGTGCCTAATCACTTAGCCATTGCACCTTGTAAGGATGCGGTGCTTCCTTTTGCCAATTGGATCTTGGAGCATAGTTCTTCACTTGCCAAGTTGTGGCAACTACCTCCATCGATGATGACCTTGATGGACCGTCCATTGATGCCGCTTTTGTGTGGAAGATGTGGCATCGTTGGTCTTCTTCTTGTTGATGTTGAAGAGTCAAGACCTTGGAGACAACGAGGGCGGGGCTCGAATCCTCATCACAAAAGACTTGATCATCTTCTTCTTCGCTCACTTGCGGTGCATGGCCACTTGCTCAAGAGCTTCCATCTCCTCTTCACTCATGGAGTCATATGTGCCGTCGTCGTTGAGGATCATGGTGCGCTTGTTGGTGCATTCGTATGACTTCTGGCCTCGGCCGCCGCAAGTGAAACACTTGAAGGATCTTGTCTTGATGGTCTCATCGGTCGGAGTAGAGGATGAAGCACGCGGCTTGATGTTGCTTGTAGTAGGAGGAGGACGACTTGAGCTTGTCGAAGTCTTCTTGTAACTTGACTTGTCGTCGTTTCTTGAAGAAAGTTTGGTTGATGTAGATGATGAAGGAGTCGTTGAAGCTTGGTTGTTGGAGGAGCCGGAGGTCTTGGATGAGTACTTGGCGTAATTGAAGTCATCTTGCACTTGGCGTTCTGCCTTTGTAGCTTGATGCACGAGCTCAATGAGGGATGAGTATGGTTGGAAGTCGGCGATCTTCTTGATGGGATGATTGAGTCCATTCAAGAAACGTGCCATAGTTTGCTCATCATCTTCCTTGACATTGGCTCGAATCATGGCTATCTCCATTTCCTTGTAATATTCTTCAACGCTCTTTGTTCCTTGCTTGAGTAGTTGGAGTTTCTTGAAGAGGTCGCGGTTGTAGTAGGTTGGCACAAAGCGTGCTCGCATGACATCCTTCATTTGAGCCCAAGTGGTGATTGGAGATTCACCTCTTGCTTGTCGTCAGCTCAATGATTTGTTCCCACCATATGAGCACATAGTCTTGGAACTCAAGTGATGCCATAGCGATTTTCTTCGCTTCATCGTAGTTGTGCAAGCGGAAGATTTTGTCAACCTTCAATGCCCATGAGAGGTAGTCTTCGGGGTCATTGCTTCCATTGAACTTGGGCATGGTGAATTTTAGCTTGCCGTAGCATTGCTCTTCATTGTGTTGTTGACGGTGCTGATGATGACGTCCTTGGCATGGATTGTATTCGTCTTCGTGTTGCTCTTGGCGCGGAGGAAGACCATGATCAACTTGCCCTTGTTGAACTTGAGGTTGCGGTGCAGCTTGACGAGCTTGTGGAGGAGCTTGAGGAACTTGTCGTTGTGCATGAGGTTGGTAGTTCCTCTCTTGGATTTCTTCTCGAAGTGCTTCCTCTTGATTGCGCCTGCTCGCGATTGCGGTTGGCGAAGGCTCTACCGATTCTTGAAGGGCACGTTGCGCCTCAAGAGCTTGCGCTTCACGTTGTCGTTGTTGAAGACGTTGAGCCTTGGCGTCTTGTTCGCCTTTGGTGAAGACGTGCTCGTTCTTCTTCTTGTTGGCGACGAAGGCGTTGTCGTTCTTGAGCTTGAGCAAAAGCCTCTTCATTAGATTGAGGACGAGGAACTTGATCATCAACTTGCTCTTGTGAATGCTTGACATGTAGCGGGTTGCGAGATGCATGACGGTCTTGGCGCTGCTGCTCGTCAAGGGTGTTCGATGACGGTGTACTTGAGTCGTAGAAGGTGTCGTCGGAATGTCGACTCGAGCGGCTCCGTCTTGACGATGAAGAAGTTGAATGATGCCGGTTTCTCATCAACGCTGGATCTCGTCCCATTCTTGCATCATTCTCTTGCTTGTGAGCCTCGAACTTGTTGTCGAAGTAGTCTCTTGTATGTTGCTCGGAGAGTCGCAAGTCGGTGGCGAGGTTGTCGATGCGGTCGCTCATTGCTTGTTGTTCTTGGTGCAACGCTCGTTGTGCACCAAAGAGGTGGTTCTTGGTGACATATGAAGACGTGTCGTCGTCTTGCTCGTTGAAGAGTGGGTTGGTAGAAGAACTTGGCCTATCCATCATTCCAAGCAAAATGTGAGTGGTAGAACGGAAAAGAACTTATAGCAATGTACCTTTGACCGATGTTGAAGATGAATCAAGTTCACTCAAATGCGGACAATGAAATAGCACTCTTGGTACCGATTCTTGTCGGTTCTCACACCTACACAAGTAAAAGCTTATGGTGGAGCTCGGTTAGGATGGTGGCACAAAATTTGATGCAATTGTAAGTGAGACTCAATAAAGTTGGAAATGATTCACAAATTTGCAAATGCAACAAGTAGACCAATAGCAAGATAAGGTACACGGAAACACACACATAAAAGATAATATGGGGTTATGCAACCAAGGATGAGCCAAAATGTGGAATTCACCAAGATGCTCTTGTTGCACAACACTAGAGAGACGCTAGCACGATTGCACAATAGGCGGATACGAACTTGTGAACAACCTACTAAGCAAAATGCAACGACTTCTATCCAAGTATGCTATATGTATGGTGTTTCAATGTGTTGATCCGAGATGATTAAGTATGACAATCTTAATGTTGTATGATGCTATGGTTCTTGCTCATAAGCTCTTTGTTTATCTTTCTCTCTTTGCTTAAAAGCTTGAATGGCTCTTTCTCTTTTGAGCTCTTTTCTCATGCAAAACTTCACGAACCAAGATAGCAATTGTGTATGCGATGACAACTTTGTGACACACAAGTTGATGGTAAGATATGCACCACTTTGGTATGGTATGTATGCTATGGAGTATGATCACTAATGTGCACAAGTCACGTTGCCGGCAATACTCAATGTCTAGTCTCGATGGGTAAGCAACGCGAAAGATGGGCTATGATGGTTATCAATGCAATTGCAAGTAATGTCAAAGGTGTTGACGATGTTACCGCCCTTGACGAAGATGATCGGTGGTGATGTTGATGTTGAACCACACCTAGATAGCCGAAACACAAAAGGATACGGAAAACCCCAACTCAATTTCTCAAGGCATAATTTGGCAACGTTGTCGGAATTGGAAGTGGGAAAGGCTAAGCTGGTGTTATGCGGAAGTGGTGGAGGTAAGTGGGAGTGTATGTGGGCATGGGACCAAATTTGGCGAAAGTTAGGCTTCGGAAGTCGGTGGTGGAGTAGCGGAGGATGTGGTGGAAGCCCTAGGCAAAGATGCCAAAGATCACAAAATTTTATGTAGTCAAATGATGTTGGTGGTATTTTTTTTTGGAAGGGGGATGTCAATAGCTTCAAAACGAGCTAAAGAACGTCAAAATCGGAGTTCGGATGAATTAGTTATGGACAAAACAAAAATCAGCCGAAGTGGGAATCTACAGGTTACGGACGTCCGGAAAAGGTCGGATGTCCGGACGCTTGACGTCCGGAAAAGTCGGAAATCCGTAAATTCAGTTCGTTAGGGGTTCCGGTCGTCCGGAAAGGTCGGACGTCCGGTCGTTTCAGGGGCTCCGGACGTCCGTAAATCTCGGTCGTCCGTGGGTCGGGTCAACGCGAAAATTGAGATCCGGACGCGATTTTGAGCGGAATTGTGGGATTTTGGGGTCAAAATTCGGGATTTTGTGGGTGGAAAGTGGAGAAACTTGGGGAAATGCTAGCTCCACTCGAAACCAAGCAAATCCATGGATCAAATCCAACAAAACTTCATCACACTAACAAATCACAAAAAAAATATGGGGCTATTTTTGTGGGGAATTTTCGGAATTAGGACAAAAACAACAAAATCAAGCTAGAAAAAGAAGGGTAGGGGCTCCAATAACGTGATCAACGTGGCTCATGATACCATAGATGATGTAGGGCGGAACCCTACGTGGACGATCTTTCACGTTGGAGCGGATCCTACGGGAATCACGAAGAACGCGCGGAAGAACAAGAGGGAAACACGGAGGAAACGAGAGAGAAATCACTAAACCGACAAGGGATCAATCACACAAATGCTAGATCATCGAACACAAAGAGGTACATATGATCCACAATCAACAAAGGTAAGGATACACGAGTAGCCGTTCTTCTCTGAGAGGAGGTCTTGATGGGGTCCACCCTAGAAGGGGGTCTTGAATCCGCTTGGGGGATCTTCTCCAGAGAGGTCCCGGGCCCGAGGAGAAGTAACCAAGTGGATGAGCAAGGCTCTCACACAAACATGAGCTAAACCTAAGCTAACCCTCGAAAGTTGGGGAAGAAGGAGTATACATAGTCTAGGGGGCGAAGGGGTACAAGGGCTGCGGCCCAAACGAAGTCAACACACAGGCGTCGGACGTCCGGAAGGCGTCGGACGTCCGGAGGCGCGGGACGGTCCGGACGTCCGGCCGGGTTCGGACATCCAGAGAATCAGTTCTCGTTGCGGGCGCGTCGGACGTCCGGAGAGGGCCGGTCGTCCGGAGCTTCGTGACGGTCCGGACGTCCGGAAGTTGTCGGTCGTCCGTAGATTCGGTTCGGGCGTGCGTCGGTCGGATGTCCGGAGGCTTCGGTCGTCCGTAGCTTTGGTTCGGGTGGCAAAGTGTCGGACATCCGGAGAGTCCGGTCGTCCGGGTCCTGGGACTCGTCGGACGTCCGGAAGGCGCTTGACGTCCGGTGCCTGTACCTTCAGCAAAGATCTCTTCTTCTTCTTCAATATGCATCGAAGTTCTCGCCGTCTTGGCTCTCGCAAGTGGTTGATCCTTGGCTCACCTCCATGTACTGATTACACATAGAGTCTCCGAATGAGGTAGTAGCCATGTCTCGTGAGTAGGAAGAGGGAGTTCGGAGAGGAGCGAATTCACCTTATCTTCGATAGCCTTAGCTCGGGCTCTTGTCATGGGTCCTAGTGGCGTTGAGGGAGATTTAGGCACGTCCATGGGGGTGAGCGAGGGATGCTCCGCATCATCCTCGCACTTTGGGCACTGCAAATGATACACACTAGATTCAATAGGAAGAAAAATGCATCAACGGCGGCGGCTGCCATCCTAGGATTACCCGCAACCAAGGGACTTGGATTTATCGGGGATGGATGAAGAATACCTGGTTCTCCATTAGAAAACTCTATGCAATCGCCGAGAGGGGGTTTTCTCTCAACAAGCAAACGAGGGAGAAGGGGATTCAGGCCCAGTGAAATATTGTTGCTTCGTCCGTCCAGCTTACTGCTAAAGCTGGAAAGGTGGGTGGTTTTGTGATTTGACTGCTCATTGGGCATTACTGCGGCACTACGACCGGGGTGAGTCTACCGTGCAGATGTGCACTCTAATTTTGTGCATGGCACGTGGACCCCGTTGTCGGATGCCCCACATATCAGCGAAAGAAAGTAGAAAGACAGGAGTAACTAGTTGCATATAAATATATTTTCGATAAATAGATACTCCCTCCGTAAAGAAATATAAAAATCTTTTATATCACAACTTTATACATAAGAAAAATCAAGGGGAATATATATAACATAATATGGGGGTTCAGCTGACAATATATGTCACATCCCTAGAGTTTGTTTGTAACTAGTGGCTTTGCATCCATGCATCAAGTTTAAATTTCATGAAAATTTGAATTGAGGAATTTTCAAAAGCCTCAGAAAACCTCTAAAAATAACCAACATTTAAATCTCATCAAATGAGTCCAAGAAAATGTTCATGTTATTCTGTAAAAAATATTGGCATGAGGTAAAATGCAAACAAATATTTTTGGAGTGACTAAAATATTTATTTTGGGCCTTTTTAATGAAATCAATGACATATTTGAGTTTGATTTATTTCTATATATAAGTAATAAAGCCCAAACATTTTTGTAAGTTGCATGAGACCTTGGGCTAGTCCTGAGATCACATAACAATTTACAGGAAGTTTATAAAATGATTTGATATTCTAAATCAAATCAAAACATAATAGCAAAAATAGAAAAACAGAACAAATTAAATAAACAGGAAAGAGAGATAGAGAGAGAAGTACCTGGCGCTCACCTCTCAACCCACCGGCCCAGCTCCTGTTTCGGCCCAGACCACCACCGCCTGGCTTCCTGCTGCCTTCCTCCTCGCACCAGTAGGCAGGGGCGCGTGCCCGGCGCGCGTGGCCACACGCCGGCCACATCCTCCCTGCCTGGCTGCCTCCTCCTCCCCCTGGACATCTCCCGCAACGCCACGCCACCCCCTGGAACTCTCTCGCTCTCCCCCCTGCTCTCTCCCTCGCCGCTCCCCATCCTACTCGAGCAGGTTCATCATGACCGTTCGCCACCACCGTGGCCACCGCCTCCTCCTCGCCTCTCCTACATGCCCAGAAGCTCCGCCACTGTCGCCTACGCCTCTCCATCGACTCACGCGACATCAAACGCCCCGAAGCGCCGTCCTTGACCTCCTCTTCCTCCTCGGGTCGCCGTGATCGCCACCATCGCCCTGCTCGCTCCGGACCTCCCCCGTGCCCGCTGACCTTCCCATCATGCTCGCGGTGAGCTTCTCTTCCTCCTCCCCCGAACCCCGTTGCGCGCCGCCTCCTCTAGGCTGTAGTTGCGTGGACGCTGAAGCTCGCCGGTGTCGTACCTCATCGCCGCCGCGGCCACAGCTGCTGCCAACCGCGTCTGAGCTCATCAGCGTGTTCGTTGCAGCCCCAGGAGCCGAACACACCCGCCTACAGCCCCTACCGTCCCTCGTAGCATCAAACCCGCACGCCACCGAACTCCGGCCGCCACGGAAGTGCTCGTCACCGTTAACTCCGGCCACCCCAGCTCGAGCTGCTGCCACCCCTGGATGCGCGCGAAGTCCAGCAACCCATAGCCGCAAACCATGCCCAAAACCATCCCCTATAGCGCTTTTCCGTGGCGTTTCCGTCATCGGATTTGGTCACCGCCGGCTGAACTCCGGCGAGGTCGACGTGGCCATCATTAGCAGCTAATGACATCGCTAATTAACCCCTAGAGCGACTGCCATGTGGGTCCCAATGCCTAAACTAATTAGTATTAGTTCTCTGTTAGATTAACACTAATCACAGTGGGCCCCGCCTGTCAATGTTGACTTGGCCACGTCAGCTTTGACCGGGTCCCACATGTCAGCCTCTCAGAGTGACTACGTGTCATCGACCAAGAGGGCCCCACCGTCAGGTTTGACCTGGGCCGTCCGTTGACCTGCTGATGTCACTAATACGTCATGCAGATGCAGTAAATGTTTCTGGAGTTTTAAATAAATCAGAAATGATTTATTTATTTCAGAAAATATCCAAAACTTCTTAAAGTCATGTAAATTCAACCGCAGCTTCAAATGAGATAATTTATATATGAAAAATTATCAGAAAAATCCAATCTATCCATCTGTACCATTTTCATGCATGTTAGAACAACTTATGACTACTGTTAGGTCAATTTAATTAAATGGCATTTAAATAACCATATGTGGAGTTTGAATTTGAACCTTGGGTTCAAACCAACTACACTTAATTGTGTTGCTAGTTGCATTAGGCCAAATCACATCATATTGCCATGTCACATTCATGCATCATATTGTTGCATTGCATTGATTGTGTTCTTCCTTGTTTGTCGGTGTTTGTCCCCTCTCAGTAGACGACGTACCGACGACGTGATCAATGACACCGATGAAGAACTACATTATCTTCAGAAGTGCCACGCAAGAAAACCCCCCTTGTTCATTCTGATACAATCCCACTCTCTCGCTCCTTCTCTCTTTTACTGCATTAGGACAACAACGATTCATCTGTTACTTGCTGCGGTAGCTGAACCCCTTTATCCTCTGCATGACCTGTCATTCCACAAGAAATAGATGAAATCCACTAGCATGAGTAGGAGTTGTTTGAGCCCTGTTGTGCCTACTCATTCATGCTTGTTTGTCATGCCTGCCATCGCTTAGAGTTGAGTCAGGTCTGATTCATCGGGGATGAATCGGAGGTGTGTGAACATGTCCTCCTGTGTGAGAGCTAAGTGTGTGAACACGATTTGGTAAAGGTAGCGGTGAGAGGCCATGTAGGAGTACATGGTGGGTTGTCTCATTGCAGCTGTCCTCGTGAACTGAGTTATGTGTTTGTGATCCATGAACAGTTACTACCACGCATTGGAATGCTTAAGTGCCCCTCTCGACTTATTAATCAACCTGATCTCTGTCTAGGAGTTGCAACTAGTTTCTGGTGTTTGTAGGTAGTGTTAGTAGTCTACCAAGTGGCACCCGGTACAGGTGGGCTTGGGACAGACTAGGCACCCTGGCACGGTGTACCAAGCGTAGAACCACCCGTCGAGGTGGGCTTGGGAACCCTCTCCACATCGTTTGGGGCCGTGAGCGACACCCCGGTCGGATCTCCTTGCGGATGTAACCCGAATAGGCGATAAACCTGGACTAGAGACTTGTGTGGTTAGTCAGGTCGTGGCCGACTCCCTCGCCAGGCTTCCGCTTGAAGGTTGCCGAGATACATGACGTGTATATGGCGGTAAGTGGCGAGAGCGTGTGTGAAGAAGTACACCCCTGCAGGGTTAATATGATCTATTCGAATAGCCGTGTCCGCGGTAAAGGATTTTTGGGTTGCCTGTACAGTTCATAGACAAGTGAAAGTGGATACTCTAAAATGCGCAAGATAAGCGTGAGTGCTATGGATGGCGTTCTCGTAGGGAGATGAAAGGGGATCCATAGTGGTGTATTGATATGGTGAATATGTGGACTCGTAGCGCCACCTCAAAAGAGTTACTTGCAAATGTAGTGTAGGATAGCCACCGAGTCAAAGCTGGCTTGTCAGTCATACTCCACCACCCCTTTGTTGATAATGATGCATATGTAGTTAGTTACGATGTAAGTCTTGCTTGAGTACATTTGTACTCACGCTTGCTTATTTTATGTTTTGCGTAGAGACGCTGGTCTCGCTAGTAGTTCCGCTGTGGACTTTACATTTAGCTTGTTACCTCAGCTACGATCTTGTGCCCTCGGCAGGATTTGGTAGATAGTCAGGCTTCTCAGCCTTTTTCATTTATAGATGTCTGTACTCAGACATGTTAAGCTTCTGCTTGTGCTTGTTGCTTGTATACTCTGTATGTTGGGTCATGAGACCCATGTTTGTAATTTCTCGCTCCTCGGAGCCTAATGAATAATTATTTGAGTCGTAGAGTTATGTTGTGATGCCATGTTGTATTTACACATATCGAGCATATTGTGTGTATGTTTGAAATGCTTGGTATGTGTGGGATCCGACAATCTAGTTGTTTATCCTTGGCAGCCTCTCTTATGGGAAATGTAGTCTAGTGCTTCCTTGAGCCTTAGTAGTCCGCTACAGCCCGGTTCACCGGAGTCCTCGCTAGCCCAAAGACTACCGCTCAGACGCTGACTTGGCCGGTATGTGTTTCACTTCGTCTCGTGGTTCTGTCTTCGGGAAATGTCACGCGGTGACATCCGGAGTCCCGCCTAGCCTGCTACAGCCTGGTTCCCGTAGCCTGCTACAACCCGGATTCACATGTCATCGACATGCTCGGTTGATTCATGTATGCCTGTCCCCATGGGTTAGTGCCGCTTTGGGTTCACGACTAGCCATGTCGGCCCGGTTTTCATCATATGGATGCTAGCGACACTATCATATACGTGAGACAAAAGCGCTAAACGGTCCCGGGCCATGGTAAGGCGACACTGTGGGAATACCGTGCGTGAGGCCGCAAAGTGATATGAGGTGTTACCAGCTAGATCGATGTGACTTGGAATCGGGTCCCGATACCGTGTGGTATCGAGCCTGATCATCAGAGGATTACCAAGCCAAACCGGTCGGGTTGTGTCTAGAAATGCTTTAGTTATGTAAGGGAATTGATTGTGGAAGGGAACTTAAGGCTCTTTTTACTCCTTATACCTCATGGCCTTCTGATCTGAGTCATCCTCTTCTCTTCTACGGGGATTAAGAACTAGGCCTTCTCATCTATCTATCAGGATGACGTGTTACTAATCCATAGACTTTTGGGATTGTTGGTTTCAAGCCCCAGTTCAGTTCCTACTACTTCCGTGTGTTGTTAGTTGATCTCAGGACCTTTTTATTGTTATATTGAGAGGTCATGCCACTATTTTGCAGGATGTCTCAAATCATTTTGAGCATTTACAGTCGTTATGCTGTCCGAGTCATCCTAGGTCTCTAAATAGTCTGATGCATTTGCAAATCCTTTCTTTCCATTCCCGATGTCCTTTATGGTCAGAATAAGCACACTAACCGGTGTGTTGAGGTAATTTATTGCCTTGACATTTATGTTGGAGCTATTATTATGACCCTAGGTGTCTATAGTATCACCTAGTAATCCAGCCATGCTTTGTGTTCCAAGTGTGATGATTCTGGCCATCATTCTTGAAAGCATCCCGTGATGCCACTTAGTAGTAGGTATTCTACTCCTGGGTTTCTGAACCCGAGATTCACCCTACTTACCTCGTGTTGATAGTGTTGCTCGTACCTTTAGGATATTAGTAACCTTTGCATTACTCCTCGAGGTCCGTGGTATTCCCTTCTTCCAAATACCATGAACCATTAAGGCAGAAGTTCTTTGAACCAAAATACCACAATCAGAGTACTCTTGATGAGTTCTCCATTCTATATTGTGACTCTGCCAAATTCAACCTTTACGCATGGGTTATCCAGAAGAAATATGTTGAACTCGTTCGACATGCTAGTCCATGCATCCACAACTCAGAAAACCATGTGTTCCTTTGAGTTGTCCCTCTTTAGTTTGTCTCATGACCTTTGATGTAGGGCGGAACCCTACGTGGATGATCTTTCACGTTGGAGCGGATCCTACGGTGAATCACGAAGAACACGCGGAAGAAAAAGAGGGAAACACGGGGAAAACGAGAGAGAATTCACTCAACCGACAAGAGATCAATCACACAAGTGCTAGATCATCGAACACAAAGAGGTACATATGATCCACAATCAACAAAGGTAAGGATACACGAGTAGCCAGTTCTTCTCCGAGAGGAGGTCTTGATGGGGTCCACCCTAGAAGGGGTCTTGAATCCGCTTGGGGATCTTTCTCCAGAGGTCCCGAGCTCCGAGGAGAAGTAACCAAGTGGATGAGCAAGGCTCTCACACAAACATGAGCTAAACCTAAGCTAACCCTAGAAAGAGGAAAGGGAATAAGTATATATAGTCTCGCTAAGGGGTACAAGGGACAAGGCCACGAGGCATCACTGCAGTAGGGGAGGCCGGACGTCCAAGGCCGGGCGGATGTCCCAAGCTTTCCGAGACGCCGGATGTCCGGCTAGGGGCCGGATGTCCGGCTGGCAAGGGTCTTCCAAACGCAATCGGTGATGGGGGCCGGATTTCCGAGGGGCCGGATATCCGGCTTCGAAGAGCCGGATGTCCGCCAAGGGCCGGATGTCCGGGCTGGGCGACTGCTTCAGCCGAATCGGAAAGGCGCCAGATTTCGGGCTGGGGCCGGATATCCGGCTGGGGCGGATGTCCGGCTTGACGCCGGATGTCCGCCCTGGAGACATGGCGGATGGGATCTGGTGAGGTAGAAGCTCCAGGGCCGGATGTCCGGGCCATGGCCGGATGTCCGGGCCCGGAAGGTGTTCTTGGCCTTCTCCGTTGGTTCTCTTCATCCGCGGACTTGGTGGCTTGTCCATCTTCACGTGTGTCCTCGGAGGTTCCCTTGACACCTAATCATGCATAGCATATCGGACTTAGGTAGTAGCCATGTCTCGAGAGGATCATATGCGATATCAATAAGGAAAGAGGTCACCTCGTTCTCGAGAGCTCTAGCTCTAGCTCGTGTCATGGGTCCTCTTGGCTCTTGATGAGACGGTTGTAAGTCCATTGGGATGATCGTGGGATGCTCCGCATCATCTCCCCCCCCCCTTGGGAGAGATCCAACCTCGGATCAAAAGCTTCATCTCCATGGAATGGTGCGAGGTCCTTGACGTTGAAGATGTCGCTCACGTTGTATTTGTCTCGAGGTAGGTCGATCTTGTAGGCGTTGTCGTTGTAGCGTGCTAGCACCTTGAAAGGTCCATCGGCTCGAGGGAGAAGCTTGGACTTGCGTTCTTTCGGGAAGCGGTCCTTGCGAAGGTGTAGCCACACGAGATCACCGATGTTGAAGACGATGGGTTGCTTGTTGGCGTTGAGCTGGTTTGCTTGACGTTGTACTTGGCGCTCAATGGTGTGCCTTGTGTCTTCGTGCATCTTCTTGATGTAGCTTGCTAGTTCAGTTGCATCCATGTTGGTGCGCTCTTGGAGAGGAAGAGGTAGAATGTCCAATGGGGACAACGGGTTGAAACCGTGAGACGACCTCGAAGGGGACTTGCCGGTAGTTGAGTGTCTTGCACGATTGTAGGCGCATTTCGGCGATGGGTAGACATGCTTCCCATTCCTTGATGTTCTTCTTTATCAAGACGCCAAGTAGAGTGGATAGTGTGCGGTTCGTCACCTCCGCTTGGCCATCGGTTTGAGGATGGTATGCCGAGGAGAACAAGAGCTTGATTCCGAGCTTGGCGCATAGGGTCTTCCAAAAGTAACTCAAGAACTTGACGTCACGATCGGAGACGATTGTCTTTGGTACGCCATGGAGTCGCAAGATTTCCTACAAAAGAGATTGGCAACATGTGAAGCATCGTCTATCTTGTTGCAAGGTATGAAATGTGCCATCTTAGAAAATCTATCCACAACAACAAAGACGGAATCCTTGCCATTTTGAGTCCTAGGCAAACCGAGTACAAAATCCATACTAATGTCTTCCCATGGTTTATATGGAATTGGAAGGGGCATGTAAAGACCATGAGATTGGGCTTTAGACTTAGCTTTGCGACATGTGTAGCATCGGTTGGTGAAGCGTGAGACGTGGCGGAACATCTTGGGCCAAACGTAGTTGTTGGAGAGCGTGGCGAATGTCTTGTCGCGTCCCAAAGTGTCCCATGAGTCCGCCTCCATGAGCCTCTTGCAAAAGGAGCAAGCGAAGAGAAGACTCGGGAATGCAAAGTTTGTTAGCTCTCATAAGATAACCATCCTTGATGTAATATTGTTCCCAAGACGTGTCGTCAAACACTTAGCATAAGGAGAAGCAAAAGATGGATCATGCTCATACAAGTCTTTTATATGTTCAAAGCCAATAACATTCAACTCAAGTTGAGTGACAAGCATGCATATGCGTGAAAGCGCGTCGGCAACTACATTTTCTTTACCCTTAATGTACTTGATCACATAAGGAAAAGATTCAATGAATTCACTCCATTTTGCATGACGCTTGTTCAATTTAGTTTGACCTTTGAGGTACTTAAGCGTTTCATGATCGGTATGGATGACAAACTCATGAGGTCTAAGGTAATGTTCCCAAACATGTAGCACACGTACTAAAGCATACAATTCTTTGTCATAGATGGGATAATTAAGTTGAGCACGGAGAGTTTTTCACTAAAATAAGCAATGGCTCGTTTTTCTTGCATCAAAACTCCGCCAATTCCGGTACCACTTGCATCACAATGAACCTCAAAAGTTTTGTCAAAATTGGGCAAAGCAAGAATCGGAGCATGAGTAAGCAAAGACTTGAGCTCATCAAAAGTGGTTGATTGCAAAGTTCCCCAAACAAAGGGAGTATTCTTGCTCAAAGCATGCAAAGGAGCGGCAATTGTGCTAAAATCTTTCACAAAGCGACGATAAAAACCCGCAAGACCAAGAAAACTTCGCACTTGTTGCAAATTTGTGGGTTGGGGCCAAGTTTTAATTGCTTCAATTTTAGATTCATCAACATGGACACCCTTTGAGGAAACTACAAAACCCAAGAAAACCACTTTGTCAACCCCAAAAGTGCATTTTTCAAGTTTGCATAAAGGCTTTCCTTGCGAAGAGTTTGCAAAGATGATTTTACATGATTGATGTGCTCTTTCATGGTTTTGCTAAACACAAGAATATCATCAAAGTAAACCACAACAAAGACTCCAATATAAGGACGAAGCACATGATGCATAAGACGCACAAAAGTACCGGAGCTTCCGAAAGACCCATAGGCATCACTAACCATTCATATAATCCAAATTTGGTTTTGAAAGCAGTTTTCCATTCATCACCCTCTTGTATGCGGATTTGATAATAGCCACTTTTAAGATCAATTTTTGAGAAAAAGTTGGCTCCACTAAGTTCATCAAGCATGTCATCTAAGAAAGGAATGGGATGCCTATATCGAACGGGAATAGCATTGATAGGTCTACAATCAGAGCACAAGCGGAAACTTCCATCGGGCTTAGGCACAAGAATAACGGGAACGGCACAAGGGCTTAAGCTTTCACGTACATGACCGTGTCGATGAGTTATTGTACTTGCCGTTGAATCTCCTTGGTTTCTTCCGGATTGACTCGGTATGGAGCTTTGTTTGGTAGAGGTGCTCCGGGGATGAGGTCAATTCGATGCTCTATCCCTCGAAGAGGAGGTAGACCCGGAGGTAGCTCATCGAGAAAAACATCTTGAAATTCCTGCAAAAGAGATTGAAACACCAAAGGTAGCTCGTGAATGGTGTTAGTTTTTGGTTCTCCATCCTTGCACACAAGGACAAAGTGCATCACACTCGATGGGTTCTCACACACTTCTCTCATCTCACTTTTGGTCGCAAATAGAATGAGGTTTTTCTCTCTAGGCGAAGAGTCGCTCAAATTTGGCTTGTGGCTCTCACTCACTTTTGGGTGGATCACTTTCTCACTCTTTTCTCTATGATGTGTGGCTTGCTTATCGGCTATCACTTGAGTAGGAGACATAGGTCGTAGCACATATTCCTTCCCTTTCATCTTGAAGCTATAGTGATTGGTGCGCCCATTGTGGATGATACCACGGTCGAATTGCCATGGTCGACCTAGAAGTAGGTGGCAAACGGTCATTGGGACCACATCACATTCCAATGTGTCTTCATAAGCACCAATTTTGAAGGAGACTTGGACCGTATGCTCGACTCGTATAGTGCCGGAGTCACTTAGCCATTGAACCTTGTAGGGGTGCGTGTGCTTCCTCTTGACCAATTGGAGCTTGGAGCATAGTTCTTCACTTGCCAAGTTGTGGCAACTACCTCCATCGATGATGACCTTGATGGACCGTCCATTGATGCCGGCTTTTGTGTGGAAGATGTGGCATCGTTGGTCTTCTTCTTGTTGATGTTGAAGAGTCAAGACCTTGGAGACAACGAGGGCGGGGCTCGAATCCTCATCACAATAGACTTGATGATCTTCTTCTTCGTTCACTTGCTGGTGCATGGCCACTTGCTCAAGAGCTTCCATCTCCTCTTCACTCATGGAGTCATATGTGCCATCGTCGTTGAGGATCATGGTGCGCTTGTTGGTGCATTCAGATGACTTGTGGCCTCGGCCGCCGCAAGTGAAACACTTGAAGGAGCTTGTCTTGATGGTCTCATCGGTCGGAGTAGAGGATGAAGCACGCGGCTTGATGTTGCTTTTAGTAGGAGGAGGACGACTTGAGCTTGTCGAAGTCTTCTTGTAACTTGAGTTGTCGCTGCTTCTTGAAGAAAGTTTGGTTGATGTAGATGTTGAAGGAGTCGTTGACGCTTGGTTGTTGGAGAAGTCAGAGGGTCTTGGATGAGTACTTGGCGTGCATTTGAAGTCATCTTGTACTTGGCGTTCCGCCTTTGTAGCTTGATGTACGAGCTCAATGAGGGATGAGTATGGTTGGAAGTCGGCGATCTTCTTGATGGGATGATTGAGTCCATTCAAGAAACATGCCATAGTTTGCTCATCATCTTCCTTGACATTGGCTCGAATCATGGCTATCTCCATATCCTTGTAATATTCTTCAACGCTCTTTGTTCCTTGCTTGAGTAGTTGGAGTTTCTTGAAGAGGTCGCGGTTGTAGTAGGTTGGCACAAAACGTGCTCGCATGACATCCTTCATTTGAGCCCAAGTGGTGATTGGAGGTTCACCTCTTGCTTGTCGTCGCTCAATGATTTGTTCCCACCATATGAGCACATAGTCTTGGAACTCAAGTGATGCCATAGCAATTTTCTTTGCTTCATCGTAGTTGTGCAAGCGAAAGATTTTGTCAACCTTGAATGCCCATGAGAGGTAGTCTTCGGGGTCATTGCTTCCATTGAACTTGGGCATGGTGAATTTTAGCTTGTCGTAGCGTTGCTCTTCATTGTTTTGTTGGCGATGTTGATGATGACGTCCTTGGCGTGGATTGTATTCGTCTTCATGTTGCTCTTGGCGCGGAGGAAGACCATGATCAACTTGCCCTTGTTGAACTTGAGGTTGAGGTGGAGCTTGACGAGCTTGTGGAGGAGCTTGAGGAACTTGTCGTTGTGCATGAGGTTGGTAGTTCCTCTCTTGGATTTCTTCTCGAAGGGCTTCCTCTTGATTGCGCCGTTCGCGATTGCGGTTGGCGAAGGCTCTACTTGATTCTTGAAGGGCACGTTGCGCCTCAAGAGCTTGCGCCTCACGTTGTTGTTGTTGAAGATGTTGAGCCTCGGCGTCTTGTTCGTCTTGGTGAAGACGTGCTCGTTCTTCCTCTTGTTGACGATGAAGACGTTGTCGTTCTTGAGCTTGAGCAAAAGCCTCTTGATTAGATTGAGGACGAGGAACTTGATCATCAACTTGCTCTTGTGAATGCTTGACATGTAGCGGGTTGCGAGATGCATGACGGTCTTGGCGCGCGGCTCGTCGAAGAGTGTTCGATGACGGTGTACTTGAGTCGTAGAAGGTGTCGTCGGAATGTCGACTCGAGCGGCTCCGTCTTGATGATGAAGAAGTTGAATGACGCCGGTTTCTCATCAACGCGCGGATCTCGTCCATTCTTGAATCATTCTCTTGCTTGTGAGCCTCGAACTTGTTGTCGAAGTAGTCTCTTGTACGTTGCTTGGAGAGTCGCAAGTCGGTGGCGAGGTTGTCCATGCGGTCGCTCATTGCTTGTTGTTCTTGGTGCAACGCTTGTTGTGGACCAAATAGGTGGTTCTTGGTGACATATGAAGACATGTCGTCGTCTTGCTCGTTGAAGAGTGGGTTGGTAGAAGAACTTGGCCTATCCATCATTCCAAGCAAAATATGAGTGGTAGAACGGAAAAGAACTTATACCAATGTACCTTTGACCGATGTTGAAGATGAATCAAGTTCACTCAAATGCGGACAATGAAATAGCACTCTTGGTACCGATTCTTGTCGGTTCTCACACCTACACAAGTAAAAGCTTATGGTGGAGCTCGGTTAGGATGGTGGCACAAAAATTTGATGCAATTGTAAGTGAGACTCAATAAAATTGGAAATGATTCACAAATTTGCAAATGCAACAAGTAGACCGCTAGCAAGATAAGGTACACGGAAACACACATAAAAGATAATATGGGGTTATGCAACCAAGGATGAGCCAAAATGTGGAATTCACCAAGATGCTCTTGTTGCACAACACTAGAGAGACGCTTAGCACGATTGCACAATAGGCGGATACGAACTTGTGCACAACCTACTAAGCAAAATGCAACAACTTCTACCCAAGTATGCTATATGTATGGTGTTTCGATGTGTTGATCCAAGATGATCAAGTATGACAATCTTAATGTTGTATGATGCTATGGTTCTTGCTCATAAGCTCTTTGCTTATCTTCCTCTCTTTGCTTAAAAGCTTGAATGGCTCTTTCTCTTTTGAGCTCTTTCTCATGCAAAACTTCACGAACCAAGATAGCAAATGTGTATGCGATGACAACTTTGTGACACACAAGTTGATGGTGAGATATGCACCACTTTGGTATGGTATGTATGTTATGGAGTATGATCACTAATGTGCACAAGTCACGTTGCCGGCAATACTCAATGTCTAGTCTCGATGGGTAAGCAACGCGAAAGATGGGCTATGATGGTTATCAATGCAATTGCAAGTAATGTCAAGGGTGTCGACGATGTTACCGTCCTTGACGAAGATGAGCGGTGGTGATGTTGATGTTGAACTGTACCTAGATAGTCAAACACAAAAGGATACTGAAAACCCCAACTCAAATTCTCAAGGCAAAATTTGGCAACGTTGTCGGAATTGGAAGTGGGAAAGGCTAAGGTGGTGTTATGCGGAAGTGGAGGAGGTAAGTGGAAGTGTATGTGGGCACGGGACAAAATTTGGCGAAAGTTAGGCGGTGATCGGGTGGTGGAAGGGATTGTTGTTATTAAGGGCCGGAAATCCGGGCCGAAGCCGGATGTCCGGCGCCGGATGTCCGGCTGATCGGGCGGATGTCCGACTGCCGGATGTCCCGGCTTGTGGGCGGATGTCCGGCTCGATGAACACCGCGGGGGAAGGTGGGAACCGGGGCAAAATTCGCGGGATTTTGTGGATGGAAATTGTGGAAATGGTGGGAGAAAGCTAGATCTACCTGTAACACACGAAATCCATGGATCAAATCCAACAAAACTTCATCACACGAACAAATCGCAAAAAGTTTTGGGGCTATTTTTGTGGGGATTTTCGGATTTAGGACAAAAACAACAAAATCAAGTTAGAAAAAGAGGGGTAGGGGCTCCAATAACGTGATCAACGTGGCTCATGATACCATAGATGATGTAGGGCGGAACCCTACGTGGATGATCTTTCACGTTGGAGCGGATCTCACGGTGAATCACGAAGAACACGCGGAAGAAAAGAGGGAAACACGGGAAAACGAGAGAGAATTCACTCAACCGACAAGAGATCAATCACACAAGTGCTAGATCATCGAACACAAAGAGGTACATATGATCCACAATCAACAAAGGTAAGGATACACGAGTAGCCGTTCTTCTCCGAGAGGAGGTCTTGATGGGGTCCACCCTAGAAGGGGGTCTTGAATCCGCTTGGGGGATCTCCTCCATAGAGGTCCTGAGCTCCGAGGAGAAGTAACCAAGTGGATGAGCAAGGCTCTCACACAAATATGAGCTAAACCTAAGCTAACCCTAGAAAGAGGAAAGGGAATAAGTATATATAGTCTCGGGCGAAGGGGTACAAGGGACAAGGCTCGAGGCATCACACAGTAGGGAGGCCGGACGTCCGGGGGTCGGGCCGGATGTCCGGGCTTTCCCGAGACGCCGGATGTCCGGGCTAGGGGGCCGGGTCTCCGGGCTGGCGGGGTCTTCCAAACGCAATCGGTGATGGGGGGCCGGATATCCGGGGCTTCCGGAAGAGCCGGATGTCCGGGCCAAGGGCCGGATGTCCGGCCGGGCGACTGCTTTCAGCCGAATCGAAAGGGGCGCCGGATTTCGGGCCGGGGCCCGGATATCCGGCCGGGGCTGGATGTCCGGCTTGACGCCGGATGTCCGCCCCGAGACATGGCGGATGGGATCTGGTGAGGTAGAAGCTCCAGGGCCGGATGTCCGGGGCCATGGCGGATGTCCGGGGCCCGGAAGGTGTTCTTGGTCTTCTCCGTTGGTTCTCTTCATCCATGGACTTGGTGGCTTGTCCATCTTCACGTGTGTCCCTGGAGGTTCCCCTTGACACCTAATCATGCATAGCATATCGGACTTAGGTAGTAGCCATGTCTCGAGAGGATCATATGCGATATCAATAAGGAAAGAGGTCACCTCATTCTCGAGAGCTCTAGCTCTAGCTCGTGTCATGGGTCCTCTTGGCTCTTGATGAGACGGTTGTAAGTCCATGGGGATGATCGTGGGATGCTCCGCATCAACCTTCGTCTATCAATTGATAGTCAAGGGTATGCGTGCATTCATTTATCGATGCCTATTACTCTTGTGGTCCGTCAAGCCATTCTATTCCGGAATGACTAGGAGAAACAAACTCCAGTACCTCATCCATATTCAGGATTGGGTCAAAGCAGTTGTTCCGCAGATCAAAATGCCAATCTAGCTTTTGTTCTGTTCTACCCTGAAGTATTACCCACTTTATGTCAGGAACGTCATGAGAATTGCACTTTCCCTTATGAATTCTTGACGTAGTAATACTTCTCGCCATCATCATTCGCTCCTCGGTTCCGTGTTGTTTCAACAGGAATGCCGACAAGTGAACCGTGATGTGCGAAATCAATACTCATAGCAACTCCGTTGCTTGGTAGTAAATGGACAATACTCTCATTCTTAGCGTGCTGGTTATTGAATTATCATTCTAAGATTGATCGTGCTACCTAGTCCTTATTTCCGGTGCACTCTTGGATCAATGAGTTAGGATTGTGTCAATCCTTGCTTATCTGATCATATCGTCTTGCCCTGAAAAGCAAGAATGTTCTCGAGCATAGTAACATATTGGTGGTTCGTGATTTTCCGAACATCTTCTCGGAAGTATCACCAGGTCGCCACCGACCGCTATGTTGAGTTCGTGATCATGTTGGTTTCTGGTAAACCATCCTTTCTCCAAGAATCTGTAGGATATCCACTGAGCTAGTTGGTTAAGCTAAACAACAACTTCGAGAGTTGGAAGATAAAAGCTTTGCGAATTTGGTTCTTTCCAAGGGATATCTTTGTGTTTGTGTGTGTGTTGAAGAAAGAAGATATCTTCATCGATTGGTCCCTGTGATCAGTTGTTGGATCTATTGCCTTGTCAAAACTTTGACTTGAGTATGGGCTATCATCAAGTCAAATCAGAACCAACGATGTTCGTCATATTGTCTTACTCGTGGTTGATCCCTCGAGCATAAACCATTACATCTTTTGGTCTGACCAATGCTATCACCGTGTTCACATGATGGCGGAAGTCCAGTGATGTGGAAATTCCGATGATGTAACATCCCAATTTTCCTAAATTAGGATGTTAATAGATCATTCATATGCATATCATATTTTTATTGCATTATTTGCTTTTCTGAAATATTAAAATCATTATGCAACAAAAGGCAATTTATTGGAGTGGAGATAACATGACTTCTCCCTGTTTTTAATAATGTTCATAATGTGCAGAATATTATTTCCAGTTCATCTGTTATGTTCTGGTAATTTTTGCAATCTTCAAAATATTTTATTTGATTGTTTTATTGCTGTTTGAGTGGCCTATTGCATCAAAATTATTTTACAAAATTGCATTAGTATTGGAACTAGTGTTCCTGTAGTTTATAGCTATAGGGCTATTTTTACTGTGTGTCTAGGTATTTTTATTTAGATTTTATATTGTGTATTTTATTTTATTTATTTTTAGTTTTGCTGTAGTTTTTGTTTAAAAAAGAGGAAGGCAATGAGTTTGGCCACCAGCTGCCCGGCCAGTAGCCGCCACGCCATCGCCGCATGCCCACCTAACCCCGCTGCGCTGCCCATGCCCGCCGCCACGCCCAGCCCAGGCGGTACGCCCAAGATCGCTTCCAGCCGCTGACCAGCGGGTCCCGCGCCTGTTCATCCCTCGCTCGAAGCCGGACATCATACAAGACGCGACGCCGAGGCCGAGCCGGATCGCCGCGCTCTGGTCGATCCTGCGGCGAGCCAGTGGGACATCACGCCACGAGCCCATGACCCCGAAGAACCCTACCGCTCGCCTTTCCCCACCCCTCGCCACCTGCACGCGCCGCTAGGGCGAAACGGATCTCGCCGGAGGAGCTCGAGACCGCCGCCGTTCGCCGGTCGTTGCCGCCGCCGTAAGGACGCCCGGCCGCTCCACTTGTCACCGTTCGAACCCCCTCTCGACGCCGCACTCGTTTGACACCTCGGGTTAACCTGCAGCGCACCAGGACGCCGCCGCCACCGACGCCCGACTTCGTCGGAGCACGCCGGAGTCAGGAGCTCGCCACCGCCGCTCGAGGGAGCCCCGTCGCCGTTGAACACCACCACCACCTCCGCTACTCACCGCCGCACCCGTCCATCACCTCGCCTTCGCCGGAAACCCGCCGGAGACGCGCCCCCGCCGACGCGCGAAGCCGCCGCCGTTTTCCTCTGTAAACGGTGAGCATGCCGCACAGGAGGTTTCCCGGCCAATCGCGAACTGCCACGTGGCAACCAGCTCTGATGACACGAGCAGTCAGGGGAGTTTTCTGTTTCTTTTTCAGTTTTCAACTCTAACTTCAATTAGCTGTAACTCCTATTCTATAAGTCCAAAATAGGTGATTCTTTTTCCTATGCACTCACAAAAATCAACACTTTATCACAGTACCAACTTTGCCCATGTTTGCACTTTTCAAATTTGAATTCGTTTGAATTTGAATTAAATCTTCCGGAGGCCGTAACTCTCAAACCGTTTATCGGAATCGAGGGATTCTTTTTGCATTGTGATCGTAGTGCTTTTTAGGTGCTGTTAAGATTCTGTTGTTGAGTTTTAAAAATGGTTTTCTTGCTGTTGGTTTTATTTTGGTTCTATTCATGTTCCGATGATTGATATGTTGAATTGTGTGAAACGTGTAGATTGTCCGGAGTGCGACGCGAGCTATTGTCAGGAGTGTGACTTTCTAAATCAGAACCAAGGCAAGTTACATGCTGATCATCCTTTACCTATTGTTTTCTATGCATTGTAGCATATATCACACTATAACTTTATGCATTATAGGATTGTTATATTTTGAGCTATGCTGTTGAGCTATCTTCCCGTCTTTTGCAAATCGTGGTAGTTGTAGTTTGCTATGCTTTGTAGACGGGGTGGTTCGTGGTATTCATTGAGTTTATGTGAGGATTATATATATATATAACAATTGAGTAGTAACTCAGGATTTAACTCACCTCTGGGCGGAAGTGGTATTGCTTGGTGTTGAGGGAAGGCATCATGGGGTCTTGCACCTTTTCTAAGGCCATGCGCTCATGAGAGTGCACCCTAAGTGGAATGCCGCCTGTGTTCAAAAGATCAGACAGACTTAGTGACTAGTAGCTTCCATGTGCGGCCACCGGCTATATGGGCTCTGGCTTAGTTGATCAGTTGTTGGAACCTGGCCCGCATAAAGGTCGACAGATGTAGCATATGTAGGTGGGATGTGGCCGTCGGTGGTTAAGGGAACCTCTTACGAAAGACTTTGTCTCAATCTTCGGATTGGGTCCATGGGTAAAGCGTACAAAACTCTGCAGAGTATTAAATCTAATCATGATTAGCCGTGCCCGGTTATGGGTAAATCTGAGCCACTATGCCATTACAGCTTGTTGGATGATCTTGATGATGTGACACTTAATAATATTTGTGGGCAACTTAATAATGGGTAGGTTGGAGTTGATTTTGCCAACTCAACCTTGTGCATTTAATTGTAGTAATAAAGAACTAAATAAAAATTTGACTATTAGGTAGTTATGAGGATAAAATCAGCTTTACGCAAAAATAAACCCTCGAGCCTTCCTTTGTTGTACTATGCATATACATGTAGGTCCGCTATATTATTACTCTGTGTAACTTGCCAATACATTCAAAGTATTGACCTATATGGCTGCAACGTCTCATGTTGCAGGATATTCGCATTTAAGAGTAAGGTACCGTTAGGGTCGCGATGCACTTTTCGGCATCGCCCGATGGGCTATGATGGGACTCATCGTTATTTTCTGCTACTTTCCGCTATTTGATTGAATAAAGCTAGCCAAGTGATATGCAGATTGTTTTATTTTATATACTCTGGATCATACGTTGTAATAAATGATGCACTTGCTATTCTGGTATTCATCTATAATGTGTGTGCTAGCGAGTTCGATCCAGGGACTAGCACGGTAAGCACAGAGACTCAAATCCTTCGAGGTTTGGTCGTTACAGATGAGTTGTTGCTGAACCCATCAACAGCATTTTGTCTCCCCCATGATTCATGTTGAACATCAACCTAGTGTTGGAAACTTTGTAAGCAATGCCTTCGTGTTCCATTCATGAAGCTTATGCTTGGATGGAAGAAGTGACTTCCTCGTATTCATGTGCTTTAGGTGTAAGTTGCCGCCATGAATTTGAGAAAGGTTTGTTTTCCTTCCCTTGGAATCATCCCAAGTTAGTCATGCCTGCGTGCGAAGTATTCTATGGTTTGGTAGATTAATTACCTCCACTCCATATGTGTTCCTAGCACACCAAGCCACTAACTGATTTGTTCAAGGACAAGAAGTTCCTTCATAAGAGCTAACCATGACTTATGTTAGGACTTCGTTATCCTCGATGATGGTTCCCCACCTGAACTCGGTAGTGTTTTATTTATAAGACTACAACGTGGTCATGCTTGTCTTGGACAACATGTTCACATGTGTGTAGCAGAACCAGCTCATGTTTTGGAGCTTGCTATCATAGTTCATCTCCTGAGATTCTTCGCAACGTTATCTCGTCGACTTGTGTTGCAACCTTTTCTTTTCTAGACATGTTGTCTGAAAAATCCTGTTACCAGCCAGATCTGAATCTCAGGCGGATATGATGGCTGGAACATTTCCAAGATCTATGATGTAGGTCCCGACGATGTTGATGTTCTGGCCGACACACCTAGCCGGAAGAGCTATTATTGTAGTATATTGAACAAGCAATTCAACCCTTCTGCATGAGGATTTGGTATGACTTATTCCACAAGTTGTTCCTTATGGATTTTTGTGCTCCCGAAGTCCGACCTTTGCTTGATGGCCATGTCGATGCTTTTAAGCATGATCCTGGTAGCTAGAACGTCAGGGAGAACATCAAAAGCGGAGTGCTAAATGTCTCTCGGTCGATCATCCAGATTTCGTTCTCTTGGCCTCGCTAAGGGGAAGTCTGAGAAGGTGTTATCTTCCTTTGTATCCGCATCATCCACCACTATTCATCTTGGTAGTAAGATGTGTTGCTAGGATCCTCGGCACGGATGTTGGTAAAACCTTGATGACTATGGAAATGCTCAAGTTCTTGAGAGCACACTGAGTCACTAGATTATATCCTCGGTATCAATTGGAATGTGCCTCCCGTTTGCCGAGTTGTTCTATAACCATAGTTTACCGTTCCGAACTGAGTATGCCATTTCCCCGAACCCCTCTCAAACGATCGTTGTGAATTGCCTTAGCCTGGTATGGAGAGTTTCAATGATCCTTTCCGATAGAGTTTCTTTCTAACGTCATCAAGTTGGATGAAGATCTAGCAAGCAAAGACGTCAAGATCAATATGAAGCAATGAATCAACAACTTGAGAAGGACAGTTGGATCGTGAAGATCGTGTTAGCTTGTGACCCCTCTGACTTCTTACCTCACGACTTGAATCTCGGGACGAGATTCTTGTTTAGTGGGGGTCAGTTGTCACATCGCTAGAGTTTGTTTGTAACTAGTGGCTTTGCATCCATGCATCATGTTTAAATTTCATGAAAATTTGAATTGAGGAATTTTCAAAAGCCTCAGAAAACCTCTAAAATAACCAACATTTAAATCTCATCAAATGAGTCCAAGAAAATGTTCCTGTTATTCTGTAAAAAATATTGGCATGAGGTAAAATGCAAACCAATATTTTTGGAGTGACTAAAATATTTATTTTGGGCCTTTTGAATTAAATCAATGACATATTTGAGTTGGATTTATTTCTATTATATAAGAAATAAAGCCCAAACATTTTTTGTAAGTTGCATGAGACCTTGGGCTAGTCCTGAGATCACATAACAATTTACAGAAAGTTTATAAAATGATTTGATATTCTAAATCAAATCAAAACATAATAGCAAAAATAGAAAAACAGAACAAATTAAATAAACAGGAAAGAGAGATAGAGAGAGAAGTACCTGGCGCTCACCTCTCAGCCCACCGGCCCTGCTCCTTTTTCGGCCCAGCCCACCACCGCCTGGCTCCCTGTCGCCTTCCTCCTCGCGCCAAGAGGGCGGGGGCGATGCCCGCTGCGTGGCCACACGCCGCCACCTCCTCCCTACACAGCTGCCTCCTCATCCCCTCGGACGTCTCCCGCAACGCCACGCCACCCCCTGGAACTCTCTCGCTCTCCCCCCTGCTCTCTCCCTCGCCGTTCCCCATCCTACCCGAACGGGTTCGTCGCCGCCGTTCGCCACCACCGCGGCCACCGCCTCCCCCTCGCCTCTCCTACATGCCCAGAAGCTCCGCCACTGTCGCCTACGCCTCTCCGTCGACTCACGCGACGTCAAACGCCCCGAAGCGCCGGCCCTGACCTCCTCTTCCACCACGGGTCACCGAGATCGCAACTGACGCCTCGCTCGCCCGGACCTCCCAGCATGCCGACCTTCCCCTCAGGCTCGCGATGAGCTTCTCTTCCTCCTCCCCCGAACCCCGTTGCGCGCCACCTCCTCTAGGCCGTAGTTGCGTGGACGCCGAAGCTCGCCGGCGCGTACCTCATCGCCGCCGCGGCCACAACTGCTGCCAACCGCGTCTGAGCTCATCAGCGTGTTTGTTAAAGCCCCAGGAGCCGAACACACCCGCGTGCAGCCCCTACCGTCCCCCGTAGCATCAAACACGCACGCCACCGAACTCCGGCCGCCGCGGAAGTGCTCGCCGCCGTTAACTCCGGCCACCCCAGCTCGAGCTGCTGCCACCCCTGGATGCGCGTGAAGTCCAAAGAACCCATAGCCGCAAAACCACGCCTCAAACCATCCCCTATAGCACTTCCCGTGGCGTTTCCGTTGTCGGATTTGGTCACCGCCGCTGAACTCCCATGAGGTCGACGTGGCCATCATTAGCAGCTAATGACATCGCTAATTAACCCCTAGAGCCACTGCCATGTGGGTCCCAATGCCTAAACTAATTAGTATTAGTTTTCTGTTAGATTAACTGATGAGGACATGACTACCTTGGATAAGACCAAAAATATTGCATACATGCATATTTGTCAGGTGATTTCTAGTGCAAACTATTCAATAATCTATTTATATTATCCAGAACAAAAATACATCACATACTTTTGTGTTTTGTCTAATTGTAGGTGTATGGGACATTTGTACAATACACATCTGAAGATAAGGGAAAAGGAGAAGTTTAGGTGCTGTTCAAAAGTCCTCTCACGTCACTTTTGGACCAAGAGAAGATAGAGTCCAAGTCTCTCACGTTACGGACTCAGATTCGGACTGCACAGACATACCTGACTCAAAACGTCAATAACTTTTCATCCGGACTCCAAATTGGGTAATTCTTTTTTTGTTCGAAAATAGATTTCGTGCACCTTCCAACCCAATTGGATTCACCTTCAAATTCGTCCGGAGCGTTGAGTTATGGACGAAACAATCTGATGTTGCAGCAGAATCCGAGTCAAACTACAAGTCCAAAGGTGTTACGTCACCTCCGCTTGGGCCCATTGGCCTTGTACGACCTAGGGTTAGTTTTAGGCTGCCTTGGGACGTCCTACCACCTCCTTGGCCGCCACCCCTTGATCCTATATAAGTAGATCCATCTAGTAGCTTTTTCCTTGGGATTTGTTTAGTTAAAAGTTAGCCATTGCAACTTCGTGTACTTCGTTTGTGTCCAACGACCAGACCAAGACCGCTTATGGATCCCCAACTTTATCAATACTTCATATATACTCGCAATATTCAGATTGCTTTATCATATTCTTGCTTGTTTTTCGATTGCTTGCAGGAATAGACCTTCGTGGTCGTTGATTGTGCTCGGCGTGGTCAATAACCTCTCGGAGTTGGTTTAGCGATTGCTAAGGTGCAACGTCGTGCACGCGTTTGTAGTCGGATCGCCAAAGTCGTCTCCACCAAATCGATAGTTATCATCTCATCGAAAGATCGGGACACCCTCGCCTCTATCAAGTGGTATCAGTTTTCAGGTTGCTCGGTGAGAATTTCCAATTGTCCCTAGATTCGATTTATTTTCTTACCTATTGTCCAAGAAAAGGCCACCGTAAAAGTTAGATCTATTCATCATTTGTCCTAGCCAGTCCAAGCCTTTGCAATTTTCTTTTCATTGTTTGCATTATTGAATTATCGGTTGCATCGTCGTGTCGAGTTGCTGGTCTTAGTGTCTAGTTCGTTTAGAGTTTCAAGTTCTGTTCACATTAGTCACGCCGCCGCTGCATCATTATCCCTTCCACTGTCCACCATACCATCCATCAATTTCCACCACGTGCTATGCACTATTCATTGTCATAATCATAGTTGAGGTCATTCACATCTTCGCTTGATCCAATCTGCATCTTATCTAGTTTGTTTTGGAAAAAGAGAAAAAAAAGAGAGAAAAAAAAGAGAAAAAAAGTAAAGAAAAAGTCAGAGAAAAAAAAAGAGAAAGAAAAAGGAAAAAAAAGTGTGAGAAAAAAAAAGAAAGAAGAAAAAAAAACAAAGTTTGGATCTATCTAGACTCAATCTCGTAGCTGAATTCGGATTGGAATCTGTTTTGTGCACTGTTCAGTAAAACAGGCATAACTTCCTCATACGAAGTCCGTTTTGGCTCATGAGTACTCAAATTAAAGCTAGAGACGAGCCGCATCTAAATAGTTGCAGAAGCTAGTTCAATATTTGGCACCTCAAAATGGGCTCCTAAATGGGTCTTTTTGCCCTCCGAAGTTCGTGAACACAGCTTATTTCCAGTTTTTCAAATCAGTTTTAGAATTTTTTGACTCCTCATATCAACTCGGAATTGAGTGATTCATTTTGCATTGGAAAGCTTGAGTTAGTAGCATTCTTTGAAAAAAGTTATCAGAAAATTGGCTCAAACTTTTCAAGAGGAAAACTGGAGAGAGAGTTGTTGTATATCCTGCTTGGCAGTTGTTTTTCATCATTATCTTTACTGCCGTTGTGCTCTTCACTTATATCTTGCTGTCTAGAGCTACTCATTATCCTTCATTGATGCTAGTTGTGCTACGCCGTGACCTCATTAGTGTTCTAGGCTCGCGTCTCTAGTCCGGTCTAGCCTAGGACCAGCACATTACCGTCGTTGAGCGTTTATTCAACATTGCATCTTTGAATTGATTATTGCTAATCTTTTGCTACCATATATAGCCAACCCAGCTCCACATATTTCTACACCGTGTAATCACGCCCCAGCAATCTCTTTACACAATCTTGAGTTACTTGACACCGCTGGTTGCTGTCACCGCTGCTGCATGGTAAGAACTTGTAAGACATTGATATTTGCTTTCTTGTGAGCGTTTTACCACCACATCCTAGTAGTTATAGAAACATTATTTTTGGATTTTGTTTCTTGTTCTACTAATCATGACAGGATCCAGAGTCAATTCATGCGCTTTGTCGATCATGGGAGACATGCCACCACCTATGCAAATACCACAACCGTCACGAGAGGTGCACAAACATCCAAATGCACATGATCAGGTTCATGTTTCTATACCACCATTTAATGGCCGTTTTAGACCTCCTTTATATATTGAATGGGAGTTAGACATAAATAATATATTTGCTTCCCATAATTTTGATGAACGTAAAAAGTTATGGTTGCGGTTGGTTCTTTCACTGGTTATGCTCTAGTTTGGTGGAGTGAATATTGTCGGTTACACCCTGATTATGTACCTAATACTTGGGATGATTTAAAACATGTCATGAGAGATAGATTCGTCGATGTTTATTATACGCGTGGCATGATTAAAAACTGGAACATTTAAAACAAGGTAGTGACACCGTAACAAAATATTATGATGATTTACAAACTACCTTGTTGCACTCATTTTTAGAAGAAAGTGAAGAAGATTTTATGGATAGATTTTGGGGAGGATTAAACCATAATATTCAGGAGATACTAATTCATGAAGAGTGTTATCCTATGGACCATTTGTTTCGTCTTGCTTGCAAAGCTGAACAGGAAATAAAACGACGTGTTGCCCACAAGGAGAACAAGCGCACGGTGCACATTCCAACTGTTGATACAGATGTTTATTCGACTACTAGGCGTACTATGACAACCACATCCGTTGTTGCGAGGACTACATCATCTCCACCATGTGACACATCATCATCGAGAGTGCGTGCATCATCTGAGTTGACTATAAGAGGTAATGACAAAGGTACAGATTTTCCACTTTTACATGAGAATGATGCATGCCTAGTTAACTTGAATACATCATGTGTTGAGCTACCCACTACTTTGATCACACCACCTATTTTAGAGGATTATATTGATAATTTGACTTTGCCATGTGATCAAACAACTGAAATACCAACAATTTTGAGTGCACCCATTGAATTAATTGTTGATGCAAAAGAATCAATATTTAATCATTTTGATATGACCTCTAATATTGGTGATCATTCTGTGTCGAATGACTTATTGCATGTTTACTTATTTAAGCATGTTGTAGCATGTAAACTTGATGCAAGTAAGGTTTATTCACCAATGTTGGGATGGTTTAATGATGAACATTGTCAATCTTTTGAAATGAATAAGAGCTTCACTTATATGTGCAAACTGAGTTGCAATATTTTCATGCCTTCTACTTCTTGTGATAATGTTTTGGCTTTAGATTTTATGAACTATGCAAGTTACTCATCTATTTATGTGTCATATGTGCAAAAATCAAGGGAAATAAAAATGGATGACATATACATATACAACATGTACACCTTGTCTCTTTTGTTAGCCACATTTCAGACTAAGAACCGCCGAGGACGGCTTTGTTTTCAAGAAGTGGAGGATGATGAGGACATGACTACCTTGGATAAGACCAAAAATATTGCATACATGCATATTTGTCGTGTGATTTCTAGTGCAAACTATTCAATAATCTATTTATATTATCCAGAACAAAAATACATCACATACTTTTGTGTTTTGTCTAATTGTAGGTGTATGGGACATTTGTACAATACACATATGAAGATAAGGGAAAAGGAGAAGTTTAGGTGATGTTCAAAAAGTCCTCTCACGTCACTTTTGGACCAAGAGAAGATAGAGTCCAAGTCTCTCACGTTACGGACTCAGATTCGGACTGCTGCAGACATACCTGACTCAAAACGTCAATAACTTTTTCTTCCGGACTCCAAATTGGGTGATTCTTTTTTGTTGGAAAATAGATTTCGTGCACCTTCCAACCCAATTGGATTCACCTTCAAATTCGTCCGGAGCGTTGAGTTATGGACGAAACAATCTGATCGCAGCAGAATCCGAGTCAAACTACAAGTCCAAAGGTGTTACGTCACCTCCGCTTGGGCCCATTGGCCTTGTACGACCTAGGGTTAGTTTTAGGCTGCCTTGGGACGTCCTACCACCTCCTTGGCCGCCACCCCTTGATCCTATATAAGTAGATCCATCTAGTAGCTTTTTCCTTGGGATTTGTTTAGTTAAAGTTAGCCATTGCAACTTCGTGTACTTCGTTTGTGTCCAACGACTGCACCAAGACCGCCACGGATCCCCACCTTTATCAATACTTCATATATACCGCAATATTCAGATTGCTTTATCATATTCTTGCTTGTTTTTCGATTGCTTGCAGGAATAGACCTTCGTGGTCGTTGATTGTGCTCGGCGTGGTCAATAACCTCTCGGAGTTGGTTTAGCGATTGCTAAGGCGCAACGTCGTGCACGTTTGTAGTCGGATCGTCAAAGTCGTCTCCACCAAATCGATAGTTATCATCTCATCGAAAGATCGGGACACCCTCGCCTCTATCATTAACACTAACCACAGTGGGCCCCGCCTGTCAACGTTGACTTGGCCACGTCAGCTTTGACCGGGTCCCACATGTCAGCCTCTGCAGCTGACTCTGTGTCATTGACCAGTAGGCCCCACTGGTCAGGTTTGACCTGGGTCGTCCGTTGACCTGCTGATGTCACTAATACGTCATGCTGAAGCAGTAAATGTTTCTGGAGTTTTAAATAAATCAGAAATGATTTATTTATTTTAGAAAATATCCAAAACTTCTAAAAATCATTTAAATTCAACCGTAGCTTCAAATGAGATAATTTATATATGAAAAATTATCAGAAAAATCCAATCTATCCATCTGTACCATTTTCATGCATGTTAGAACAACTTATGACTACTATTAGGTCAATTCAATTAAATGGCATTGAAATAACCATATGTGGAGTTTGAATTTGAACCTTGGGTTCAAACCAACTACACTTAATTGTGTTGCTAGTTGCATTAGGCCAAATCACATCATATTGCCATGTCACATTCATGCATCATATTGTTGCATTGCATTGATTGTGTTCTTCCTTGTTTGTTGGTGTTTGTCCTCTCGGTAGAGCGACGCATCGACGACGTGATCAATGACACCGATGAAGAACTATATTATCTTCAAGTGCTGTGCAAGCAAAACCCCTTGTTCATTCCGATACAATCCCACTCTCGCCTCCTGCTCTCTTTTACTGCATTAGGACAACAACGATTCATCTGTTACTTGCCGTGGTAGCTGAACCCCTTTATCCTCTGCATGACCTGTCATTCCACAGTAAATAGATGAAACCCACTAGCATGAGTAGGAGTTGTTTGAGCCCTGTTGAGCCTACTCATTCATGCTTGTTTGTCATGCCTGCTACTGCTTAGAGTTGAGTCAGGTCTGATTCATCGGGGATGAATCGGATGTGTGTGAACATGTCCTACTGTGTGAGAGCTAAGTGTGTGAACACGATTTTGTAAAGGTAGCAGTGAGAGGCCATGTAGGAGTACATGGTGGGTTGTCTCATTGCAGCCGTCCTCAGGAACTGAGTTCTGTGTTTGTGACCCATGAACAATTACTACCACGCATTGGAATGCTTAAGTGCCCCTCTCGACTTATTAATCAACCCGATCTCTGTCCTGTGAGTTGCAACTAGTTTCGTGTTTGTAGGTAGTGTTAGTAGTCTACCAAGTGGCACCCGATGCAGGTGGGCTTGGGATGACTAGGCACCGTGGCACGGTGTACCAAGCGTAGAACCACCCGTCGAGGTGGGCTTGGGAACCCTGCACACATCGTTTGGGGCCGTGAGCGACACCGGCCGGATCTCCTTGCGGATGGAACCCGAATAGGCGATAAACTCGACTAGAGACTTGCTGCGATCAAAGCTTCCGCTTGAAGGTTGCCGAGATACATGACGTGTACATGGCGGTAAGTGGCGAGAGCGTGTGAAGAAGTACACCTGCAGGGGTTAATATGATCTATTCGAATAGTCGTGTCCGCGGTAAAGGACTTCTGGGTTGCCTGTATAGTTCATAGACAAGTGAAAGTGGATACTCTAAAATGCGCAAGATAAGCGTGAGTGCTATGGATGGCGTTCTCGTAGGGAGACGGAAGCGGATCCATAGTGGTGTATTGATATGGTGAATATGTGGACTCGTGTGCGCCACCTCAAAAGAGTTACTTGCAGTCGTAGTGTAGGATAGCCACCGAGTCAAAGCTGGCTTGCTGCAGTCAAACCCCACCACCCCTTTGTTGATAATGATGCATATGTAGTTAGTTCTGATGTAAGTCTTGCTGAGTACATTTGTACTCACGTTTGCTTATTTTATGTTTTGCAGAGAGACGTCTGTCTCGCTAGTAGTTCCACGTGGACTTCGACGTTTAGCTTGTTACCTCAGCTACGATCTTGTGCCCTCGGCAGGATTTGGTAGATAGTCAGGCTTCTCAGCCTTTTTCATTTATAGATGTCTGTACTCACACATGTTAAGCTTCCGCTTGTGCTTGTTGCTTGTATGCTCTATATGTTGGGTCATGAGACCCATGTTTGTAACTTCTCGCTCCTCGGAGCCTAATGAATAAATATTTGAGTCGTAAAGTTATGTTGTGATGCCATGTTGTATTTACACATATCGAGCATATTGTGTGTATGTTTGAAATGCTTGGTATGTGTGGGATCCGACAATCTAGTTGTTTATCCTTGGCAGCCTCTCTTATGGGGAAATGTAGTCTAGTGCTTCCTTGAGCCATAGTAGTCCGCTACAGCCGTTCACCGGAGTCCTCGCTAGCCCAAAGACTACCGCCAGACGCTTGACTTGCCGGCATGTGTTTCAATTCGTTCCTGTGTCTGTCCCTTCGGGGAAATGTCACGCGGTAACATCCAGAGTCTTGCCTAGCTTGCTACAGCCCGGGTTCCCGGAGTCCTATTAGCCCAGTGCTACAGCCCGGATTCACACACTGCTGACCGACATGCTCGAAGTTGATTCATGTATGCCTGTCCCCATGGGTTAGTGCCGCTTTGGGTTCACGACTAGCCATGTCGACCGGTTCTCTGTCATATGGATGCTAGCGACACTATCATATACGTGAGCCAAAAGGCGCAAACGGTCCCGGGCCATGGTAAGGCGACACCCGTGGGAATACCGTGCGTGAGGCCGCAAAGTGATATGAGGTGTTACCAGCTAGATCGATGTGACTTGGAGTCGGGCTCCTGACAATATAATACTCAAACAGGCTCACGGTTCTAGACTTTGGGCCACAGGTCGGTGGGCCTGCATGTTTGGGGGCCCATGCGTTCTACCTCAGCGCTTTTCAGATTGCAAGCGATTGGTATGGTGCTGGTTTTAGATGCTGTTGCAAGGCGAATACAGATAATTGAATAAAGCACGACAGCTGTTAGAATGAAATCGAACGACAGTTCCTAACCAGCAATCAGAGTTGCAATTCGATCAACGATATCCTACGTGATAAATAATACTGTCGTACTACTTATACACACATGAAACTTGTTTCACCATGCCAGATTATTACATCAAAATCTCTCGGAGGACAGATCAGTTCGGCAGTTGCGTGCTACTACTGAAGAATTTCAAAGTTGATTTGGACCAGATCTCCTTGCCGAGAAAGTTTGATTTTGACATCATCCCCTACCGCGAGATTTGATTTAGATTTGAACCTTGACCATCCTTTAGCATCAATCATCACGCGACCATCCTTTGTAGTTACGGTATATTGAGCAGGTTCATTCACACCAAGGCTACGCATGGTAAGAGAAACTTGGCCACGGTCGCCCGGATTGTTGAACGACTCCCTCGTTGCTCTAGGAATTCTCTATTTGCAAACAAGAAGACATACACAAACAGTTAGATCAACACAATGAATCATGTGAAACAACATGGAAAGAAAAAAGAATGAAGCACTTGGGAGGCCAATGCTTACCAAGAAGGTGGATATGTCAGTTTTTGTAAGGACTTTGGTATATGAAGTGCGAACTGCAGCCCAGTCTGTTGCCAGCAACTCATCGGTTCCGTTACGCTTGCCGCGGGCGGAACAGATGCAAGTGCAAGTGTTGGAGCAGGTGCCGGAGCCGTTGCTGGTGCCCGTGCCGGTGCGACTGGTAGTGCCGCCGCTGCTGCCGGAGATGGTGCTCCTTGTGGAGCTGGTGCCGGTGTCGGAGCTGGTGCCGGTGTCGATGCCTGATCCTCCGGTAGATCAACCTATTCTGCTGACACTGTCGGTGCCCAATCCTCAGGTGGATCAGACTGAGCTGCTGCTGCTGTTAGTGCTAAGCAAGTGCCATTGATCCACTGTGCTAAGCAAGTGCCGCTGTTAGTGCTAAGCAAGTGTCGTTAATCCTCAGGTCGATCCATTGCTGAAGGTGGTACCGATGTGCGAGACAACAGCGATCGTCTCTGGTCTGCTATGATCAACTTTCTAACTTGACTAGGCTCTGTGACCATGATCCATTGTTTTTCTTCATTTCTTTTAAACGCGAGAAGGACTAATTGTGGCGTGTTTGTTAAACCAAACTGCAGTTCATCATTGGGCTTCAGATTTCTACTCAGACAACAGACTGGTCCAATTGTGTCTAGTAATATAAGTGATGGACAGTGCCTTCGTTACTGACACGGCATAAGAAGTGAAACCTGCAAAAATAACCATCATAGAGCAAACCAAACGGTTTATTCTGTGACGAATGTCACATGGCAAAACCTGCATCGTAAAATTGCAGCAAAAGTAAGAAAACATGACATTAAATCAATAAGATTTAGACAGTAAATCAATAAGATTTACTTGATGTGACACAAGTGAATCCTTACCAGGAAATCACTATGTTGAAGTTCTAAACAGAAGATTGATTGTCCAATTACGCGTGGCATGCAGGCCCCCCGCTTACTCCCACAAGCAGGACAATCCAAATGTTGTGACAAATCGTCTGGACCGAGCATCCATGGGACTAGAAATCCTGGTGGGTGCGATAAACCCTGGAATGCATACAAATCTTGGAGTGTAACCATAATTGATAAACCGTCCTCACAAAAAAGATGATCTGGATACTTCAAAATATATAGACTTGATTGAGTGGACAGACATTAACATAGACTGTTCTCAGGACTCACCACACAACAAAAGCGGCAGTACTAAACAATACAGGGTTCACACACACAAATCAAGTACTGAACAATAGTACTTACTACAGACAAGCAAAGTTGCACTAATTAAACTCTGCAGACTATTTCTTGCCACTGACCTACGAGATGAACCTCACAGAATCGACTAGGCCATTGACTTCGTGAGAGATGTCTACTAGCACCAGCACCATCTCGTCAACCTTGGAGAACCTAACAGAGTGGTCTTTCCACTCAAAAACATGATGATGAAGACAGTCTGCATTATATTTGTTGGGAAGCTTTACAAGAACCACGCCCTTCGTAATCAAAGGCACAACCAGGAAATTGTTGTGGTCATGTACACCCCCGAGAACACACCTGACAACAATGCTACAGGAAAACACTAGTTCAGGACACGTGGCGACAAGGACACAGTAGTTGGATAGTTTATCAGTAGAACTCATCCTCAGGTCTTCCAGTTCACATGGCATGACTTTGAGAACTTCATCTCCACCGCGGACCTGGTTCTAATTCAAACAGAAACCAAATATTTTATTACTACCTCCGTTCAGAAATATAAGATGATTTTCGATATTTTACTACATATATGACTACATATACGCACAAAAATGAGTGAACAAAGACACTAGAACATGTCTTCAAAGGCATGAGAGCAGAGGGATTACTTGCAATATCAATAACACAAGTTACTGAGGCAAATATACTCTCTTCAAAGGTAGCATTGATGTTCATAAAATAGTTGAAAGTAATCTATAAGAAATCAATGTCAACCTGTCGCATGTTTTGGTCAAAAGAGGAATTTAGAACCGTCATTTGGCACACAAAAGTCACATGCAAGATCACCTAGAAAGTTGTACTACTAGTACTAATACTGCGTGTTAGATGAAAAAACACGATCAAGATTGAGAAAAAGATCGTCAAGAAGAGATATTACCTGGACTTGCTTAATGAGGGATCCCCGAGAGGGGGGCTTGGACAGGGCAATGGCCTTGAGCTTGTCTGCGGTAGTCTCGGCGGGGTTCTTGCGCTTCTTCGTACCATGAGACTCGACGGTTTTGGCCAGAACCATAGACATCACTTCGTCCGATGCTCCAGCGTCCATCAAGAAACTGTCAAATAGAAATAAAAGAAAAGAAACCATAATCACAAACCCAAAAGAAGAACAGAGTGGGAGTTATAGGATTAGTCTCGCGGTTGCAAGACCGACCCTTGGCCAGAATCAACACCATTGATGCGCTCACCTTTCCTTCTTTGGGACAGAAGAACAATGGCAGAAGCAGGTCGGGGTTTTATTGAAGAAATGAGGAACAAGATGATGGAGAAGCGAGTTGGGGTTTTCTTCAAGAGAGGAAGCTGAGGGAGAAGAGTGAAATGATGGTTTCTTCGTTCGTCCAACTTACTGCTAGAAAGGAGGGGTTTTTGTGATTTGACGGCTCATTGGGCATTATTGCGGCGCTTCGATCGGGGTAGTCTACCGTGCAGTTGGGCACTCTACCTACGGAGTAATTTAGTGCATGGCTAGTGGACCCCAATGCTGGTTGTCCCACATGTCGGCGAAAGTGAGTAGCAAGGTTCCCGACGACCGTCGAGGAGGATTCACATGATAGAGCGTGTCCACTATTTTTCTGAAGAAAAAACTGATTACAGCAAGCGTTTCCACTCTTACGATGGAGGAGTGCGAAACGTGGTAGCCACTTGAACTTACACAGTGCTCCTACTACTAGGCATGTGCAGTGGTTCATACGTCAGTACTACATAATCTTGTTGCTGGTGCACTAATATATGACGATAACAAATGATGTTGTGCGCATGTCAACTATATGAACAGTAATGTAACATAGTACCCCTTTTTTGACTGTCCGGTCGAGAATGAACGGTGAGATCAATGTTAACAGAACTAGGTCGACAGCGCACAGAGAGTATGGTGCTACAGTACTCCACGGAACATGAACCATATGAAGCACGAATCAGTGTTAGGCAGGGTGTTTGAAGGGTGCACGGGATGGGAGCAAAAGTTCCCTTCTCGACCCACTTTTGGGTGTTTGGCAGAGTGCATGAAGGGTGCATGAGTCCACACTAGTACGTTAACACAAATAAACTAGGAGCATGCATGAAGATGGGTGCTGATATGAGCATGCACGAAGAGGGAACAATATATTGAGATGAGAATGCAACCAAACACACCCACACACTTTGTGCTACAGTGACAGATCTGCACCGTCTGAGTTTGATCCAACGGTCATGTTGCGCCGAGACATGGACATGTCCATGCAGAGGACACCTAAACACCACCGAAGTCCCTCTGCTTCTCGAGGTGCATGACGTTGGTGATGCAGGGTGCCACCGCCCCGCAGAGCCCGCTTCTGCTTGATGGGAGCCAGCTCGTCAAAGACGGCGTCCAATGGCATGAATGGATTCTAGTGACGGAGCCCTGAGAGGATTTGCCCGGGAACGGCGATGGCAGCCCGAACCCCTCCTTTTCCAGATCTGCCCCCACCATCGCGTGGAGACGGCTCAGATCCTCGAAGATATAGGTGAAGAAGGAGACCAGGTCAGTAAGCTGCAGCTCGTTGAAGTCGACGGGGTAGTCGACGGGTTTAGCCCGACGCCCGACATGGTCGCGCTGGCATGACAGTAGGCATCATGCAGCTGCAACACATGCATGGCAACATGGTCCACCAAGTGGCTGAGGCGATCCTGTACCTCGTCACGATCGGCCTGCTTGCGCTCCAGCCGGCTCGCCGGACGGCCTATCGTATCTCCCGCTTTCTGCAGCAATGTCGCCGACCCCTCGAGCATCTTTGTGGTGGACGTCTGCCGCTTTTGAAGCTCCGTGAACTCCCGCACATAAAGGAGGAGAATGTCACTCCTCTCCTCCTTGAGCTCCACGTCCTTGGCCCTGAGATCCGCATCCTTGTCCTGGAGCTCCTGTGTCAGGCGCCTTACCTCAGACTCCATGATCTGGTGCGCTGCCATGGAACCAGGTAGAAGCAAGGGGGTGAGGAAGCAAAGGGGGCGAAACGGCTGAAAGGCAATGCAATCTACAGGAAGGCGGAGGGAGCCAGCCGAGGAGCGGGGTGAATCTTTTGGTTTTAACCATGGGAAAACACCAGTCGATGAATTTTCACATCAGGGAGCAGTGGGTTTTACAGGCAGAGTCATCATGACTAATTGCTGCCATGCCTGCTCCCATCAATCAAAAAAATAAAAATCCTGCCGCGCCTGCTCCCGTTAATCAAAAAATTAAAAATCCTGCCATGCCTACCACACCCAAAGACCAGAGAAACACCGCGGTGGATATTTAAATTTACCTGACGGCAAGGAGATAAAAAAGGGGTGAAAAAACAAATGTGGCGGCTGCCTAGCTAATCGGTCGCACTAGCCGAACTAGCTAGCCACCGTGCTTCAATGATGTACTCAGTGGGAAAGGTGGTCTTTCATGATTTGACGACTCATTTACTTGCTTCGTTGCTACGACCAAGGAGTACCCAGAAAATGCGCGGTAGGGCGTGCCACGTCTCGGCAAGGAAGAATATATGCGTGCACCTCCCGGGAGGACCCGAAATCAAGATAAAGAGGGTGTGCCATGTCTCGGCACGGAGGAAAAATGTGCGTGTAAAAATATACTGTATCAGACGTACTACCTATGGTTCGACCTCGGGACCCAGCCAGTCGGTCGAAAACACCCGACTAGCCACACAACTTCATCATGCTAACGTGGCACGGAGGATAGGTGTGGTTAGCTCCGTCTCGACAGTCTCTTGTTCTAGGCGATTCTTCTACTTTCCAAGCTTCTTTTTAGTTATAATAACACCATGGCAAGCTAGCGCCGCTCTTCATGTGTGCCCGTGCATCTAAAGGTGAGACATGGGGAGGAGAGAGAGATCGTAGACCTGGGACCCACCAGTAAGTGAGTCAACGGTCATGCACGTGTTGACGAGCCACTCCCTCTACTCTACTCAACGTAATACTGTATAAAATCAAGTTATTGGAGAAAGCCAACAACCGTTGTTGTTTCAGGCTATCGACTTATGCTTTGTAGTCCAGGTTGCCAGTTTGAATCTCGTCTTTCAGATTTGTTAGTTTTAGGTCCAAATTTGATCAATGACAAGTGGGACCCTCGTGTGTTGTTCCGATATTTCAGTGTAGGATGGTTTTTTTTTTGAACAAACACTTTTCACGGTTACACAAGTAAGGGCACGAGTTACATGTGTTTTGCAAGTTTAGGAACAAAAATGACAGCGGCGTAGAATATCACATCCACCCCACAGCATAGTTGCTATGGTGATACGAGTTTTCACGTCGTTGGAACTGAGATCCAATGGCTTGGGATTAGTCTTTCTAATTATGTGTAATTTGCAAACTCTCCAAAGTTTTTTTTGCAAATAAAACATTCAGGCCTCATGTGTGCCACTTCATCTTGGATCCAACGGCTCCCTGTCGCTCATATTAGGTGCTCCCCATAGCTTAATTATCCGCTACGGTGATCCGAGCATCTAGGTCGTATGATCTGTGATCAGATGCAACATGCGTAGTACTTGTACTTTCTACGCAATTCCCAAACTCTCTCAGGCGTATATTGCAAAAACATTCAAACCTCCTACTGTGAGCCATTAGATCTCCAGGAACTCGTATCACCATAGAATCTACGATGCGGAAGCACCTCATATTCTCCCGTGTGAGAAAACATCAGGTGCTCTCGCAGCTTGGATGCTACGGTGATACAAGCTTCGAGGTCGTTCGATCTGAGATCCAATGGCATCTGATCAGTCTTTGTGCTTGTAAGCAGTGGTCGAACTCTTTGGGGGCTTTTCTGCAAAAAAAACATTCGAACCGCCGAGGAGTTGTTGGATCACAAATCAAATGGCTCCGCACATGATATTCTTACATACAGGAGAATATGAGGTCCTCCTTAATCTTAGATGCTACAGTGATATGAGCTTTGAGGTCGTTGGATATGGGATCCAAGGGCATCTGAGTAGTTTTTGTACAAATTATGTGCAATTCTCAAATTCATTAAGGTTTCCTGTAAAAATATTAAGACATCATGTGAGCTGCTATATCTCAGATCTACAAGCTCCAAGCAACTCGTTTAGCATATAGCATCTAAGGTGTGGGGGCACATCATATTCTTCCGGGGAGGGGGCGGGTGCACAACCAATTGGTGTTTGGGAGGGTGGGGACAAATATAATGTTCAAATAATACAATCTAAACAGTCCTAAATAGAGCTTCACAATTTTATCTAAAGTTGAGGGGTTAACCCCCGACAATCTACATAGCTTCGCCTAAACACACCATTTGCATGTATGTAGTACTAGACTTAATATTCATGTTTCATTTTCTTGTTCATTTGAAACATTGAATTAAGGACCATGCATGTCTTACATTTTACTCCCTTGGTTCCTAAATATTAGTCTTTTTAGATATTTCAAATGGACTGCCACATACGGTGATAAAGGCAAAGGTGTCCCGATGTTTCCATGATGGTGGCTATCGTTTCTGTGGGAGTCGACCTTGACGATCCGACTACGTACGTGCGAGACGTCGCGCCTTAGCAATCGCTAAACCAACTTCCGAGGGTTATTGACCACGCCGGAGCACGATCAACTCGACCACGAGGGCCTGCTTTCCTGCGAGCAAACGAAGAACAAGCAAGAAACTAAGATTGCAATCTGGATATTGCGAATATAAGAGGAAAGCTTTATTAATGAAGGTGGGGTTACGAGACGCCTTTGGTCCGGTCGTTGAACACAAACGAAACGCTGTGAAGTTGCAGCTATGGCGAACTTTTGATCTAAACAAAACCCAAAGTCTAAACGACGCCCTAAGGGCTGTATATATGGAGAAAGAGGAGGGAATTTCGTGGCCCTTGAGGAGGGGTCGAAACCAACCCTAACTCTTGTTTCCCCACACATACGGACTCTAAAAACAGCCTACACTTAAGTATTTCGAAATTACATGGGCCTGGCCCAATATTAAGGTGACGCAGCACCTAGAATAGCCTATGTACGAATATTATGAAGTGGCATCTTGTATATTTCGTCCAAGGCCTCATGCTCTCATTAGGGTGGCTTCAAAGTCCTGGAATCATCACTTGTAACTCCGTTCTTGTTCCCCTTGCATGCCAACATCTCCATGCTTGAACTTGCTCCAAGGTTCATCTTTCTTGTCCATGGTAGGCCCTTCATTTGTAAGCAAAACAAATGTATCCAATTTAGGCAGCATCATATTCTCATGAACATTGGAATCATTACCAAGAAACGAAAGTACCTGATAATTCAATTGGCGTGCGCGAGCTCTAGTAATTGGTCCAGTATGTATAGCAGCAGGGGTTGTGGGTGTAACAATGGTATTGATGTCCTCATCATACGGATGTATATAGACATATTTTAGAGTGTATATTCAGTCATTTTTCTCCATATGTAGTCACTTGTTGAAATCTCTAAAATACAAATATTTATGAAAAGAAGGAGTATTTTTGAATTCGTGTCATACATGCATGGTTTGGAAAAATAGATGCACTATACTTACTGGATTGTTGTTGTATTCGCGCGATGCGCACGTGTGTGGTCATATCCTTGGTACATACAAAGTTTTCTCACCACCATACCGTTCATCTTTTAAATTTGAATTTGCAATAAGAAACTTAGTAGGGATACCATGAAATGTGAAATCCACATTGAGTCACTCTAATTCAAGAACTCGTCATAAATCAATTACCACTTTGAGATTACTAATTTGCAAGGAAAATACGGGCAAGGAGTAGATTCGTTCGGCAATTTAAAAGATTCCCTTCGTATTCTCGAACGGTCACACCCAACGGCGTACCAGCCAGACCCTGGCTCGTGTTGATCCTAAAAAAACTGGGCTCGTGTCCTTCTAGTGGCGTGCGTGGTACACACATTAGCCAACCCCAACCAGTCGAGCCTCCGCGTTTTGAGTCGAAATATCTGGGGGCCAGAACTCCAGCCCTAGGAAATTCCCCTCATGTCCCAGGTCCATAATGACAACTGATGAACAATGGAGGGATGCTTTAGTAACTAGACAACGTTACCTACCATGCCGAGCACGGTTCAATTCCCTTGGTCGCCCCTATTGGGGAACGCAGTATTTAAAAAAATTTACCTACGATCACGCAAGATCTATCTAGGAGATGCATAGAAATGAGCAAGGAGAGTATGTCCACATACACTCGTAGACCGAAAGTGGAAGCGTTTAGTAATGCGGTTGATGTAGTCAAACGTCTTCGCGATTCAACTGATCCTAGCACCGAACGTACGGCACCTCCGTGTTCAACACACGTTCAGCTCGATGATGTCCCTCTAGCTCTTGATACAGTTGAGGCCAAGGGAGAGTTCCGTCAGCACAGCGGCGTGGCGACGGTGATGATGAAGTTACCTGCGCTGGGCTTCGCCTAAGCACTACGACGATATGACCGAGGTGTGTAACTGTGGAGGGGGGCACCGCACACGACTAAGAGAAGACTTGGTGTGCCTTTGGGATGCCCCCTCCCACGTATATAAAGGGGGGAGGAGAGGTGGCCGGCCCAAGGGGGGCGCTCCAAGGGGGGAGTCCTACTTGGACTCCTGGTCCAAGTAGGATTCGCCCCCCTCCTTTCCTTTCAAGAGAAGGGGGGAAGGGGAAAGAGGTGGAGGAGAAGAAAGAAAGGGGGCCGCCTCCCCCAACCCTAGTCCAATTCGGTTTGGGCTTGGGGGGCGCGCGCCTCCACTTGGCCGCCGCCTACTCTCTCCACTAGGGCCCATGAAGGCCCATTAACTCCCCTGGGGGGTTCCGGTAACCCCCGGTACTCCGAATCTTTATCCGAGACGACCCGAACCATTCTGGTGTCCGAATGTAACCTTCCAATATATGAATCTTACCTCTTGACCATTTCGAGACTCCTCGTCATGTCCGTGATCTCATCCGGGACTCGGAACAAACTTCGGTCATCAAAACACATAACTCATAATAGAAATCCTCATCGAACGTTAAGCATGCGGACCCTAAGGGTTCGAGAACTATGTAGACATGACCGAGACACATCTCCGGTCAATAACCAGTAGCGGAACCCGGATGCTCATATTGGCTCCTACATATTTGATGTAGGGCGGAACCCTATGTGGACGATCTTTCATGTTTGGAGAGGATCCCTACGAGGAACACGAAGAACGAGCGGAAGAGCACGAGGGAAATCACGGGGAAAACACAAGAGAATCACTCAAACCAACAAGATTCGATTACACATGTGCTAGATCGATGAACACAAAGAGGGATACACGATACACGATCAACAAAGGACGATACAAGAGGTAACCGGGTTCTTCTCCGTGAGGAGGTCTTGATGGGGGCCACCCAAGAGGGGGTCTTGAATCCAAGGTGGATCTTCTCAGAAGAGGGGCCGCGGTCTCTCTCGTGGAGTAGATCCGGTATGGATGAGCGAAGCTCTATCTAACAATGAGCTAAATCAACGCTAACTCAAACTAGGAGGAGGTGGAGGAGTATATATAGTCTTGGGCCACGAAGGGGTAAGTGGGGGATACATGGACTCGGTCCAATACACTGTGCGCAGACAGGCGTCGGACGTCCGGAGGGTTCCGGTCGTCCGGAGGCTCGGGAAGGTCCGGACGTCCGGTGCTCTTCGGACTTCCGTAGATTCGGCTCGGGTGCGCTTCGGTCGGACGTCCGGAGGGGGCCGGTCGTCCGGAGGCTCGGAGGACGTCCGGTGCTCTTCGGACTTCTGTAGATTTGGCTCGGGTGCGCTTCGGTCGGACGTACGGAGGGGGCCGGTCGTCCGGAGCCTGGAGTTCGTCGGACGTCCGGTCCTGGTCGGACGTCCGGCCGCTGTAGCTTCGGGCAGCTTCTTCTCTTGGTCCTTGTACTTGGTGTCCTCGCCGTCTTGTCTAATGCTCGTAGCTGTTCCATGGCCTTCCTCTTGGTTCCTGGACATGCATAGCACACATGTTTGAGGTAGTAGCCATGTCTCACATATGGAAAGTGACGATTCGGAGAGGAGCGAGTTCACCTTGTGTCCAATGGCGTATGATCGAGGTCTCGTCATATGTCCTCTTGGGGTTTGGAGAGTAGTCGGAGTGTACATGGGGATGAATGTGGGATGCTCCGCATCATCTCCCCCCCCCTGGGAAAGATCCGACCTCGGATCGTGATCCTCATCACCATGGAAACGGTTGTCGTAGACGGACTTGTAGTTGGACGAAGTTGAAGACATGGCGCAATCCGAGTAGTCCAAGGTGTCGCCGGAGTGATAGACATGCAAAAAGAGCAAACACAAGCAACACTGGGAAATACAATGGTTAGCGCACACAAAGTGTCCATGTAAGAATGAGTCCGTGCGGCAAGATTGGTCGTGACAAAACGCATGAAGCTTATCTAGATGATCTAGAAGGAGATGCAAAGCATTCATGGGATAATTAGCATGGTGCACAAAGCGACAAATTCTACCATTGTGCAAAATGATGTCATAGAGGGATGGTTTATCAATAGCATGAATATGGCAATGTATGCTCAACATGTGTATGCTATCATGCAATTGATGGTAGGCAATATGATCATGATGTATGAATATGCCATCGAGGTAGATCACAACAAATTTGCTAAGGAAGTGACAAGCTCATATATCATGGATGACATGGAAATAGATGCAACAAGACAAGCATAATGTGAGTCAATCCATGCATGGGGTGTAAACTTGTGGTGAGTATGATATGTCCATCGAGCATGACATGTATGAGCACAATCAACAAATATGGAGGTGTTGGTGTACCAAAGCTCGATGTCAAGGCATAAGTGGAGTTCCGAAGATGCATCCAATAAGTGCGAGCGCTCCTCAATGTGAAGGTCCATGTAGCCAATCTCCAATGTCGCTCCTCCGTTCTCGAGATGTATCATGTAGACAACAAGAAGGAAACAACAATGAAAGAGTGACCCATCCAATATGTGTATTTGAGGATGGCTCAAAGGGAAGGAGGTCACCTTTAGGAGGTTCTCAAGGATGATGGAGTTGTGCATCTTGTATGCCTTCACATAACCAAGTTGTCTCGTGATGTTACCGCCTTGTGAATCCTTCAAAATGAAAGAACATGACAAACACTCGGAAAAACAAATGAGGCTAGTGCAAATGCAAGACCTATCATTCGAGGGGCGAGATACCCAACAAGTGTTTTCATCATTCTTATCATAAAAAAGAACAAGGTGTGGTATTGTATGAAAGCATATGATGCAACTACAACCAAATACAATAGGCTTAAGTAAGCAAGCATGCATCCCAAGTAATATGTCCAAGGCTCCACGATCAATAAGCATAGTATGGTTGCACTCAATACAAGGTGATATGAGAGATGCAACTAATGGAGACAAGAGACAATGATCAAGACAAATCAAGTGAGAGGCATGAACATATATGTCATCAACCCAAGAAAGCGAGTAATGGAACATGGGTGATGCGACAAAGCAAGCAATCATAGAGATCAAGTCAAGCAAGCTAGTAGTGCGAAGATACAACGTACTAGAAGGAATCATGGCAAGCATGTCATGTGTGCAAATAGTGGGCATACAAAATGCACATGACATTTCACAAGCATAAAGGCAAGATATGAGCAAAATAGCATCAATAGCATGGGGCACATGATAAACATGGCAATAGCAACAAGGATCTCCACCAAGCATGCAAATACACATACGGTCAATCATGGGTAGATGCAAGCAAGGGTCACAATTGCATGGCAAAGGCATAGAAGCAAGTATAACATGCAAAGTGAACACGATAGAATGGGCATAATGTGACAAGTGGTAAATAGCCCATAGCCGTGTGAGAGACAAGTAAAAGAGATGCGCGTAGTCCTTGCGCAAAAGGAATGGTGGTAATGAAAGTCCACGGGATCCCAAGTCATTATTGCTCTCAAGAGCTCGTTTCGTCAACTCATGGGATTGAGAAGTTGACGAGTGTATGTGGGTACCTACACAAAACAAAGACAAAGGGAAAATTGTGTGTGCGTGGTAGATGTACGCATCATCCATCATGATGCATACGTGCTTGTGTTGGTTAGCACCAAATATCCAATGGTCAAGTAAATCAGATGCGTGATATAGAAACATGTCATCCATCATGATAGGTTTGTTATTATGTATGGCATAATGGAGACTCAGAGGATGTAATGCATCATGAGAAATATCTAGAGCATTGTTATTCATGGAATGCATATGGTGCAAGCAATCTTGGAAATCATGCAAAGGATGGGATGAATCAAAATCTCCAAACATGTATGAGGAAACTATGGGGGTCTCCTCATGAGCAAGAGTAGAAACATCACGTGGAGAATATTGACAACATCCAAAACAATGCATATTTGGAACAATGTGATCATGGCATGGCATAGTAGATGAATTGCGAAAATCATGTAAAGGAAGCATGGCAATATCATCACATGAAAAACAAAAGCCAATGACCATCATCTCGTCATCTATGCCATAAGTGCAAATGGGATTTATTTTAATGGGGCATGCATAGTTACTATGTTGAGATTGAAATGATGCAATATGGGAGATATCACTCATAGCATATGACAAGTTCAAAGGATTGTCAAACATGATGTGACCAAAAGAATTTTCACATGATATCCTATGGAGCATAGCATCACAACTAGGCAACTCAACATGCTCATCATCATATTCATCATAAATAGGTAAGTCAAGACATGAAGAAGTCGCACTAGCATGAAGCATGGGAATAGGAGGATCAACATCATGCAAGCAATCATTGTCAAGAAAGTCCACTAGTGGGAAAAGAGAAGTACCATCACCTATGTTACCATTGGAGCGTCGCTCATGTGTTGTAGGTGAGGTGTTGAAGATCATCTTGTGATACGGAGCAGCCCTCACTCATCCCCACGGACGTGCCTACATCTCCCTCAACACCACCGGGACCCATGACAAGAGCCCGAGCTAAGGCTATTGAAGATAAGGTGAACTCGCTCCTCTCCGAACTTCTTATTTCTACCCATGAGACATGGCTACTACCTCATTCAGAAACTCTATGTGTAATCAGATACATGGAGGCGAACCAAGGATCTACTACTTGCAAGAGCCAAGACGGCGAGAACTCCAAGTATGTCGAAGAGGAAGAAGGGATGCAGCTGAAGCTACAGGACCCGGACGTCCGACCACCTCCGGACGTCCGATTTAACATCACCCGAATCAAACCTACGGACGGCCGAGCTGACCGGACGTCCGGACTTCATCACCCGCCTCAAATCTACGGACGACCGGAGTTGACCGGACGTCCGGGCGACCCTCACCCGTACCGGAACTGCGGCCGTCCGATCGAGGCCGGACGACCGGACCCTCCCGAGCCTCCGGACGTCCGACACCTTCCGGACGTCCGACACTGGCGCGGCTGAAGCCCATGTACCCCTCCGTTTTGACTCCCATTTGCACTAAGACTATAAATAGGACCTTTCCGTCTCCTAGTGAAGGTCAGCTTTGGATTAGCTCATGTTTAGGTGAGAGAGCCTTTGCTCATCCACTTGGCTACTTCTCCTTCGAGATCAGGACCTCTTCGGAGAAGATCCCCAAGCGGATTCAAGACCCTCCTAGGGTGGACCCCATCAAGACCTCCTTCCGGAGAAGATCGGCTACTCGTGCATCTTTACCTTTATTGTTCTTGAATCTTGTGCCACTCTATGTGTTCATCGATCTAGCACTTGTGTGATTGTTTTCTTGTCGGTTGAGTGAGTTCTCTCGCTTTCCCGTGTTTCCCTCTTGTTCTTCCGCTCGTTCTTCGTGTTCCTCGAGGGATTCTCTCCAAACGTGAAAGATCGCCTCCCGTAGGGTCTCACCCTATATCATCATGGTATCACGAGCCACGTTGATCACGTTATTGGAGCCCCCACCCTCTTTTTCTAGCTTGATTTTGTTGTTTTTGGTCCTAATTCAAAATTCCCCACAAAAATAGCCCCCAAAATTTTTGTGATTTGTTTGTGAGTTGAGATTTTGTTGGATTTGGTCCATGGATTCGTGTGTTGCTACGTGTGGATCTAGCTTTCCCCACCCTCCCTCCCTTTTCCATCCACCAAACCCCTCGATTTCAACCTCTCAAGCATCTTCTTCCCCGGAAATTTTGCAGCTCCTCTCCCCGAGCCCGATTTTCGCCCAAGCTCCGGACATCCGGACAAGGCCGGACGTCCGACGCAGTCCGGACGACCGTAAGGTCACGGCCGTCCGTAAAACCCTGACCAAACTGAATCACTTCAGTTCAGACACCACAACCACCCCATACTTCTCCACATCTCCCAAACCCATATACACCAAATTCTTCCACGATTCCTCCGATGACGATTTTGACACATTTTTGTCTTTGAGATTTTGAGTTGTGGCTTCCGTATCCTTTTGTGTTTCGGCTATCTAGGTGCGGTGCAAAGTCATCATCACCACTGCTCATCTACATCGACCAGTCATAATCGCAAGGACGGTAACTTCGATTTACATCTTTGTCTTACCTTGCTATTCCATTGATAACCAACATTGCCTCATTTTATGTAGCTTACCCATCGAGACTAGCCTTTGAGTATTGCCGCAACGTGACTTGTGCACATTTAGTGATCATACTCCATAGCATACATACCATACCATAGTGGTGCATATCTTAGCATCAACTTGTGTGTCACAAAGTTGTCATCGCATACACAATTGCTATCTTGGTTCGTGAAGTTTTGCATGAGAAAAGAGCTCATAAAAGAAAGAGCCAATCAAGCTTTTAAGCAAAGAGAGAAAGATAAGCAAAGAGCTTATGAGCAAGAACCATAGCATCATCAAACATTAAGATTGTCATACTTGATCATCTTGGATCCACACATCGACACACCATACATATAGCATACTTGGGATAGAAGTCGTTGCAGTTTTGCTTAGTAGGTTGTGCACAAGTTCAGATCCGCCTATTGCGCAATCGTGCTAGCGCCTCTCTAGTGGTGTGCAACAAGAGCATCTTGGTGTATTCCACATTTTGGCTCATCCTTGGTTGCATAACCCCATATTATCTATTCGCTGCAGTGTTTCCGTGTACCATACCTTGCTATTGGTCTACTTGTTGCATTTGCAAATTTGTGAATCATTTCCAACTTTATTGAGTCTCACTTACAATTACATCAAATTTTGTGCCACCATTCTAACCAAGCTCCACCATAAGCTTTTATTTGTGTAGGTGTGAGAACCGACAAGAATCGGTACCAAGAGTGCTATTTCCTTGTCCGCATTTGAGTGAACTTGATTCATTTTCAATATCGGTCAAAGGTACATTGGTATAAGTTCTTTTCCGTTCTACCACTCACATCTCGCTTGGAATGATGGATAGGCCAAGTTCTTCTACCAACCCACTCTTCATCGAGCAAGACGATTTACATGTCCTCATACGTCACCAAAGGCCACCTCTTCGGTGCACAACGGCGTTGCACCAAGAACAACAAGCAATGAGCGATCAGATCGACAACCTTGCAACCGACTTGCGACTCTCCGAGCAACGTACAAGAGACTACTTCGACAACAAGTTCGAGGCGCACAAGCAAGAGAATGATGCAAGAATGGACGAGATCCGCAAGTTGATGAGAAACCGCATCATTCCACTTCTTCATCATCAAGACGGAGCCACTCAAGTCGATTAATTCGACGACACCTTCTACGACTCAAGTACACCGTCATCGAACACTCTTCGACGAGCACAGCGCCAAGATCGTCATGCATCTCGCAACCCGCTACATGACAAGCACTCACAAGAGCAAGTTGATGATCAAGTTCCTCGTCCTCATTCAAACCAAGAGGCCTTTGCTCAAGCTCAAGAAAGGCAACGTCTTCGCCGCCAACAAGAGGAAGAAAGAGCACGCCGTCACCAAGACGAACAAGACGCCAATGCTCAACGTCACAACAACAACAACGTGAAGCGCAAGCTCTTGAGGCGCAACGTGCCCTTCAAGAATCAAGTAGAGCCGTCGCCAACCGCAATCGCGAACGGCACAATCAAGAAGAAGCCTTCGAGAAGAAATACAAGAGCGGAACTACCAACCTAATGCACAACGTCAAGTTCCTCAAGCTCCTCCACAAGCTCGTCAAACTCCACCCCAACCTCAAGTTCAACAAGGGCAAGTTGATCATGGTCTTCCTCCGCGCCAAGAGCAACATGAAGACGAGTACATCCCTCGTCAAGGACGCCATCATCAACAACGCCAACAACACAATGACGAGCAACGCCACGGCAAGCTAAAATTCACCATGCCCAAGTTCAATGGAAGCAATGACCCCAAGACTACCTCTCATGGGCATTGAAGGTTGACAAAATCTTCCGTTTGCACAACTACGATGAAGCGAAGAAAATCGCTATGGCATCACTTGAGTTCCAAGATTACGTGCTCATATGGTGGGAACAACTCATTGAGCTGACGACAAGCAAGAGGTGAACCTCCAATCACCACTTGGGCTCAAATGAAGGATGTCATGCGAGCACGTTTTGTGCCAACATACTACAACCGCGATTTCTTCAAGAAACTCCAACTACTCAAGCAAGGAACAAAGAGCGTTGAAGAATACTACAAGGAGATGGAGATAGCCATGATTCGCTACAATGTCAAGGAAGATTATGAGCAAACTATGGCACGTTTCTTGAATGGACTCAATCATCCCATCAAGAAGATCACCGACTTCCAACCATACTCATCCCTCATTGAGCTCGTGCATCAAGCTACAAAGGCGGAACACCAAGTGCAAGATGACTTCAAGTACGCCAAGTACTCATCCAAGACCTACGGCTTCTCCAACAACCAAACTTCAACAACTACTCCAACATCTACTTCGACCAAGCTTTCTCCAAGAAACGACGACAAGTCAAGTTACAAGAAGACTTGACAAATTCAAGTCGTCCTCCTCCTACTACAAGCAACCTCAAGCCGCGTGCTTCATCCTCTACTCCGACCGATGAGACCATCAAGACAAGCTCCTTCAAGTGTTTCACTTGCGGCGGCCGAGGCCACAAGTCATATGAATGCACCAACAAGCGCACCATGATCCTCAACGACGATGGCACATACGACTCCATGAGTGAAGAGGAGATGGAAGCCCTTGAGCAAGTGGCCATGCACCGGCAAGTGAATGAAGATGAAGATGATCAAGTCTTTTGTGATGAGGATTCGAGCCCGCTCGTTGTCTCCAAAGTCTTGACACTTCAACATCAACAAGAAGAAGACCAACGATGCCACATCTTCCACACAAAAGCCGCATCAATGGACGGTCCATAAAGGTCATCATCGATGGAGGTAGTTGCCACAACTTGGCAAGTGAAGAACTATGCTCCAAGCTCCAACTAATCAAGAAGAAGCACCCGCACCCTACAAGGTTCAATGGCTAAGTGACTCCGGCACTATACGAGTCGAGCATACGGTCCAAGTCTCCTTCAAAATCGGTGCTTATGAAGACACTTTGGAGTGTGATGTGGTCCCAATGACCGTTTGTCACCTACTTCTTGGTCGACCGTGGCAATTCGACCGTGGTGTCATCCACAATGGGCGAACCAATCACTATAGCTTCAAGATGAAAGGGAAGGAGTATGTACTACGACCTATGTCCCCTAGTCAAGTGATAGCCGACAAGCAAGCCACCCATCATAGAGAAAAGAGTGAGAAAGTGACCCACCAAAAAGTAAGTGAGAGCCACAAGCCAAATTTGAGCGACTCTTCGCCTAGAGAGAATAACCTCATTCTATTTGCCACCAAAAGTGAGATGAGAGAAGTGTGTGAGAACCCATCTACCGTGATGCACTTCGTCCTTGTGTGCAAGGATGGAGAACCAAAAACTAACACCATTCACGAGCTACCTTTGGTGTTTCAATCTCTTTGCAGGAATTCCAAGATGTTTTTCCCGATGAGCTACCTCCGGGTCTACCTCCTCTTCGAGGCATTGAGCATCGAATCGACCTCATCGGAGCGCCTCTACCAAACAAAGCTCCATACCGAGTTAATCCGGAAGAAACCAAGGAGATTCAACGGCAAGTACAACAACTCATCGACAACGGTCATGTACGTGAAAGCCTAAGCCCTTGTGCCGTTCGGTTATTCTTGTGCCTAAGCCCGATGGAAGTTTCCGCTTGTGTTCCGATTGTAGACCTATCAATGCTATTACTGTTCGATATAGGCATCCCATTCCTCGCTTAGATGACATGCTTGATGAACTTAGTGGAGCCAACTTTTTCTCAAAAATTGATCTTAAAAGTGGCTATTATCAAATCCGCATACAAGAGGGTGATGAATGGAAAACTGCTTTCAAAACCAAATTTGGTTTATATGAGTGGTTAGTGATGCCTATGGGTCTTTCGGAAGCTCCGGTACTTTCGTCGTCTTATGCATCATGTGCTTCGCCCTTACATTGGAGTCTTTGTTGTGGTCTACTTTGACGATATCCTTGTGTTTAGCAAAACCATGAAAGAACACATCAATCATGTAAAATCTGTGTTGCAAACTCTTCGCAAAGAAAGCCTTTATGCAAACTTGAAAAATGCACATTTGGAGTTGACAAAGTGGTTTTCTTGGGTTTTGTTGTTTCCTCAAAGGGTGTCCACGTTGATGAATCTAAAATTCAAGCAATTCAAACTTGGCCCCACCCACCAATTTGCAACAAGTGCGAAGTTTTCTTGGTCTTGCGGGTTTCTATCGTCGCTTTGTGAAAGATTTCAGCACAATTGCCGCTCCTTTGCATGCTTTGAGCAAGAAGAATACTCCCTTTGTTTGGGGAACTTTGCAATCAGCCGCTTTTGATAAGCTCAAGACTTTGCTTACTCATGCTCCGATTCTTGCTTTGCCCAATTTCGACAAAACTTTTGAGGTTCATTGTGATGCAAGTGGTACCGGAATTGGCGGAGTTTTGATGCAAGAAAACGAGCCATTGCTTATTTTAGTGAAAAACTCTCCGGTGCTCAACTTAATTATCCCATCTATGATAAAGAATTGTATGCTTTAGTGCGTGTGCTCCATGTTTGGGAACATTACCTTAGACCTCACGAGTTTGTCATCCATACCGATCATGAAACGCTTAAGTACCTCAAAGGTCAAACTAAATTGAACAAGCGTCACGCAAAATGGAGTGAATTCATTGAATCTTTTCCTTATGTGATCAAGTACATTAAGGGTAAAGAAAATGTAGTTGCCGACGCGCTTTCACGCATATGCATGCTTGTCACTCAACTTGAGTTGAATGTCATTGGTTTTGACCATATAAAAGACTTGTATGAGCACGATCCATCTTTTGCTTCTCCTTATGCTAAGTGCTTGACGACACGTCTTGGGACAAATATTACATCAAGGATGGTTATCTTATGAGAGCTAACAAACTTTGCATTCCAGTCTTCTCTTCGTTTGCTCCTTTTGCAAGAGGCTCATGGAGGCGGACTCATGGGACACTTTGGGCCGCGACAAGACATTCGCCACGCTCTCCAACAACTACTTACGGCCCAAGATGTTCCGCGACGTTCAACGCTTCACCAACCGATGCTATACATGTCGCAAAGCTAAGTCTAAAGCTCAATCTCATGGTCTTTACATGCCTCTCCCTATTCCATACCAACCATGGGAAGACATTAGTATGGATTTTGTACTTGGTCTGCCTAGGACACAAAATGGCAAGGATTCCGTGTTTGTTGTTGTGGATAGATTTTCTAAGATGGCACATTTCATTCCTTGCAACAAGATAGACGATGCTTCACATGTTGCAAATCTCTTTTGTAGGGAAATCTTGCGACTCCATGGAGTACCAAAGACAATCGTCTCCGATCGTGACGTCAAGTTCTTGAGTTACTTTTGGAAGACCCTATGCGCCAAGCTCGGAATCAAGCTATTGTTCTCCTCGGCATACCATCCTCAAACCGACGGCCAAACGGAGGTGACGAACCGCACACTATCCACTCTACTTCGTGTCTTGATCAAGAAGAACATCAAGGAGTGGGAAGCATGTCTACCTATCGCCGAAAGTACGCCTACAATCGTGCAAGACATTCAACTACCGGCAAGTCCCCTTGAAGTCGTCTCACGGTTTCAACCCGTTGTCCCCATTGGACATTCTACCACTCCCTCTCCAAGAGCGCACCAACATGGATGCAAGTGAACGAGCAAGCTACATCAAGAAGATGCACGAAGATACAAGGCACGCAATTGCGCGCCAAGTACAACGCCAAGCAAACAAGCTCAACGCCAACAAGCAACCCATCGTCTTCAACATTGGCGATCAAGTGTGGCTACACCTTCGCAAGGACCGCTTCCCCAAAGAACGCAAGTCCAAACTTCTCCCTCGAGCCGATGGCCCTTTCAAAGTGCTCGTGACGCTACAACGAGAACGCTTACAAGATCGACATACCTCGCGACAAGTACAACGTGAGCGACATCTTCAACGTCAAGGACCTTGCACCTGTCCATGGAGATGAAGTTTTTGATCCGAGGTCGGATCTCTCCCAAGGGGGGGGAGATGATACGGAGCAGCCCTCACTCATCCCCACGGACGTGCCTACATCTCCCTCAACACCACCGGGACCCATGACAAGAGCTCGAGCTAAGGCTATTGAAGATAAGGTGAACTCGCTCCTCTCCGAACTTCTTATTTCTACCCATGAGACATGGCTACTACCTCATTCAGAAACTCTATGTGTAATCAGGAACCTGGAGGCGAACCAAGGATCTACTACTTGCAAGAGCCAAGACGGCGAGAACTCCAAGTATGTCGAAGAGGAAGAAGGGATGCAGCTGAAGCTACAGGACCCGGACGTCCGACCACCTCCGGACGTCCGACGAACATCACCCGAATCAAACCTACGGACGACCGGAGCTGACCGGACGTCCGGGACTTCATCACCCGAATCAAATCTACGGACGACCGGAGCTGACCGGACGTCCGGGCGACCATCACCCGAACCGGAACTGCGGACGTCCGAACGAGTCCGGACGACCGGACCCTCCCGAGCCTCCGGACGTCCGACACCTGATGCGGGCTGAAGCCCATGTACCCCTCCGTTTTGACTTCCATTTGCACTAAGACTATAAATAGGACCTTTCCGTCTCCTAGTGAAGGTCAGCTTTGGATTAGCTCATGTTTAGGTGTGAGAGCCTTTGCTCATCCACTTGGCTACTTCTCCTTCGAGATCAGGACCTCTTCGGAGAAGATCCCCCAAGCGGATTCAAGACCCCCCCCTAGGGTGGACCCCATCAAGACCTCCTTAGGAGAAGATCGGCTACTCGTGCATCTTTACCTTTATTGTTCTTGAATCTTGTGCCACTCTATGTGTTCATCGATCTAGCACTTGTGTGATTGTTTTCTTGTTGGTTGAGTGAGTTCTCTCTCGTTTTCCCCGTGTTTCCCTCTTGTTCTTCCGCTCGTTCTTCGTGTTCCTCGTAGGGATTCTCTCCAAACGTGAAAGATCGCTCCCGTAGGGTCTCACCCTATATCATCTTGTTGTCATCTTCATCTTGATGGAACCATGTGGGGGGTGCATCATCGTCCATCATGGCCATAGGTTTTCCCTTTGGAGGGATGGACTCGTCGAGGGTAGGCATGTCGTCATGTAGGAGACCTAGCACAAAAGAAGAAAACACACTAGGAGTAGAGGTTAAGTCGTTAGAAATCATGGTGGCCTCACATGCCGTGTCAACTACCTCACTCACTAAGTGTTGTGGCTCACTCACTCCCTCTTGGATGCTCTCACTCATATGGTTGGTGGAGTCACTCAAATGGCGCTCAACCTCACATAGTATGTGTGGCATGCTCTCAAGTGTGGGGCTAGTGGTGGTCACACTCATCCTCTCATAGGAAATGCATTCAATGTCACATATGGTGGAGTCACTCATATCACTCATGGTGGGGTGGCTCTCCTCACATGGGAATTGGGTCATCTCTTTATATGTGGGTGTCAGAGAGATGTTGGTGCAAACGTCTCCATGCGCGGTCGCGTAGCTTGTCTCGGAGTATGAGTCCAATGTGGGCGTCGTCTTCATGTTGTAGAAGAGATTCACGCTCGTCGCCGTGGTCGAAGGGGATGGCCCTTGCTCGACCTTCTTGTCACCGTCTTGGTGTTGGAGGCCCATATGATGTGGCACCTCGTAGCTCGTCTCCATGACCGAAGGGAGTGTCCCATTCTCGGCCATCTTCCTTGAGGGGCTTCCGAAGATGGAAGTGTCGCCCTCGCTCATGGGTAGTCGCCTTGGACTTGATGAAGTCGATGTAGGCTTACACGTGGGAAGTAGGCGAAGATGCCGTACGTCCAAAGGCGAAGATGCCTTGAGAACACTTGGCGAAGATGCCGAAGTGGTTGATGTAGCCGTAGCGCCGTCTTTGTGGTGGTCGTCTCGCGGTCTTCTTTTGTGCTCATGAAGCGTCGACTTGGTGTGAAGTAGGGCTTGTTGGGACTTGTGCACTTGCGCTTGTGGAGCATCTTCATGATGATAGTGTCGTTGTCGCGCTTGAGTTCGTAGTAGATGTCGTTCGTCGTAAATGCGTGCACATGATGCTTGGAGGTGACTTGCCCTTCATGACGATGTTGATCACGAACGTGATGGTGGTCGCCATGTAGGTGTGGACGAGGACGATTTGCACTTGCATCATTTTCGCGCTTCGAAGACTTGTGGCTTGAATGTCGCCGTCTTGAAGATGATGAAGGGGAAGTCGACTTGAGCAAGGTTCGAATCTCCTCCATTCTTGCATCTTGCTCCTCTTTATGTGCGGCAAGCTTCTTGTCGATGTAGTCCCTTCTCCTTGCTTCGGAGTGACGAATGTCGATGGAGAGGTTCTCGATGCGCTCTTGCAAGGTAGATTGTGCGCCTTGCATTTGTCGTTGTAGATCGAAGATTGACTCTTTGGTGATGTAGTTGTTCATGCCGTCGTCGTTGTCGAAGACCGGAGAGGAAATGCCTTGCCTATCCATCACAAGACTCGAGCAAATATGAGTGGGAGAAAGAGAAGAACTTATACCAAATGTACCTTGACCGATGTTGAAAATGGATCAATGATCACTCAATGTGTAACAAGGAAATAGCACAATTGGTACCAATTCTTGTCGGTTTCTCACACCTACACAAATAAGGCTTATGGTGGAGCTCGGTGAGGATAGTGGCACAAAAATTTGATGTAAAATGTTAGCAAGAGTCAATAATGTTGAAAGAGATTCACAAATTCGCAAGTGAAACAAGTAGACCAATAGCAAAGAATGGCACACGGAAACACACACACGGATAGATAAAATGGGGCCGTGCAACCAAGGAATGAGCTCAAAATGTGGAATCCACCAAAACGCTCGTGTTGCACAACTCAAGAGAGATGCTAGCACGATTGCTCAATAGGTGGATACGACACTTGTGCACAACCTATAAGATGCAAAATGGATAAACTTTCTATCCCAAGTATGCTATGTATGTATTGTTCCCGGTGTTTCTCAAGATGATCCAAGATGATCGGATATGACAATCTTATGTGCAATGTGGTTATGATGCTATGGCACTTGCTTACAAGCTTCTTTGCTCTTCCTCTCTTTTGCTTAAAAGCTTATTCTCTTCTCTTTTTTTGTATGTATGGCCACTTTGCACAATGCACAAACCAAGATAGCAATTGTGTATATGCGGGAACAAACTTGTGACACAAGATATGATACCAATATGATATGGTATGTATGCAATGGATAATGTAGATCACTAATGTGCACAAGTAACGTTGCCGGCAATACTCAAATGGCTAGTCTCGATAGGCAAGTAATGCAAAATGGGCTAGAGGTTATCAATGCAATAGCAAGGGAATATACAACGGTGTCGTCGAGGTTACCGTCCTTTGTGATGATGAGTGGCGGTGTTCTTGATGTAGATGCCAAGATGATGGAGACTCGTCCCTAAGTAGCCGAAACACCTTAGGAAACGGAAAAACCACGAACTCAAAATCGCGAATGACAAATGTCAAATGGTGGTAGCGGAAAGCGGTGGTGGTTGCGGAAGCTCAATGGGATTGCGGAAATGCAATGGAGGTTAATGGAGTACGCAATGCGGAAGTGGGGTGTAAGGTGGTGAACTATACACGGTGTCGGAGTTGGAAGCACGGTCCCTAAGTAGCGTAAACACCTTAGGAGACACAACTCACAACACAAACAAAATTGGGTTAAGTTGGGGGTGGTGGAAGTGTATGGTGGGTAAGCCTATGCGGAAGTGGCGGTGGTGGTTGATGAAGAAGCAACCGTCCCTAAGTAGCCGAAATACCTTAGGAGACTCGAATCACAACTCAAACAACCATGAGGAACAAAATTGGTTAGGTTGCGGAAGTCGGTGGTGGCTATGCGGAGGATGTGGTGGAAGCCCTAGGCAAAGATGCCAAATTCCAAAAACTTTATGGAGTCAAATGATGTTGGTGGTATTTTTTTGGGATAGGGGATGTCAATAGCTTCAAAACGAGCTAAAGAACGTCAAAATCGGAGTTCGGATGAATTAGTTATGGACAAAACAAAAATCAGCCGAAGTCATTATCTACAGGTTACGGACGTCCGGAAAAGGTCGGATGTCCGGGGCGTCGGACGTCCGGAAAAGTCGAAAATCCGTAAATTCGGTTCGGGTTAGGGGTTCTGGTCGTCCGGGAAAGGTCGGACATCCGGTCATTCCTGGGGCTCCGGACGTCCGTAAAACGTCGGTCGTCCGGTGGGTCGGGGTCAACGCGAGATGCGAGTTTCGGGACGCGATTTTGGGCGGAATTTTGGGATTTTGGGGTCAAAATTGAGGAGATTTCGTGGATGAAAGATGGGGAAACTTGGGGAAATGCTAGATCCACTCGAAACCAAGCAAATCCATGGATCAAAATCAACAAGACATCATCACACTAACAAATCACAAAAAAATTTGGGGCTATTTTTGGTGGGGAATTTTCGAAATTGGGGAAGAACACAACAAAATCAAGCTAGAAAACAAGGGGTAGGGGCTCCAAATTCTTGATCAACCTGGCTCTGATAACAAGATGATGTAGGGCGGAACCCTATGTGGACGATCTTTCACGTTTGGAGAGGATCCCTACGAGGAACACGAAGAACGAGCGGAAGAGCACGAGGGAAATCACGGGGAAAACACAAGAGAATCACTCAAACCAACAAGATTCGATTACACATGTGCTAGATCGATGAACACAAAGAGGGATACACGATACACGATCAACAAAGGATGATACAAGAGGTAACCGGGTTCTTCTCCGTGAGGAGGTCTTGATGGGGGGCACCCAAGAGGGGGTCTTGAATCCAAGGTGGATCTTCTCCGAAGAGGGGCCGCGGTCTCTCTCGTGGAGTAGATCCGGTATAGATGAGCGAAGCTCTATCTAACAATGAGCTAAATCAACGCTAACTCTAACTAGGAGGAGGTGGAGAAGTATATATAGTCTTGGGCCACGAAGGGGTAAGTGGGGGATACATGGACTCGGTCCAATACACTGCTGTCTTGTGAGACAGGTGTCGGACGTCCGGAGGGTTCCGGTCGTCCGGAGGCTCGGGAAGGTCCGGACGTCCGGTGCTCTTCGGACTTCCGTAGATTCGGCTCGAGTGCGCTTCGGTCGGACGTACGGAGGGGGCCGGTCGTCCGGAGCCTGGAGTTCGTCGGACGTCCGATCCTGGTCGGACGTCCGGCTGCTGTAGCTTCGGGCAGCTTCTTCTCTTGGTCCTTGTACTTGGTGTCCTCGCCGTCTTGTCCAATGCTCGTAGCTGTTCCATGGCCTTCCTCTTGGTTCCTGGACATGCATAGCACCCATGTTTGAGGTAGTAGCCATGTCTCACATATGGAAAGTGACGATTCGGAGAGGAGCGAGTTCACCTTGTGTCCAATGGCGTATGTTCGAGGTCTCGTCATATGTCCTCTTTGGGTTTGGAGAGTAGTCGGAGTGTACATGGGGATGAACGTGGGATGCTCCGCATCAATATTCTACAAAGAACTTTATCGGTATGTTACTTGCCTGAGATTCGACTGTCGGTATAATCATACCTAGTTCAATCTCGTCACCGACAAGTATCTTTACTCGTTCCGTAATGCATCATCCCGTAACCAACTCATTAGTCACATTGCTTGCAAGGCTTATAGTGATGTGCATTACCGAGAGGGCCCAGAGATACCTCTCTGATACTCGGAGTGACAAATCCTAATCTGATCTATGCCAACCCAACAAACACCTTCGGAGACACCTGTAGAGCATCTTTATAATCACCCAGTTACGTTGTGACGTTTGATAGCACACAAGGTGGTCCTCCGGTATTCGGGAGTTGCATAATCTCATAGTCAGAGGAATATGTATAAGCCATGAAGAAAGCAATAGCAATAAAACTAAACTATCATAATGCTAAGCTAACGGATGGGTCTTGTCCATATCATCATTCTCTAATGATGTGATCCCATTCATCTAATGACAACACATGTCTATGGTTAGGAAACTTAACCATCTTTGATTAACGAGCTAGTCAAGTAGAGGCATACTAGGGACACTCTGTTTTGTCTATGTATTCATACATGTACTAAGTTTCCAGTTAATACAATTCTAGCATGAATAAAACATTTATCATGATATAAGGAAATGTAAATAACAACTTTATTATTGCCTCTAGGGCATATTTCCTTCAGTCTCCCACTTGCACTAGAGTGAATAATTTAGTTCACATCGTCATGTGATTTAAAACCAATAGTTCACATCGTCATGTTATTAATACCCAAAGGGTTTACTAGAGTCAATAATCCAGTTCACATCGCCATGTGATTAACACCCAAAGAGTACTAAGGTGTGATCATGTTTTGCTTGCGAGAGAAGTTTAGTCAACGGGTCCGCCACATTTAGATCCGTATGTATTTGGCAAATTTCTACGTCTACAAAGCTCTGCACCGAGCTACTCTAGCTAATTGCTCCCACTTTCAATATGTATCTAGATTGACACTCAGAGTCATCCGGATCAGTGTCAAATCTTGCATTGACATAACCCTTTACGATGAACTCTTTGTCACCTCCATAACCGAGAAACATATCCTTATTCTACTAAGGATAATTTTGACCGCTGTCCAGTGATCCACTCCTGGATCACTATTGTACCCTCTTGCCAAACTCATGGTGAGGTACACAATAGGTCTGGTATACAGCATAACATACTTTATAGAACCTATGACTGAGGCATAGAGAATGACTTTTCATTTTCTTTCTATTTTCTGCCGTGGTCGGGTTTTAAGTCTTTACTCAACTTCACTCCTTGCAACACAGGCAAGAACTCCTTCTTTGACTGTTCCATTTTGAACTACTTCAAAAACTTTTCAAGGTATTTACTCATTTAAAAAACTTATCAAGCGTCTTGATCTATATCTATAGACCTTGATGCTCAATATGTAAGCAGCTTCACCGAGGTATTTCTTTGAAAAACTCCTTTCAAACACTCCCTTATGCTTTCCAGAAAATTCTACATCATTTCTGATCAACAATATGTCGTTCACATATACTTATCAGAAAGGTTGTAGTGCTCCCACAAACTTTCTTGTAAATACAGGCTTCACCGCAAGTCTGTATAAAACTATATGCTTTGATAAACTCATCAAAGCGTATATTCCAACTCCAAGATGCTTGCACCAGTCCATAGATGGATCACTGGAGCTTGCACACTTTGTTAGCACCTTTAGGATTGAGAAAACCTTCTACTTGCATCATATACAACTCCTTAAATCCATTAAAGAATGCAGTTTTGACATCCATTTGCCAGATTTCATAAAATGCAGCAACTGCTAACATGATTCGGACGAACTTTAAGCATCGATACGAGTGAGAAAATCTCATCGTAGTCAACACCTTGAACTTGTAGAAAACTTTTTTTTGCGACAATTCGAGCTTCGTAGATAGTAACACTACTATGAGCGTCCTTCTTCCTCTTGAAGATCAATTTATTCTCAATGGCTCGCCGATCATTGGGCAAGTCAATCAAAGTCCATACTTTGCTCTCACACATGGATCCCATCTCAGATTTCATGGCCTCAAGCCATTTCGTGGAATCTGGGCTCATCATCGCTTCCTCATAGTTCGTAGGTTCGTCATGGTCTAGTAACATGACTTCCAGAAAAGCATTACCGTACCACTCTGGTGGGGACCGTACTCTGGTTGACCTACGAGGTTCGGTAGTAACTTGATCTGAAGTTTCATTAGCTTCCTCACTAATTGGTGTAGGAATCACTGGAACTGATTCCTGTGATGAACTACTTTCCAATTCGGGAGAAGGTACAATTACCTCATCAAGTTCTACATTCCTCCCACTCACTTCTTTCAAGATTAACTTCTTCCCTAGAAAGGATCCATTCTTAGCAACAAATATCTTGCCTTCGGATCTGTGATAGAAGGTGTACTCAACAGTTTCTTTTGGGTATCCTATGAAGGCACACTTTTCTGATTTGGGTTTGAGCTTATCAGGCTGAAGCTTTTTCACATAAGCATCGCAACCTCAAACTTTAAGAAACGACAGCTTGCCAAACCATAGTTCATACGATGTCGTCTCAACGGATTTAGATGGTGCCCTATTAAACGTGAATGCAACTGTCTCTAATGCATAATCCCAAAACGATAGTGTTAAATCGGTAAGAGACATCATAGATCGCACCATATCTAATAAAGTACGGTTGCGACATTCGGACACACCATTACTCTGTGGTGTTCCAGGTGGCATGAGTTGTGAAACTATTCCACATTGTTTTTAAATGAAGGCCAAACTCATAACTCAAATATTTGCCTCCGCGATCATATCGTAGAAACTTTATTTTCTTGTTACGATGATTCTCAACTTCACTCTGAATTTCTTTGAACTTTTCAAATGTTTTAGACTTTGTGTTTCATTAAGTAGATATATGTATATCTGCTTAAATCGTCTGTGAAGGTCAGAAAATAACGATGCCCGCCGTGAGCTTCAACACTCATCAGAGCGCATACATCAGTATGTATTATTTCCAATAAGTCAGTGGCTCGCTCCATTGTTTCAGAGAACGGAGTTTTAGTCATCTTGCCCATGAAGCATGGTTCGCAAGCATCAAGTGATTCCAAAAGCCCATCAACATGGAGCTTCTTCATGCGCTTTACACCAATATGACCTAAACGGCAATGCCACAAATAAGTTGCACTATCATTATTAACTTTACATCTTTTTGGCATCAATATTATGTGTATCACTGTGATCGAGATTCAGTAAACCATTTACATTGGATGTAAGACCATAGAAGGTTTTATTCATGTAAACAGAACAACAATTATTCTCTGACTTAAATGAATAACTGTATTGCGATAAACATGATCCAATCATATTTATGCTCAACGAAAACACAAAATAACATTTATTTTAGGTTCAACACTAATCCCGAAGGTAGAGGGAGTATGCGACGGTGATCTTATCAACCTTGGAATCACTTCCAACACACATCGTCACCTCACCCTTAACTAGTCTCTGTTCATTTTGCAACTCCTATTTCGAGTTATTAATCTTAACAACTGAACCGGTATCAAATACCCTGGGGTTGCTATGAACACTAGTAAAGTACACATCAATAACATGTATATCATCTATACTTTTGTTCACTTTGCCATCCTTCTTATCTGCCAAGTATCTAGGGCAGTTCCACTTCCAGTGACCATTTCCTTTGAAGTAGAAGCACTCAGTTTTAGGCTTGGGTCTAGCTTTGGGCTTCTTCATGGGAGTGGCAAATTGCTTTCCATTCTTCTTTGAAGTTCCCTTTCTTTTACTTTGCCCTTTTACTTGAAACTAGTGGTCTTGTCAACCATCATTACTTGATGCTTTTTCTTGATTTCTACCTTCACTGATTTCAGCATCGCGAAGAGCTCGGGAATTGTTTTCGTCATCCCTTGCATATTATAGTTCATCACGAAGTTCTAGTAACTTGGTGCTAGTGACTAGAGAACACTATCAATCACTATATTATCTGGAAGATATTATCTGGAAGATTAAATCCCACTTGATTCAAGCGATTGCAGTGCCCAGACATTCTGAGCACATGCTCACTAGCTGAGCAATTCTCCTCCATCTTATAGGAAAAATACTTGTCAGAGGTCTCATACCTCTCGACTCAGGCATGAGTCTGAAATACCAATTTTGGCTCTTGGAACATCTTATATGCTGCTTGGCATTCAAAACGTTTTTAAAATCCCGGTTCTAAGCCGTAAAGCATGGCGCACTAAACTATCAAGTAGTCATCATACTGAGCTTGTCAAAGGTTCATAACGTGCGCATACGCTCACGGAATAGGTGCATCACCTAGCGATTGCATCAAGGACATAATTCTTCTGTGCAGCAATGATGATAATCCTCATATCACGGACCCAGTCTGCATCATTGCTACTATCATCTTTCAACTTAGTTTTCTCTAGGAACATATCAAAAACATAGGGGAGCTAGAACGTGAGCTATTGATCTACAACATAGATATGCAAATACTATCACGACTAAGTTCATGATAAATTAAAGTTCAATTAATCATATTACTTAAGAACTCCCACTTAGATAGACATCCCTCTAGTCATCTAAATGATCACGTGATCCATATCAACTAAACCATGTCAGATCATCACGTGAGACGGAGTAGTTTTCAATGGTGAACATCACTATGTTGATCATATCTACTATATAATTCACATTCGACCTTTCGGTCTCAGTGTTCCTAGGCAATATCTGCATGTGCTAGGCTCTTCAAGTTTAACCCGAGTATTCTGCATGTTTAAAACTGGCTTGCACCCGCTATATGTGAACGTAGAGCTTATCACACCCGATCATCACGTGGTGTCTCAGCACGACGAACTGTAGCAACGGTGCATACTCAGGGAGAACACTTGTACCTTGAAATTTATTGAGGGATCATCTTATAATGCTACCGCAGTACTAAGCAAAATAAGATGCATAAAGGAGAAACATCACATGCAATCAAAATAAGTGATATGATATGGCCATCATCATCTTGTGCCTTTGATCTCGATCTCCAAAGCACCGTCATGATCACCATCGTCACCGGCTTCACAGCTTGATCTCCATCGTAGCATCGTGATCTTCTTGCCAACTATTGCTTCTACGACTATCACTACCGCTTAGTGATAAAGTAAAGCCATTACATGGCGATTGCATTTCATACAATAAAGCGACAACCATAAGGCTCCTGCCAGTTGCCGATAACTGATACAAAACATGATCATCTCATACAACAATTTATATCTCATCACGTCTTGACCATATCACATCACAACATGCCCTGCAAAAACAAGTTAGACACCCTCTACTTTGTTGTTGCAAGTTTTACATGGCTGCTACGGGCTTCTAGCAAGAACCGTTCTTACCTAGGCATCAAAACCACAATTATTTTTTGTCAAGTGTGCTGTTTTAACCTTCAACAAGAACCAGGCGTAGTCAAATTCAATTCAACTAAAGTTGGAGAAACAGACACCTACTAGCCACCGGTGTGCGAAGCACGTCATTAGAACCAGTCTCATGAACACGGTCATGTCATGTCGGTCCGGACCGCTTCATCCAACAATACCGCCGAATCAAAGTAAGACATTGCTGGTAAGCAATATGACTATTGTCGCCCACAATTCATGGTGTTCTACTCGTGCATATAACATCTACGCATAGACCTGGCTCGGATGCCACTGTTGGGGAACGCAGTATTTCAAAAAATTTACCTACAATCACGCAAGATCTATCTAGGAGATGCATAGAAAAGAGCGGGGAGAGTATGTCCACATACCCTCGTAGACCGAAAGCAAAAGCGTTTAGTAACACGGTTGATGTAGTCGAATGTCTTCATGATTCAACCGATCCTAGCACTGAACGTACGACACCTCCGTGTTCAGCACACGTTCAGCTCGATGACGTCCCTCGAGTTCTTGATCCAGTTGAGGCCTAGGGAGAGTTTCTTCACCACGACGGCATGGCGACGGTGATGATCAAGTTACCGGCGCACGGCATCGCCTAAGCACTACGACGATATGACCGAGGTGTGTAACTGTGGAGGGGGGCACCGCACACGGGTAAGAGAAGACTTGGTGTGCCTTTGGGGTGCCCCCTCCCACATATATAAAGGGGGGGAGGAGAGGTGGCCGACCCAAGGGGGGCGCGCCAAGGGGGGGTGTCCTACTTGGACTCCCGGTCCAAGTAGGATTCAGCCCCCTTCTTTCCTTTCCGGAGAAGGGGGGAAGGGGAAAGAGGTGGAATACATCAAGGTAAACAAGCTTAGTTGTTGAAATACGAATATGATATTATTAAAATAGAGTCGTTTAATTAGTCAGGTAAATGTTCCTAATTTAGTTTCGAAAATGCATGTACACCGCTCGGGTGTGTATCTCTACATGGTGACCACGGTGGGCCACGGCCCACCCTGTGATTTTGGGTTGGCCCAGGCCCCGATTCCCCTCTGTTCTATTGCGCTTCCGATCTCTACTCACCCCCAGCCGCCTGCCTCGCCGGTGACTTGCCGTCCCCTGATGGCATGACTCTAGGAGGAGACGCCGGACTAACAGGAGGTCAGGAGCAGCTCGCCCAACAGTGTCACCGCTGCCCAGGCGCACCGTCGTGCCTACATTCCCAGTTTGTTCAGGGCTCAGGCGTGCAGTAGCCACAAAGCCAACCCGATTTATCCTGAGATACATCCTCAACACTCAGCAGCAACTCCTCATCACCCATTTTCGAATTGATTCATTACTCATTAGGCAGGACTGTCATTAGGGTTTCTTGTGTACTGAGTGCTACCTACACTTAATCTTTCAGATGTATTTCAGTAATCTTTAGTACATGTAAAGTTCACAGGGTTTCAAAATTCCGGCCCTAGGAGCAGACACTAGTCATTTTGGATTATTGGTCGTAGTGACATTGACCCAGATTACTACTGCAGGCCAGGTTTGTTGAGAATTTTACTTGTCTTTCTTACTCATTCGATATGATATCCAATTATTCATGTTGATTAGTTGCAAACAATAAGTGATAGACCAACTTCTTGATTCAAATTTTGGACGGTCTCTTATTGCAGTTACAATTCTGCATACTTGTCCTAGTAAGCTTACAAGTAATGATTGATTCACTACATCTATGCTTGCCTTGTCATATTTGTTGTCAATAATCTTTTAGGGTGGACCACCCTGTTTCAAAATACTGGAACTGCATACATGAGTGAATAGTATCTCTCTATGTGATCTCTTCCATCATGTGTGGCCAACGAACACTGCATTGTATAGAAAGAAAGAGTCATTTCCACCTTATACATAGACTACGATATTTTACATGGAATACAATCTGCCTACTTGGTTTGTGTCGCACTACCAGCACTCCACCCTTGAAGCTAAACATCATGCCACTCATAATTCCTTAGTTTATTTGTTCAAATATGAATTTGATATGATTCTAATGTTCCTACTTCAGTTTTGAAATGTGTGTCTGCAACTTTGGTAGAGACATAAGAGGTTTGTATTTCTGTGTCTGGTCTGGTCAGCATGGTTGTGGGGTAAACTTTGCATATGCAGGGGTTTATAGGGAGACACTCTTCGAGTTGAATCCGCAATGCATTCCATAGATAATCCGACTACTTTTTATGTTTTCATGAATCTCAGATACTGAACAGCATCATAATGATTATGAGCTTGCACGCATGAAAGGAATAAAGCAGAACAATGCCATGGCTGTCAAACTTGGCATTAAGGGACTGAAATCAAGTCTAGATGCAATGCAAACGCTCTCCACCTACATATTCATGCTCAGAATATGATCCCAACGGTGATTCTGAGCTAGAGGGAGACATAAGTCATGTAGCTCCCTAGTGGAGGAGTCAGAGGTATATGCCCTACCTTATTCACCCATCAAGGTGCTTGCTCTAACATTCCAAGGTTATATTGGTCGCACATATCTTGCAACCGATGCTTTGCATTGCTTCTACTTTGTTGCACTGCCATTAGCTTAGTTTACACATCATGTATGTGAATACGCCCTGCCTATCCATTTTCAGTACATATTCCATCTGTCATCATACCATATTTATCCATTGAGATGTTCTTATGTATCATACGTTCAAAAGGAAGAGGGCGATTGCTGGTCGCGGAGGAGCATGAGTAAAGTATTTGGAAAAGGTAGTGACACCTGATAAATCAAATAGCCCATTAGGTGTAGTTGCAATATCACCTGACCCACAAAACACGGCCCCAACTCTAGCAGACTCTATCCTTACTACACTGGTCATCTCTGATGCCCCAACTCATCGGACCCCAACTGCAGCAAACAGTATGATGATGCAAGTTGACATAGCACCAGCTCTACGACATAAAACCCCCATTCCAGCAAAGTGTACACCAAATCCAGTTGCCAAATCCCTTTTCGAACAAGAGAGAGCCCTAATTGCAGCAAATAGGACCCATGTTCCATTTTTTCCAAGTTTAGAAGAGGAAGCTTATATTGTTGTCAGGAACTTTTTGCGCATCTTTCCATCATGGAAAGACACAGAACAATTTCCAGTCTTCCTCCGCAACTTACGTGCAAGTAATGTACTAATGTTATTCATGGTAATTGCTGCATATGTTTCTGCTGACAGAAGACACAAGATTTCATTCTTTTAAATAGGCGAGGACCAAACTAGATTGTCAAGACGAGCAAGGGTTGGTTGCGCTTTTCAAGAACTCGTTGATGAAGTATCGGTCCTACCTGAGGCAAGCGCACTGCGATGGCAAGCCTCTAAACAAAATTTATGTAAAGTCTCCGGTGCTACATTTATCAGACAGTGACTGGAATAATCTTGTTACACATTGGTCTCATCTAGAGTGTAAGGTACTGTCTAAGATATCACATTCACAATTTGAACTACATTTCTACATGTGCCTTAACGTCTCACTTGTACGAAAACTGTTTGCAGAAGAACATTCATTCTCAAGGGACCACAAAACCTCGCAACTATACTGCACGCTGCATTGCTCTTGTGAATACCTCTTGCCCTGTATGACCATACTTACTTTCATAGCTGGTTGATTATGTAGCATCACTGCACATGTTAGCCTCGTTATGGTCCATTTGGTGGACATTATAAGATCTGTATGGACTCTTACATAAATTTAGAATCAACCCAATGCTTTTGAAGAGGTTTAGCTCTGCAGTCCTCTTGTAAGGACTGAATGTCGTCTATCACTATGCTTACATTAACAGCTACTCCCTCCGTCCCATAATATAAGAACGTTTTGTACAGTACACCAGTGTTCGAAACACTCTTATATTATGGGAAGAGGGATTGGTTCATTGTGTAGCATTCTTCATCTTATCTCCCTCACCCGCCATTTACTAAAAAATATCAGATCTATATTTAATCTTACCAAAAAGTTGAATACACAGACAATGCCTGTGCAGAAGTGTAGCCCATTGATCTTGTTAGTACATTTTGTCCTGTAACGCTTGTACTTCCAGGGATTGGTAGTTGATTATGTAGCATCAATCTGCATCTTATCTTCATTATTCTCTATCCCTTCCCGTATTATCACATCTATAATAACTCCCTACAAAATGTAGAGTACATGCAATGCTTATGAAGAAGATTATGTGCTGAAATTCTTGAGTTATCCTTCCCTTGAGTTATATATAATTACTCTCTACAAAAGTCGGTGTTAACTATTAATGTAAGTCAGTCCTTCTAAAGCCTTTATCATCAATTGTTGTTTAATTTGCTCATACTCCCTATTGTTAACTGCTGTTTATTTTGTTGTTCCTATCAAAATGCATGTTCGCAACAACCGTAAGTACCAAGTTTTACTTGTAAAACCAAATTCCTTATTCATACGATGCACATTACTCAATACTCCCTATATGTATGCTTGTTTTTGTGGATCTATAATCCAGTGTGTGGTGATTTAGCCCATGTTTGCACCTTGTCATCTCCTGTTTTATCTTACTGATGTGGCTAATGATATGAACAACATGCCATGCACATTAACCAAAATAGATACAATGATTGTCTTTGCCCTTCATATATGCTTGTTATGTTGACATGGTAATCCAAAGAGTGTGGTGAAGCTCCCCGCATTATGAACAATGCCAAATTATGCTATTGATATTTTGAACTTACTCTTTATTTTCTAATTTGAAATTGGATGGAATTGACAACACATTTATCATCTTTGTTTATACACCTGTCATCTCTCCGCTTGTTTCAGGGTGATATGCCTGATGGCATGCACAAGTCTGCTGAAGGCTGTGAGACAAACACAACATATATTGCAGCAAAGAAGGCAAAACATCTTGAAGATAGCGAGACAACCCCAAAGTCTTATCTTGATGCAGTGTTCAAGTTACTTGAGACTAGTAGTCAGACAAGCTCACAAAATTTGTTGTCTGAACCAGTTCGACTTCTTCAGTCCCAAGTTCAAGCAGAAAGGCATTCTGCAACTCAACTTCGACTTGAAGTCCTATCTCTAAGAAAGAATGCAGAGAACACCAATGAGAACCTCATTGCTAAATAGCGAAACCTGGAAGCTATGAACGACATGTTAGGCCGGTCTCACAGCCTTGCTCAGGAGCTTGCGCAGCAGTTCCCACGCAAGGCTAACCTTTCTTGAACTGTCTTGGAAGTGGTCTTGGTTAAGTATTATTTTGTTACGCTGCAATGGTGCCCAGTTTTTGTAATCTGCTTCTTCGTTGTGCTTTATGATCACTTGTGACGAACTTCGATGCCCAGTGGATGTAATATACCATAAATCCTTTATTGTATAGTGTAGGTTTATTCTAAGTTACTATGCCACAATTTCTTTATTGTATAGAGTAGTTTGTTCTTAATTCCTACTAGTTACTGCCATCATTCGCTATCTGAAAAAAATTAATGTAGTCGACCGGGCCGAAACATTCGCCTCTAACGGGCCCGCTTTTTAGCGGACCACAATTGGGTCGGCCTGCAACTTTCTTGGGCCTGAAAGGCCATTAGGGCCTTCACACTTTGCACCAGGCCCACAACTTACACAGGCCTATATTCGGCCCAAAATTTAGTTGGGCCTTTATTGGAACCAACGCTTAGTTGGGCCCATGCAGCTTTGGGCTATTAACGGGGTGAATATTCTGCTGGCCTGTTAAGGCCTAGAAGAAACCATGGGCCTTTAGCAGGCCGAAATGCATGTTGGGCCTCAATTTTCACTAGTCGTCAACGGGCCTTCAGCAGGCTGAAATGTAGACCGGGCCTTTTTTGGCCCAGTTATATGACAGGCCATTACCAGGCCGAAACATATCTCCGGCCTTAGTTGGCCCACTTATATCATGGGCCTTTAAGAGGCCGAAATCTTAGTACAGGAATCAACATGCCGAATTATACGACATGTGTTTCACAGCCCCCAAAGTCACGTTGGGCTGAACTGTTGCCACATTTATCACGGGCTGTTAGAGGGCCAGATGTCACGTCAGACCATATATGGCCCATGGGCAGCAAGGGCCATTCCCAGGCCAAAAGACACACTGGGCTGAAATGGGCCCATGTCTACATCGGGCCTCTAACAGGCCGAAATGTCACTAGGCCGTAATTGGGCCCAAATATTCGATGAACAATTAACGAGCCAGATCTGGCTTCGGGCCATAAACGGACCATGTTTGAATAGGTCATTATTGGGCTGGCCCACTAGTACCTGAGTAAATACTACGGGCCTTTGATTGTGCCAGCCTTTTTAACCTATATGGGCCTCTGTTGGGCCCTGCCACGTGTCGACGTATCATAGGCATGTCTCCTCCATTGGACGGATGACATCTGGCCCACCGAGGAGCAGACATGTGTTTCCTCTAGCCAATGATGATGTTACACGTGGAAAATCCCCATTGGTCCGGGCTATTAACAGGTTATCGGATCCAAGCCGGAACCCGGTAGCTTAACGGCGACCCGTTATGGTGGATGCCACATGTCGGTTACCCTTGACGAAAGCACTTCCATGACGCGCCATTTATCGTCATGGATGTACATGCATGACAAAAAACTTGACCTACTATGACAAACACATATTATCACAGAAGTGTATTTTTTTGTAGTGCATGGTGATGAAGATTTTGATCCTAGGTCGGATCTTTCCCAAGGGGGGGGGGAGATGATGCGGAGCATCCCAAGGTCATCCCAATGGACCTATCATCATCTCACCAAGTGCCTAGTGGACCCATGACACGAGCACATGCAAGAGCTCTCGAAACCGAGGTGACATCTCTCCTCTCACAATTCCCCTTTGATGCACATGAGACATGGCTACTACCTCAAAGGAAGACATTATGCATACTCAGGTACCAAGGAGTTAACCATGGAGAAGCTAAGGAGCAAGGAGGATCGAAGAAGGAAGACATATGCGAAGACGGAGAACAAAACGACCTAGTTTTATCTTGCCCGGACTATCTGGACCCTGGCCCGGATGATCCAGATAAGTGGCACCCGAGACCAGCAAGCCATGCCATGAAGCCGGACGGTTCGGACCGGCGTTCGGATCATCCGGAACTACCCGGACGTCCGGACCACCTCCCGGTCATCTGAACCCCCCTCGATGGCTGCGACACATCCGGAAGATCCAGATGCCTGCCCGGATCATCCGGACCCCTGACACGCGGATCATCCGGACCACCACCTGCATGTGTATTTTAGGCCGAACTCCATGTACCCTTTCGTCCCTCTAGCCTATATAAACGACTCCACCTCCACTTTTCTAGGGTTAGCAAAGGATTGGCTCATTTGACAGATAGAGATTTGCTCATCCACTTGGTTACTTCTCCATTGGAGTCCACGACCTCTTCGGAGAAGATCCCCCAAGTGGATTCAAGACCCCTCATGGGAAGACCCCCTCAAGACCTCCTCACGGAGAAGAAATTGCTACTTGTATCGTCCTTTGTTGATCGTGGATCGTGTATCTCTTTGTGTTTCAAGGATCTAGCACATGTGTAATTGAATCTTGTGGGATTGTGTTATTCCTCTCATGTTCTCCCCTCGTGTTCTTCGTGTTCTTCGCAGGATCCGCTCCAATCGTGAAAGATCGGGCATCTAGGTTTCTACCCTACATCACACCCCCTTTCGTTTTCATCTATCGGTAAATTTACTTGAGGCTATATTTTTATTCACCACATGATATGTGTTTTGCTTGGAGCGTATTATATGACATGAGTCTTTACTTTTCAGTTTGCCACAATCATCCTTGCTGTACACACCTTCTGAGAGGGACATGCATCAATCGTGATTTATTGGAATACTCTATGTCCTTCACTAATATCTTTTGAGCTAGGCAATTTTGCTCTAGTGCTTCACTTATATCTTTTTACAGCACGGCGGTGGTTTTATTTTGTAGAAATTATTGAACTCTCATGCTTCACTTATATTATTTTGAGAGTCTCTCTAAACAGCGTGGTAATTTGCTTTGGTTATTCATTTAGTCCTAATATGATAGGCATCCAAGAGGGATATAATAAAAACTTTCATATAAAGTGCATTGAATACTATGAGAAGTTTGATTCCTTATGATTGTTTTGAGATATAAAGATGGTGATATTAGAGTCATTGTAGTGAATAATTGTGGATAGGAGAAATACTTGTGTTAAAGTTTGTGATTCCCGTAGCATGCACATATGGTGAACCGTTATGTAACGAAGTTGGAACATGATTTAGTTATTGATTGTCTTCCTTATGAGTGGCGGTCGGGGAATGACGATGGTCTTTTCCTACCAATCTACCCCCCTGGAGCATGCGCGTAGTACTTTGTTTCGTTGACTAATAGATATTTGCAATAAGTATGTGAGTTCTTTATGACTAATGTTGAGTCCACGGATTATACACACTCTGACCCTTCCACCATTGCTAGCCTCTCTAGTACCGCGCAACTTTCGCTGGTACCATACACCCACCTATTACCTTCCTTAAAAAATCCACCATACCTACCTATTATGGCATTTCCATAGCCATTCCGAGATATATTGCCATGCAACTTCCACCATTCCATTTATTATGACACATACCATGATAGAGGCAAAGGTGTCCCGATGTTTCGATGAGATGGTGGCTATCGTTTCTGTGGGAGTCGACCTTGACGATCCGACTACGAACGTGCGAGACGTCGCGCCTTAGCAATCGCTAAACCAACTTCCGAGGGTTATTGACCACGCCGGAGCACGATCAACCTGACCTCGAGGGCCTGTTTCCTGCGAGCAACCGAAGAACAAGCAAGAAACTGAGATTGCAATCTGAATATTGCGAATATAAGATGAAAGCTTTATTGATCAAGGTGGGGTTCTGTGACGCCTTTGTCTGGTCGTTGAACACAAACGAAGTACGCGAAGTTGCAGCTATGGCGAACTTTTAATCTAAACAAAACCCAAGTTCTAAACGGTGCCCTAAGGGTTGTATATATGGAGGAAGAGGGGGGAATTTCGTGGCCCTTGGTGGAGGGGTCCGAAATCAACCCTAACTCTTGTTTCCCCACACATACGGACTCTAAAAACAGCCTATACTTAAGTATTTCGAAATTACATGGGCCTGGCCCAATAATAAGGTGACGCGCACCTAGAATAGCCTATGGACGCATATTACGAAGTGGCATCTTGTATATTTCGTCCAAGGCCTCATGCACTCATTAGGGTGGCTTCAAAGTCCTGGAATCATCACTTGTAACTCCGTTCTTGTTCTCCTTGCATGCCAACATCTCCATGCTTGAACTTGCTCCAAGGTTCATCTTTCTTGTCCATGGTAGGCCCTTCATTTGTAAGCAAAACAAATGTATCCAATTTAGGCAGCATCATATTCTCATGAACATTGGAATCGTTACCAAGAAGCGAAAGTACCTGATAATTCAATTGGCGTGCGCGAGCTCTAGTAATTGGTCCAGTATGTATAGCCGCAGGGGCTGTGGGTGTAACAATGGTATTGATGTCCTCATCATACCATCATTGTTCTAGTAGCGCGCGAGCTCTAGTAGCTAGATGGCTTCTTCTCTCTCTTTGATTCCCAATACCATGTTCTCCTCGATGTTCTTGGAGATCTATCCGCTGTAATCTTCTTTTGCGGTGTGTTTGTCGAGATCCGATGAATTGTGGATTTATGATCAGCTTATATATCTATGAATATTATTTTGAATCTTCTCTGAATTCTTATATGCATGATTTGATATCTTTGTATTTCTCTTCGAATTATCGGTTTGGTTTGGCCAACTAGATTGGTTTTTCTTGCAATGGGAGATTTGCTTAGCTTTGGGTTCAATCTTGCATGATTTCACCCAGTGACAAAGTAGGGGTAGCGAGACACGTATTGAATTGTTGGCATCGAGGATAAAAAGATGGGGTTTACATCATATTGCATGAGTTTATTCCTCTACATCATGTCATCTTACTTAAGGCGTTACTCCATTCTTTATGAACTTAATAATCTAGATGCATGCTGGATAGTGGTTGATGTGTCGAGTAATAGTAGTAGATGCAGGCAGGAGTCGGTCTACTTGACACAGATGTAATGCCTATATGACATAATAATTTCCTTGGATATTGTCATAACTTTGTGCTTTCCTATCAATTGCTCGACAGTAATTTGTTCACCCACCGTATTATTTGCCTTCATGAGAGAAGCCTCTAGTGAAACCGATGGCCTCCGGGTCTATTTTCCATCATATTAGTTTCCGATCTACTATTTTGCAATCTTTTACTTTCAGATCTATAAATCAAAAACCCGAAAATATTTTATCTTTTATTTATCTGTCTCTATCAGATCTCACCTTTGAAAGTGACTGTGAAGGGATTGACAACCCCTTTATCACGTTGGGTGCAAGTGTTTGATTGTTTGTGCAGGTATTGGTGATTTGCGCGTTCTTCTCCTACTGGATTGATACCTTGGTTCTTAGCTGAGGGCAATACTTATCTCTACTTTGCTGCATCACCCTTTCCTCTTCAAGGGAAAAACCAACGCAAGCTCAAGAAGTAGCAAACACAAAGTTCAAGGTCGACTCCACTTCTTCAATGTGTACCCTTTCATTTACTTCTCGCTTTTGATGGAGTTGTAATGTTTAAATTTTATCTAGCGAAAGTTTAGAAGAGTATGACTCGTGAAAACTTTCGGGTTCCGAGGAGAACATCTCTTTTGTTGTTACACCAGTCGTGACTCCTTCACCATTTATTCCACTTGGTCCTATGACTAGAGTGCGCACACGAGAAATAAATGGCCAGGTACTATCGCTCCTTTGTACACATGATTTAATTGACGAGAATATGATGCTACGCTCATTTTCTGATTTAATTGTACTTAGGAATAAAGGGACGGAAGAATCAACCACAAAAAAGAAATCAACAGGAGCAACACCGTCTGCATGCATGTGTTCCATCAAACCATTCATGTCACATGCACAAGGGCCAAAACTTGGCTTTGTCTTCATGGACCAAGACGAGCCACGCGGTCTTTGGACTCTAGGCTGCAGTCGAGCCAGGCCATGCATCGCTTGATTGCAGCAGAACCTAGGTACGAACCGATATGAAGTAGTCCGGACAGGACATGATGAATAGACTCGGCCACGCCATCATCCTTTAATAAATAGCTAGCTTAGAGTAGAATTTAGACCCGGGTTTTATTGTATTGTCTAGCCATCACTACAATTTGCATCTACAAGACGTGTAGGACTACTGCCTTGTGAGATCCACAGTGGAACCCCAACTTTTCATCTACTTCGTGTGCTCAGTTTATTATCCGCAATTTCATATTGCAATTCACCTTTGTTCTTGCCGGTTCTTCGGTTGCTTGCAGGAACTCGAACCTCGTTTTTCAGGTTGATGATGCCTACGGCAAGTTCAATAACCATCGGAGATTGGTTTAGCGATTGGCAAGATGTATCGTCAGGTACGGTATAGCCAGATCATCAGGTTCATATAGTTTAGGAAGGCATATGTTCTACCCATCGGGGCATCTTAGGAACATATACCACAAGCTTCAAGAGTAAGTAACACAAGCTTAAAGAAGAGCATGGCTGGACAAACAAAGAATACAATTTACCATAGGCATTATGTATCAGGGGGGGAACTCGCAAGAATTTTGAATGTGAAGGACACTGTCGGATAATAATCAACAATGGGTCTGGTGGTCCACAACAGAGCTGATGGTACTCAATCGGAGGAAGAAGAATGCAAGGGTGTCGGAACATATAAACATCTGAATAAGTCGATGCTTAAATACAAAGAAATTATGATTTCCATATCAGTGTATCAGGATCAGATGCTCTGGTCAAATACGAGTAAGTTCAATAGACTTAGAGGCACAATCGATGGCAAATTGATTGGTCGAGAACCAGCTCATGTTCAAAATGACGTCTGAACCAGAAGGATGAACTCTAGGATTCGACTGAGGATTGCAAGCATTCACAACATATTGTATCAAGGGACTCAAAATGATAGTGGCAAAGGATGCTAATAAGATTACTTGACTTATGGGATTAACCATATGCATGCGGGCAAGACTTTCCAAAAAAATAGATTGAAGAGGATTCTCGAAAGATTGGTAGCAGTATGAAGTATTTTGTCAAACACATGAACAAGTGTGATGAACAATTCCCCGGTAAGGGTGATAATTATTCATAAGTGTAATTAGGAGACAAGGAACTACAAGGCAGTAGGCAAAAAGTATTCTTGGAACAATGGTGAGAATTTCTGGTTATCTTGTAATATCAAGAGCAATGGGGAATGATTGTATGAACGGCAAGTGTACGTAGTTATCCATAGGTTTTATCAATGAGAGGGAATTGCAAAGGCGATGGGCACAAAGTCTCGAGAGAACACTAGAGAGTATATTCGGGATCTTCTAGTGCACCAAGCTATCATCTGGAATGAGGGGCTCTCCGGGAGGAAGAAGTTACTGTTGGGGAACATTGCATGGAAAACAAAAACATTCTACACACACGCAAGATCTATCCATGGAGATGCATAGCTACGAGAGGGGAGAGTATGTCTATGTACCCTCATAGACCGTTTAGCGGAAGCGTTTATCAACGTGGTTGATGTAGTCCTACACCTTCAAGATTCAACCGATCAAGTACCGAACGTGCAACACCTCCACGTTCAACTCGATGACGTCCTCGCCTTCTTGATCCAGCAAGACATGCGAAGTAATAGATGAGCTCTAGCAGCATGACGGCATGGCGATGGTGATGGTGAACTTCTTCCCGCAGGGCTTCGCCGTGCAATGCGGAAAACTTGACGGAGGATGAAACCGGGGAGAGGGGCGCCGCACACGGCTCATGGATTGTCGTGGTTGTGTGGCGCCCCCTCCCTCTCATATATATAGGTGGAGGGGAGTAGGGGTAGCCAGGGTGCGCCCCAAGGGTGGCCGCCGGCCCCCTTGGGTGCCTTCCCTATGGCGCCCCCTTCCTTTTCTGGCGCCTGGGAGAAGGCAAGCGGGGGTGGCGCCCCCCTTCCCTTTTTCTCGTGCGAGAGAACAGGCAAGAGGGGCTAGCACTATCCCTTTCCTTCCCTAGGGATGGCGCCATGAGGTGGAGGCGCACCAGCCCCATGTGGGCTGGTGCGCACTCCCTCGTTGGCCCGCTGAGCCCATTAAACTCCCGGGGCCTCCCGGAACCCCTTCCGGTGATCCGATGACTACCTGATACATTCCGAAACCTTTCCGGTGACCAAATAGTATCGTCCTATATATCAATCTTTACCTCCGGACCATTCCGGAGCTCCTCTTCATGTCTGTGATCTCATCCGGGACTCCGAAAAACATTCGGTCACAAACCCACTAACTCATATAATATTATATCGTCAACGAACATTAAGCGTGCAGACCCTACGGGTTCGAGAATGATGTAGACATGAACGAGGCACCTCTCCGGTCAATAACCAATAGCGGGACCTGGATGCCCATATTGGTTCCTACATATTCTACGAAGATCTTTATCGGTCGAACCTTTATGACAACATACATAATTCCCTTTGTCTGTTGGTATGTAACTTGCCCGAGATTCGATTGTCGGTATCTTCATACCTAGTTCAATCACGTTCCTAGCAAGTCTCTTTACTCGTTCTGTAATACATCATCTTGTAACCAGCTCCTTAGTCACTTTTCTTGCAAGCTTCTTGTGATGTTGTATTACCGAGAGAGCCCAGAGATAACACTCCGATATACGGAGTGATAAATCCCAATATTGATTCATGCCAACTCAACAGACACCTTCGGAGATACTTGTAGAGCATCTTTATGATCACCTAGTTACATTGTGACATTTGATAGCACACAAGGTATTCCTCCGGTATCCGGGCGTTGCATGATCTCATGGTCGAAGAAACATGCATTTGACATTAACAAAGCAGTAGCAATAAACTGAACGATCATATGCTATGCTAATGGTTGGGTCTTGTCCATCACATAATTCTCATAATGATGTGATCCCGTTATCAAATGACAACTTATGTCTATGGTTAGGATACCTTAACCATCTTTGATCAACGAGCTAGTCTAGTAGAGGCTCACTAGGGACACGGTATTTGTTTATGTATTCACACATGTATTTAAGTTTTCGGTCAATACAATTCTAGCAAGGATAATAAACCTTTATCATGAATAAGGAAATATAATAATAACAACTTTAGTATTGCCTCTAGGGCATATTTCCATCAGTCTCCCACTTGCACTAGAGTCAATAATATAGTTCACATCGCCATGTGATTAACACCAATAGTTCACATCGCCATGTGACTAATACCCGAAGAGTTTACTAGAGTCAATAATCTTGTTCACATTGCCATGTGATTAATACCCAAAGTGTACTAAGGTGTGATCATGTTTTGCTTGTGAGAGAGGTTTAGTCAACGGGTCTTCCATATTCAGATCCGTATGTATTTTGCAAATTTCTATGTCTACAATGCGCTTCATGGAGCTACTCTAGCTAATTTCTCCCACTTTCAATACGTATCGATTGAGAGTCAGAGTCATCTGAATTGCTATCAAAGCTTGCATCGACGTAACCCTTTAAGACGAGCTGTTTATCACCTCCATAACTGAGAAACATTTCCTTAGTCCTCTTAGGTAACTAAGGATAATTTTGATCGCTATCGAATGATCCACTCACGGATCTCTATTGTACCCTTTGCCAAACTCATGGCAAGGCACACAACAGGTATGGTACACAACACGGCATACTTTATATAACATATGGCCGAGGCATAGGGAATGACTTTCATTCTCTCTCTATCTTCTACCGTGGTCGGGCTTTGAGTCTTACTCAACTTCACACCTTGCAACGCAGGCAAGAACCCTTTCTTTGACTGATCCATTTTGAACTTCTTCAGAACTTTGTCAAGGTATGTGATTTGTTGAAGTTCTATTAAGCGTCTTAATCTATCCCTATAGATCTTGATGCCCAATATATAAGCAGATTCCCTGAGGTCTTCCATTGAAACATTCTTATTCAAGTATCCTTTTGTGCTATCCAGAAATTCTATATCATTTCCAATCAACAATATGTCATCCACATATAATATCAGAAATGCTACAGAGCTCCCACTCACTTTCACCGTAAATCTGAGGCTTCACCATAAGTCTGTATAAAACCATATACTGTGATCACATCATTAAAGCGTATATTCCAACTCCGAGATGCTTGCACCAATCCATAAATGGATCGATGGATCTTGCACACTTTGTTAGCACCTTTAGGATTGACAAAACCTTCCGGTTGCGTCATATACAACTCTTCTTTAAGAAATCCTTTAAGGAATGCAGTTATGACGTCCATTTGCCAGATTTCATAATCATAAAATGCGGCAATTGCTAACATGATTCGGACAGACTTAAGCATCGCTACGGGTGAGAAAATCTAATCGTAGTCAACCCCTTGAACTTGTCGAAAACCTTTTGCAACAAGCCGAGCTTTGTAGACACTGATATTACCATCAGAGTTTGTCTTCTTCTTGAAGATCCATTTATTCTCAATGTAATACGGAGCATCCGACGGTCATCCCCATGGACCTACCTTCGACTCCTACAACGCCACATGGACCAATGACAAGAGCTCGAGCAAAGGCTATCAAAACTAAGGTGAACTCCTTCCTCTCTGAACTACCACTTACTATATGTGAGACATGCCTACTACCTCAAGAGGATAATCTATGTCTGTTCAGGTACTTGGAGGAGAGCCACGGAGCAAATACATCCAATGGACAAGACGGCGAGGACACCAAGTACATGGACCAAAAGAAAGTGCTGCCAGAAGTTCTACAACCACCGGACGACCGGACTTCACAGGATGTCCAACGTCTGAAGCACCAGCCCGCCAGCCAAGTCCCAGCCTGCGATCCCTAGAGCGGCCGGACGACTGGCGTGGACCGGACGTCCAACACATCTCAGCGAACGGACGACCAAGCCCCTCCGGACATCTTGTGTCACGTCAAAGAACGGAAATTAACGGAATTCAGAGGACTCCGGACGACCGACAACCGGATGACCGACAGCCCCCGGACGTCCGGACCCTCGTGAGCCACAGCACGTCCGAGACCTATCAGACGACCGACGCCTGTCTACGCACAGTGTATTGGGCCATGACCCATGTACCCTTTCGTGCCCTTAGACTATATATACTCCTCCTCCTCCTCCCTCTTTCTAGGGTTAGCATTGGTTTAGCTCATATGATAGATAGAGCTTTGCTCATCCACTTGATACCTACTCCATTGGAGGCCAAGTCCTCCATCTTGGAGAAGATCCCCCAAGTGGATTCAAGCCCTCCACCTAGGAGAAGATCCCCTAGTGGATTCAAGACCTCCTCTTGGAGAAGAACTAGCTACTTGTATCCTTCCTTTGTTGTCTTTGGATCTTAGTGACCTCTTAATGTTCATGGATCCAGCACATGTGTGATCGATTCTCGTTGATTTGAGTGTTTATTCTCATTTCCCCTCGTGTTACTCCTCGTGTTCTTCGTGGGATTCCCTCAAAATCCTGAAAGATCGGCCTTAGGGATCCACCCTACATCATCTTGGTATCATGAGCCTTGGTTGATCATGAATTTGTAGCCCCTACCCTATGATTTCTAGCCTAATTTTATTGATTTTGTCCCAATTTTGAAAATTCCCCACCAAAAATAGCCCCAAATTTTTGTGTTATTTGTTGGTATGATGAAGTTTTGTTGGATTTGATCCATGGATTTGCTTTGCCACGAGTGGATCTAGCTTTCCCCCATAATTTCCCCAATTTCCATCCACAAATTCGTCCAATTTTGACCAAATTGTGCTTTTCCACCACGAACCCTAGAAGTTCATCCCGTGCCTGAAATCGCCCAAGCACCGGACATCTGACAGTCACCGGACATCTGACGACAACCGGTCGTCCGATCACCACCGAACGTCCGATGTTTCCTGTCAAAATTGAAATTTCCCCCCGAAAATTTTCAGCCACCCACTACATCTTCCGCACCACCACTCCCTTAACGTGTCATTGCATTGCAGCATACCACCACCGCTTTTCGCAACCACCATCGCTTACCCGCTATGAACTCCGACCAGTTTGACACATTTTGATGAGGACATCAATACCATTGTTACACCCACAGCCCCTGCTGCTATACATACTGGACCAATTACTAGAGCTCGCGCACGCCAATTGAATTATCAGGTACTTTCGTTTCTTGGTAACGATTCCAATGTTCATGAGAATATGATGCTGCCTAAATTGGATACATTTGTTTTGCTTACAAATGAAGGGCCTACCATGGACAAGAAAGATGAACCTTGGAGCAAGTTCAAGCATGGAGATGTTGGCATGCGCAAGGAGAACAAGAACGGAGTTACAAGTGATGATTCCAGGACTTTGAAGCCACCCTAATGAGTGCATGAGGCCTTGGACGAAATATACAAGATGCCACTTCATAATATTCGTCCATAGGCTATTCTAGGTGCTGCGTCACCTTATTATTGGGCCAGGCCCATGTAATTTCGAAATACTTAAGTATAGGCTGTTTTTAGAGTCCGTATGTGTGGAAACAAGAGTTAGGGTTGATTTGGACCCCTCCACCAAGGGCCACGAAATTCCCCCTCTTCCTCCATATATACAGCCCTTAGGGCACCGTTTAGACCTTGGGTTTTGTTTAGATTAAAAGTTCGCCATAGCTGCAACTTCGCGTGCATTCGTTTGTGTTCAACGACCGGACAAAGGCGTCCACAGAACCCCACCTTGATCAATAAAACTTTCATCTTATATTCGCAATATTCAGATTGCAATCTCAGTTTCTTGCTTGTTCTTCGTTTGCTCGCGAAACAGGCCCTCGTGGTCGAGTTGATCGTGCTCGCGTGGTCAATAACCCTCGGAAGTTGGTTTAGCGATTGCTAAGGCGCTGACGTCTCGCACGTTCGTAGTCGGATCGTCAAGGTCGACTCCCACGAAGCGATAGCCACCATCTCATCGAAACATCGGGACACCTTTGCCTCTATCAAGTGGTATCAGATTTTCAGGTTGCTCGGTGAGATTTTACAGTTTTCCGTAGTTTAGATCGAGTCATTCTTCATACCTATAGTCCACGAAAAAGCCACAAAAAAATTAGGGTTAGTTCATCATATCCGAACCAATCGAGCCTTTGCATAATCTTTTTAGGGTTTTGCTTTGTTGAATTTGCGGTTGCATCGTCTGTCTAGTTCTGGTCTTAGCGTCTAGTCTTTTAGAGTTTCGAGTTACGGTCATAAGTTGTCACGCCGCCACCGCACCATCATCATCGCCCCTGCCACCTACCATCACCGCTCCGAATCCGTATCCATATACCACCACCAATCCGTGTCCATATACCACCACCGATCCATATCCATATACTACCACCGCTACCACCACCGCTGCCATATACCACCACCATATATCCACCACCAATCCGAGTTCTTCTCATATTAGGTTTGTTTTCGAGATCCATCTAGTTTCCGATTCGTGTTTCCTTGCCGGAGTAGGTTTCGGGAAAAAAAAAAAATTTCTGGAAACGCACTTGTCGAAAAATTTTCTGGCTATCCTGTTTTTAAGTGTTTCTAAGCGTATTGAGACAGTCGCCATTATAGAAAGTTTTTTGACGGTTTCCAGTTTTGGGTCCGGCGTTCGAAAAAAAAATTGGTCGAAAAAATTTCGTGCCCATCCTGTCAGTTTGACCTGGGAAGAGTTTTGAGACACTCGCCATTATAGTGATTTTTCGCAAAAAAAAAAAAGAGCAGCGCAAAAAAAAAAGCAGCGCAAAAAAAAAAAAGAGCGAAAAAAAAATCCAGAGTGTGCTTTTCCCTTGTTTACGTGCAGCGCCGTGATTTTGTTAGTGTTCTAGGCTCGCGTCTCTAGCACGGTCTAGCCTAGGACCAAGACCTGATGCCGTCGTTGAGCGTTTGTTCAACTTTGCATCTACGAATTGATTATTCTTGACCCTTTTGCTACCATATTATAAGCCTTCCCAGCTCCACATACATCTACATCGTATGCGTTTGACTCTCCACAGTAATCGCTCTATCCAAGCTTTGAGAGTTTTGACTACATCGGTTGCCGATCACCGCTTTCTTCTTTGGGTAAGAACTGGTAAGAATTTGAGATTTGCTTGACGGATTTGTATTTGTCCACCACACAACCACCACCACTTCCTAGTAGTCTGTCCGAATCATATTCTTGTGTGTTTCTATTGCTGCTAACCATGGCAGGATCACAAGCCATTTAGACCGATCGGGAGAACATGACAAACAAAGCGCTACATGATAAGTTTCAACAAATGATGAGTGGGCGGTGGACGATGTGCTAAATAGATTTGAAGAGGCCATGGAGAAGATAGATGGCATTGAGAAGGCGTTGAAACAAAGCTCGATAACAAGTTTAATGAATTGCTCGCGCGTCTACCACCACCACCACCGTGGCACCTAACGCACCTCTACTACAACAACAAGGACTACCTCCACATCGCGAAACAGCCCTCCGCCGAAGCTTCCCGTGTCCCTCTTGACTGGCCAAGCTGCTTTGGTCTTCTGTTGATATACATGGCTCCTGCTGCTGCGGTGGGGAGGATGATTATGTGAGAGATTACGAGGATGAGGTTGATCAACATCGTAACCACGTGCAACCACCAACACCACAACCACCAGGTCGTCCACATGCAAATAATGGCAATGTTGGGCTCCCCTTCGTATCATGACCATCTCCCTAAACTGAAATTGAATATTCCACCATTTGAGGGTAGATATGTTCACGATATATATCTTACTTGGGAGTTAGAAACTGAACAACGATTTACATGTTTACAATATCCCGAGGAGAGGCGTGTTCCTGCTTTGTTTGTGCTTTCACTAGCTTTGCATGTGTTTGGTGGTGCGAACATTGTAGATTATATCCTGTTCCAGCTACTTGGGCTGCTTTGAAAACTGCTATGCGTGCTCGTTGGGTTCCACCATATTATCAACGTGAATTACTTCAAAAATTGCAGCGCTTAAGACAAGGAAAAAATTCGGTAGAAGAATATTATCGGAAATTACAAACTGGCTTGATTAGATGTGGTATTGTTGAGGAGAATGAAGCTATGCTTGCACGTTTTCTGGGTGGATTAAATAGAGAGATTCAGACCATTCTAGACTACAAGGATTATAATAATATCACTCGATTATTCCATCTTGCTTGTAAAGCTGAACGTGAAGTGCAGGATCGTCAGGCGTTGGCGAACTAACTTTTCTGCAGGTCGACCTTCATCATGGACACCACGTGCATCATCTACTTCCACACGTTCTACTACACGGCAGCTCCGGCTGCCACCTCCAACCGTGATACAAGAAAGCGGGCACAACCACCACTATACGCCAAGAGCACACTGCTTTGGGCCTACGAGCTCTTCTTCTTCCATGGCGTCAACAGGGCACACAAGTGATATTATTTGTCGTCGTTGTAAGGGAAGAGGACATTTTGCCAGAGAATGCCAATCTCAGCGTGTGATGATTGCTCTGAGGATGGTGGGTATGGAGTCCGCTAGTGACTATGATGAAGAGACTTTGGCTCTTATTACACATGAAGAACACGGTGGAGATGATTACGATCTTGAGGCGCAATACATGGCTGCCGAAGATCTTTGACATGTATGAATGTTTAGTTGCTCAACGTGTTTTGAGTGTGCAGGTTACACAAGCTGAGCAAAATCAGAGACATAACTTGTTCCATACAAAGGGAGTTGTGAAGGAGCGTTCTATTGGCGTCATCATAGATGGAGGGAGCTGCAACAACTTGGCTAGCATGGATATGGTGGAGAAGCTTTCTCTCACCACAAGACCACATCCACATCCTTACTACATCCAATGGTTCAACAACAGCGGCAAGGTTAAGGTAACACGCATCTGTTCGTGTGTATTTTAGTATCTCTACATATGCTGATTATGTTGATTGTGATGTGGTACCTATGCAAGCATGTTCCTTATTACTTGGTAGACCATGGCAATTTGATAAAATTCTGTACACCATGGTAGAAACAATCAGTATACTCTTGTTCACAAGGATAAAAATATTACTTTGCTTCCTATGACTCTGATTCCATTTTGAAAGATGATATTAATAGAGCTAATAAAGCAAAACAGGAGAAAAATAAGAGTGAAAATCAGATTGTGGCAAAAGAATTTGAGCAACAAATGAAGCCTAATAATAAACCATCTAATGTTGCTACGAAATTAAACTGAAAAGTGCATGTTTATTTGCCACCAAATCTGATATTGATGAGCTAGATTCTAGCAAATCTGTTTGCTATGCTTTTGTGTGCAAAGAGGCATTATTTTCATTCGAGGACGTGCCTTCCTCTTTGCCCCTCGCTGTCACTAACATTTTGCGGGAGTTCGCCGACGTCTTCCCACAAGACGTGCCACCGGATTACCACCTATTCGAGGGATTGAGCATCAAATTGACTTAATTCCGGTGCATCGCTACCCAACCGCGCACCATACCGTACCAATCCGGAGGAGGCGAAGGAGATTATGCGTCAAATGCAGGGGAGCTGCTCGACAAAGGTTATATACGCGAATCTCTTAGTCCTTGTGCTGTTCCTATTATACTAGTGCCTAAGAAGGATGGTACGTCGCGCATGTGTGTTGATTGTAGAGGCATTAATAATATTACTATTCGTTATCGTCATCCTATTCCTAGGCTAGATGATATGCTTGATGAATTGAGTGGCTCTACAATATTCTCCAAAGTTGATTTGCGTAGTGGATACCATCAAATTCGTATGAAATTGGGAGATGAATGGAAAACAGCATTTAAAACTAAGTTTGGATTATATGAGTGGTTAGTCATGCCTTTTGGGTTAACTAATGCACCTAGTACTTTCATGAGATTAATGAGCGAAGTTTTACGTGCTTTTATTGGACGATTTGTGGTAGTTTACTTTGATGATATACTGATTTATAGCAAATCTTTGGAAGAACATTTGGAACATTTACGTGCTGTTTTTAATGCTCTACGTGATGCACGTTTGTTTGGTAACCTTGGGAAGTGCACCTTTTGCACCGACCGAGTATCTTTTCTTGGCTATGTTGTTACTCCACAGGTATTGGCGTTGATAAAGCCAAGATTGAAGCTATTGAGAGTTGGCCGCAGCCCAAGCGGTCACACAAGTGAGGAGTTTTCTTGGACTCGCTGGTTTCTATAGGCGTTTTGTGAGAGACTTTAGCACCATTGCTGCACCTCTCAATGAGCTTACAAAGAATGATGTGCCTTTTGTTTGGGGTACCGCACGGAAGAAGCCTTCACGGTATTGAAAGATAAGTTGACACATGCTCCTTTACTCCAACTTCGACTTTAATAAGACTTTTGAGCTTGAATGTGATGCTAGTGGAATTGGATTAGGAGGTGTGTTATTACAAGATGGCAAACCTGTTGCATACTTTTACGAAAAAATTGAGTGGGCCTAGTCTGAACTATTCTACTTATGACAAAGAATTATATGCTCTTGTTAGGACTTTAGAGACATGGCAACATTATTTATGGCCCAAAGAATTTGTTATACATTACGATCATGAATCTTTGAAACATATTAAAAGTCAAGCTAAACTGAATCATAGACATGCTAAATGGGTTGAATTCATTGAGACTTTCCCTTATGTCATTAAACACAAGAAGGGTAAAGAAAATGTTATTGCTGATGCTTTGTCTCGTCGATATACTATGCTTTCACAACTTGACTTCAAAATATTTGGTTTGGAGACCATGAAAGATCAATATGTGCATGATGCTGATTTTAAAGATGTAATGCATAATTGTAAAGAGGGAAGAACATGGAACAAGTTCGTTATTAATGATGGTTTTGTGTTCCGTGCTAACAAGCTATGCATTCCTGCTAGCTCTGTTCGTCTTTTGTTGTTGCAGGAGGCGCATGGAGGAGGATTAATGGGACACTTTGGCGTGAAGAAGGCGGAGGATATACTTGCTACACATTTCTTTTGGCCAAAGATGAGACGGGATGTTGAGCGTTTTGTAGCTCATTGCACTACATGTCAAAAAGCTAAGTCACGACTCAATCCTCATGGTTTATATATGCCTTTGCACTGTGCCTAGTGTTCCTTGGGAGGATATATCTATGGACTTTGTTTTAGGTTTACCTCGAACAAAGAAGGGAGGGATAGCATATTTGTTGTCGTGGATAGATTCTCGAAAATGGCACACTTTATACCATGTCATAAAAGCGATGATCTTTGTTAATGTTGCTGATTTGTTCTTTTCGTGAAATTATTCGCTTGCATGGTGTGCCAAATACTATTGTTTCAAATCGTGATACTAAATTTCTTAGCCACTTTTGGAGATGTTTATGGGCTAAGTTGGGGACTAAACCGCTTTTAGTACTACTTGTCACCCCCAAACCGATGGACAAACTGAAGTAGTCAATAGAACATTGTCTACTATGCTTAGGGCTGTTTTGAAGAATAATAAGAAAATGTGGGAAGAATGCTTGCCTCATATTGAATTTGCTTATAATCGTTCATTGCATTCTACTACTAAGATGTGCCCTTTTGAAATTGTGTATGGCTTCCTACCTCGTGCACCTATTGATTTGTTGCCTCTTCCATCTTCGGAGAAGGTTAATTTTGATGCTAAAGAACGTGCTGAATTGATTTTAAAAATGCATGAGTTAACTAAGGAAAACATTGAGCGTATGAATGCTAAATATAAACTTCTTTGGAGATAAGGGTAGAAAACATGTTGTCTTTGCACTGGAGATCTTGTTTGGTTACATTTGCGTAAGGATAGGTTTCCTAATTTGCGCAAATCAAAGCTAATGCCACGTCTTGATGGTCCATTTAAGGTGTTAGAGAAAATAAATGATAATGCATATAAACTTGAGCTGCCTGCAGATTTTGGGGTTAGTCCCACTTTTAACATTGCAGATTTGAAGCCTTATTTGGGTGAGGAAGATGAGCTTCCGTCGAGGACGACTTCATTTCAAGAAGGGGAGGATGATGAGGACATCAATACCATTGTTACACCCACAGCCCTCGCTGCTATACATCTTGGACCAATTACTAGAGCTCATGACGCCAATTGAATTATCAGTACTTTCGTTTCTTGGTAACGATTCCAATGTTCATGAGAATATGATGCTGCCTAAATTGGATACATTTGTTTTGCTTACAAATGAAGGGCCTACCATGGACAAGAAAGATGAACCTTGGAGCAAGTTCAAGCATGGAGATGTTGGCATGCGCAAGGAGAACAAGAACGGAGTTACAAGTGATGATTCCAGGACTTTGAAGCCACCCTAATGAGTGCATGAGGCCTTGGACGAAATATACAAGATGCCACTTCATAATATTCGTCCATAGGCTATTCTAGGTGCTGCGTCACCTTATTATTGGGCCAGGCCCATGTAATTTCGAAATACTTAAGTATAGGCTGTTTCTAGAGTCCGTGTGTGTGGGGAAACAAGAGTTAGGGTTGATTTGGACCCCTCCACCAAGGGCCACGAAATTCCCCTCTTCCTCCATATATACAGCCCTTAGGGCACCGTTTAGACCTTGGGTTTTGTTTAGATTAAAAGTTCGCCATAGCTGCAACTTCGTGCTTCGTTTGTGTTCAACGACCGGACAAAGGCGTCACGTAACCCCACCTTGATCAATAAAACTTTCATCTTATATTCGCAATATTCAGATTGCAATCTCAGTTTCTTGCTTGTTCTTCGTTTGCTCGCAGAAACAGGCCCTCGTGGTCAGTTGATCGTGCTCCGGCGTGGTCAATAACCCTCGGAAGTTGGTTTAGCGATTGCTAAGGCGCGACGTCTCGCACGTTCGTAGTCGGATCGTCAAGGTCGACTCCCACAGAAACGATAGCCACCATCTCATCGAAACATCGGGACACCTTTGCCTCTATCACATTTTCTTCTTTGAGAATTTGAGTTGCATTTTCTGTTTCCTAACGTGTTTCGGACACATAGGGACGGTTCGACGACAACATCACCGTCGGTCATCTTCGTCAATGAATCGTCATCAATATTGACCAATTAACCATTATCTGTCCTTGCTTACAAACGAGTAACCCTCGACGGTAACTTCGAAGACACTTTTGTGTAGTCCTTGCCATTGCACTGTTAAACCCCGAGACCATTTTGCGTCACTTACCTATCAAGACTAAGTATTGCCAGCAACGTTACTTGTGCACATTAGTGATCATTGTCTCATTGCATATACCATATCATATTAGTATCCATATCTGGGTATCATCTCTTGTGTCACAAGGTTGTCAATGCATATACACATTTGCTATCTTGGTTCGTGAAGTTTTGCATAAGTGTCCAGAGAAAGACCTCAAAAGAGGAAGAGCAACAAACTTTTAAGCAAAATAGAAATGTAAGGAAAGAGCTTTTAAGCAAGAACCATAGCATCATACTACATTGAGATTGTCATACTTGATCATCTTGGACCATATCACCGGAACACCATACATATAGCATACTCGGGATAGAAGTTGTTGCATTGTTGCTTTATAGGTTGTGCACAAGTCTCATATCCGCCTATTGTGCAATCGTGCTAGCATCTCTCAAGTGTTGTGCTACAAGAGCAACTTCGTGGATTCCACATTTTGAGCTCATTTTTGGTTGCACGGCCCCATTTATCTTCCTGTGTGTGTGTTCCCGTGTGCCACATTTTGCTATACGTCCACTTGTTGCGTTTGCACATTTGTGAATCTTTCCAACATTATCGAGTCTTGCTTACAGTTGCATAAATTTTGTCCACCATCCTCACCAAGCTCCACCAAATGCTTTATTTGTGTAGGTGTGAGTAATCGACGAGATCTGGTACCAATTGTGCTATTTCCTTGTTACACTATTGAGTGATCATTGATCCATTTGCAATATCCGATAAGGTACATTTGGTTTAGTTCTTTTCATTCGTCCACTTACATTTGCTTGAGATGATGGATAGGCCAACTACTTCTTCGAACCCACTCTTCATCGAGCAAGGTGAGGACCCGAACAACTACGTCACCAAGAACCACCTCTTCGGTGCACAAAGAGCTTTGCACCAAGAACAAGAAGCTTTAAGCGACCGCATCGACTTACTCGCCATCGACTTGCAACAGTCCAAACAGCGTACAAGAGACTACTTCGACACCAAGCTCGATGCACAAAAAGAGGAGATCAATGCAAGGATGGACGAGATCCGCGCCTTGTTGATCAACCGTTCTTCTACCTCTTCGTCTTACTCAGGACGGAGCCATTCAAGTCGACATTATTCGCAATCTTCTTCGGATGCAAGTCCTCCTTTAGCTTGGTTGCATCGTCGCCAAGGCCATGAAGCTCATCAAGCTCCACAAAATCCATACTATGGCAATGTTCTACAAGACCGTCTCCATGAACGTCCACGCCAACGGCAACAAGCTAATGAGCCTCTGGTCCAGGCGCAAGCTCCAATACGCGAAGATCATCCAGATGCCGATGCCTGTCGACAAGAACGACAATGTCGTGAGGAACAAAACCTTGAAGCCCAATGTGCTCTACACAAAGCTACACTAGTCATCGACGAGCGCAATCGTCAAGCACGACTTCAAGAAGAGGCCCTCCGACAAGAGCGACAAGAAGAAGCCGCACGCCTTGAGGAGCACTGTCGGCATCCTGGGAATGGGGGTCCCCAGACTTGCTTACCTGCGGCCCACGACGCGGCTCCACCAACGGCCTAGTACGGCCCATCTTCAGCAACAACCTCTCAAGACCCTCACGAGGCGGACGACATCGAGACCTCCTCAGGGGCAGCCTCACTAGGCTGGCTCCCGAGGAGCGGAGATATATATGCAAGGGGAACCTCGCGAGGTTCACGTGACATGAGCCATGATGACCAAGGCCAGGCGGGCGCCATCGGGCGTAGTTTGCCAATTTCCTCTTTGGTGCTAAAGGGGCAAGCGCAGACGAGGAGTCCCGAGGCGTCAGGCAAATGTTTCCATATCGGTGCAACAAGACCAAGACTAGCAGGACGGAGGTCACCGCAGAGCCCACGACGGCGTCACAACCAGAGCCTTTGGCAGGCGAAGACCACCTTTGGTCAGGATAGCTTGTACTAGTTGTCGCCCTTCAAAATTAGCCGTTGTGGGATCCCTTCCCACCTAATATTTGGGAAGTGGACTAGGGCCTCTGTAAATTGGACTAGCCACCAACATAGGAGGGGGGATCAGAGAAGGACGGATCATTGAGACCACTCTCCTACACACCAGCTCACCGAGCTAAAGAACACCTCTCCTCAGGAGGCTTTTGTTACTTTGTACTTGTTGGCGTTCTGGGAACGGGAGTCCCCAGACTTGCCTGCCTACGGCCTGCGGCGTGGCTCGAAGGAGGCCTAGCACGGCCCATCTTCATCAACACAAGTTCAAGACCCTCGTGAGGGGCCAAGCCTCGCGGGGCGGACGGCAAGGAACTTCCTCAGGCACGGCCTCGTCAGGCTGGCTCATGAGGAGGCGGAGAGTTCAAGGCAGGGTACCTCGCGAGGTGCCCATGACGCAAGCCATGACGACCAAGGGCGCCCGATCGAGGCGCCAGCCCATGTGATGTCCTCCTTTCCTCTTTGGTGCAAAGGGAGCAAGCGCAGGCGAGAGCATCAAGCAATGGCATCCGTTTTGGTGCAACAAGACCAAGACCAGCCCAACGGCTGGAAGGGAGTCATCGTGGAGCCCAAGCAAAGGCGTCATCACGAGCCTTTGGCGGCGAGGACCAACTTTAGTCAGGATAAGTGTACCCGCTGTTCCCCTTCAAAATGGCCAATTGTTGGCGCCCTTCCCGCTCAATATTTGGGAAGAGGCCCAGGGCCTTCGCCTATAAATAGGAGTAACCACACTCAGAGCTAGGGGCATCTGGAAGAGGGAGAAAAGGGATCCGCCCCCGGATGAGATCGGAATCCTCATCAAGAAACCAGTAGCTAGAGCGACTGAACACCACCTAGCAGTTCATCACACCCGCCAAGAACAGACCCTCGCGAGGCTCTTCTTCCTTGTATTGTTCCTCATCAGCCCAAGAGGCAATCCACCACACCACACACTGGAGTAGGGTATTACACCACAATGGTGGCCTGAACCAGTATAAATCTCGTGTCTCTCATGCTGTTCCGTTTAGTAGTTTAGGTCCCAGCGATTCAGCGAGGTGCGAGACGGCGGAGGGTTGGATCTCCGCGCGCACCCCAGTGTTCGAACCCCAAGGGTCTGCCGGAACCCGAAATCCGACAGTACTGTTCATCCTCAGCCTCCAAGGCAATCCACCACACACACTGGAGTAGGGTATTACACCACAACGGTGGCCTGAACTAGTATAAACTCTCGTGTCTCTCGTTCTTTGGGTCCGTCAAGTTAGGCCTTGAGATCGTCGCGCGAGCGAGCTAGGGGGAGAGAGAGTTCTTCGTGCGCACCCATGTGTTCGAACCTCAAGGGTTTGCCGGAACGCGTAATCCACTCAGAGGGAGCCCTCACCCACGCACCAGTGGAAGCAGCATGCTCCGCGTTGGCAGTCGACATGGTCAAGGAGCGGCTATGCCCGTGCAAGTGCGGAAGCGCTATGCTCCGTGCTGCTGATAAACAACTGAGGGCGGCCCCATGGCCGCATCAACCTCAGGGAGCCACCCAGCTCAGTGTCCAGCTTCGCCGCAACGCTTTCCCCTCGGGAGAGACACGTGAGGGGGCTGGGCACGGGGGCTACGCTCAGGTCATGCCTAGCGTACGCCGGCCTGCCAGGTCCCTCAGACCTGGTCGTCGCACGCCCCTCCCGAGCGGGACCTCGACGAGGACAGGTATGAAGGCCGTTTGCGCGTCAAAGGGGACTCCTGAGCATCGCGACTCAGGAGCCTAAGTGGCCACGTAGCCCCTCACCCCTTGGTCCCGTCTGTCAGGACCCCGATTCTAAGTCACAATGATCTAGCATGTAACACATCATATCACTTTGCGGCCTCACGCACGGTATTCCCACGGGTGCCACCTTACCTGGCCCGGGACCATTTGCTCCTTTTGGCTCACGTATATGATAGTGTCGCTAGCATCCATATGACAGAGAATCCGGGCCGACATGACTAGTCGTGAACCCAAAGTGGCACTAACTTACGGGGACAGACATACATGAACCAGCATCGAACGTTTCGGTCATCAGCGTGTGAATCCGGGCTGTAGCAACAAGGCTAACAGGACTTCGGGAACCCGGGCTGTAGCAGGCTAGCAGGACTCCGGAAGTCACCGCCTGACATTTCCCCAAAGGGACAAAAACAGGAACGAAGTGGATCACATGCCGGCCAGTCTAAGTGTTCCGGAGTAGTAGTAACTGGGCTAGCAGGACTCCGGTAAACCGGACTGTAGCAGACTACCATGGCTCAGTGGAAGCACTAGACTACATTTCCCCATAAGAGAGGCTACCAAGGATAAACAACTAGGTTGTCGGATCCCACACATACCAAGCATTTCAATCATACACACAATATGCTCGATATGTGCAAATACAACATGGCATCACAACATGACTCTACGACTCAAAGTATTTATTCAATAGGCTCCGAGGAGCGAGATATTACAAACATGGGTCACATGACCCAACTTTCAGAGCATACAAGTCAAAGCACACGCAGAAGCTTAACATGTCTGAGTATAGACATCTACAAATGAAAAAGGCTGAGAAGCCTAACTATCTACCAGATCCTGCCGAGGACACAAGATCGTAGCTGAGGTAACAAGCTAAACGTCGAAATCCACGCGGAACTACTAGCGAGACTGAAGTCTCTCTGCAAAACATAAATTAAGCAAACGTGAGTACAAATGTACCCAGCAAGACTTACATCAGATCTAACTACATATGCATCATTATCAACAAAGGGATGGTGGGGTTTAACTGCAGCAAGCCATCTTTGACTCAGTGGCTAACCTGAACTACTACTGCAAGTAACTCTTTTGTGGTGGCGCACACAAGGCCACATATTCACCATTTCAATACACCACTATGAGAACTGTACAGGCTTATCTTGCGCATTTTAGAGTATCCACTTTCACTTGTCTATGAACTGTACAGGCAACCCAGAAGTCCTTTACCGTGGACGCGGCTATTTGAATAGATCATTTATAACCCTGCAGGGGTGTACTTCTTCACACATGTTTCCACCACTTAGCTGCCTCAAGACACGACATGTGCTCGGCAGACTTCAAGCGAAAGCCGACGTGGGTGTAGACCACGACCTGACTAACCACACAAGTCTCTAGTCCAGGTTTATCGCCTATTCGGGTTCCATCCGCGAGGAGATCTGGCCGGGCTTTCGCTCACAGCCCCAAACGATGTGTGCGGGGTTCCCGAGACACCAAACTGGCCACGGTGTATCTACCGCATCATAGCCCACCCCTAGGGTCAGTGCTATGCACGACCTCCAACACATATCCTACAAGCACCAGAAACTAGTTGCGACTCCTAGACAGAGGACAATGGCGGTTAATAAGTCGAGCGGGGTCATATTTTAGGGCCCAACGTGTGGTAGTAGTTGTTTCATGGATCACAAACACAAAACTCAGTTCCTGAGGACGGTTTCAGTGAGACAACCCACCATGTACTCCTACATGGCCTCTCACGCTACCTTTACCAAATCGTGTTCACACACTTAGCTCACACACAGTAGGACATGTTCATCACCATCCCAATTCATCCCCGATGAATCAAACCTGACTCAACTCTAAGCAGTAGCAGGCATGAAAAACAAGCATGAATGAGTAGGCACATCAGGGCTGAAACAACTCCTACTCATGCTAGTGGGTTTCATCTATTTACTGTGGCAATGACAGGTCATGCAAAGGAAAGAGGTTCAACAACCGCAGCATGTAACCGTTGAATCGTTGTTGTCCTAATACAGTAAAATAGAGCAGGAGTGAGAGAGTGGGATTGTATCAGAATGAACAAGGGGGTTTTGCTTGCCTGGCACTTCTGAAGATAATATAGTTCTTCATCGGTGTCGTCGAACTCATCGTCGAAACACGTCTATCGAGAGGGAACAACCACCGACAAACAAAGAAGAAACACAATCAATGCCATGCAACAAAATGATGCATGAATGTGACATGGCAATATGTTGTTGATTGGCCTAATGCAACTAGCAACAAGTTAAATGAGTTGGTTTGAACACTAGGTTCAAATTCAAACTCCATATGTGTTTTCTTAAATGCCATTTAATTGAATTGTCCTAAACAGCAACTTTAAGTTGTTCCAACATGCATGAAAATGCAATAAACAGATAGATTGGATTTTTCTGATCATTTTTCATATATAATTTATCTTATTTGGAGTTATAGATAATTTTCTATGAATTTTAGATGCTTTGGGCATTTTCTGAATTATTTTAAATCCAGAAAATTATTAATTGCATCAGCATTGCGTCACTGTGACGTCAACAAGTCAACTGCGGATGACCAGGTCAAACCTGACCAATGGGACCCATTGGTCAGTGAGCCAGTGTTAGTTAGTGACACAGACATGTGGGTCCGGTCAACGGCCACGTCAGCGAGGTCAACGCCGATGCGTGGGGCCACTATGATTAACTTAAACCGTGGTTAGTTAAGGGCGTGGGGCCCATATGTCAACGACACGGGACACTAACTAAACGCGATTAGTGCCTAAACTAATGACGCCACGTCAGCACGCCGGAGTTGGGTCGGCGACGACCAAACCGAGCGGCGGAGACGCGTCGGGTTCGCGCTACAGGGCATGGTTTGGGACGCGGTTGGGTTCTACGGAGAGCTGGCACTGAGCTGCGTCTGTCGGTGGTGGAGCTGGACCAGATGGTCGCCGGAATGGATGCCGGTGACGAAGTTTGCGACGGCTACGGCTTGCGCGGGCGCGGCGTGGCAGTGCACATGATTGCTCCTCCGGCGACCAAACCAACGACAGAGCCCATCCACGAGTAGCTGGAGCCTGCGCGCGTCGGGTGGTGCCCTCAGCTTCACCGGAGGTGGCCTAAAACGATGCCGGCGATGGCTAGTGCGGCAGCCGGCGTTCGGGCATCGAGCGAATCTACGTTGCAGGGAACGGCAGGAGCCGCAGGTGGTCGTGGTCGACTCCTGGGAACGTGTTGAGTACGTTGGCACGCTCTGTTGCGGCTCTAGGTGACGGTGGCCACGGCGGCAACATGGCTGGGCGGCAGTGAGCATCGGCTTCAGTCGAAACAGCGGCTACGGTGATCGAGAGGCATGGGGAGGAGGAGCAAACGACGGCGGAGCTCACAGCGGTCATGGAAATGCAGACGGCGGGCTCAGGGAGGATCTTGAGCGAAGCAGGGTGGCGAGGGGATCTCCGGCGGCCGAACGAGGATGTCGGAGGTGGGGCATCGTTGCAGAGCGTCCGACGTCGCGTGAGTCGTCGAGGAGGCGTAGACGACAGAGGCGGAGCCCATGGCCATGTTGGAGGGGCGATGGGGTGGCACTGGGCACGGCAACTGTGGGCGGCGACGGCGGCGGCTCTCAGGTGATGCGAGGGAGAGAGCCAAAGGAGGGGAGAACAAGGGGGAGAGTGAGAGAGGTCTGGGGGGTGTCGTGGCGTCTCCAGGCGCTCGAACGAGGGCGGGGAGGAGGAGGCAGGAGGTGGAGGCCTCGGGAGCGCGCGCGTCGACACGTCTCTGCCTACTCGCACAGGTTGAAGACGACCGCTTCAGCCAGTGGGCTGGGCCACCGTCTGGACCGCCAGGTGGGCTGCTACAGGTAAGCCAGTTAAGCCTACTCTCTCTTCTGTCTTTTCTAATTTCATTCTGTTTTCTATTGATGTAAATATGTTTTAATTTGGTTTTCAAACCAAATCACATTTAAAAATTCTAAAAATAGTTATGGGCACTACATGAATTATTCCAGAGGCCCTCAACTAATTCCAAAATTGTTGGAGCATTTAAAAATATTTATAGTATTTAAATGCCCCAATTCAAATATAATAAGATTTAATTCAAAAATCCAAAATGGCCTAAAAATATGTTCATCATTTTTGGCAGAGGTTTTCACCTTGATCAGAAATCATGAACATTTTCAAAGGGCATTTTGGGTTCATTAAAAATTATTTTAGGTTGAGCCTATTTGAATTATTTTGGTGCTAGGGTTTGGACATCCCCATTTCAAGTTTCAAAAATTTAAACATGATGCAACACAAGATGCTAGCACTAAGCATTACCAGAACTAGGGATGTGACACTGTCCGGGCGAATCGGACGGCCCAACGGCGCCTGAGGTATGCGCGGGGTCGGGCCCTGCCGACATAGAACACTAAGGCCTACTCTCGCATCTCCTTGCCGCATGCCATTTACGCGTCAAGGGGGACTCCTGAGCATTGCGACTCAGGAGCCTAACTGGCCACATAGCCCCTCACCCCTTGGTCCCATCCTGGTGATCCTGACGGCCTAACGGCGGCTGAGGTATGTGTGGGGTCGGGCCCTGCCGACGTAGAACATCAAGCAAACGGGAAGGAAATAGCAGAATCCTAGTTATTACAAAACATATTGTTCCTCAAACACCAAACAGAAGTTTTGACGCCTCCACGAGGCACGTCTCATGTCGCAGGAAATTTTGCAGGAAGGTAAAAATGGGAAGGAGCACCATCGTCCGCCGGCAAGCCCCCACTTCAGCCTTGGGCACCATCGTCAGGGAGCACCCTCCCGTCGGCAGCGTCACCGTCGCCCGTAGCATTGGCCTTGGTCTTGGGATTGGCGGCACCTTCAGCTGGAGGCTCAGGGTCGACGGGAAGGAACTTCTTCAACAAGGCCTCCACCTGTCCCTTCACGGCTTCGGGCAGCAGCTTCGCAGCGCTCTTCGTCCACCGGCTCGAGCAAAACACCATGGTCGGTGTTGGGATCGCGAAGATGGAGGTGGCTGAGGGTGCGCGTCAAGGCCGATGAGGAGAGTGCGCGTGCTTCCCCCTCCACCATGGAGCCGATCCTGTTGACGACATCCTCGAGCGTTGTGACGAGCTGAGGGAGTAGCTGGGCAGGGCCCTCATCATCAGTCACCAGCGGCTCCTCCAAGCGCTTCTCATAAAGTTCACGCAGCGCACTACGGGACCTCTCCTCAAGAGATTTGAAGGCCACATGATCCTCAGCCAGAACCTTCGCCTTGGCTTCCAGCCGCCCCCCGCCCACCGCTTCCACCTTCTTCTCCATCTTCTCCAGGCGGTCGTGTTCCGCGGCCTGTGCCTGCGCCAGCTGCTATAGCTCAGTATCACAGCCGGTGACCGCCTCTTCTCGGGCCTTCAGCTTCTCCTCATGTGCTTCGTGCTGGCGAGCCACGCTGGCGCGTTCCTAGTGAAGATTCTCCAGCTCAACCTCCGCCACCCGATAGTGCTCCTCGTGCTGGCGAGCCACGATGGCATCCTTCAGCGCCGCCTCACGGGCAGCCGCGGCCCAGTCGGCGGCCCGCTTGTCCTCCTCGGAAGCTGCCACGGCCTAGCCCAGCGCCGCCCTGACAGACGCGTCGGAGTGCAGCCACCCTGAGATCAGCTATAGGCACCCCGCCACCAGGCGACGGTCAGTGCCTTGAAGTTCGTCCCGAAGCCGGGTCAGCGCAGAAAGAGCCTTCTCTAGGGCGTCGGGCGAAGCAGAAGGATCGCGAGCCATCGGCGTGATAGGAGGAGGAAGAGACAGCATCGTCGCTAAGGTCTGCGAGTGAGCTGAGAGTGGGCGCCTCCGGAGCCGGCTTGGCTGTGGAGGTCGCCTTCTCCTAAGGTCGGTCCTCCTGGTCTCGCAAGGACGACCGGGCCGGAGAGGCGTGAGGGTTTTTGCCGCCCTTCCGCGCCAGAGGAGGAGCGGACATGACAGACTGCAGGGTCCCCGAGGGCGTGGCTGATCCCTCTCTCCTCTTCTTCGCAGCCAGCGTCGGCCTGACGGTGCAAGGGAAGAACGTCAAGAAGCAGCGACAGAAGCAAGAGCAGGACGAAATCGGGATGGTGCTTACTGGTCCACGGCAGTGTAATCCCTCGGCCTTCTTCCCAGCCTTCGAGATCGCGTTGGTCCCGTTAGCCGCCACAAAGTTGGCGCACCCCGAGCAATGGCCCACCTCGAGCCAGAGGTAGAAGAAGTGGCGAAGCAACACCACAGACGGCATCAACCCCACGAATGCCTCGCAATAGAAGGCGAAGATCGACAGGAGGATAACGGAGTTGGGATGAAGATGAAGGGCATGCAACTTGTAGTGGCTGAGGACAGCGTAGAAGAAGTCGAAGAATGGGGGGACTAGTCCTGCGACGACGCTGTTCATGAAGAAGGCATAGCGGGTACTGCCTGAGGGTTCCGGCTCGGCGGAGCCAGCCCGGAGCGTGGTCTTCCCTCCTTCGTTGCTGCCATTCAACGTTGCCAGGAGCGTGGCGGCGAGATTCTTCTCCGAGACATTAGGCACTCTCAAGTCCGGCTCGTGCCAGGAAGGCGAATGTGCGTCCTTCGCCTTGTCGGACGCCATCGGTTGCAAGCTCGAAGAGGGGTTCGTGCGGATCTGGAGTCTCTCGTGGTGAGAAAGAGAAAGGGGGTCTAGAGCAAGACGATGGAAGGTAATGAAGGCTCTGCAGCGCGCGCCAGCCTTTTGTCAGGTAAGGACGGTTGCTGAGGCAGCATGGGAAGTGGAGACGCCCATGCCCCGTCAATCACCACACGTCAATGAAGGCCGCAAGTTGTTGGGGACCGTGGCGCTCCGCACTTTCCCTTTGGCTTAGCCTCGAAGCCAAGCCCAAGCGCGCCTTGGGCCCGGGGGCTACTGTCGGCGTCCTGGGAATGCGGGTCCCCAGACTGCCTACCTGCAGCCCACAATGCGGCTCCACCAACGGCCTGGTACCGCCCATTTTCAGAAACAACCTCTCAAGACCCTTGCAAGGGGCCAAGCCTCGCGAGGCGGACGACACCGAGACCTCCTCAGGGGCGGCCTCACTAGGCTGGCTCCCGAGGAGCGGAGATATCTATGCAAGGGAACCTCGCGAGGTTCACGTGACATGAGCCATGATGACCAAGGCTAGGCGGGAGCCAGCGGACGCAGTGTGTCAGTTTCCTCTTTGGTGCTAAAGGGGCAAGCGCAGACGAGGAGTCCCAATGCGTCAGGCAAAGGTTTCCATATCGGTGCAACAATACCAAGACCGGCAGGACGACAGGATGAGGTCACCGCGGAGCCCACGCTGGCGTCACCACCAGAGCCTTTGGTAGGCAAGGACCACCTTTGGTTAGGATAGCTTGTACTAGTTGTCTCCCTTCAAAATTAGCCGTTGTGGGATCCCTTCCCGCCTGATATTTGGGAAGAGGAACAGGGCCTCTATAAATACAACTAGCCACCACCATAGGAGGGGGGATCAGAGAGGGGCGGATCATTGAGACCACTCTCCTATGCACCAGCTCACCGAGCTAAAGAACACCTCTCCTCAGGAGGCTATTCTTACTTTGTACTGTTCATCCTCAACCTCTAAGGCAATCCACCACACACACTGGAGTAGGGTATTACACCACAACGGTGGCCCGAACCAGTATAAACTCTCGTGTCTCTCGTTCTTTGGGTTCGTCGAGTTAGGCCTTGAGATCGTCATGCGAGCGAGCTAGGGGGAGAGAGAGAGTTCTTTGTGCGCACCCCTATGTTCGAACCTCAAGGGTTTGCCGGAACCCGTAATCTGACAAGCACCAAGATATGAGAAACCATGCAAGAATCCCACAACCACAACGACAAAACAATAAAGCGGAGCATGAGGAGCAAGCGGCTCAAGACCCTCCTCCATGCCAAGAGCGTCATCACCATCGACCCCAACACAATGAAGAGCAACGCTACGACAAGCTCAAGTTCACCATGCCTAAGTTCTCCGGAAGCAACAACCCCGAAGACTACCTTTCATGGGCATTGAAAGTTGACAATATCTTTTGCTTGCACAACTATGAGGAAGAAAAGAAGATCACCATGGCATCTCTTGAGTTCCAAGACTATGTCCTCATTTGGTGGGAGCAAGTCAATGAGGGGCGACAGGCAAGAGGTGATCCGCCAATCACAACATGGGCTCAAATGAAAGATGGCATGCGAGCGCGCTTTGTACCTACGTACTATAGCCGCGGCCTCTTCAAGATATTGCAACTTCTCAAGCAAGGCACAAAGTCGGTTGAAGAGTACTACAAGGAAATGGAGATTGCCATGATTCGAGCAAATGTCACGGAAGATGAGGAACAAACCAGGCATGCTTCTTGAATGGACTCAACCATCCTATCAAGAAGATTGCGGATTTCCAACCGTACGCGAACCTCATCGAGCTACTACACCAAGCTACCAAGGCGGAGCGACAAGTGAAAGAAGATTACAAGTACGCCAAGTACTCTTCCAAGTCCTACGACTCCTCCCACAACCAAGCTTCACCGACTACAACGAACCCTACCTCAACTGAAACTACTACAAGCACCGGCGACAAGTCAAGTTACATGAAAACTTCGACATCATCAAGTCGTCCTCCTACTACAATCAACTTCAAGCCGAGAGCTTCATCATCTATAACTCCACCGGATGAGACCGACAAGACAATTTCCATCAAATGGATTACTTGCCAAGGCCGAGGCCACAAGACATACCAATGTCCCACCCGGCGCACCATGATCGCCAAACGACAATGGTACCTACGACTCAATGAGTGAAGAAGAAATGGAAGCCCTTGAGCAGGTGGCTATGCACCGGCAAGTGAATGAAGATGAAGATGACCAAGTCTATTGTGGCAATGATTCGAGCCTCGATCTCGTTGTCTCCAAGGTCTTGACCCTTCAACACCAACAAGAGGAAGACCGACGTTGCCACATTTTCCACACCAAGGCGGGCATCAGTGGAAGGTCAGTGAAGATCATCATCGATGGAGGAAGTTGCCACAATTTGGCAAGTGAAGAGCTATGTTCCAAGCTACAATTGGTCAAGATAAAGCATCCTCGTCCCTACAATGTCCCATGGCTTAGCAACTCTGGCACCATTCAAGTGAGCACACCATTCAAGTCTCCTTCCAGATTGGAGCATACGAAGACACCTTGGAGTGTGATGTGGTTCCTATGTCCGTTTGCCACCTCCTACTTGGACGACCTTGGAAATTCGACCACGGCGTCATCCACAATGGGCAAACCAATCGCTGTAGCTTCAAGATGACGGGAAAGGAGTACGTGCTACGACCTATGTCACCAAGCCAAGTGATCACCGACAAGCAAGCAACCACCCATCATGGAGAGAATAGTGAGAGAGTGAACCACAGAAAACAGAGTGAGTGCCACAAGCCAAAATTGAGTGCCTCCATGATGAGCGACAAGAAAAACTTAGTGCTATTCGCTACCAAAAGTGAGATGAGAGAAGTGTGTGAGAACCCATCAAGTGTTATGCACTATGTCCTATTGTGGAAGGACAAGGCACCTAAAACTAACACCTCTCACCATCTACCTTTAGTGTTATCTTCTCTATTGCAGGAATTCAAGGATGTCTTCCCCAATGAGCTACCTCCGGGACTACCTCCTCTACACGGCATCGAACATCAAATATACCTCATCCCCGACGCACCGCTACCAAACAAGGCGCCCTACCGCATCAACCCCGAAGAAACCAAGGAAATACAACGACAAGTACAACAACTCATTGACAATGGACACGTACGTGAAAGTTTAAGTCCTTGTGCCGTACCGGTAATTCTTGTGCCTAAGAAGGACGATAGTTTTCACATGTGTTCTGATTGTCATCCTATTAATGCTATCACCGTTCGTTATCTTTACCCCATTCCACGCCTTGATGATATACTAGATGAGCTTAGCGGAGCCACCATTTTCTCTAAGATTGACCTTAAGAGTGGCTATTACCAAATTTTCAAAACCAACTTTGGCTTGTATGAATGGTTAGTCATGCTTATGGGCTTATCTGAAGCACCCGACACCTTTATGTGTGTGATGCATTATGTTCTTAGACCTTACATTGGTGTTTTTGTTGTGGTCTACTTTGATGATATCCTTGTGTTTAGCATGTCTCTAGAAGATCATGCCACCCATCTTAGAACCGTTTTGCAATCTCTAAGAAAGAGCGCCTTTATGCTAATATGGACAAATGCCTTTTTGGTGTTCACAAGATTGTTTTCTTGGGTTTTGTTGTGTCATCTAAGGGTGTTCATGTTGATGAAGCTAAAATAGATGCTATTAAAACTTCGCCAGAACCAACCAACTTACAACAAGTATGAAGTTTCCACGTCTAGCCGGCTTCTATCGTAGATTCGTTAAGGACTTTAGCACATTGCATCCCCTTATCATGCCTTGAGTAAAAAGAATGCACCATTTGTTTGGGGACCATCCCAAGATACCGTATTTCATGAGCTTAAGAATTTACTTACACATGCTCCTTTGCTTGCCTTGCCCAATTTTGATAAAACTTTTGAAGTTCATTGTGATGCTAGTGGTAGTGGTATAGGAGGTGTCTTAATGCAAGAGAAGCGCCCAATTCCGTATTTTAGTGAAAAATTTCCGGCGCGCAACTCAACTCTCCTATCTATGAAAAAGAGTTGTATGCTTTGGTTCGACTGTTGCATGTGTGGGAGCATTATCTCCGTCTTCATGAATTTGTCATCCATACAGACCACGAGACACTCAAGTATCTTAAGGGTCAAACTAAATCAAATAAGCGACATGCCAAATGAGTTTATTGAGTCTTTTCCTTATGCATCAAATACGTTAAGGGTAAAGAGAATGTTGTGGCAGCCGCTCTTTCCCGCAAATGCATGCTTGTCACCAAACTTGAATTGAATGTCATTGGTTTGAGCACATAAAAGACTTGTATGCACATGATCCTACTTTTGCTATTCCTTTTGTCAAATGTTTGACGCATACATCTTGAGAACGCTACTACATGAAACAAGATTATCTTATGAGAGCTAACAAACTATGTATCCCCGAGTCTTCTCTTCGTTTGTTACTTTTGCAAGAATCTCATGGATGCGGACTTATGGGACACTTTGGACGCAAGAAGTCATTCGCTATGCTCTCCAAGAACTACTTTTGGCCCAAGATGTTCCGCGACGTTTCTCGCTACACCAACCAATGCTCTACATGTCGCAAAGCTAAGTCTAAAGCTCAATCCCATGGTCTTTATATAACACTTCCTATTCCGTATCACCCATGGGAAGATATTAGTATGGACTTTGTGCTTGATTTGCCTAGAACTCGAAATGGCAAAGATTAAGTGTTTGTTGTTGTGGACTGTTTCTCTAAGATGGCACATTTTATTTCATGCAACAAGATAGACGATGCTTCACATGTTGCCAATCTCTTTTCTAGGGAAATCTTGCATCTACATGGAGTGCCAAAGACTATCATGTCGGACCGTGACGTCAAGTTCCTAAGCTACTTTTGAATACATTATGCACCAAGTTCGGCATCAAGCTCCTATTCTCCTCGGCATACCATCCACAAATCGACGGCCAAACAGAGGTCAAGAACCAGACTTTATCTACTCTCCTACGTGTGTTGATCAAGAAGAACATGAAGGAGTGGGAAGAATGCCTACCCATCGTCGAGTACGCCTACAACCGTGCAAGACATTTGACTACCGGCAAGTCCCCCTTCCAGGTCGTCTACGGCTTCAATCTGATGTCCCCATTGGACATTCTACCTCTACCCCAACAAGAGCGCATCAAAATTGACGCGAGCACTAGAGCAAACTATCTCAAGAAGGTGCATGAAGATACAAGGCACACAATCGAGCGCCAAGTCCAACTCCTCGGACCAAGATAACCATCAACAAGAACCCGGCTTGGGAGTAGTCTTTGTAATTATACGCAATTTTCAAACTCTCAAAGGGTTTTTTTTGCGAAAAAACCATTCAGGCCTCGTGTGAGCCGCTGGATCTAGCGGTTCCCACTAGCTCATATTAGGTGCTCACCGCAGCTTAATTAGCTACTACAGTGATACAACCATCTAGGTCGTTGGATCTGAGATCCAATGCCATGTGCGTAGTATTTGTACTCTCTGCGCAATTCCCAAACTCTTTGAGGCCAATATTGCAAAGCATTCAAACCTCCTACTGTGAGCCGTTAGATATCGCGGGAACTCGTATCACCATAGAATCTACGGTGTGGGAGCACCTCATATTCTCCCGTGTGAGAAAACATCAGGTGCTCTTGCAGCTTGGATCCTATGGTGATAAGAGCTTCGAGGTCGTTTGATCTGAGATCCAATGGCATCTGAGTAGTCTTTGTACTTGTGAGCAGTGCTCGAACTCTTTCGGGGCTTTTTTTGCAAAAAAAAAACATTGGAACCACCAAGGAGTTGTTGGATATTAGATCCAACGGCTCCGAGGAGCTTGTATCACCACTGTGGGATTACGGGTCCCGACAAAACCCTGTGAGGTTCGAACTCTGGGGTGCACACGAAGAACACTCTCTTCCTAGTTCGCTCGCTCAACGATCTCACGGCCTAGCTCGACGAACCCAAGGAACAAGAGACACAAAGGTTTATACTGGTTCGGGCCACCCTGCGGCGTAATACCCTACTCCAGTGTGGTGGTGGTGGATTGCCTCGAGGGCTAAGGATGAACTAGTACAGTGGATGAATGACCTCCTGAGGAGAGGTGTTCTTGAGCTCGATGAGCTAGTGAGATGTTCTTGGTGGAATGGATCCAATCCCAGATGAGATGCCTCCTACGGTGGTGGCTAGTCCTATTTATAGAGGCCCTGGTCCTCTTCGCAAATGTTAGGCGGGAAGGGATCCCACAACGGCCAATTTTTGAAGGGGGGACAACTAGTACAAGCTATCCTGACAAAAGGTGGTCTTTGCCTGCCAAAGGCTCTGGTGGTGACGCTGCCGTGGGCTCCGCGGTGACCTCCGTCCTGCCGTCCTGCTGGTCTTGGTCTCGTTGCACCGATATGAAAACCTTTACCTGATGCCTCGGGACTCCTCGCCTGCACTTGCCTCTTTAGCACCAAAGAGGAAACTGGTACACTGCGCCCGCTGGCGCCCGCCTGGCCTTGATCATCATGGCTCACGTCACGTGCACCTCGCGAGGATCCCCATGCATAGAGATCTCCGCTCCTCGGGAGCCGGCCTAGTAAGGCTGCCCCTGAGGAGGTCTTTGTGTCACCCGGCTCATGAGGCTTGGTCCCTCACGAGGGTCTTAAGTGGTTGCTGCTCAAGATGGGACGTACTAGGCCATTGGTGCAGCCACGCTCAAGCCCGCAGGCAGGCAAGTGTAGGCACCCCCGGTCCCAGAACACCGACAGTAGCCCCCGGGACCAAGGTGCGCTTGGACATGGCTTCGTGGCAAAGCCAAAGGGCAAGTGCGGAGCGCCGCAGGCCCCAACCGCCTACAGCCTTGATTGACGCGTGGCGATTGATGGGACGTGGGCGTCTCCACTTCCCCATGCTGCCTCAGCAACCGTTCTCACCTGACAAAACAATGGCGCACGTTGCAGAGCCTTCATTGCCTTCCTTCGTCTTGCTCCAGATCCTCTTTCATATTCTTTGCCCCCAGAGACTCCAGATCCGCATGAACTCCTCTCCAAGCTTGCAACAGATGGCATCCGACAAGACGAAGGTCGCGCAATTGCCTTCCTGGTACGAGCCCGCCTTGGGCGCGCCCAATGTCTCAGAGAAGAACCTCACCACCGTGCTCCTGACGGCGGCGGGAGACAGCAATGAATGAGGGGAGACCGTGCTTCGGGTCGGCTTCGCTGAGTTGGAGGCCTCCGATAGTGCCTTCTACCCCTTCTTCATGCACAGTGCCTCCACGGGGCTGGTCCCCCCTTCCTCTGAGTTTTTCTACGCCGTCCTCCGCCATTACAAGCTTCACGCCCTCCATCTTCATCCCAACTTGTCCTCCTCCTGTTGATCTTCGCCGAAAAGATGCCGCCGAGGGGGCCACTCGAGCTGTGGTTGCAGCATGCCGAGTGCAGCACCCCGGCAACGGGAGCAGAGGTCGAGGTCGTCTCCCCTGGCAAGATCTTCATGACTGGTGGATGGGGCGAGGTCCCCCGTGCCTGCCATTTCGAGTATGACGGTGCCTCCACGCTATTTTTCAAGGTCTTCGATGTGGAAGGCCGTCGCCTGGATTGCTGCCCTGGAGGGGTTTCGCCAGGACGGCGCAGCGGCAGGCACTGGGCCTGCCCTTGGTCCTGCCGACAGCTCCTCTAGCAGCAGCGATGGCGCTTGGGAGTCCAGTGACTCTTCTGAGCCTGACGAGACTCCGAACACGAGCGGTGACAGCTACATGCCCCCGAGCTCTCGTCGTGCCCCGAGCGCAGCAATGGCGTCCGATCGTCGTCGTCATTTGTGGGGACCCCGACTCATAAGTCGTGATCACTGAATGCACGTGTACAGTGATCCCAGAGATCAATGCTCACGAAACACACAGAAGCTAAATAACAAGAGTCTTACATCCATACATACTGTTTTACACAAGTAGGACCATTATGGTCAAGTCTTGAGTATATCATCGCAACGGAAATCTTCGTCAATAACTTGGACCCATGCCATCTGCCTTAACCCTACAGGCATTCTGACTGGGAAGCATCCTAGCTCGCATGTTCGTCTCCAAGGTACTCTTCATTATATCCTGTTCTTTCATGCCTGGCCAATAAAATAACCAGTGGCAAGCCAATGAGTACTTTGAATGTACTCGCAAGCAACCCATGTTTTGGTTCAAGATACAACACTACATGATATAGGCAAAATTTCTTTGCAGAAAGCTAGTTTTGAGTGCAATGACATGTTCAACAACTTGGAAGACATGCATCAGGAGAATTCAAGTAACCATGAGGACAGGTTACAGATATCAACATAAATAGAGTGGGCACCAACCCAACTCAATCATGTCAAGTCCTTTGACTTGACCCAAGTAGATCTTCCCACTTATCCAAATAGACACACTGGTTTGTAAACATGTGGACGTAGCCCAAGAGCGGTTACCCGACTGTCCTTGACCGTGGACACGGCTATTCGAATAGTTTTACACTCTGCAGAGGTTGCACACTTTACCCACAAGATCCGGGGAACTTCCGTGTCATCCACGACTCGCGATACCTCAAGTACCCGGGGTAAGCACCCGATCACTATCTTTCCCTAGACGACACTAACAAGGAGTCCACTCGTTGTTCCGTATCCTCACGATGTACAGCATACGAGACTCACTCGAGATCGTAACATCCGAGAAGGGACACAACGGTGTATCCGGTGCCCTGTGAAAACAGTCATGGCCGCCCTACCTGGCATGACCCCGTCCCGAAAGAGAGCATCAACTCTCCCCCGTCACTAGTAATGCGGGCTGCAAGCTAGTATCGGCCTAGGTAATCAATAATGCCCTTTCCCATATAAGGGTAGAGTGGTTGCGCATGTAAGGTTGGAATAACGGTCGCAACTTAAACCAATCCGTTTTGGAAACAACACACACACTTGCCTCGGTACACCACTTCGTCATCAAGTGGTTACCCAACTCATCATCTCCCCCGGGCATAAGTGGCACCCGATGGGGTTTTCGAGAAGTCTTTTGAAAATACTTTGCCTCCATCACCATGCATATTCCCGTCCCTTTTTCGTAGCACTACTTTAGCATCCTATCTACTCCCACTGGCATAACCCTCATAGAAAGGTAGGGTCATGCATCATGCAAGTGTCAACGAGAAAAGCAACGGAGGCAAACCACCTCAAGTGGTCACCATTTTATCATGACTTCGATGCAAGCAATAAAAGTGCCATATGACATGCATAAAAAGGGTTTCTTTGACATGGTCAAAGGGATGCTTGCCTATTTTAACAAAGTATTCGAGGTCTTCAAATATCTCTTGTCCAACTCCGAGCATTTCATCTATTTCGTCAACTATCGTCGAAAACAACCATAATAAGCAACACGACAAGGCAAGAATAAAACTGCTCAAAAAATGTGAGTTGGACTTTTCTAGGATACCTCTGGTCATATGACGAATGGCCAAGGTGATTTCATTGGAAGTGGATCAGTGGTTATTTCTAAACATTTCAATATGATGGAATCAATGGATTTGATGGATCCACAAGTTGTCCACAGAATGCCATTTTATAAAAATGAGTAAAAGTACCCATTAATTCAGGCATGATTTTAGAAACATTTAGAAATTGGTTTCATTTGGATTTGGAGTTGAAATGAATATAATATGGATTTTTGAAGTGGACTTGTGTGGATAAATGACCTTTTTAAAAGGTTCAGTGAAAACCAAGGACAACAAAAATGTCCACTATGGCCTATTAAATAGGACTTGATTTATGGACTCTCTGAAAATTTGAATCATCAAATTTGGAGTTTATTTGATTTATTTGTGGATTTTACAAATTTACAGAAAAAGAAAAAGGGAAGGAAAAGGGTTTTACCCTTATCCAGCACACTGGGCGCAGTTTAGTAGTGGGCCGACCAAGTGGCTCGGCCGCGCGGGTGAGGAGGGGTGACGTCGGAGGCGCATTTCTCCCGGCCCGTCTCCACTTAAACGGCGGGCCCCAGCTGGGTATTGGCCTTGAGGCCCGGCCTTTCGAGCCATGACCTACCTCCCGCTTGAACTGAGCAGAGGCAGGGGAGGGGAGGCCGAGTGGGCGTCGGCGCTCTCTCGGGCAGCACTGACCACCTCCGGCGGCACCCGGCACAACGGCGGACTCGCCGCGACGAGGCGCACCTGTCCATGTGCTGCACGCACGCGCCAATGCCCGGAGTTGAGCAGGGCTTCGGGTCCAGCGGATGGCGGCGGCGGGCTTGGTGGTGGCGCCTGCTTTGGCTGTGGAGCAAGGGTCCTAGGGTGTTGGGGAGGTTAGTGGAGGCTTGGGGGGTGCCACGGACCGGTTCAGAGGAGGAAGAGAGGCCGGGGCGGCTCGAATTTGAGCGGGGGTCCGAGGCGGTAATGGCAGCAGAGGAGGAGGGAGAAGGCACGGGAGGAGGAGTGGCTTGGTCCGGGGTGCATGGGAGGAGAGAGAAGCAGTTGGAAGCGAGAGAAGGCTCGGGGATGGCCTTATACTGGCGCGGCCGGGAGGTGCCAGAGGCGCGGCGCAAGACCCACGGCCCGTGGCGTTGCGAGGCCAAAGGGCGTTACAGTGCGTGCACAGGGTGCTCGTGGTCGTGGTCCGGGCCGAGAGGAGAGGAGAGAGGGAGCAGGGCGAGCTCTAGGAGGTCCCGCACGAGTGCGGCGACTGGCGGACGCGAGCGGCGCTCGGGCACGCATGTCAGAGGTCGCCGGAGAGAGAAGGAGGAGGGGGCCGACCGTCTTGCGTGTCCCGGACGCTGAGGCGGCCTCGGGGAACACAAGGGGAAGTTCCTAGGTGCTCAGAATCCTCGGGCAGGATGCGGCTACAGTCCCCTGGTGCACTGTAGCACGCTCCAGAGCATGCATATGGCTGGCATTGGCATCTTTTTGGCGCCCAGGGCGTGGCCACTAGTGTCTAGGGGGTCAGGGTAGGAGTCAACAAAGGGGTGGTGGCCTTGGATGCCCTGGTGACCCAATGGGAGAGAGGTGGGGTTGAGAGAGAGAGAAGTTGCTGTCCAGGAAGGTAAATGGGGTGTTTCACCCTTAATCGATGAGCAATGGCGGGGAGGTTTCTTTGGAGGTTCTTGGTGATCAGGTTCAACTGTGGTAAAAACTTGGGCTCATGGAGATTTGTGGAAGTGGTCAAAAATGATGATTTTGGAAAATTGGCAGAAGGTGTTTGTTGTTGGTTTGGGCAAGAAAATTAATTCCACTTGCCATAAGAATTAACAGGATGGAATGGCACTTAGAAATAGTGTGTTCCACCAAATTTAAGCTCATTTGGGCAAAGTTGACAGCGCAACTTTTGTAAACCCTAGAAATCAACAGAAATGGGTTTTCCAAAATCTAGTCATGCAAATCCATTCTCCTTGATGCACCACTTGGTGTAGTGTCATCATTAGAGGTTCTGAACATGTCCACAAAAGTTGAGATCAAAAGGAGAAAGTTGCCAATGTAGAGTTGTTCAAATTTGGTTCTGGACAGGAAGGATTTTGGGGCTCTTTGATCAAGTTAACTTGTCCTCCAACTTTTGCCACTTGGTCTAGATGCATTATTACACCATTTGAGCATGTGCACCAAGTGTGAGAGCATTTGGACATATTTGACTGTGCAAAGTTGTTCAAACTTGAAAAAGGTCAGAAGTGGTTTTGAGAGGGTTTCATGGGGTTATACTGTTGTCCATGACATGAGACTTGGCAAGATCATCAAACATGTCATATGTGACATGCTAGAATTTTCTTGGAATGTTTGGGGAATATTTCCTTTGTAAATATTTCAATTGCTTAAAATATCCAGAAAGGGTTTTTGAGGGATTTGACCAATGTTTTGAACATGACCATGTGTTGAAACTCTTATATATGGACCATATATGTCCACTGAGTTTCCCTAGGTTTTTCCCAAATATTTTTAAAGCATTAAAATAATTCTAACCTATTAAAGACCATTTCTGGCCTTAAGAAAAAGCCTTAAAATAAAATAGGACAATAACTTTTAAAATTATATTTTTGTGGTTTATGGAAGTCCTATATCTAATAGGTGTCAAATATATTTTTGGAAAGATTTTTACTGCCCTTAATTAAGTACTTGCAGTGCAAACCTCAATTCAGGGATTTTTGGAAAAATAATTTTTGAAAATACTATTTGGCCAAATTATTTTTGTAAGAAATTATTTTTATGTCCTATACACATGGCATTATCATTGGTTCAAGAGTTTGGAGCAAGGAGATGAAGTATAGGAGTTGGAGGATTTATTTGATTTTTAGAGCACTTGCAAACAGTAGACAAAAACCAATCAAGGCAAGGTACAAAACACTCAGAAGTTTTTGTCAAACCACATTTTATCATGATTGTTAGCTTAAGTGTAGTGGCATGAAAATCAGGGTGTGACAGACCTACCCCCCTTACAAGAATCTCGTCCCCGAGATTCCCAAAACTAGGCGCGAAAAGGGGTAGTCTTCAAGTCCTCATGTTGCTTCTGCTTCCGTGTGGTGCTCCATTGAGCTTGAAGTACTTGATGGTGTGGCTTCGTGTATGACGCTCTTCTTGATCCATGTTGCTAATGGGTAGCTCGCGGTAGGTTAGATTGGGCTAGGGGTCGATGGCTCGGTGGTCAATGCCCTCGTAGAAATCGGGCAAGTTAGGAAGTTGGAAACACTTCCGGGGTTGTGATGCATGGAAAGCGTTGCGCTCATCAAGTAACTCAGGTGGTAACTCTAGCTGGTAGCCGTCTACTCTTCGTCTTGTAGTGATCTCGGAGGGGGCTGTTAAATCTTGGAGTGATCTCGAAGGTGGCCGATGAATCTTGGTGTGGTTCTCCTTGTCATGGAAATGCTTGGTTCCTTAGAGAGGAGTGGCTTGCAGATACACATGGTCTTTGACGCGGAAGTATACTTCTTGAAGATGGTGGTTGGTGTAGTTCTTCCTCCTAGACATGACGATCTTCAGGTGTTCCTTGACCAGCTCAACGATTCCTCTTCCGTCTTCGGGTAGACAAGTATGTCATCAGAGAAAGATGACAACTAACTTGTCCAAGCACTCCATGAAGTCTATGGGGTACATAAAGTGGGCTGAGGCATTGGTGATGGTCACGGTTGAGCATTGGCCAAGGTATTATCGATCTAGAGCCAGAGCCCAAGGTCAGGATCCGACCATGTTGTGGCTTGGTAGGGCGTAAGGGTTTCAAGGATTCTAGTGTGCGAGTGAATGTTTATCATCCCATCCTTGAGCACTGTTTCTGAGATGCCAATTGTGCTATCTAGTCCTTTAAACAAATCACATCATATCACTAATAGTATCATTTCGTATAGGTCAACTCCAATCATCACACATGCTATTCATATCCTCATGACTCCCCAAGAGGAGGTCTAACAAAATCATATACGTCTACAATCCCCAAACTCATATGTATGGCTACCCCTAAAAATCCATGGGTAGATCATACAAGCTTCCAAGCTTGAATTAAACATGACATTCCAAGTGCTCAGCCTATTCTTCCAAGGTCCAAGATAGTGCATCTCTATCCTAAGGAAACACATCGTATGCCACTCCGAGATCTTGTTTCCTTCCTATGAATCAACTCCAAAAGCCCATTAATTGACTTACATCAATCACTACACAATTCATCAATTCTACAAATCCAATGTATATGGTTGAGGGAGTCCTAGACTAGGGGGTGTCCCGATAGCCGAACTATCATCACGGCCGGACTCCAAGACTATGAAGATACAAGATTGAAGACTTCGTCCCGTGTCCGGATTGGACTTTCCCTGGCGTGGAAGGCAAGCTTGGCGATACAGATATGTAGATCTCCTACCATTGTAACCGACTCTGTGTAACCCTAACCTATCCGGTGTCTATATAAACCGGAGGGTTTAGTCCGTAGGACGAACAACAATCATACCATAGGCTAGCTTCTAGGGTTTAGCCCCCTTGATCTCGTGGTAGATCTACTCTTGTACTACCCATATCATCAATATTAATCAAGCAGGAGTAGGGTATTACCTCCATCGAGAGGGCCCGAACACAGGTAAAAACATCGTGTCCCTCGTCTCCTGTTACCATCCGCCTAGACGCACAGTTGGGACCCCCACCGAGATCCGCGGTTTGACACCGACATTGGTGCTTTCATTGAGAGTTCCTCTATGTCATCACCGATAGGCCCGATCGCTCCTTCGATCGTCAACAACGACGCGGTCCAGGGTGAGACTTTTCTCCCCGGACTGATCTTCGTATTCGGCGGCTTTGCACTGCGGCCCAATTCGCTTGGCCATCTGGAGCAGATCGAAAGCTACGCCCCTGGCCATCAGGTCACATTTGGAAGTTTGAACTATACGGCCGATATCCGCGGAGACTTGATCTTCGACGGATTCGAGCCGCAGCCTAGCATGCCGCACTGTCTCGATGGGAATGATCTAGCTCAGAGCCGAGCGGTGCCTCGAGGCCGCACTAGCATCCGCTCCGACCCTTAATCCGGAGCCGGATTCCCTGATCGAGGACGAGTGGTGGTTGGACACCGCCTCGGGGTCTACGATCTCTATGGCGATTGAGCCGAACTCCATCCCTGTCCTTTGCGGAGACCTCGACTCCAGGGTGCCGGACTCCTCTCCGGACTCCGAACCCTCCGCGCTTCTGTCGAATCCGATTGGGCGCCGATCATGGAGTTCACTGCGGACATCTTTTAGCACTCACCCTTTGGCGACATCCTGAATTCACTAAAGTCTCTCTCTTTATCCGGAGAGCCCTGGCCGTACTACGGACAGGAAGGTTGGGATACGGACGACGAAGAAATTCAACGCCCACCCACCACCCACTTTATAGCCACTGTCGATGATTTAACCGACATGCTCGACTTCGACTCCGAAGACATCGATGGTATGGACGACGATGCCGGAGACGACCAAGACCCAGCGCCTACAGGGCACTGGAAGGCCACCTCGTCATATGACATATATATGGTGGGCATCCCAAAAGATGGGAACGGCGATGGAACAACAGAGGATGACCCCTCCAAGAAGCAGCAAAGCGCCCGGCGTCAGTGGCGCCGCTCTAAATCCCGCCACAATAAAAACGGTGATTCCGGCACGGGAGATAATAACACCCCGGACGGTGCCGAAGACAACCCCCTCCAGCAGGACTTAGCGCAGGAGGAGGGAGAAGCAAGTCCGCACGACAGTGCGGCAGAAAGGGAGGTCGAGGACGATAATTATGGCCCTCCCTCCGAAGATGAGGCAAGCCTCGACGACGCATTTAATTTGTCGTGCACGAGGATCCCGCCGAACAAGAGCGTTTCAAATGCAGGCTTATAGCCACGGCAAGCAGCCTCAAGAAAAGCGACAACGACTTAGAGCTGACCAAGACCTGCTAGGCAGCGGATGGATGAAGTCCTTGCAGCCGAAGAGTATGAACTCCAACGCCCCTCCAAAAGCTACCCCAAACGCAGGCCGTTGCCTCGATCAGAGGAGGAAGCACCCAAATCACCAGCGCACGACATGGCAGACCGGCCACCCCTTGGCCGCGATAGAGAAGCCTCTCGGCCCTCCGCTCAAGCCCACCCCGACACCGCTCAAAAAGTACCAAGGCACGGGAAAATGCGCTGGACTTGCGAGATATATTGGAGGATAAGGCAAAACATACAAGATCGATCTACGGATCACGTGGGCGCCCAACGATGCGGGATGATTACCGTCGCGCGGATACAAGAAACCCGCCGCCGAACACGAGACAAAGCTCATATGAGCTACGCCGTGATATAGCCCAATACAGAGGCGCCAAGACACCCACTATGCTTCACAGATGAAGTAATGGATCATCAGATCCTCGAGGGCTTCAAACCCGTAAACATCGAATCATACGATGGTACCACAGATCCTGCGGTGCGGATCGAGGACTATCTCCTCCATATCCACATGGCCCATGGCGATGATCTACATGCCATCAAATACCTCCCACTCAAGCTTAAAGGACCAGCTCGGCATTGGCTCAACAGCATGCCGGAGAATCAATTGGTTGTTGGGAGGACACGAAGCCGCATTCCTTGATAACTTCCAGGGCACATATGCGACCACCAAGCGTCGATGACCTTAGCCACATAATCCAGCAGCCAGAAGAATCGGCCAGACAATTCTGACACGGTTCCTAACAAAGAAAAATCAAATCGTTGACTGTCCGGATGCAGAGGCCCTTGCAGCCTTCAAACATAACATCACGACGAGTGGCTTGCCCGGCACCTAGGACAGGAAAAGCCAAAATCCATGGCAGCCCTCACAACACTCATGACCCGCTTTTGTGCGGGAGAGGACAGCTGGCTAGCTCGAAGCAACAACTTGGCCAAACACCCTGATAGTTCGGATACCAAGGACAGCAATGGCAGGTCGCATTGCAACAAGAACAAGCGCCGCATTAACGGCGATAATGCTGAAGATACGACCGTCAATGCCGGATTCAGAGGCTCTAAACCCGGTCAGCGGAAGAAGCCATTCAAAAGAAATACCCAGGGCCCGTCCAACTTGGACCGAATACTCGATCGCTTGTGCCAGATACATGGCACCCCCGAAAAACCAGCCAATCACAACAACAGGGATTGTTGGGTGTTCAAGCAAGCAGGCAAGTTAAGTGTCGAACTCAATGACAAGGGGCTGCATAGAGATGACGAGGAATAGCCCCGGCCGCCGAACAATAGAGGACAGAAGGGTTTTCCCACACAAGTGCGGACGGTGAACATGATATACGCAACCCATATACCCAAGAGGGAGCGGAAGCGCGCACTAAGGGACGTATATGCGATGGAGCCAGTCGCCCGAAGTTCAACCCATGGTCCTCACCCGATCACCTTCGATCAAGGGACCACCCCACTAGCATCCGTCACGGCGGTTTCGCCCGCATTGGTTCTTGACCCAATTATTGACAGATTTCACCTCACCAGAGTCCCGATGGACGGCGGTAGCAACTGAACCTGCTTTATCAGGATACAAGCGCAAAATGGGCATAGACCCTCAAGAATTAAACCTACAAATACGACCTTTAAAGGCGTCATACCGGGTGTAGGGGCCAATTGTACGGGCTCAGTTACACTCGAAGTGGTCTTCGGATCCCCGGATAACTTCCGAAGCGAAGAATTAATCTTCGACATAGTCCCGTTCCGCAGTGGCTATCTTGCACTGCTCGGACAAACCGCATTTGCAAAGTTCAATGCGGTGCCGCACTACGCATACCTCAAGCTCAAGATGCCAGGCCCTCGAGGAGTAATCACGGTCAATGGACACTGAACGCTCTCTCCGAACGGAGGAGCACACGGCGGCCCTCGCGGTGGAGGTACAAAGCAGCCTCTCACAGCAATTCTCGAGTCCGGCCACCAAGCGTCCGCCGCATCAGCGGCGCTGGAGTAACCTACAACAAGACCGCCTGGCACGATTCAAGCACGCGTAGCGATCCGTCCCCAACCCCAGCCCTCGTGAAAATTGCGAAGCCAATACTACGCGTACATAACTATGCTCTGGAGATACCATGGGCATAAGGGGAGGGGCACGACCATGGCACGCCCGGAATGCGGCTCAACCGCACCAGGGGCTCCCGATTGTGTCATTCTTTCTCCTTTTTCTTTTTTCTTCTTTTTTCTTACTTTCAGGACTCCGTTTTCCAGAAGTCCTGTCCAGCACTAGAATCGCCAAACTCACGATGCAACAGCTAGGGAAGCAGAAAGCTACGTCGAGTGTTCAGGTGGTCTCTATTACGAGCATTATACCTGTTTTACATACCATCCCGCAGCTTACCCCTGGAGGGGGACATGTTAGATAGTCCCATCCCTTGCTTATCACACTATTTGTATCGTTCTGCTTGCATTGCAGTACCTTTTTGAATAAACAATACATAGCTTTTGCTTATTATTGCACTCCTTTCTTTATCTATACATATGTTCATTTCATGACATGTTGCACCCGTACACTTTGGTACGGCCAATACACCGAGGGCTTAAGTACCCCAAAATTATGGTGTGATAAGTCTGAACACTTTCACAAGTGTGGCACCCCGAACTTATAGCATTATATGAATCGGCTCCGAATCATGTCTTGGGTCAATAGTTGGGTTTGCCCGGCTCCCGTGTTTTGGTACCTTACGTTCCGTTATATCGGCTAAGGTAGCACGGCAGAACCATCTGCGATTGTGCCCCAGTTGAGCTGGGTCGAGCACCTCGGGAGAAAGCTAAAACTGACCTCATGATAGGGCGAGAGCCGTCGCTATTCGAGAGGTTTTTTCGGGTCCCTAAAGACTTATGCCGCTTAGAGCGAGGAACCGGAATTGTCCGCCAAGGCGTGGATAGCGCCCGAACTCGGTCTTCGAATACTATGGGCTTCACCAAATTTAAAATTATAGAATTCTATGGCTAAGTGAGAGTGTTCAAGCATTATAAGTCCGGTTGCCTTGTTCGTTGCGTTGAGCGCCTCCCTAGATGGACCCAAGAATGAGAACAAGAGTGCTCAAGTTTATCCCGAACACCCCAACACTCGTGGCATGAAATTTGAAGCCAACGACTTGCCATCTCTCAAATTTGATAAACGGCCGCACAGAAGGTAATATTTTAAATTAACAAGCGTTGCATAGCGCATATGAACAAGTTCTCAGCGTACAGGATAGAAATGCGAGTCTATTCAAAAATTACATCTTTGGAGCACTCATCCGCTATTCGGCGGGCACCCTTTAGGAGGCCCTCATAGTACATTTCGGGCGTGCGATGCTCCTTGCCCTTCGGTGGCCCGTCTGTCACAAGCTTCTCCACATTGATAGATGTGAGGGTGTCTCGATCTTTCGATGAGATGATAACTATCGATTTGGTGGAGTCGACTTTGACGATCCGACTACAAACGTGCACGACGTTGTGCCTTAGCAATCGTTAAACCAATCTCCCGAGGTTACTGACGATGCTGGAAGCACAATCAGCCTGACCACGAAGGTCTATTCCTGCAAGCAATCGAAGAACAAGCAAGAATATGATAAAGCAATCTGAACATTGCGAATATATATGAAGTATTGATAAAGGTGGGGATCCGTAACCGGTCTTGGTCTGGTCGTTGGACACAAACGAAGTACACGAAGTTGCAATGGCTAACTTTTAACTAAACAAATCCCAAAGTCTAAACGACGCCCTAAGGGCTGTATATATGGAGAGAGAGGAGGGAATTTCGTGGCCCTTGAGGGAGGGGTCCGAAACCAACCCTAACTCTTGTTTCCCCACACATACGGACTCTAAAAACAGCCTATACTTAAGTATTTCGAAATTACATGGGCCTGGCCCAATATTAAGGTGACGCAGCACCTAGAATAGCCTATGGACGAATATTATGAAGTGGCATCTTGTATATTTCGTCCAAGGCCTCATGCTCTCATTAGGGTGGCTTCAAAGTCCTGGAATCATCACTTGTAACTCCGTTCTTGTTCCCCTTGCGCATGCCAACATCTCCATGCTTGAACTTGCTCCAAGGTTCATCTTTCTTGTCCATGGTAGGCCCTTCATTTGTAAGCAAAACAAATGTATCCAATTTAGGCAGCATCATATCCTCATGAACATTGGAATCGTTACCAAGAAACGAAAGTACCTGATAATTCAATTGGCGTGCATGAGCTCTAGTAACTGGTCCGGTATGTATAGCAGCAGGGGCTGTGGGTGTAACAATGGTATTGATGTCCTCATCATCCTCCCCTTCTTGAAATGAAGTCGCCCTCGACGGAAACTCATCTTCCTCACCCAAATAAGGCTTCAAATCTGCAATGTTAAAAGTGGGACTAACCCCAAAATCTGCAGGCAGCTCAAGTTTATATGCATTATCATTTATTTTCTCTAACACCTTAAATGGACCATCAAGACGTGGCATTAGCTTTGATTTGCGCAAATTAGGAAACCTATCCTTACGCAAATGTAACCAAACAAGATCTCCGGTGCAAAGACAACATGTTTTCTACCCTTATCTCCAAAGCAAGTTTATATTTAACATTCATACGCTCAATGTTTTCCTTAGTTAACTCATGCATTTTTAAAATCAATTCAGCACGTTCTTTAGCATCAAAATTAACCTTCTCCGAAGATGGAAGAGGCAACAAATCAATAGGTGCACGAGGTAGGAAGCCATACACAATTTCAAAAGGGCACATCTTAGTAGTAGAATGCAATGAACGATTATAAGCAAATTCAATATGAGGCAAGCATTCTTCCCACATTTTCTTATTATTCTTCAAAACAGCCCTAAGCATCATAGACAATGTTCTATTGACTACTTGGTTTGTCCATCGGTTTGGGGGTGACAAGTAGTACTAAAAAGCAGTTTAGTCCCCAACTTAGCCCATAAACATCTCCAAAAGTGGCTAAGAAATTTAGTATCACGATCTGAAACAATAGTATTTGGCACACCATGCAAGCGAATAATTTCACGAAAGAACAAATCAGCAACATTAACAGCATCATCGCTTTTATGACATGGTATAAAGTGTGCCATTTTCGAGAATCTATCCACGACAACAAATATGCTATCCCTCCCCTTCTTTGTTCGAGGTAAACCTAAAACAAGGTCCATAGATATATCCTCCCAAGGAACACTAGGTACAGGCAAAGGCATATATAAACCATGAGGATTGAGTCGTGACTTAGCTTTTTGACATGTAGTGCAGCGAGCAACACGCTCAACATCCCGTCACATCTTTGGCAAAAAGAAATGTGTAGCAAGTATATCCTCCGTCTTCTTCACGCCAAAGTGTCCCATTAATCCTCCTCCATGCGCCTCCTGCAACAACAAAAGACGAACAGAGCTAGCAGGAATGCATAGCTTGTTAGCATGGAACACAAAACCATCCTTAATAACGAACTTGTTCCATGTTCTTCCTTCTTTACAATTCTGCATTACATCTTTAAAATCAGCATCATGCACATATTGATCTTTGATGGTCTCCAAACCAAATATTTTGAAGTCAAGTTGTGAAAGCATAGTATAGCTGACGAGACAAAGCATCAACAATAACATTTTCTTTACCCTTCTTGTGTTTAATGACATAAGGGAAAGTCTCAATGAATTCAACCCATTTAGCATGTCTACGATTCAGTTTAGCTTGACTTTTAATTTGTTTCAAAGATTCATGATCGTAATGTATAACAAATTCTTTGGGCCATAAATAATGTTGCCATGTCTCTAAAGTCCTAACAAGAGCATATAATTCTTTGTCATAAGTAGAATAGTTCAGACTAGGCCCACTCAATTTTTCGAGAAAAGTATGCAACAGGTTTGCCATCTTGTAATAACACACCTCCTAATCCAATTCCACTAGCATCACATTCAAGCTCAAAAGTCTTATTAAAGTCAGGAAGTTGGAGTAAAGGAGCATGTGTCAACTTATCTTTCAATACCGTGAAGGCTTCTTCACATGCGGTACCCCAAACAAAAGGCACATCCTTCTTTGTAAGTTCATTGAGAGGTGCAGCAATGGTGCTAAAGTCTCTCACAAAACGCCTATAGAAACCAGCGAGTCTAAGAAAACTACTCACTTGTGTGACCGTTTTGGGCTGCGGCCAACTCTCAATAGCTTCAATCTTGGCTTTATCAACTTCAATTCCCTGTGGTGTAACAACATAGCCAAGAACAGATGCACAAGTCGGTGCAAAAGGTGCACTTCCCAAGGTTACCAAACAAACGTGCATCACGTAGAGCATTAAAAACAGCACGTAAATGTTCCAAATGTTCTTCCAAAGATTTGCTATAAATCAGTATATCATCAAAATAGACTACCACAAATCGTCCAATGAAAGCACGTGAAAACTTCGCTCATTAGTCTCATGAAAGTATTAGGTGCATTAGTTAACCCAAAAGGCATGACTAACCACTCATATAAACCAAACTTAGTTTTAAATGCCGTTTTCCATTCATCTCCCAATTTCATACGAATTTGATGGTATCCACTACGCAAATCAACTTTGGAGAATATTGTAGAGCCACTCAATTCATCAAGCATATCATCTAGCCTAGGAATAGGATGACGATAACGAATAGTAATATTATTAATGCCTCTACAATCAACACACATACGCCGACGTACCATCCTTTTTAGGCACTAGTATAATAGGAACAGCACAAGGACTAAGAGATTCACAGATATAACCTTTGTCGAGCAGCTCCTGTACTTGACGCATAATCTCCTTCGCCTCCTCCGGATTGGTACGGTATGGTGCCCGGTTGGGTAGCGATGCACCGGGAATTAAGTCAATTTGATGCTCAATCCCTCGAATAGGTGGTAATCCGGTGGTACGTCTTGTGGGAAGACGTCGGTGAACTCCCCGCAAAATGTTAGTTACAGCGAGGGGCAAAGAGGAAGGCACGTCCTCGAATGAAAATAATGCCTCTTTGCACACAAAATCATAGCAAACAGATTTGCTAGAATCTAGCTCCTCAATATCAGATTTGGTGGCAAGTAAACATGCACTTTTCGGTTTAATTTCAGAAGCAACATTAGATTGTTTATTATTTTGCTTCATTTGTTGCTCTATTTATTTTGCCACAATCTGATTTTCACTCTTATTTTTCTCCTGCTTTTGCTTTATTAGCTCTATTAATATCATCTTTCAAAATTGAATCAGGAGTCATAGGAAGAAAAGTAATATTTTTATCCTTGTGAACAAGAGTATACTGATTGTTTCTACCATGGTGTACAGAATTTTTATCAAATTGCCATGGTCTACCAAGTAATAAGGAACATGCTTGCATAGGTACCACATCACAATCAACATAATCAGCATATGTAGAGATACTAAAATACACACCTAACAAAGACGTTTTACCTTAACCTTGCCGCTGTTGTTGAACCATTGGATGTAGTAAGGATGTGGATGTGGTCTTGTGGTGAAAGAAAGCTTCTCCACCATATCCATGCTAGCCAAGTTGTTGCAGCTCCCTCCATCTATGATGACGCTAATAGAACGTTCCTTCACAACTCCCTTTGTATGGAACAAATTATGCCTCTGATTTTGCTCGACATTTTGTGTAACCTGCACACTCAAAACACGTTGAGCAACTAAACATTCATACCTGTCCAAGATCTTCGCAGCCATGTATTGCGTCTCATGATCGTAATCATCTCCACCATGTTCTTCATGTGTAATAAGAGCCAAAGTCTCTTCATCATAGTCACTAGCGGACTCATACCCACCATCCTCGTGAGCAATCATCACACGCTGAGATTGGCATTCTCTCAAAATGTCCTCTTCCCTTACAACGACGACAAATAATATCACTTGTGTGCCCTGTTGACGCCATGGAAGAAGAAGAGCTCTGTGTAGGCCAAAGAAAAGCGCTCTTGGCAGATAGTGGTGGTTGTGCCCGCTTTCTTGTATCACGATTGGAGGTGGCAATCGACGGAGGTGCCGTGTAGTAGAACGTGTGGAAGTAGATGATGCACGTGGTGTCCATGATGAAGGTCGACCTGCGAGAAAAGTTAGTCCGCGCCAACGCCTGTCCGATCCTGCACTTCACGCTCAGCTTTACAAGCAAGATGGAATAATCGAGTGATATTATTATAAACCTGGTAGTCTAGAATGGTCTGAATCTCTCTATTTAATCCACCCAGAAAACGAGCACGCATAGCTTCATTCTCCTCTACAGTACCACCTCTAATCAAGCCAGTTTGTAATTCCCGATAATATTCTTCTACCGAATTTTTTCCTTGTCTTAAGCGCTGCAATTTTTGAAGTAATTCACGTTGATAATATGGTGGAACCCAACGAGTACGCATAGCAGTTTTCAAAGCAGTGGAACAGGATATAATCTACAATGTTCAGACCACCAAACACATGCAAAGCTAGTGAAAGCACAAACAGCAGCGGGAACACGCCTCTCCTCGTGATATTGTAAACATGTAAATCGTTGTTCAGTTTCTAACTCCCAAGTAAGATATATATCAGGAACATATCTACCCTCAAATGGTGGAATATTCAACTTCAATTTAGGGAGATGGTCATGATCTCGCACTGAGGGGAGCCCTAACATTGCCATTATTTGCATGTGGACGACCGGGTGGTTGTGGTGCTTTGGTGGTTGCACGTAGTTCTGAAGTTGATCAACCTCATCCTCGTACTCTCTCACATAATCATCCTCCCCACATCGCCAGCAGGAGCCATGAAGTATCAAAAGCAGCACCAGCAGCTTGGCCAGGCTGAAGAGGGACACGGCTCGCTCGGCGGAGGGCTGCTTCGCGATGTGGAGGTAGTCGTTGTTGTTGTTGTAGAGGTGCATTAGGTGCAGCCGGTGGTGGTGGTGGTAGACGCGCGAGAAATTCATTAAACTTGTTATCGAGCTTTGTTTCGAACACCTTCTCAATGCCATCTATCTTCTCCATGGCCTCTTCAAATCTATTTAGAACATCTTCCACCTGCCCACTCATCATTTGTTGAAACTTATCATGTAGCGCTTTGTTGGTCATGTTCTCCCGGTCGGTCTAAATCGGCTTGTGATCCTGCCATGGTTAGCAGCAATAGAAACACACAAGAATATGATTCGACAGACTACTAGGAAGTGGTGGTGGTGGTGTGGTGGACGATCACAAATCCGTCAAGCAAATCTCAAATTCTTACCAGTTCTTACCCAAAGAAGAAGCGGTGATCGGCAACCGATGTAGTCAAAACTCTCAAAGCTTGGACAGAGCGATTACTGTGGAGAGTGAAACGCACGATGTAGATGTATGTGGAGCTGGGAAGGCTTATAATATGGTAGCAAAAGGGTCAGCAATAATCAATTCGTAGATGCAAAGTTGAATAAACGCTCAACGACGCAGATCAGGTCGGGTCCTAGGCTAGACCGTGCTAGAGACGCGAGCCTAGAACACTAACAAAATCACGGCGCTGCAGGGAAACAACGGAAAAGCACACGCTGGAAGTTGGTTCGCTGTTTTTTTGTTGCGCTGGTTTTTTTTTGCGCCTCTTTTTTTTGGCGAAAAATCACTATAATGGCGAGTGTCTCAAAACTCTTCCTGTGTTAAACTGACAGGATGGGCACGAAATTTTTTCGACCAAAAAATTTTTTTTTCGACTGCCCGGACCCAAAAACTGGAAACGGGTCAAAAAAAACTTTCTATAATGGCGACTGTCTCAATACGCTTAGAAACACCTAAAAATAGGATAGCCAGAAAATTTTTCAACAAGTGCGTTTTCGGAAAATTTTGGGCCTAAACGGAGGGTGGTTTCCAGACTCTTTTTTTTTCCGAAACCTACTCAGGCAAGGAAACACGAATCGGAATTTAGATGGATCTCGAAAACAAACCTAATATGAGAAGAACTTCGGATTGGTGGTGGATATATGGTGGTGGTATATGGCAGCGGTGGTGGTATATGGTAGCGGTGGTGGTATATGGATACGGATTGGTGGTGGTATATGGATACGGATTCAGAGCGGTGGCGGATAAGAAGGGTGGTAGATGTCAAGGCGATGATGATGGTGCGGCGGCGGCGTGACAACTTATGACCAGAACTCGAAACTCTAAAAGACTAGACTCTAAGACCAGCAACTTGACACGACGATGCAACCGCAAATTCAACAAAGCAAAAACCCTAAAAAGATTATGTGAAGGCTCAGATTGGTTCGGATACGAGGAACTAACCCTAATTTTTTTTGTGGCTTTTTCATGGACTTTAGGTATGAAGAACAGACTCGATCTAATCTACGAAAAACTGTAAAATCTCACCGAGCAACCTGAAAATCTGATACCACTTGATAGATGCGAGGGTGCCCCGATCTTTCGATGAGATGATAACTATCGATTTGGTGGAGTCGACTTTGACGATCCGACTACAAACGTGCACGACGTTGTGCCTTAGCAATCGTTAAACCAATCTCCCGAGGTTACTGACGATCTTTGCCGGAAGCACAATCACCGACCACGAAGGTCTATTCCTGCAAGCAATCGAAGAACAAGCAAGAATATGATAAAGCAATCTGAATATTGCGAATATATATGAAGTATTGATAAAGGTGGGGATCCGTAATCGGTCTTGGTGCAGGTCGTTGGACACAAACGAAGTACACGAAGTTGCAATGGCTAACTTTAACTAAACAAATCCCAAAGTCTAAACGACGCCCTAAGGGCTGTATATATGGAGAAAGAGGAGGAATTTCGTGACCCTTGAGGAGGGGTCCAAACCAACCCTAACTCTTGTTTCCCCACACATACGGACTCTAAAAACAGCCTACACTTAAGTATTTCGAAATTACATGGGCCTGGCCCAATATTAAGGTGACGCAGCACCTAGAATAGCCTATGGACGAATATTATGAAGTGGCATCTTGTATATTTCGTCCAAGGCCTCATGCTCTCATTAGGGTGGCTTCAAAGTCCTGGAATCATCACTTGTAACTCCGTTCTTATTCCCCTTGCGCATGCCAACATCTCCATGCTTGAACTTGCTCCAAGATTCATCTTTCTTGTCCATGGTAGGCCCTTCATTTCTAAGCAAAACAAATGTATCCAATTTAGGCAGCATCATATCCTCATGAACATTGGAATCGTTACCAAGAAACGAAAGTACCTGATAATTCAATTGGCGTGCGCGAGCTCTAGTAATTGGTCCAGTATATATAGCAGCAGGGGCTGTGGGTGTAACAATGGTATTGATGTCCTCATCACACATCCAGCTTGCCCCAGTGCACTTTAGCACGGGCAAGGGCCCGACGGACACCTTCAATGCAGACGGAGCGCTTGATGACTTCAATCCGTGGACAGGCGTCCACCAGCCGCTGCACTAAGCGGAAGTAGCTCCCAGGCATGGCTTCCAATGGCCACAGCCGCACTATAAGGCCCTTCATGGCCTGCTCGGCGACCTGGTGGTGCTCGACCAGCTGCTTCAGCTGGTCGCTCAGGGGCACCGGATGTCCGCCTCAAAGATACCGAGAACAGAACACCTTTTCCATCGAAGCTCCCTCCTTGGCGCGGTAGAACGCGGCAAAGATCGTATACACTACGAGGCAAATCTGCGAATGCTCCTGGAGAGCTCCGAATCCGGGTAAGTAATAGGTAATTCACTTTCACATGCTTGCTTTGCATAAAGAATACCTTACCCGACGCTATCTTCTTTAATGATTCAATTTCTTGGAGGGCTTTTTGGGCCTCGGCCTTAACAGCTTTGGCACTCTCAAGAGCCGAGGCGAGCTCGGACTCTCAAGTCTTCGAGTCACGCTCCAAACTCTCGTGTTTTTCCACGAGAGCTTGGAGCTCTTGTCTTACCTTGGCCAGCTGCGCCTCCCCCTTCTTTCGGTCGGTGCGCTCCGCGGCCGCTTTGTTTTCGGCCACGGACACCGCTTCCTTCAGGGTCGCCACCTTGTTCGTGGCCCCAGCACTACCCATTTTATTACTGTTAATTTTTGAAACCGAAACCTTTCTATAAGGTATTTCTTTCATAAGGTATTACTTACCTTCCTTGTCCTCGAGCTGCTTCTTGGCAAGGCCGAGCTCGTTCTCGGACCGCTCGAGGCTCTGCTTCAATGCAGTGACCTCCGCAGTCAGAAGCGCAGCCTGCATTCCCATATTGACATACTTATGTTAGACTCCTGCGTATATCTTTTAGATCTTTAGTCCGGTTTTTCTTTCCGAACACCGAACTAAGCATCGTGGGCTACTGTCTATGCGGTAATATTTTTACATATTCTAAACTTACCTTAAAGCTCGTTAGAAGGCTGGTATAAGCCGTCAGCCCGCTTGGCGGATCGAATCGTCCGGATCACCGCACTCATAACAAAGGCGGTGCTCCTCCTCGATGGAAGCGCCATAAGCGCCCAAGAAGCTATCCGGTGCCTCCGGTTGGATGGAGGACACGGCGTCTTACCCTTCTTGCGAAGGGACCGCTTGCAGACTCCGGAACCGAAGGTTCCGCATGGAGTCCTGGACGAGGGTCGGGCTTAGAGCCCCGGGGTCTCGCCCCACGCGCCTCGAGTCCGGGAGGTTGCCTTGCGGCGCCTGGCGCCACCTCCTTGACCAAGCCCCCTTGGGGCCCCACCACAAGGCGTCGTCTGCAGCATGAGGTGAGGAGGCGGCCGGAAGTGAAGTACTCTCCATTTCCGACGAAGTCAAGGACCCGCTCGACGAAGCGGCGAACTCGCCCTTGGGCGGGCTGCATGATTGTTCGGCATTAGAGAACACTATGCAATGATAAAAAAGCCATGGGTATCCGGACACTTACGATCTCGCCAGGGGCTTGGCCCTTGTTGGCCAATCCTCCTCGTCGTTGTCGACGTTGGTGGAGAAGTCCGGAGGAAGGGTTCTTCCCTTCTTGGACCCTCCGGCCTCCCCAGTGGGGGCGGCCTTCCTTTTCCTCTCCTCCCCCGCTGGGGGAGAGGCTTCTTTTTCCTCCTCCTCGGCCTTAGGAGAAGATTCTGCTTCAGAATCTGACAGCACCTGGCACCAGGAGCTCCTTCGAGTTCCCGTGGCCTCCTTCTTGGCCTTCTTCTCCGGCACCACATGGGGTACCGGAGCCAGCAGCCCCGCTAATCGGGCGTCCGCTGGGTCTTCTGGCAAAGGAGCCGGACAGTTAATATGTCCGGACGTCTTCAGCCAGTCCTGTCGAAGATTAGGAAGTTTTAGATCCCACATAGAGTCAATCTATAAAAAAAGAGTCCCGTAAAGGGTAAAATAACTCACCTCGCCGGCTTGACGCCGCGAGCTGTATCCGCGATCTTTGTTAGCGGATGCGGGGGCTTCGGCGCCCTTGAACAGCACCTTCGGGCATTTTCAGACGTAGTGTCAAGAGCCGCTCAAGGTCGGTGTTGTGCCGGATCAAAATCTCACAAATTAAAGGCCCATTCCTGGCATGGGAGAATCCGGCGGATGAGCATGACCGGACTACGTGGACAAGCTTGAGCTTCTTGTCCACCAGGTTTCGGACACAGGTTTGGAGTCCGGTCAGCTCTTCCGAATCACCCCACTTCAGGCCCGTCTCTTTCCATGATGAGAGCCGTATGGGGGAGCCAGATCTGAATTCGGGGGCCGCCGCCCAGTTGGAGTTGCGCGGCTCGGTGATGTAGAACCACCCCGATTGCCACCCATTTATTGTCTCCACGAAGGAGCCCTCGAGCCAAAGGACATTGGGCATCCTGCCCACCATAGCGCCTCCGCACTCCGCCTGTTGGCCGCCCACTATCTTCGGCTTGACGCTAAAGGTCTTCAACCATAAGCCAAAGTGGGGTTGGATGCAGAGGAAGGCCTCGCACACGACGATAAACGTCGAGATATTGAGGATGAAGTTTGGGGCCAGATCATGGAAATCCAGGCCATAGTAGAACATGAGCCCCCGGACAAATGGGTGAAGTGGAAAACCTAGTCCGCGGAGGAAGTGGGTGAGGAACACCACCCTCTCATGGGGCCTGGGGTGGGGATGAGCGGCCCCTCGTCGGGTAGCCGACACGCGATGTCGCCGGACAAGTATCCGGCCTCCCGATCTTGTGATGTGCCCCTCCGTGGCGGGAGGAGGCCATCCACCTGCCTCCCGCCTCGACATGGTTGGAGAAGGTTGAGGTGGGATGTGCGGACTTGGGCGCTGGAGCTCGAGTCTTGTGAAATGGATGAGCAAAGGAGGAAGAAGGCGTGGGTGAAAAGGTGGATCCTTATCCCTTATATGGACGGACGAAGTTATGCGCCCCCACCACCGGGTAAAACTCGCTTATCTCCCAAGCGCCGTAATCAATGGCGCGGATGGGTTACCCACGTCCGTATTGATGGGAATCCCGGAATAAGGGGCATGATCTATGCTTTGATAAGACGTGCTGTGGAAACCGCTTCGCTATACGCTACCGAGGTGGAACAAAGAAAAATGATTCATATAAAGGCTCGGCCGTGGTGTGATGTCACGCCATGAATATGTCGCCAGATATGTGCAAAAGTTATTCTCTCTACGGTGGTATGTGGAACTTGTTTTGCAGAGCGGACACTATCCCGGTGTTCAAAACCTTCTATGAAGTATTCGGAGGAGGAACCCGCCTTGCAATGCCGGAGACAATATGCGCGCCGGACTCATCGTCATTGAAGCCTGGTTCAGGGGCTACTGAGGGAGTCCTGGACTAGGGGGTGTCCGGATAACCGAACTATCATCACGGCCGGACTCCAAGACTATGAAGATACAAGATTGAAGACTTCGTCCCGTGTCCGGATGGGACTTTCCTTGGCGTGGAAGGCAAGCTTGGCGATACGGATATGTAGATCTCCTACCATTGTAACCGACTCTATGTAACCCTAACCTATCCGGTGTCTATATAAACCGGAGGGTTTTAGTCCCAGAGGACAAACAACAATCATACCATAGGCTAGCTTCTAGGGTTTAGCCTCCTTGATCTCGTGGTAGATCTACTCTTGTACTACCCATATCATCAATATTAATCAAGCAGGAGTAGGGTATTACCTCCATCGAGAGTGCCCGAACCTGGGTAAAAACATCATGTCCCTCGTCTCCTGTTACCATCCGCCTAGACGCACAGTTCGGGACCCCCTACCCGAGATCCGCCGGTTTTGACACGGACAATGGTGTTCCACATGATCTCCTAAAGTCCTTATAATCCCCAAATACTTGAAGGGCTATCTTTACTATGGTCAGTCCACCAATTTCCATTTAGCCTGGCCAAGTAAACTCCAAGGTCAGCTTATATAGATCCCTAAATCAACTCGACAATTAATCCAATCTCCTAGTTTATCGCCCACCGAGAAACATGGTATCATGATCGAGATCATCAGTCTAAATCCAATTTACTCTGAACCATGTAGATATACTTAGCATCTATACTCAACTAGAATCACCTACTTAAATCCAAATCTCATGTCCAACAAGAATTTCTACACTTTCCCCCAAGTCATTATCGTAATATTAACTATCTCCTTTCAATATCCCCTGGCTAAGTCAAATCCTCATACTTCCAAGAACTCAACTTGCGATCTTCATTGTCCCACTAAATCCAATTTATCCAGGGGTAATGAAAGCTATGCTAGTCCATAATCATGATCCCACCAAGTTCATCTACCAACATGAAAGCCTCGTAATCCACCAAATAATCTCATATAATTCCTCAAAGTCATTGATATAAACTCATCAAGTCATTTGTCCTCAATTCCTATATCCTCAAACTGGTCTTCCCTATGGCATCGTCAGTTCTTGTGCTATATTAGGATGATAATGTGCTTGTTCACTATGTCCACTAGTTCCATAATGAACCCAGTGTTGTGCAAGGTTACGGAGGCTTAACTGGTTTTTTTTTTGCAATTTGCTGGTTAAGATCATGGTTAAGAATTCGAGTGAAGTCTCGAGGGGTCTAGGGATGGGTTTCTGATCTTTGAGGGGTAAACATAACTCTACGGGTTGCCTTTGGGTCGAGGAAGCTGTAGCAAAAGTCTTCAATGCTAGTTGATCACCGAAGTAGAATCCTTGGTGCATCTTGTCTTGCTGGCCTTTAGTTGAGGAGAGAGATGAGAGGGAAAAGTAGCATAGAGGAGGGGAATGCCTAAAAGGGGGTTCTATAGTGCAGGTGCAAACAAACAAGTGCCGAAAGGGCCAAACACAAGCATTAAGATACGAAAGGTGATATTGTCGCATACATGTTGCTAGGGCAAACGGGCGAATTATATCGAAACACAAACAGATAAGAACAAGCAACACTCAACATGGTTTCATTTGAACCATCATATGGACTCAACTGTGCATAGGGGGTACACGACTCATCCTACCCTAGGGGTTCTCGGATTCGGTAGTCGTGCCTTGTGCCTCGTGCAGTCTTCTGAGTTTTACTCAGGTGTTGCTACGTCTCTTGTTCGGTGAAACGATCTGGGTTGAGCCTGAAGAATCTTCAACAACTTCTCACCGATCGTAATGGGGTGAAGGTGGCTCCTCGTGGCAGGCATTGACTTGATCTCCTCTTGTCTTCTTAATCATGACGATCACTTTTGCCATTTTAAGGTGTCGGCGGTTCCAGGTGGCACTCCTTTATGCAATGACATTAACAAGGCATAATAGAGGTCCAATCTGTCGGACTCATTGTTGACAATATCGTCACCGGGAGCAGGGGATGAAGAGAACCGTTTTCCTGCTCACTATAGTGAGGCGGACCAAATGGCTAGGTTCTCATCCACCGGTGGTTGCCGATGCAACAATGATAGGGACAGGGTTTCTCTACTAGCGATGTATATCATGATCTTGCGTATCCCATGCCCTGCTCATCATAGGCCAAGGTTGCATAATCCTGGGGCAATTTCAATGGTGTCACCATCCTTTGGGTCTTCATGTCCTCATTCCTTGAGGGCATACCTTCTGTTGGCATCGTCTTGCTATGGTGTTGCCAATCTTGTGTTCAGAAGAGGTGGGTGAGTGTTTGGCAAGGCGTCTTCCTTCTAGATTATCCAAGAGGATTACAAGGAATCCCGTAGTCAGGGGCATAAAGATTCTAGCGACCAGAAGTTTTGAAGGGGAAGAGATTAATAGGAAAGTATTTCTTAGCTTTTGAAAAGCGAGAATGGGAAGAGGACTGTAGATAGTTTTGAAAACTAGTATTAGTTTTGGAATTAGTTTTACCCTAACTAACGACCATGCTAACTAAGGCTTCCTACAGTCAGGATGGCTCTGATACCAGCTCTGTGGGGACCCCACTCATAAGTCATGATAACCGAATGCACGTGTACGGTGATCCCAGAGATCAATGCTCACTGAACACACAAAAGCTGAATAACAAGAATCTTACATCCATACATACTGTTTTACACAAGTAGGACCATTATGGTCACGTCTTGAGTATATCATCGCAGCGGAAATCTTCGTCGATAACTTGGACCCATGCCATCTACCTTAACCCTACAGGCATTCTGACTGGGAAGCGTCCTAGCTCGCATGTTCGTCTCCAAGGTACTCTTCATTATATCCTGTTCTTTCATGCCTGGCCAATAAAATAACCAGTGGCAAGCCAATGAGTACTTTGAATGTACTCGCAAGCAACCCATGTTTTGGTTCAAGATACAACACTACATGATATAGGCAATTTTTTTTGCAGAAAGCTAGTTTTGAGTGCAATGACATGTTCAACAACTTGGAAGACATGCATCAGGAGCATTCAAGTAACCATGAGGACAGGTTACAGATATCAACATAAATAGAGTGGGCACCAACCCAACTCAATCATGTCAAGTCCTTTGACTTGACCCAAGTAGATCTCCCCACTTATCCAAACACACACACTGGTTTGTAAACATGTGGACGTAGCCCAAGAGCGGTTACCCGACTGTCCTTGATCGTGGACACGGCTATTCGAATAGTTTTACACTCTGCAGAGGTTGCACACTTTACCCACAAGATCCGGGGAACTTCCGTGTCATCCACGACCCGCGATACCTCAAGTACCCGGGGTAAGCACCCGATCACTATCTTTCCCTAGACGACACTAACAAGGAGTCCACTTGTTGTTCCGTATCCTCACGATGTACATCATACGAGACTCACTCAAGATCGTAACATCTGAGAGGGGACACAACGGTGTATCCGGTGCCCTGTGAAAACAGTCATGGCCGCCCTACCTGGCACGACCCCGTCCCGAAAGAGAGCACCAACTCTCCCCCGTCACTAGTAATGCGGGCTCCAAGCTGCCCTTTCCCATATAAGGGTAGAGTGGTTGCGCATGTAAGGTTGGAATAACGGTCGCAACTTAAACCAATCTGTTTTGGAAACAACACACACACACTTGCCTCGGTACACCACTTCGTCATCAAGTGGTTACCGAACTCATCATCTCCCCCTGGCATAAGTGGCACCCGATGGGGTTTTCGAAAAGTCTTTTGAAAATACTTTGCCTCAATCACCATGCATATTCCCGTCCCTTTTTGCGTAGCACTACTTTAGCATCCTATCTACTCCCACCGGCATAACCCTAATAGAAAGGTAGGGTCATGCATCATGCAAGTGTCAACGAGAAAAGCAATGGAGGCAAACCACCTCAAGTGGTCACCATTTTATCATGACTTCGATGCAAGCAATAAAAGTGCCATATGACATGCATAAAAAGGGTTTCTTTGACATGGTCAAAGGGCTGCTTGCCTGTTTTAACAAAGTCTTCGAGGTATTCAAATATCTCTGGTCCAACTCCGAGCATTTCATCTATTTCGTCAACTATCGTCGAAAACAACCATAATAAGCAACACGACAAGGCAAGAATAAAAGTGCTCAAAAAAATGTGAGTTGGACTTTTCTAGGATACCTCTGGTCATATGAGGAATGACCAAGATGATTTCATTGGAAGTGGATCAATGGATATTTCTAAACATTTCAATATGATGGAATCAATGGATTTGATGGATCCACAAGTTGTCCACAGAATGCCATTTTATAAAAATGAGTAAAAGTACCCATTAATCCAGGCATGATTTTAGAAACATTTAGAAATTGGTTTCACTAGATTTGGAGTTGAAATGAATATAATATGGATTTTTGAAGTGGACTTATGTGGATAAATGACCTTTTTAAAAGGTTCAGTGAAAACCAAGGACAACAAAAATGTCCACTATGGCCTATTAAATAGGAATTGATTTATGGAGTCTCTGAAAATTTGAATCATCAAATTTGGAGTTTATTAGATTTATTTGTGGATTTTACAAATTTACAGAAAAAGAAAAAGGGAAGGGAAAGGGTTTTACCCTTATCCAGCGCACTGGGCGCAGTTTAGCAGTGGGTCGGCCCAGTGGCTCGGCCGCGCGGGTGAGGAGGGGTGACGTCGGAGGCGCATTCTCCCGGCCGTCTCCACTTAAACGGCGGGCCCCAGCCGCTGGTCGCCGACGCTGCTGGGCCCAGCCAGTTATCGCGCCACCTCCCGCTCAACAGAGCAGGCAGGAGGGGAGGCCGAGTGGGCGCCGCCTCTCCCGGCAGCACGGACCACCTCCGGGCGCCAGACACCGGCGGACTCAGCGCGACGAGGCGCACCTGTCCATGTGATGCACGCACGCGCCGATGCTCGGAGTTGAGCAGGGCTTCGGGTCCAGCGGATGGCGGCAGCGGGCTTGGTGGTGGCGCCCTCTTTGGCTGCGGAGGAGGGGTCCTAGGGTGTTGGGGAGGTTAGTGGAGGATTGGGGTGCCATGCACTGCCTCGAGGAGGAAGGGAGGCCGGGGCGGCTCGAATTTGAGCGGTGGTCCGAGGCGGTAATGGCGGCAGAGGAGGAGGGAGAAGGCACGGGAGGAGGAGTGGGTTGGTCCGGGGGTGCATGGGAGGGAGGGAGAGCAGTTGGAGACGAGACAAGGCTCGGGGGTGGCCTTATACGGGCGCGGCCGGGAGGTGACGTAGGCGGGGCGCACGGCCATGGCCCATGGCATTGCCAGAGGCCAAAAGGGCGTTCTGGTGCGTGCCTGGGGTGCTCGTGGTCGTGGTCCAGGACGAGAGAAGAGGAGAGAGGGAGCAGGGCGAGCTCCAGGAGGTCCCGCACGAGTGCGGCGACTGGCGGACGCGAGCGGCACTCGGGCACGCATGTCAGAGGTCGCCGGAGAGAGAAGGAGGAGGGGGCCGACCGTCTTGTGTGTCCCGGACGCCGAGGCGGCCTCGGGGAACACAAGGGGAAGGCCCTAGGCGGTCAGAAGCCTAGGGCAGGACGCGGCTATAGTCCCCTGCTGCACTGTAGCGCGCTCCAGAGCATGCATATGGCTGGCATTGGCATCTTTTTGGCGCCCAAGGCGTGGCCACTAGTGTCTAGGGGGTCAGGGTAGGAGTAAACAAACGGGTGGTGGCCTTGGATGCCCTGGTGACCCAATGGGAGAGAGGTGGGGTTGAGAGAGAGAGAGAGAAGTTGCTATCCAGGAAGGTAAATGGGGGTGTTTCACCCCTTAATCATTGAGCAATGGCCAGGGGAGGGTTACTGGAGGTTGCTGGTGATCAGGTTCAGCTGTGGTAAAAACATGGGCTCATGGAGATTTGTCGAAGAGGTCAAAATGATGATTTTGGAAAATTGGCAGAAGGTGTTTGTTGTTGGTTTGGGCAAGAAAATTAATTCCACTTGCCATGAGAATTAACAGGATGGAATGGCACTTAGAAATAGTGTGTTCCACCAAATTTGAGCTCATTTGGGCAAAGTTGATTTGCAACTTTTGTAAACCCTAGAAATCAATGTAAATGGGTTTTCCAATATCTAGTCATGCAAAACCATTCTCCTTGATGCACCACTTGGTGTAGTGTCATCATTAGAGGTTCTGAACATGTCCACAAAAGTTGAGATCAAAAGGAGAAAGTTGCCAATGTAGAGTTGTTCAAATTTGGTTCTGGACAGGAAGGGTTTTGGGGCTCTTTGATTAGGTTAACTTGTTCTCCAACTTGTGCCACTTGGTCTAGATGCATTATTACACCATTTGAGCATGTGCACCAAGTGTGAGAGCATTTGGACATATTTGACAGTGCAAAGTTGTTCAAACTTGAAAAAGGTCAGAAGTGGTTTTGAGAGGGTTTCATGGGGTTATACTGTTGTCCATGACATGAGACTTGGCAAGATCATCAAACATGTCATATGGGACATGCTAGAATTTTCTTGGAATTTTTGGGGAATATTTCCTTTGTAAATATTTCAAAAGCTTGAAATATCCTGAAAGGGTTTTTGAGGGATTAGACCAATGTTTTGAACAAGACCATGTGTTCAAACTCTTATATATGGACCATATATGTCCACTGAGTTTCCCTAGGTTTTCCCCAAATATTTTTAAAGCATTAAAATAATTTTACCTATTAAAGACCATTTCTGCCTTAAGAAAAAGCCTTTAAATAAAATAGGAAAATAACTTTTAAAATTATGTTTTTGTGGTTTATGGAAGTCCTATATCTAATAGGTGTCAAATATATTTTTGGAAAGATTTTTACTGCCCTTAATTAAGTACTTGCAGTGCAAACCTCAATTCAGGGGGTTTTGGAAAACTAATTTTTGAAAATACTATTTGGCCAAATTATTTTTGTAAGAAATTATTTTTATGTCCTATACACATGGCATGATCATTGGTTCAAGAGTTTGGATCAAGGAGATGTAGTATAGGTGTTGGAGGATTTATTTGATTTTTAGAGCACTTGCAAATAGTAGACAAAAACCAATCAAGGCAAGGTCCAAAACACTCAAAAGTTTTTGTCAAACCACATTTTATCATGATTGTTAGCTTAAGTGTAGTGGCATGAAAATCAGGGTGTGACATCATTGATCTGGATGGGGTCAGTGTCGTCCCCTCGTGGCCCACTGTCGATGATGGCGTCAGCGGCGACATCTGTAGATATGACTCCTGGAAACCTCCTTCTTTTGTTCCCTGCGAGGAATCGAGATGAACTCCATGGGGGTGTGTAAACAATCTGTAGTGATTTTGCATCAATGTTATTCCCATTATGAAATTCGTGATTGCGTGTCTTGCTTTGGCATTGTCCCTCCTTTTCATCGTCGCGGTAGCTTAGTGCTCTACGCTGACAGGTCCCAGTCCCCAGGCAGGCTTCAGCCGTCGCTGGTATGCCACGTCAAGATGTCGTGGTCAAGGCCAGGAGGTGAGCGGCCCAATGTCCGGTAAGAGCTGCTGAGGCGTGATGCTCATGAGGTCCCCCTTGGCGTGCAAGCAGCTTCCTAAAGGCAGAAAAGGAAGGCGGCATTGCCGGAGCAAAGCTGCAAGAGTCGAAAATCCTGAGCCGCAGTGCCGGGCCAACTTGAATGTGCGACTTATCTTAGCGAGCCTGAAGTGATTCCTTGCGCAGCACCCAATTTATGCGTCAACAATGGTGGTACTGCTAGGTTAGATCCGCGCCAGCTTCCCCCTTTCATGCTCTTCTAAGTGCTCTGCGTCCTCGGGTGATGAGATACTTAGGATACTCCAAGTACTAGATACTCAAGATGTCCATAACCGGGGACACGGCTAACCATGATTAGATTGTACACTCCGCAGAGGTTTGTGCACTTTTCCCCACAAGACTTGATCGCCTCCGTTGGATTTCTCGCACTACATGGTGTTTGAGAAATGGATGACCAAGATACAATCTTTCAGAAAGATTAACTCTTTACTCCGGGCAGACCTACCAACCTACATCCCTCTACCTGCTGATCCACCTTTTAAAGAGTTCATGCAACCTACTCAACTATGCTCGAGCCCATAATATCTTGTGGCTGCACACGGAAGTTTCTAGCATGAAAATATCTCAGTTCACTTTGAGCCTGGGTGGCGGACCTTAGGATGATCACACGGGTACTCCGGGATATCCTAGGACAACACTGGATTCTCCAGGTGCTCGACAAGCAATCCACCCAGATGTTTATTAAAGTTGCCACCTTAAGTTGAACAATTAATTAATCATCTCACATCTGTCATGGATTTCACTCACCCAATCCACGTCTATGAGCATAGCATAGCAATATAAGCAATACGTAGAAGTAACTCCCATGGGTTTGAATATAACAGGGCAATAGGTTCTACCTCATCAACTACTTCCCAACCCACATGTTAATCACATCCTAATCATGCAATGTTTGAGGATTGGAGCTAATGCATAAAAACTGGGTATGAAAAGAGTATGATCAATGTGTTACTTGCCTTGCTGACGATCCGCAAAACCTAGAGACTCGTAGTAGCACGCCTCGCACTCCAAGAATTCTATAGCAAACAAACAATAGCATACATAAGCAATCAAGAAAATAAGAACGGGTAAATCTCTAATTAGAAGAACTAACCAGAAGGTTCAACTTAAGAACTCCGGTTTGCAAAAAGAATCAAATCAAACGGAGCAACGAAACTCAAACTGCAGAAGAAGCAAGATCCGTTTACTAATCTAGACTAAAGTCAAATTTTACAGTACCAAAATCTTGTTCAAGTTGATGAAACAGAAAGAGGATTTTGAGAAGAAGATCTAGGCACTTGAATCGCCTTATTTCGATAAACGAGCGAAAAGATAAACTGAAATGAAAATCGGATAAGAAATCGCGATCGAAAATATTCGCGGAAAATCCGAGAAAAAGAAAAACTGACGAACAGGCTAACGAATGAACGTTCGTTGTCTGCGGCTAACGGGTGAACACCGTTCGTTAAAACGAACGTACGGACGAATGTCCGCTAAATAAACTAAATCGAGAAAACCGGCGAACTGATCTTAAAAAAATACGAACTAGGGTTTTCTAAAAAACCGGATCGGATTTAAAATAAAACTGAATGGCGGCGGCGTATACCTCCGGCGAGGCTCCGACGAGGTGGGGCTGCGGCGGCGGTGCGGCAACGGCAGGCGGCGGCGCGGGCTTGGCGGCGGCGGGGTTCGGTGGTGGTGGGGGGGGTCCGGGGGCGGTGTATTTATAGGAGGTGGGCTTGCTTGGGGGAGGGGGCAAGGCGGCGCGGGAGGAGTCCCGGCCGGTCTCGGGGTCGGGCGGCGGCGCTAGCGCGGTCTCATGGAGGGAGACGAGGCGCGGGGCGTTGGGCCGGCTCGGCTGGGCTTCGGCCCAGTCGGCGCTGGAGTTTTTTTAATAATTTTGCCGAAACTTAAATAAATCCTAGAAAATAAAATAAAAATCTAAAAATGCCAAAACAAATTTTCACTGTCTAAATAAAATATTTAGAACGAGATGAACATTTTCTTGGCCCTAAAATGGAACTTAGAGAACGTGCAATTTTTCTAATGCAAATAAAATAGCAATAAAATCTGAATAAAATCAAATATTTGATTTTAATATTTTTCCTCCAATATTTCAATTTTTTGGAGAAGTCATATTATCTCCTCACATATATTTTAATATGAAATATTTTCGGAGAGAAAAATAATTAAAACCAAAAATCCTCGTTTCAATATTTGATAGAATTCAAATATGAAAACAGTGAAATCCCCAACTCTCTCCGAGGGTCCTTGAGTTGCTTAGGATTTCGAGGATCGCGAAACGAAAAACAGCAAAATATGATATGCATGAATGACCTATGTGTAACATTCCAAATTGAAAATTTGGGATGTCACAAACCTACCCCCCTTAAGATGAATCTCGCCCTCGAGATTCGGGTTGGCTAGAAAATAGGTGTGGGTGGTCTTTGCGAAGATCATCCTCTCGCTCCTGTGTGGCTTCATCCTCGGTATGGTGGCTCCATTGAACTTTGCAAAACTTGATAACCTTGTCATGGGTGACTCGGCCGGCAAATTCAAGAATCTCGACCGGCTTCTCCTCATAGGTCGATCACCGTCCAACCGAATCGCCTCCAAGGGTAATCAGATCTCTTAACGGTATATCGGCCATCTCAGCATGACCCTTGTTCAATTGTGAGACGTGAAACACATCATGAACTCCTGACAGCCCTTCAGGTAACTCCAACTTGTACGAAACTTCTCCCATATGTTCCAAAACACGATACGGTCCTACAAATCTCGGGGCTAACTTTCCCTTAACTCCAAAATGTTTCACTCCTCGCAGAGATGACACTCGCAGATATGCTCTATCTCCAATTTCATAGGTTACCTCCTTGCGTTTCGAATCTGCATAACTCTTCTGCCTGGACTGAGCTACCTTTAGTTTATCGCGAATCAACTTAACCTTCTCTTCAGACTCCTTGATCAAGTCTGGTCCAAACAATTGTCGATCTCCAACTTCATCCCACATCAACGGTGTTCTGCACCTTCGTCCATACAGGGCTTCGAACGGTGCCATCTTCAAACTGGATTGATAGATATTGTTGTATGAGAACTCTGCGTAGGGCAAGTTGTCATCCCAACTCGATCCATAATCTAGTGCACAAGCTCTCAACGTATCCTCCAGAATCTGGTTGACTCTCTCGGTATGTCCATCTGTCTGCGGGTGGAATGCCGTACTGAACTCCAACCTTGTCCCCAAAGTTTGGTGCAGCTAATGCCGAAACTTTGAAGTAAATTGTGTTCCTCTATCTGATACGATTGTCCTCGGAACTCCATGCAGACATACGATCCTGGTCATATATATCTTGGCCAACTTCGCACTTGTATAGGTGGTTTTCACTGGGATAAAGTGAACCACTTTGGTCAAGCGATCAACTACTACCCATATAGAATCATATCCTGATTTGGTCCTGGGAAATCCAGTGATAAAATCCATGCCAAGTTTATCCCACTTCCATTTGGGTATCGGCATAGGCTGTAACAATCCTGCTGGCTTTTGATGCTCAGCCTTCACTATCTGACATACATCACATACAACTACATACTCGGCAATATCCTTCTTCATACCAGTCCACCAGAAACGTTCCTTCAAATCCAAATACATCTTGGTGTTTCCGGGGTGTATCGAGTATGGTGAGTCATGAGCCTCTGAAGTATTAACTTCCCGATCTACGTGTTATTGGGCACATAAACACGGTCCTCAAACCATAAGGTGTCGTGCTCATCCTCACGAAAACCTTTGGCCTTTTCTTTGCTCATTCTCTCTTTTATCTCGGCAATCTCTTTGTCATCCTTCCGAAGCTTCTCGAATCTTTCCTAACAATGTAGACCGAACCTCCATTGTTGCAACAAAACCTCTAGGAACAATCTCCAATCGAAGTTCCTGAGATCCTCTGCTAACTCCTTTGGCAATCCCGTGCTTACTAGGGTGTTAGCATAACTCTTCCGACTCAAAGCATCTGCTACGACATTGGCCTTGCCTGGATGATAGTGAAGCTTCATGTCATAATCCTTTATTAGCTCCAACCATCTCCTCTGCCTAAGGTTCAGCTCCTTCTATGTGAAAATGTACTTCAAACTCTTATGATCCGTGTACACATCACAACGGTTTCCAATAAGGTAATGTCTCCAAGTCTTCAACGCATGCACTACGACAGCCAACTCCAAATCATGCGTGGCGTAATTCAATTCGTGCGGTTTTAGTTGTCGTGAGGCATACGAAACAACTCTTTCGTCCTACATAAGCACACTTCCAAGTCCTAGGCGAGAGGCGTCGCAATACACTTGGAAATCCTTGCGTATATCCGGCAGAATCGGCACTGGGGTTGTAGTCAAGCATTTCTTTAACTCCTGAAAACTTGCCTCACATTCTTCCGTCCATTTAAATTTGGTATCCTTCTTCAATAACTCCGTCATTGGCTTCGCAATCTTGGAAAAATTCTCAACGAATCTCCGGTAGTATCCTACGAGTCCAAGAAAACTACGGATCTCGCTAACTGAAGTGGGTGCCAACCATTCAGTAACTGACTGAGCCTTGGTGGGGTGTACTGCTATACCTTCTCCTGGTATAACATGTCCAAGGAATACGACTTCCTTCAACCAAAATTCACATTTCCTGAACTTGGCATACAAATCGTGTTCCCTGAGTTTCTCGAGAACTAATCGCAAATGCTCCTTCTGCTCCTCCTCATTCTTCGAGTATACCATTATATTATCAATGAACACCACAACAAACTTATCCAAATATTCCATGAACACCTTGTTCATCATGCTCATCAAGTAAGCAGGGGCGTTAGTCAGTCCAAATGACATGACCGTATATTCATACAACCCGTACCGTGTGGTGAATGATGTCTTTGGTACATCCTTCTCTCGAATCTTCAGCTGGTGATATCTTGATCGCGGATCGATCTTTGAAAACACCTTAGCTCCTTGCAGCTGGTCAAACAAATCATTGATCATCGGTAGTGGGTATTTGTTCTTGATCGTCATCTCATTTAACGCACGATAATCAACAACCATTCTTAGAGACTTATCCTTCTTCTCAACCAAAAGCACTGGGGCTCCCCAGGGTGATGAACTCCGTCGAATGTAACCTTTCTCCAATAACTCCTTGATCTGCTTCTTAATCTCCTCCAGATCATTTGCGCGCATCCGATAGGGTCTCTTTGATATTGGCCCGATACCTGGCAATAGCTCTATCGAAAACTCGATGTCTCGATCCGGTGGTGATAGAGGCAAAGGTGTCCCGTCTTTCGATGAGATGGTGGCTATTGTTTAGGATGAAGTCGACTTTGACGATCCGACTACGAACGTGCGAGGACGTCGCGCCTTAGCAATCGCTAAACCAACTCCGAGAGGTTATTGACCACGCCGAGCACGATCAACGACCACGAGTGCATTTCCTGCGAGCAAGCGAAGAACAAGCAAGAAACCGAGATTGCAATCTGGATATTGCGAATATAAGATGAAAGCTTTATTGATCGAGGTGGGGTTACTGGCGCCTTTATGCAGTCGTTGAACACAAGCGAAATGCAGCGAAGTTGCAGCTATGGCGAACTTTTAATCTAAACAAAACCCAAAGTCTAAACGGCGCCCTAAGGGCTGTATATATGGAGGAAGAGGAGGAATTTCGTGGCCCTTGAGGCGGGGATCGAAACCAACCCTAACTCTTGTTTCCCCACACATACGGACTCTAAAACAGCCTATACTTAAGTATTTCGAAATTACATGGGCTGGCCCAATAATAAGGTGACACAGCACCTAGAATAGCCTATGGACTAATATTATGAAGTGGCATCTTGTATATTTCGTCAAGGCCTCATGCTCTCGTTAGGGTGGCTTCAAAGTCTGGAATCATCACTTGTAACTCCGTTCTTGTTCCCCTTGCATGCCAACATCTCCATGCTTGAACTTGCTCCAAGGTTCATTTTTCTTGTCCATGGCAGGCCCTTCATTTGTAAGCAAAACAAATGTATCCAATTTAGGCAGCATCATATTCTCATGAACATTGGAATCGTTACCAAGAAACGAAAGTACACGATAATTCAATTGGCGTGCTTGAGCTCTAGTAATTGGTCCGGTATGTATAGCAGCAGGGCTGTGGGTGTAACAATGGTATTGATGTACTCATCATCCTCCCTTCTTGAAATGAAGTCGCCCTCGACGGAAGCTCATCTTCCTCACCCAAATAAGGCTTCAAATCTGCAATGTTAAAAGTGGGACTAACCCCAAAATCTGCAGGCAGCTCAAGTTTATATGCATTATCATTTATTTTCCGATGAGGACATCAATACCATTGTTACACCCACAGCCCTCGGGCTATACATCTTGGACCAATTACTAGAGCTCACAAGACGCCAATTGAATTATCAGTACTTCCGCTTTCTTGGTAACGATTCCAATGTTCATGAGAATATGATGCTGCTTAAATTGGATACATTTGTTTTGCTTACAAATGAAGGGCCTACCATGGACAAGAAAGATGAACCTTGGAGCAAGTTCAAGCATGGAGATGTTGGCATGCGCAAGGAGAACAAGAACGGAGTTACAAGTGATGATTCCAGGACTTTGAAGCCACCCTAATGAGTGCATGAGGCCTTGGACGAAATATACAAGATGCCACTTCATAATATGCGCCCATAGGCTATTCTAGGTGTCACGTCACCTTATTATTGGGCCAGGCCCATGTAATTTCGAAATACTTAAGTATAGGCTGTTTTTAGAGTCCAGATGTGTGGGGGAAACAAGAGTTAGGGTTGATTTCGGACCCTCCACCAAGGGCCACGAAATCCCCGCCTCTTCCTCCATATATACAGCCCTTAGGGCACCGTTTAGACCGTGGGTTTTGTTTAGATTAAAAGTTCGCCATAGCTGCAACTTCGCTGCATTTCGCTTGTGTTCAACGACTGCACAAAGGCGTCCAGTAACCCCACCTTGATCAATAAAGCTTACATCTTATATTCGCAATATCCCGATTGCAATCTCAGTTTCTTGCTTGTTCTTCGTTTGCTCGCAGGAAACAGGCCCTCGTGGTCAGGTTGATCGTGCTCCGGCGTGGTCAATAACTCTCGGAAGTTGGTTTAGCGATTGCTAAGGCGCGACATCTCGCACGTACGTAGTCGGATCGTCAAGGTCGACTCCCACAGAAACGATAGCCACCATATCATCGAAACATCGGGACACCTTTGCCTCTATCAAGTGGTATCAGATTTTCAGGTTGCTCGGTGAGATTTTACAGTTTTCCGTAGTTTAGATCGAGTCTGTTCTTCATACCTATAGTCCATGAAAAAGCCACAAAAAAAATTAGGGTTAGTTCATCATATCCGAACCAATCTGCGCCTTTGCATAATCTTTTTAGAGTTTTGCTTTGTTGAATTTGCGGTTGCATCGTCGTGTCTAGTTGCTGGTCTTAGCGTCTAGTCTTTTAGAGTTTCGAGTTCTGGTCATAAGTTGTCACGCCGCCACCGCACCATCATCATCGCCCCTGCCACCTACCATCACCGCTCCGAATCCGTATCCATATACCACCACCAATCCGTGTCCATATACCACCACCGATCCATATCCATATACTACCACCACCGCTGCCATATACCACCACCATATATCCACCACCAATCCGAGTTCTTCTCATATTAGGTTTGTTTTCGAGATCCATCTAGTTTCCGATTCGTGTTTCCTTGCCGGAGTAGGTTTCGGAAAAAAAAAAATTTTGGTCGAAAAAACCCTCCGTTTAGGCCCAAAATTTTCCGAAAACGCACTTGTCGAAAAATTTTCTGGCTATCCTGTTTTTAAGTGTTTCTAAGCGTATTGAGACAGTCGCCATTATAGAAAGTTTTTTTTGACCCGTTTCCAGCTTTTGGGTCCGGCGGTCGAAAAAAAAAAAAAAATTTTGGTCGAAAAAATTTCGTGCCCATCTGTCGATTTGACACGGGAAGAGTTTTGACACACACGCCAATATAGTCATTTTTCCAAAAAAAAAAAAAACACCAGCGCAAATCAAAAAAAAAAGCAGCGCAAAAAAAAAAAGAGCGAAAAAAAAAATTCCAGAGTGTGCTTTTCCGTTGTTTCCGTGCAGCGCCGTGATTTTGTTAGTGTTCTAGGCTCGCGTCTCTAGCACGGTCTAGCCTAGGACCAAAGACAAGATCGTCGTTGAGCGTTTATTCAACTTTGCATCTCTGAATTGATTATTGCTGACCCTTTTGCTACCATATTATAAGCCTTCCCAGCTCCACATACATCTACATCGATGCGTTTGACTCTCCCTCGTAATCGCTCTATCCAAGCTTTGAGAGTTTTGACTACATCGGTTGCCGATCACCGCTTTCTTTGGGTAAGAACTGGTAAGAATTTGAGATTTGCTTGACGGATTTGTGACTATCCACCACACAACCACCACCACTTCCTAGTAGTCTGTCGAATCATATTCTTGTGTGTTTCCATTGCTGCTAACCATGGCAGGATCACAAGCCGACGAGACTGACTGGGAGAACATGACAAACAAAGCGCTACATGATAAGTTTCAACAAATGATGAGTGGGCAGGTGGACGATGTGCTAAATAGATTTGAAGAGGCCATGGAGAAGATAGATGGCATTGAGAAGGCGTCAAACAAAGCTCGATAACAAGTTTAATGAATTGCTCGCTGCGTCTACCACCACCACCACCGGGCGGCACCTAACGCACCTCTACTACAACAACAAGGACTACCTCCACATCGAAACAGCCCTCCGCCGAAGCTTCCCGTGTCCCTCTTCACTGGCCAAGCTCTTTGGTCTGCTGTTGATATACATGGCTCCTGCTGCTGCGGTAGGGGAGGATGATTATGTGAGAGATTACGAGGATGAGGTTGATCAACATCGGAACCACGTGCAACCACCAGCACCACAACCACCGTGTCGTCCACATGCAAATAATGGCAATGTTCGGGCTCCCCTTCAGTACGAGATCATGACCATCTCCTAAACTGAAATTGAATATTCCACCATTTGAGGGTAGATATGTTCACGATATATATCTTACTTGGGAGTTAGAAAGCGAACAACGATTTACATGTTTACAATATCACGAGGAGAGACGTGTTCCTCTTTGTTTGTGCTCTCACTAGCTTTGCATGTGTTTGGTGGTCCGAACATTGTCGATTATATCATGTTCCAGCTACTTGGGCTGCTTTGAAAACTGCTATGCGTACTCGTTGGGTTCCACCATATTATCAACGTGAATTACTTCAAAAATTGCAGCGCTTAAGACAAGGAAAAAATTCGCAGAAGAATATTATCGTGAATTACAAACTGGCTTGATTAGATGTGGTATTGTTGAGGAGAATGAAGCTATGCTTGCACGTTTTAGGGTGGATTAAATAGAGAGATTCAGACCATTCTAGACTACAAGGATTATAATAATATCACTCGATTATTCCATCTTGCTTGTAAAGCTGAACGTGAAGTGCAGGATCGACAGCGTTGGCGCGAACTAACTTTTCTCGCAGGTCGACCTTCATCATGGACACCACGTGCATCATCTACTTCCACACGTTCTACTACACCGGCACCTCCGTCGGCTGCCACCTCCAACCGTGATACAAGAAAGGTGCACAACCACCACTATCCGCCAAGAGCACACTGCCGGGCCTACACAGAGCTCTTCTTCTTCCATGGCGTCAACAGGGCACACAAGTGATATTATTTGTCGTCGTTGTAAGGGAAGAGGACATTTCTATGAGAGAATGCCAATCTCAGCGTGTGATGATTGCTCTTGAGGATGGTGGGTATGAGTCCGCTAGTGACTATGATGAATAGACTTTGGCTCTTATTACACATGAAGAACACGGTGGAGATGATTACGATCATGACACGCAATACATGGCTGTCAAGATGCCGACAGGTATGATTGTTTAGTTGCTCAACGTGTTTTGAGTGTGCAGGTTACACAAGCTGAGCAAAATCAGAGGCATAACTTGTTCCATACAAAGGGAGTTGTGAAGGAACGTTCTATTCGCGTCATCATAGATGGAGGGAGCTGCAACAACTTGGCTAGCATGGATATGGTGGAGAAGCTTTCTCTCACCACAAGACCACATCCACATCCTTACTACATCCAATGGTTCAACAACAGCGGCAAGGTTAAGGTAACACGTCTGCTCGTGTGTATTTTAGTATCTCTACATATGCTGATTATGTTGATTGTGATGTGGTACCTATGCAAGCATGTTCCTTATTACTTGGTAGACCATGGCAATTTGATAAAAATTCTGTACACCATGGTAGAAACAATCAGTATACTCTTGTTCACAAGGATAAAAATATTACTTTGCTTCCTATGACTCTGATTCCATTTTGAAAGATGATATTAATAGAGCTAATAAAGCAAAACAGAGAAAAATAAGAGTGAAAATCAGATTGTGGCAAAAGAATTTGAGCAACAAATGAAGCCTAATAATAAACCATCTAATGTTGCTTACGAAATTAAACTGAAAAGTGCATGTTTATTTGCCACCAAATCTGATATTGATGAGCTAGATTCTAGCAAATCTGTTTGCTATGCTTTTGTGTGCAAAGAGGCATTATTTTCATTCGAGGACGTGCCTTCCTCTTTGCCTCCTGCTGTCACTAACATTTTGCAGGAGTTCGCTGACGTCTTCCCACAAGACGTGCCAACCGGATTACCACCTATTCGAGGGATTGAGCATCAAATTGACTTAATTCGGTGCATCGCTACCCAACCGCGCACCATACCGTACCAATCCGGAGGAGACGAAGGAGATTATGCGTCAAGTATGTGAGCTGCTCGACAAAGGTTATATACGCGAATCTCTTAATCCTTGTGCTGTTCCTATTATACTAGTGCCTAAAAAAGGATGCTACGTTTCGTATGTGTGTTGATTGTAGAGGCATTAATAATATTACTATTCGTTATCGTCATCCTATTCCTAGGCTAGATGATATGCTTGATGAATTGAGTGGCTCTACAATATTCTCCAAAGTTGATTTATGTAGTGGATACCATCAAATTCGTATGAAATTGGGAGATGAATGGAAAACAGCATTTAAAACTAAGTTTGGATTATATGAGTGGTTAGTCATGCCTTTTGGGTTAACTAATGCACCTAGTACTTTCATGAGATTAATGAACGAAGTTTTACGTGCTTTCATTGGACGATTTGTGGTAGTTTACTTTGATGATATCTTGATTTATAGCAAATCTTTGGAAGAACATTTGGAACATTTACGTGCTGTTTTTAATGCTCTACGTGATGCACGCTTGTTTGGTAACCTTGGGAAGTGCACCTTTTGCACCGACCAGTATCTTTTCTTGGCTATGTTGTTACTCCACGTGGAATTGAAGTTGATAAAGCCAAGATTGAAGCTATTGAGAGTTGGCCGCAGCCCAAAACGGTCACACAAGTGAGGAGTTTTCTTGGACTCGCTGGTTTCTATAGTCGTTTTGTGAGAGACTTTAGCACCATTGCTGCACCTCTCAATGAGCTTACAAAGAAGGATGTGCCTTTTGTTTGGGGTACCGCACAGGAAGAAGCCTTCACGGTATTGAAAGATAAGTTGACACATGCTCCTTTACTCCAACTTCCGGACTTTAATAAGACTTTTGAGCTTGAATGTGATGCTAGTGGAATTGGATTAGGAGGTGTGTTACTACAAGATGGCAAACCTGTTGCATACTTTTACGAAAAATTGAGTGGGCCTAGTCTGAACTATTCTACTTATGACAAAGAATTATATGCTCTTGTTAGGACTTTAGAGACATGGCAACATTATTTATGGCCCAAAGAATTTGTTATACATTACGATCTTGAATCTTTGAAACATATTAAAAGTCAAGCTAAACTGAATCGTAGACATGCTAAATGGGTTGAATTCATTGAGACTTTCCTTATGTCATTAAACACAAGAAGGGTAAAGAAAATGTTATTCTTGATGCTTCGTCTCGTCGATATACTATGCTTTCACAACTTGACTTCAAAATATTTGGTTTGGAGACCATCAAAGATCAATATGTGCATGATGCTGATTTTAAAGATGTAATGCAGAATTGTAAAGAAGGAAGAACATGGAACAAGTTCGTTATTAATGATGGTTTTGTGTTCCGTGCTAACAAGCTATGCATTCCTGCTAGCTCTGCTCGTCTTTTTGTTGTTGCAGGAGGCGCATGGAGGAGGCTTAATGGGACACTTTGGCGCCAAAAAGACGGAGGATATACTTGCTACACATTTCTTTTGGCCAAAGATGAGACGGGATGTTGAGCGTTTTGTTGCTCGCTGCACTACCTGTCAAAAGCTAAGTCACGACTCAATCCTCATGGTTTATATATGCCTTTGCTCGTGCCTAGTATTCCTTGGGAGGATATATCTATGGACTTTGTTTTAGGTTTACCTCGAACAAAGAAGGAGGGATAGCATATTTGTTGTCGTGGATAGATTCTAAAAATGGCACACTTTATACCATGTCATAAAAGCGATGATCTTTGTTAATGTTGCTGATTTGTTCTTTCGTGAAATTATTCGCTTGCATGGTGTGCCAAATACTATTGTTTCAGATCGTGATACTAAATTTCTTAGCCACTTTTGGAGATGTTTATGGGCTAAGTTGGGGACTAAACTGCTTTTAGTACTACTTGTCACCCCAAACCGATGGACAAACTGAAGTAGTCAATAGAACATTGTCTACTATGCTTAGGGCTGTTTTGAAGAATAATAAGAAAATGTGGGAAGAATGCTTGCCTCATATTGAATTTGCTTATAATCGTTCGTTGCATTCTACTACTAAGATGTGCCCTTTTGAAATTGTGTATGGCTTCCTACCTCGTGCACCTATTGATTTGTTGCCTCTTCCATCTTCGGAGAAGGTTAATTTTGATGCTAAAGAACGTGCTGAATTGATTTTAAAAATGCATGAGTTAACTAAGGAAAACATTGAGCGTATGAATGCTAAATATAAACTTGCTTGGAGATAAGGGTAGAAAACATGTTGTCTTTGCACCGGAGATCTTGTTTGGTTACATTTGCGTGAGGATAGGTTTCCTAAATTGCATAAATCAAAGCTAATGCCACGCGTCTTGATGGTCCATTTAAGGTGTTAGAGAAAATAAATGATAATGCATATAAACTTGAGCTGCCTGCAGATTTTGGGGTTAGTCCCACTTTTAACATTGCAGATTTGAAGCCTTATTTGGGTGAGGAAGATGAGCTTCCGTCGAGGGCGACTTCATTTCAAGAAGGGGAGGATGATGAGGACATCAATACCATTGTTACACCCACAGCCCTCGCGGCTATACATACCGGACCAATTACTAGAGCTCAAGACGCCCAATTGAATTATCGGTACTTTCGCTTTCTTGGTAACGATTCCAATGTTCATGAGAATATGATGCTGCCTAAATTGGATACATTTGTTTTGCTTACAAATGAAGGGCCTACCGTGGACAAGAAAGATGAACCTTGGAGCAAGTTCAAGCATGGAGATGTTGGCATGCACAAGGAGAACAAGAACGGAGTTACAAGTGATGATTCCAGGACTTTGAAGCCACCCTAATGAGTGCATGAGGCCTTGGACGAAATATACAAGATGCCACTTCATAATGTCGTCCATAGGCTATTCTAGGTCTTTGTGTCACCTTATTATTGGGCCAGCCCATGTAATTTCGAAATACTTAAGTATAGGCTGTTTTTAGAGTCCGTATGTGTGGGGAAACAAGAGTTAGGGTTGATTTCGGACCCCTCCACCAAGGGCCACGAAATTCCCCCTCTTCCTCCATATATACAGCCCTTAGGGCACCGTTTAGACCTTGGGTTTTGTTTAGATTAAAAGTTCGCCATAGCTGCAACTTCGTGCTTCGTTTGTGTTCAACGACTGCACAAAGGCGTCCACGTAACCCCACCTTGATCAATAAAGCTTTCATCTTATATTCGCAATATCCAGATTGCAATCTCAGTTTCTTGCTTGTTCTTCGTTTGCTCGCAGGAAACAGTCCCTCGTGGTCAGGTTGATCGTGCTCGGCGTGGTCAATAACCCTCGGAAGTTGGTTTAGCGATTGCTAAGGCGCGACGTCTCGCACGTTCGTAGTCGGATCGTCAAGGTCGACTCCCACAGAAACGATAGCCACCATCTCATCGAAACATCGGGACACCTTTGCCTCTATCACCAAGCCTCGCAGAGCGGCTGACGCAAGGCCTCCCCGGAGCGGCCTCGCCAGGCTGGCTCGCGAGGAGCGGAGATATCAAGGCGGGGCAAACCTCGCGAGGCTCTCTTGGCGTGAGCCATGACGGTCGACACCAGGCGGGCGCTAGCGCGTGCAGTGTCCTTGTTTCCTCTTTGGTGCTAAGGAAGCAGGCACAGGCGCGGAGTACCGAGGCATATCAGTGCAATGAGACCGAAGACCAGAAGGACGGCAAGATGGAGGTCACCATGGAGCCCAAGACGGCGTCACCACCAGAGCCTTTAGCAGGCGAAGACCACTTTTGTCAGGATAGCTTGTACTAGCTGTCCCCTTTTAAATTGCCGGCCGTTGTTGGCTCCCTTCCCGCTCAGTATTTGGGAAGAGCACCAGGGCCTATATAAGTAGAGCTTGCCACCACCGTAGAAAACAACTCATTCAGAGGCACCTCACCCACACAAGTTCACCAAACACAAGATGATAGAGGCAAAGGTGTCCCGATGTTTCGATGAGATGGTGGCTATCGTTTCTGTGGGAGTCGACCTTGACGATCCGACTACGTACGTGCGAGACGTCGCGCCTTAGCAATCGCTAAACCAACTTCCGAGGGTTATTGACCACGCCGGAGCACGATCAACTCGACCACGAGGGCCTGCTTTCCTCCGAGCAAACGAAGAACAAGCAAGAAACTAAGATTGCAATCTGGATATTGCGAATATAAGAGGAAAGCTTTATTAATGAAGGTGGGGTTACGAGACGCCTTGGTCCGGTCGTTGAACACAAACGGCACGCGAAGTTGCAGCTATGGCGAACTTTTGATCTAAACAAAACCCAAAGTCTAAACGACGCCCTAAGGGCTGTATATATGGAGAAAGAGGAGGAATTTCGTGGCCCTTTGAGGGAGGGGTCGAAACCAACCCTAACTCTTGTTTCCCCACACATACGGACCCTAAAAACAGCCTACACTTAAGTTTTTAGAAATTACATGGTAATTGCCCAATAATAAGGTGACGCAGCACCTAGAATAGCCTATGGACGAATATTATGAAGTGGCATCTTGTATATTTCGTCCAAGGCCTCATGCTCTCATTAGGGTGGCTTCAAAGTCCTGGAATCATCACTTGTAACTCCGTTCTTGTTTCCCTTGCATGCCAACATCTCCATGCTTGAACTTGCTCCAAGGTTCATCTTTCTTGTCCATGGTAGGCCCTTCATTTGTAAGCAAAACAAATGTATCCAATTTAGGCAGCATCATATTCTCATGAACATTGGAATCGTTACCAAGAAACGAAAGTACTGATAATTCAATTGGCGTATGAGCTCTAGTAATTGGTCCAAGATGTATAGCAAATAGGGCTGTGGGTGTAACAATGGTATTGATGTCCTCATCATCCTCCCCTTCTTGAAATGAAGTCGTCCTCGACGGAAACTCATCTTCCTCACCCAAATAAGGCTCCAAATCTGCAATGTTAAAAGTGGGACTAACCCCAAAATCTGCAGGCAGCTCAAGTTTATATGCATTATCATTTATTTTCTCTAACACCTTAAATGGACCATCAAGACGTGGCATTAGCTTTGATTTGCGCAAATTAGGAAACCTATCCTTACGCAAATGTAACCAAACAAGATCTCCAGTGCAAAGACAACATGTTTTCTACCCTTATCTCCAAAGAAGTTTATATTTAGCATTCATACGCTCAATGTTTTCCTTAGTTAACTCATGCATTTTTAAAATCAATTCAGCACGTTCTTTAGCATCAAAATTAACCTTCTCCGAAGATGGAAGAGGCAACAAATCAATAGGTGCACGAGGTAGGAAGCCATACACAATTTCAAAAGGGCACATCTTAGTAGTAGAATGCAATGAACGATTATAAGCAAATTCAATATGAGGCAAGCATTCTTCCCACATTTTCTTATTATTCTTCAAAACAGCCCTAAGCATAGTAGACAATGTTCTATTGACTACTTCAGTTTGTCCATCGGTTTGGGGGTGACAAGTAGTACTAAAAGCAGTTTAGTCCCCAACTTAGCCCATAAACATCTCCAAAAGTGGCTAAGAAATTTAGTATCACGATCTGAAACAATAGTATTTGGCACACCATGCAAGCGAATAATTTCACGAAAAGAACAAATCAGCAACATTAACAAAGATCATCGCTTTTATGACATGGTATAAAGTGTGCCATTTTCGAGAATCTATCCACGACAACAAATATGCTATCCCTCCCTTCTTTGTTCGAGGTAAACCTAAAACAAAGTCCATAGATATATCCTCCCAAGGAACACTAGGTACAGTAAAGGCATATATAAACCATGAGGATTGAGTCGTGACTTAGCTTTTTGACATGTAGTGCAATGAGCAACAAAACGCTCAACATCCCGCCTCATCTTTGGCCAAAAGAAATGTGTAGCAAGTATATCCTCCGCCTTCTTCACGCCAAAGTGTCCCATTAATCCTCCTCCATGCGCCTCCTGCAACAACAAAAGACTTAACAGAGCTAGCAGGAATGCATAGCTTGTTAGCACGGAACACAAAACCATCCTTAATAACGAACTTGTTCCATGTTCTTCCTTCTTTACAATTCTGCATTACATCTTTAAAATCAGCATCATGCACATATTGATCTTTGATGGTCTCCAAACCAAATATTTTGAAGTCAAGTTGTGAAAGCATAGTATAGCGATTTAGACAAAGCATCAACAATAACATTTTCTTTGCCCTTCTTGTGTTTAATGACATAAGGGAAAGTCTCAATGAATTCAACCCATTTAGCATGTCTACGATTCAGTTTAGCTTGACTTTTAATATGTTTCAAAGATTCATGATCGTAATGTATAACAAATTCTTTGGGCCATAAATAATGTTGCCATGTCTCTAAAGTCCTAACAAGAGCATATAATTCTTTGTCATAAGTAGAATAGTTCAGACTAGGCCCACTCAATTTTTCGTAAAAGTATGCAACAGTTTGCCATCTTTTAATAACACACCTCCTACTCCAATTCCACTAGCATCACATTCAAGCTCAAAAGTCTTATTAAAGTCAGGAAGTTGGAGTAAAGGAGCATGTGTCAACTTATCTTTCAATACCGTGAAGGCTTCTTCTTGTGCGGTACCCCAAACAAAAGGCACATCCTTCTTTGTAAGTTCATTGAGAGGTGCAGCAATGGTGCTAAAGTCTCTCACAAAGCGCCTATAGAAACCAGTTAGTCCAAGAAAACTCCTCACTTGTGTGACCGTTTTGGGCTGCGGCCAACTCTCAATAGCTTCAATCTTGGCTTTATCAACTTCAATTCTCGTGGTGTAACAACATAGCCAAGAAAAGATACTCGGTCGGTGCAAAAGGTGCACTTCCCAAGGTTACCAAACAAACGTGCATCACGAGAGCATTAAAAACAGCACGTAAATGTTCCAAATGTTCTTCCAAAGATTTGCTATAAATCAAGATATCATCAAAATAGACTACCACAAATCGTCCAATGAAAGCACGTAAAACTTCGCTCATTAGTCTCATGAAAGTACTAGGTGCATTAGTTAACCCAAAAGGCATGACTAACCACTCATATAAACCAAACTTAGTTTTAAATGCTGTTTTCCATTCATCTCCCAATTTCATACGAATTTGATGGTATCCACTACGCAAATCAACTTTGGAGAATATTGTAGAGCCACTCAATTCATCAAGCATATCATCTAGCCTAGGAATAGGATGACGATAACGAATAGTAATATTATTAATGCCTCTACAATCAACACACATATGCGACGTACCATCCTTTTTAGGCACTAGTATAATAGGAACAGACAAGGACTAAGAGATTCGCAGATATAACCTTTGTCGAGCAGCTCCTGTACTTGACGATAATCTCCTTCGCCTCCTCCTCGATTGGTACGGTATGGTGCACGGTTGGGTAGCGATGCACCGGAATTAAGTCAATTTGATGCTCAATCCTCGAATAGGTGGTAATCCCGTGGCACGCCTTGTGGGAAGACGCCGAACTCCCGCAAAATGTTAGTGACAAGAGGGGCAAAGAGGAAGGCACGCCCTCGAATGAAAATAATGCCTCTTTGCACACAAAAGCATAGCAAACAGATTTGCTAGAATCTAGCTCCTCAATATCAGATTTGGTGGCAAGTAAACATGCACTTTTCAGTTTAGTTTCGTATAAACATTAGATGGTTTATTATTAGGCTTCATTTGTTGCTCAAATTCTTTTGCCACAATCTGATTTTCACTCTTATTTTTCTCCTGCTTTTGCTTTATTAGCTCTATTAATATCATCTTTCAAAATTGAATCAGGAGTCATAGGAAGCAAAGTAATATTTTTATCCTTGTGAACAAGATTATACTGATTGTTTCTACCATGGTGTACAGAATTTTAATCAAATTGCCATGGTCTACCAAGTAATTAGGAACATGCTTGCATAGGTACCACATCACAATCAACATAATCAAAGCATATGTAGAGATACTAAAATACACACCTAACAAAGACGTGTTACCTTAACCTTGCCGCTGTTGTTGAACCATTGGATGTAGTAAGGATGTGGATGTGGTCTTGTGGTGAGAGAAAGCTTCTCCACCATATCCATGCTAGCCAAGTTGTTGCAGCTCCCTCCATCTATGATGACGCAATAGAACGCTCCTTCACAACTCCCTTTGTATGGAACAAGTTATGCCTCTGATTTTGCTCAATTTTGTGTAACCTGCACACTCAAAACACGTTGAGCAACTAAACATTCATACATGTCAAAGATCTTCGCAGCCATGTATTGCGCCTCATGATCGTAATCCTCTCCACCGTGTTCTTCATGCGTAATAAGAGCCAAAGTCTCTTCATCATAGTCACTAGCGGACTCATACCCACCATCCTCAAGAGCAATCATCACACGCTGAGATTGGCATTCTCTCAAGAAAGTGTCCTCTTCCCTTACAACGACGACAAATAATATCACTTGTGTGTCCTGTTGACGCCATGGAAGAAGAAGAGCTCTGTAGGCCCAAAGCAGGTGTGCTCTTGGCGGATAGTGGTGGTTGTGCCTCGCTTTCTTGTATCACGGTTGGAGGTGGCAGCCGACGGAGGTGCCGTGTAGTAGAACGTGTGGAAGTAGATGATGCACGTGGTGTCCATGATGAAGGTCGACCTGCAGAAAAGTTAGTCCGCGCCAACGCAGCCGATCCTGCACTTCACGCTCAGCTTTACAAGCAAGATGGAATAATCGAGTGATATTAGTATAATCCTTGTAGTCTAGAATGGTCTGAATATCTCTATTTAATCCACCCGTAAAACGTGCAAGCATAGCTTCATTCTCCTCAACAATACCACATCTAATCAAGCCAGTTTGTAATTCCCGATAATATTCTTCTACCGAATTTTTCCTTGTCTTAAGCGCTGCAATTTTTGGAAGTAATTCACGTTGATAATATGGTGGAACCCAACGAGTACGCATAGCAGTTTTCAAAGCAGTCCAAGTAGCTGGAACAGGATATAATCTACAATGTTCAGACCACCAAACACATGCAAAGCTAGTGAAAGCACAAACAGAATGGAACACGCCTCTCCTCGGGATATTGTAAACATGTAAATCGTTGTTCAGTTTCTAACTCCCAAGTAAGATATATATCAGAAACATATCTACCCTCAAATGGTGGAATATTCAACTTCAGTTTAGGGAGATGGTCATGATCTCGTACCTGAGGGGGAGCCCTAACATTGCCATTATTTGCATGTGGACGACCGGGTGGTTGTGGTGCTGGTGGTTGCACTTGCACGTAGTTCGATGTTGATCAACCTCATCCTCGTACTCTCACATAATCATCCTCCCCACATCAGCAGCAGGAGCCATGGAAGTATCAACAAGAAAGACCAGCAGCTTGGCCAGTGAAGAGGGACTCGTCTCGCTGGGCGGAGGGCTGCTTCTCGATGTGTAGGTAGTCGTTGTTGTTGTTGTAGAGGTGCATTAGGTGCAGCCGGTGGTGGTGGTGGTAGACGCTCGAGCAATTCATTAAACTTGTTATCGAGCTTTGTTTCGAACGCCTTCTCAATGCCATCTATCTTCTCCATGGCCTCTTCAAATCTATTTAGAACATCTTCCACCTGCCCACTCATCATTTGTTGAAACTTATCATGTAGCGCTTTGTTTGTCATGTTCTCCCAGTCAGTCCTCGTCGGCTTGTGATCCTGCCATGGTTAGCGCAATAGAAACACACAAGAATATGATTGACAGACTACTAGGAAGTGGTGGTGGTGGTGTGGTGGACAAATACAAATCCGTCAAGCAAATCTCAAATTCTTACCAGTTCTTACCCAAAGAAGGCGGTGATCGGTAATCGATGTAGTCAAAACTCTCAAAGCTTGGATAGAGCGATTACTGTGGAGAGTCAAACGCACGATGTAGATGTATGTGGAGCTGGGAAGGCTTATAATATGGTGGCAAAAGGGTCAAGAATAATCAAATCAGAGATGCAAAGTTGAATAAACGCTCAACGACGGTACTGTCTTTGGTCCTAGGCTAGACCGTGCTAGAGACGCGAGCCTAGAACACTAACAAAATCACGCCGCACGGAAACAAAGGAAAAGCACACTCTGGAATTTTTTTCGCTCTTTTTTTTTTTTGCTCTTTTTTTATGCGAAAGGTCACTATAATGGCGAGTGTCTCAAAACTCTTCCTGTGTCAAACCGACGGGATGGGCACGGAATTTTTTCGACCAATTTTTTCTACTGCGGACCCAAAAACTGAAACGGGTCAAAAAAAACTTTCTATAATGGCGACTGTCTCAATACGCTTAGAAACACCTAAAAATAGGATAGCCAGAAAATTTTTCGACAAGTGCGTTTTCGGAAAATTTTGGGCCTAAACGGAGGGTGCGTTTTTTTTTTCTTTTTTTTCCGAAACCTACTCCGGCTAGGAAACACGAATCGGAAACTAGATGGATCTCGAAAACAAACCTAATATGAGAAGAACTCGGATTGGTGGTGGATATATGGTTGTGGTATATGGCAGCGGTGGTGGTATATGGCAGCGGTGGTGGTATATGGCTACGGATTGGTGGTGGATAAGAAGGGTGGTAGATGGCAAGGCGATGATGATGGTGCGGCGTGGCGTGACAACTTATGACCGTAACTCGAAACTCTAAAAGACTAGACTCTAAGACCAGCAACTTGACACGACGATGCAACCGCAAATTCAACAAAGCAAAAACCCTAAAAAGATTATGCGAAGGCTCGATTGGTTCGGATATGATGAACTAACCCTAATTTTTTGTGGCTTTTTCGTGGACTTTAGGTATGAAGAACAGACTCGATCTAATCTATGAAAAACTGTAAAATCTCACCGAGCAACCTGAAAATCTGATACCACTTGATAGAGGCAAAGGTGTCGATGTTTCGATGAGATGGTGGCTATCGCTTACGTGGCGATCGACCTTGACGATCCGACTACGACGTGCGAGACGTCCGCGCCTTAGCAATCGCTAAACCAACTTCCGAGGGTTATTGACCACGCCGGAGCACGATCAACCTGACCACGAGGGCCTGTTTCCTGCGAGCAAATGAAGAACAAGCAAGAAACTAAGATTGCAATCTGGATATTGCGAATATAAGAGGAAAGCTTTATTAATGAAGGTGGAGTTCCTACAGCTCAACGAGCTGAGCATCAAAGCAGCCAACGGCGACGAGAAAGTCATGGCGAACTGGTTTCCCATGGCTCTCAAGGATGGTTACCGCTCCTGGCTCCTGAACATGCCACCGGGCTCGATCTCCTCCTGGGACGAGATGCGGCAACCGTCGCCAACTTCTGTGGCACTTCGCGACCGCTTGCTTGACCGAGGCGACCTGCACCGCATCAAGCAACAACCAGGAGAGACCCTCAGAAGTACATCCAGCGCTTCAACAACACTCCTCTCAAGATCCCCAAGGTTACGGATGAGGCCATCATCTCCGCGTTCTCCGACGCTGTCCGCGATGTCAAGATGAAGGAGGAGCTAGCTATCCTCGAGGAGTTGTGCACATCTCAGGAGCTGCTCAACCTGGCGACCAAGTGCGCAAGAGGTGAGGAGGGTCGCCTCTCCCTCCTCGAGATGCCAGCTGCGGGCGTGGAGGAGAAAAAGGCCAAGGCCAAGGACGTGAGGCGCAAGGAAGCAGCCGTGCTCGCAGCAGAGCTGGACACCAAGCGAAGCAGAGATCAGCCCGAGTCATCCAAGAACAGCCGTCCGTTCTGCACCTTCCACAACCTGAATACCCACAACACCAGTGACTGTCAAGAGCTCAGAGCCATTCGTGAAGGACGCTTCGGTCGACGCCCCGAACGCAGCGACCGGGGCTACGGTCGAGGGGGAGGACGTAGTGGCGAACGCTGGGAAGACCATGGCCCGCGCCAGGAGTGGTGCGACCGTCCTCGTGAGGACCGCTGGCAGGATCGTCCTCGCGAGGGCGCCTGGAGAGACCAGCCTTGTGAGGATCACCCTCAGGGCAACGCCGGTCTTCCCCCACTGCCGCCACCGCCAAGAAGGAACGACGACCACCATCAAGACGAGGGAGCTGGGGGCTTCCAAGAGCCGTGTGCTATCACTTGCATCTTGGGCGGAGCCCAGGCCCCAGCCTCGCAGCGTATCTTCAAGCAGTTTGCTCGTGAAGTGAATGCAGTCCTCGCCAAGCTCGAGGCCACACGCCCACTCAGATGGTCCCAGTGCCCCTTCACATTCAACTCGGCAGATCAGCTCAAGTGCGCGGCTACCGCTGGAGCCCTCCCGATGTTGTGCTCCCCAGTCATCAGCAATGTGCAAGTTACCAAGACCCTCATCGACAGCGGCGTAGGGCTCAACGTCCTGTCCATCGATACGTTCGACAACCTCCAAGTCCCATATGACCAGCTTCAGCCTACCAAGCCTTTCTCGAGAGTGACCGACGGCTCCACCACGCCGATAGGGCAGGTCCGCCTCCCTGTCACCTTCGGAGAACGCAAGAACTACCGCATCGAGCTCATCGATTTTGACTTCACGCACATCTGTCTGCCGTACAACGCCATCCTCGGGTATCCAGCCCTGGGCAAGTTTATGGCCGTCACCCACCACGGCTACAACGTCCTCAAGATGCCGGTAAGCGGCGGAATCATCACGGTCCCATGTGAAGAGAGAGATGCGGTGTGCTCCCTCGAGCGCGCCTTCCAAGCTGCAGCAATCGACGACCCCGACAGCAAAAGTGAGGGCCCTCCAGAGGCCATCCCCAAGAAGAAGCAGCTGCGCCGTGCCGGACCTCAGGAGGGCGGCGTCGCGGCTGGAACCTCGTCAGGATCAGCGCCCGCTCCAGGGGCGCCTCCCTCCATCGCATAGGAAGGCGCGCCCAGCGCCCTCCTCGGGCAGGGCTCGGGGGCTTTCTTCTAGAAGTCCTCAGACCTTGCCCACATCACGAGGGAGGCGCTCGGGCACCACTTGGAGCCGTGCTTCGCGGCACATTTTCCTCAGGAGGGCACACAGCAAGGATCACCCACCGTTCAGGAGTTCATCACCAAGACCACCCAGGAATTGCAAGACGCAAGGGCCATGCGCGGTGACCGCCGCTCACAAAGCGTAGCTCCCCATCCAGGCAAGGATGCCGGGCTGCGCGTCTACATCGACGTTCCAGGGCTCAACAGGGTCGCTTCTCCGGAGCTCTTCAGGCCTTCGCGCGTGGGACGCTGCGAGGGTCCACCGCACAGCTACGTTCGCATGCCCTTCGGCCTGCCAAGCGTGTCGTCATCCTATCAGCGCAACATGCGGCATATCCTGGCGGCTCATGAGGCCAGGCACCACGCCGTCTTGGCGGAGATGGAGACGATACTCCAAGAACCGCCTGAGCCCCTAGAGCCTCCCCAGGCTCAGGGCCCCGGTGGCTCGTGAGGAGCTACCCCTTCGTTACAGGCCTTCAGCTGCCTCAACTCTCCTTCGTTGACAGAACCAGGTGACATTTTCCAAGTTCATTTAGCTAGGAGCGCCCCTCGGGCTGCATTATTCCCAGGCCGCGTGGGTCCGTCCCTGTGGCGTGTATCCTTTTCTTATGTCTTTAGCTCACCTTGCTAGGGGCGCCCCTCGGGCTGCACTATCCCCAAGCCGCTCGGGCCTGACCCAGTGGCACGTATCTCCCATGCATTTGCTTAGGTCTGCTGCTCTCGTGTTCAACCTATCTATGATTACCGCCTGCTTGATTGCCACTTACCATGGGTCCGCCCCTCCTTCATGCATTTTGCTTGCGCGTTAAAAGGGGGGCTCCTGAGCATCTCAACTCAGGAGCTCTTACTGGCTCTCCAGCCCTCACCCCCTGGCCTTGACCACGGCATCACGACTTAGCATACCAGCGGCGGCTGAGCTCGCTCGAGGGCCGGGACCTGAGGACGTAGAGCACTTGTACCTAACCGTCTCGCAGGAACACACAACCATCAAAGACCCAAGACCAGGCGCAACCCGCCTTGAGGTAGGGCCTCGTGAGTCCCGCGCTGGCTCACGAGTGCCCATATACACCTCGCAGCCCTGCCGTGCAAGCCACGTGTCAGGGCGGGGCTGTACACGCCCCGGGGGCTCTCCTCAGAGGGAGCCCCCCTCCCACGCACAAGTGGAAGCACCATGCTCCGTGCTGGCCGTCGACTACCGAGGAGCGGCTATGCCCATGCACAAGCGGAAGCACTATGCTCTGCGCTGGTGATAAACAACTAAGGGCGGCCTCACGGCCGTACCAACCTCAGGGAGCCCCAGAGCTCAGCGTCCGGCCTCACCGCAACGCCCCCCCTCGGGAGAGCTGCGCGAGGGGGCTGGGCACGAGGGCTGCGCTCAGGTCACGCCCGAGCGCACGCCACCTAACCAGGTCTCCCGGACCTGGTCGTCACACACCCCTCCCGAGGCCTCGGCGAGGGCATGTATGGAGATTGTTTGCGCGTCAAGGGGGACTCCTGAGCATCGCGACTCAGGAGCCTAACTGGTCACATAGCCCCTCACTTCATGGTCCGTCCTGGTCTTCGGTCGGTTCAATTGCGGTTGAGGTATGCGTAGGGCCAGGCTCTGCCGACGTAGAACATTTACCTATTCCCGCGTCTCCTCCCTATTAGCTGTTTGTGCGTCAAGGGGGACTCCTGAGCATCGCGACTAAGGAGCCTAACTGGTCACGTTGCCCCTCACTCCTTGGTCCGTCCTGGTCTCGGTCGGCTCAACGGCGGTTGAGGTATGCGCGGGGCCGGGCTCTGCCGACGCAGAACACATAGCAAATAGGAGGAAAATCGCAAAATCTCGAAGCAACTATTACAAAACATATTGTCCTCACAATATAAAATGAAAGTTTAACGCCTCCCAGAGGCCTGATGCATGTTACACGAACGAAACTGGAGAATAACCGCAGGTCACCCCTGGACATCGCCATTTCCTAGAGAAGGTGCTCCTCCCCGGGTAGCGTCGCCTTCACCAGCGCCACCAGCCGCAAGATCGGTGGCATCACCGGACAAGGGTGCGGAGGCAAAGCCGCGGAACTTCTTCAGCAGGGTTCTCTACCTGACCTTGCACGGCCGCGGCAGCGGCTGCGCAGTAATCATCAGCCACGGGCTCCAGCAGCACGTCAAGACAAGTGTTGGGGTCGCGAAGGTGCAGATGGCTGAAGACGTGGGTCAATGCATCTGAAGACAGGACGTGAGCCTTTGCCTCTGCCATGGGACCGATACCATCCGCGACTTCCTCGAGTGCCTTCACCAAGAGGGGAAGCAGCAGGGCGGGGCCGTCCTCATCGGTGTTCAGCGGCCTCTCCAAGCCGTGCTCGTAGAGCGTCTTCAGTGCCGCGTGGGACCTTTCCTCGAGATCGGCAAAGGCAACGCGGTCCTCGGCCAGGACCCTTGCCTTGGCATCAAGATCGGCCTCCCTCGCCTTCACCTTGCGCTCTAGCTCTTCCATCCAGCTGTGCTCGGCGGCCTGCGTCTTCCCCAACTCCTCCAGCTCAGCGTCACGGTTCTTGACAGCGTCCTCCCGGGCCTTCATCTCCTCCTCCTTCACCAGGCGACCGCGTGCTTCTTCAGCGTGCTTGTCGTGCAGGCTCTTCAGCTCGTCCTCTAGCTCTTGGCAGCGGCCGCGGGCGGCCTTGGCGTCTTTCAGTGCCGCCTCGCGATCGGCTGCAGCATTGGCGGCGCTCTGTTTCTCCTTCTTGGAAGACTCCGCGGCCTGGCTCAGCGTCGCGCGAACCGCCGATTCGGAGTGAAGCCAGCTAGAGGCCAACTCAGCCCGGCCCACGGTAGCGGGTCCGTCTTTCGGAGATACTGCGGTTGGGCCATCTCAAAAACACGCTCGGGGCGGAGGCGAGAAGAACACAGGAGTGGAGGTGCGGCGATGGGAGGAGGCGGCGTCGTCTCCAACGTATCTATAATTTTTGCTTGCTCCATGCTATATTATCTACGGTTTTGGACCATATTGGGCTTTATTTTCCACTTTTATATTACTTTTGGGGCTAACCTATTAACCGGAGGTCCAGCCCAGAATTGCTGTTTTTTGCCTATTTCAGTGCTTCAAAGAAACGGAATATCAAACGGAGTCCAAACGGAATGAAACCTTCAGGAACGTGATTTTCTCACCGAACATGATCCAGGAGACTTGGACCCTACGTCAAGAAAGCTCCAAGGTGGGCACGAGGTAGGGGACGCGCCCCCACCCTCGTGGGGCCCACGAAGCTCCACCGACGTACTTCTTCCTCCTATATATACCTACGTACCCCCAAACGATCAGATACGGAGCCAAAAACCTAAGTCCACCGCCGCAACCTTCTGTACCCACGAGATCCCATCTTGGGGCCTGTTCCGGAGCTCCGCTAGAGAGGGCATCCACCATGGAGGGCTTCTACATCATCATAGCCCCTCCGATGAAGTGTGAGTAGTTTACCTCAGACCTTCGGGTCCATAGTTAGTAGCTAGATGGCTTCTTCTCTCTTTTTGGATCTCAATACAATGTTCTCCCCCTCTCTCGCGGAGATCTATTCGATGTAATCTTGTTTTTGCGGTGTGTTTGTTGAGATCGATGAATTGTGGGTTTATGATCAAGATTATCTATGAACAATATTTGAATCTTCTCTGAATTCTTTTACGTATGATTGGTTATCTTTGCAAGTCTCTTCGAATTATCAGTTTGGTTTGGCCTACTAGATTGGTTTTTCTTGCAATGGGAGAAGTGCTTAGCTTTGGGTTCAATCTTGTGGTGTCCTTTCCCGGTGATAGTAGGGGCAGCAAGGCACGTATTGTATTGTTGCCATCAAGGATGCCAAGATCGGGTTTTTATCATATTGCATGAAACTATCCCTCTACATCATGTCATCTTGCTTAAGACGTTACTTTGTTTTCTTGAACTTAATACTCTAGATGCATGCTGGATAGCGGTCGATGAGTGGAGTAATAGTAGTAGATGCAGGTGAGTCGGTCTACTTGTCTCGGACGTGATGCCTATATACATGATCATACCTTGATATTCTCATAACTATGCTCAATTCTGTCGATTGCTCAACAGTAATTTGTTCACCCACCGTAAAATACTTATGCTCTTGAGAGAAGCCACTAGTGAAATCCATGGCCCCCGGGTCTATCTTCATCATATTAATCCTCCATCACTTTATTATTGCTTTGCTTTTTTACTTTGCCTTTTATTTTACTTTGCATCTTTATACCAAAAATACCAAAAACATTATGATGTAGGGCGGAACCCTACGTGGATGATCTTTCACGTTGGAGCGGATCCTACGATGAATCACGAAGAACACGCGGAAGAACAAGAGGGAAAACACAGGGAAAACGAGAAAGAATTCACTCAACCGACAAGAGATCAATCACACAAGTGCTAGATCGATGAACACAAAGGGAGATACATGATTCAAGGTCAACAAAGGACGATACAAACGGTAGCCCTTCTTCTCCGTGAGGAGGCCTTGAGGGAGTCCACCCTAGAAGGGGGTCTTTAATCCTCTTAGGGGATCTTCTCCGTAGAGGTCCTGATCTCCGAGGAGAAGTAGCCAAGTGGATGAGCAAAGGCTCTCACACAAGAATATGAGCTAATCCAATGCTAACCCTAGAAAGAGGAAGGGGATGAAGTATATATAGTCTCGGGGCGAAGGGGTACAAGGGACTTGTCCGGATACATCACGCAGGTGGGAGGCCGGATGTCCGGCGTCGGGCGGATGTCAACGACGCCTTCGAGGCGCCGGATGTCCGGGCTACCTGGCCGGATGTCCGGCTGTGGCGTCTGTTCTGCCGACTTCGGGTGAGGCGCCGGATTTCGGGCCGGGCGGATATATCCGGGCTGGGGGCGGATGTCCGGGCTTGGACGCCGGATGTCCGGGCCCTGTAGGCTTGGCCAGTTTGGCTGATTCCTTGGTAGATGCTCTAGGGGCCGGATGTCCGGGGCCATGGCCGGATGTCCGGGGCCTGGAAGGTGATCTGGCCCGTCTCCGTTGGTTCTCTTCATCCATGACCTTGGTGGCTTGTCCATCTTCACGTGCATCCTCGGGAGGTTCCCCTTGACACCTAATCATGCATAGCAAATCGGACTTAGGTAGTAGCCATGTCTCGAGTGGATCATATGTGATATCAATAAGGAAGGAGGTCACCTCGTTCTCGAGAGCTCTAGTTCTAGCTCGTGTCATGGGTCCTCTTGGCTCTTGATGAGGCGGTTGTGGATGCATGGGGATGATCGTGGGATGCTCGCATCATCTCCCCCTTGGGAGAGATCCGACCTCGGATCAAAAGCTTCATCTCCATGGAATGGTGCGAGGTCCTTGACGTTGAAGATGTCGCTCACGTTGTATTAGTCTCGAGGTAGGTCGATCTTGTAAGCGTTGTCGTTGTAGCGTGCTAGCACCTTGAAAGGTCCATCGGCTCGAGGGAGAAGCTTGGACTCGCGTTCTTTGGGGAAGCGGTCCTTGCGAAGGTGTAGCCACACTAGATCACCAATGTTGAAGACGATGGGTTGCTTGTTGGCGTTGAGCTTGTTTGCTTGACGTTGTACTTGGCGCTCAATGGTGTGCCTTGTCTTCGTGCATCTTCTTGATGTAGCTTGCTCGTTCACTTGCATCCATGTTGGTGCGCTCTTGGAGAGGAAGTGGTAGAATGTCCAATGGGGACAACGGGTTGAAACCGTAGATGACCTCGAAGGGGGACTTGCCGGTAGTTGAATGTCTTGCACGATTGTAGGCGTGCTTTCGGCGATGGGTAGACATGCTTCCCACTCCTTGATGTTCTTCTTGATCAAGACACGAAGTAGAGTGGATAGTGTGCGGTTTGTCACCTCCGTTTGGCCGTCGGTTTGAGGATGGTATGCGAAGAGAACAAGAGCTTGATTCGAGCTTGGCACATAGGGTCTTCCAAAAGTAACTCAAGAACTTGGCGTCACGATCGGAGACGATTGTCTTTGGTACGCCATGGAGTCGCAAGATTTCCCTACAAAAGAGATTTGCAACATGTGAAGCATCGTCTATCTTGTTGCAAGGTATGAAATGTGCCATCTTAGAAAATCTATCCACAACAAAAAAGACGGAATCCTTGCCATTTTGAGTCCTAGGCAAACCAAGTACAAAATCCATACTAATGTCTTCCCATGGTTGTTATGGAATAGGAAGAGGCATGTAAAGACCATGAGATTGAGCTTTAGACTTAGCTTTGCGACATGTATAGCATCGGTTGGTGAAGCGTGAGGCGTCATGGAACATCTTGGGCCAAAAGTAGTTGTTGGAGGCGTGGCGAATGTCTTGTCGGCGCCCAAAGTGTCCCATGAGTCCGCCTCCATGAGCCTCTTGCAAAAGGAGCAAACGAAGAGAAGACTCGGGAATGCAAAGTTTGTTAGCTCTCATAAGGTAACCATCCTTGATGTAATATTGTTCCCAAGACGTATCCGTCAAACACTTAGCATAAGGAGAAGCAAAAGATGGATCATGCTCATACAAGTCTTTTATATGCTCAAAACCAATAACATTCAACTCAAGTTGAGTGACAAGCATGCATATGCGTGAAAGCGCGTCGGCAACTACATTTTCTTTACCCTTAATGTACTTGATCACATAAGGAAAAGATTCAATGAATTCAGTCCATTTGGCATGACGCTTGTTTAACTTAGTTTGTCCTTTTAAGTACTTAAGCGTTTCATGATCCGTATGGATGACAAACTCATGAGGTCTAAGATAATGTTCCCAAACATGTAGCACACGCACTAAAGCATACAATTCTTTGTCATAGATGGGATAATTAAGTTGAGCACCGGATATTTTTCACTAAAATAAGCAATGGCTCGTTTTTCTTGCATCAAAACTCCGCCAATTCCGGTACCACTTGCATCACAATGAACCTCAAAAGTTTTGTCAAAATTGGGCAAAGCAAGAATCGGAGCATGAGTAAGCAAAGACTTGAGCTCATCAAAAGCGGTTGATTGCAACGTTCCCCAAACAAAGGGAGTATTCTTCTTACTCAAAGCATGCAAAGGAGCGGCAATTGTGCTAAAATCTTTCACAAAGCGACGATAAAAACCCGCAAGACCAAGAAAACTTCGCACTTGTTGCAAATTGGTTGGTTGGGGCCAAGTTTTAATTGCTTGAATTTTAGATTCATCAACATGGACACCCTTTGAGGATAATACAAAACCCAAGAAAACCACTTTGTCAACTCCAATAGTGCATTTTTTCAAGTTTGCATAAAGACTTTCCTTGCGAAGAGTTTGCAACACAGATTTTACATGATTGATGTGCTCTTTCATGGTTTTGCTAAACACAAGAATATCATCAAAGTAAACCACAACAAAGACTCCAATATAAGGACGAAGCACATGATGCATAAGACGCACAAAAGTATCGGGAGCTTCCGAAGACCCATAGGCATCACTAACCATTCATATAAACCAAATTTGGTTTTGAAAGCAGTTTTCCATTTATCACCCTCTTGTATGCGGATTTGATAATAGCCACTTTTAAGATCAATTTTTGAGAAAAAGTTGGCTCCACTAAGTTCATCAAGCATGTCATCTAAGCGAGGAATGGGATGCCTATATCGAACGGTAATAGCATTGATAGGTCTACAAGCGGAACACAAGCGGAAACTTCCATCGGGCTTAGGCACAAGAATAACCGGAACGGCACAAGGGCTTAGGCTTTCACATACATGGCCGTTGTCGATGAGTTGTTGTACTTGTCGTTGAATCTCCTTGGTTTCTTCGGGATTGACTCGGTATGGAGCTTTGTTTGGTAGAGGCGCGCCGGGGATGAGGTCGATTCGATGCTCAATGCCTCGAAGAGGAGGTAGACCCGGAGGTAGCTCATCGGGACAAACATCTTGAAATTCCTGCCAAAGAGATTGAAACACCAAAGGTAGCTCGTGAATGGTGTTAGTTTTTGGTTCTCCATCCTTGCACACAAGGACAAAGTGCATCACACTCGATGGGTTCTCACACACTTCTCTGATCTCACTTTTGGTGGCAAATAGAATGAGGTTTTTGTCTCTAGGCGAAGAGTCGCTCAAATTTGGCTTGTGGCTTTCACTCACTTTTGGGTGGATCGCTTTCTCACTCTTTTCTCTATGATGTGTGGCTTGCTTGTCGGCTATCACATGAGTAGGAGACATAGGTCATAGCACATATTCCTTCCCTTTCATCTTGAAGCTATAGTGATTGGTGCGCCCATTGTGGATGACACCACGGTCGAATTGCCATGGTCGACCTAGAAGTAGGTGGCAAACGGTCATTGGGACCACACCACATTCCAACGTGTCTTCATAAGCACCAATTTTGAAGGGGACTTGGACCGTATGCTCGACTCGTATAGTCTTAGAGTCACTTAGCCATTGAACCTTGTAGGGTGCGGGTGCTTCCTCTTTACCAATTGGAGCTTGGAGCATAGTTCTTCACTTGCCAAGTTGTGGCAACTACCTCCATCGATGATGACCTTGATGGACCGTCCATTGATGCGGCTTTTGTGTGGAAGATGTGGCATCGTTGGTCTTCTTCTTGTTGATGTTGAAGAGTCAAGACTTTGGAGACAACGAGGCGGGGCTCGAATCCTCATCACAAAAGACTTGATCATCTTCATCTTCGTTCACTCGCAGTGCATGGCCACTTGCTCAAGAGCTTCCATCTCCTCTTCACTCATGGAGTCATATGTGCCATCGTCGTTGAGGATCATGGTGCGCTTGTTGGTGCATTCAGATGACTTGTGGCCTCGGCCGCCGCAAGTGAAACACTTGAAGGAGCTTGTCTTGATGGTCTCATCGGTCGGAGTAGAGGATGAAGCACGCGGCTTGAGGTTGCTTGTAGTAGGAGGAGGACGACTTGAACTTGTCAAAGTCTTCTTGTAACTTGACTTGTCGTCGTTTCTTGAAGAAAGCTTGGTCGAAGTAGATGTTGGAGTAGTCGTTGAAGCTTGGTTGTTGGAGAAGCCGTAGGTCTTGGATGAGTACTTGGCGTACTTGAAGTCATCTTGCACTTGGCGTTCCGCCTTTGTAGCTTGATGCACAAGCTCAATGAGGGTTGAGTATGGTTGGAAGTCGGCGATCTTCTTGATGGGATGATTGAGTCCATTCAAGAAACGTGCCATAGTTTGCTCATCATCTTCTTTGACATTGGCTCGAATCATGGCTATCTCCATTTCCTTGTAGTACTCTTCAACACTCTTTGTTCCTTGCTTGAGTAGTTGGAGTTTCTTGAAGAGGTCAGGTTGTAGTAGGTTGGCACAAAGCGTGCTCACATGACATCCTTCATTTGAGCCCAAGTGGTGATTGGAGGTTCACCTCTTGCTTGTCGTCGCTCAATGATTTGTTCCCACCATATGAGCACATAGTCTTGGAACTCAAGTGATGCCATAGCGATTTTCTTCGCTTCATCGTAGTTGTGCAACCGGAATATTTTGTCAACCATCAATGCCCATGAGAGGTAGTCTTCGGGGTCATTGCTTCCATTGAACTTGGGCATGGTGAATTTTAGCTTGCCGTAGCGTTGCTCTTCATTGTGTTGTTGGCGATGTTGATGATGACGTCCATGACGTGGATTGTAATCATCTTCATGTTGCTCTTGGCGCGGAGGAAGACCATGATCAACTTGCTCTTGTTGAACTTGAGGTTGGGGTGGAGCTTGACGAGCTTGTGGAGGGGCTTGAGGAACTTGACGTTGTACATGAGGTTGGTAGTTCCTCTCTTGGATTTCTTCTCGAAGGGCTTCCTCTTGATTGCGCCGTTCGCGATTGTGGTTGGCGAAGGCTCTACTTGATTCTTGAAGGGCACGTTGCGCCTCAAGAGCTTGCGCCTCACGTTGTTGTTGTTGAAGACGTTGAGCCTTGGCGTCTTGTTCGTCTTGGTGAAGACGTGCTCGTTCTTCCTCTTGTTGGCGACGAAGACGTTGTCGTTCTTGAGCTTGAGCAAAAGCCTCTTGGTTTGATTGAGGACGAGAAACTTGATCATCAACTTGCTCTTGCGAATGCTTGACATGTAGCGGGTTGCGAGATGCATGGCGGTCTTGACGAGCGGCACGACGAAGAGTGTTCGAAGTAGGTGTACTTGAGTCGTAGAAGGTGTCGTCGGAGTGTCGACTCGAGCGGCTCCGTCTTGATGATGAAGAAGTTGAATGATGCCGATTTCTCATCAAAGCGCGGATCTCGTCCATTCTTGCATCGTTCTCTTGCTTGTGAGCGTCGAACTTGTTGTTGAAGTAGTCTCTTGTACGTTGCTCGGAGAGTCGCAAGTCGGTGGCGAGGTTGTCGATGCGGTCGCTCATTGCTTGTTGTTCTTGGTGCAACGCTCGTTGTGCACCAAAGAGGTGGCTCTTGGTGACGTATGATGACATGTCGTCGTCTTGCTCGGTGAAGAGTGGGTTGGTAGAGGTACTTGGCCTATCCATCATTCCAAGCAAAATGTGAGTGGTAGAACGGAAAGAACTTATACCAATGTACCTTTGACCGATGTTGAAGATGAATCAAGTTCACTCAAATGCGGACAATGAAATAGCACTCTTGGTACCGATTCTTGTCGGTTCTCACACCTACACAAATAAAAAGCTTATGGTGGAGCTCGGTTAGGATGGTGGCACAAAATTTGATGCAATTGTAAGTGAGACTCAATAATGTTGGAAATGATTCACAAATTTGCAAATGCAACAAGTAGACCAATAGCAAGATATGGTACACGGAAACACACACGCAAATAGATAATATGGGGTTATGCAACCAAGGATGAGCCAAAATGTGGAATTCACCAAGATGCTCTTGTTGCACAACACTAGAGAGACGCTAGCACGATTGCACAATAGGCGGATACGAACTTGTGCACAACCTACTAAGCAAAATGCAACTACTTCTATCCCAAGTATACTATATGTATGGTGTTTCGATGTGTTGATCCAAGATGATCAAGTATGACAATCTTAATGTTGTATGACGCTATGGTTCTTGCTCATAAGCTCTTTGCTTATCTTTCTCTCTTTGCTTAAAAGCTTGATTGGCTCTTTCTCTTTTGAGCTCTTTTCTCATGCAAAACTTCACGAACCAAGATAGCAATTGTGTATGCGATGACAACTTTGTGACACACAAGTTGATGCTAAGATATGCACCACTTTGGTATGGTATGTATGCTATGGAGTATGATCACTAATGTGCACAAGTCACGTTGCCGGCAATACTCAATGGCTAGTCTCGATGGGTAAGCAACGCAAAAGATGGGCTAAGATGGTTATCAATGCAATTGCGAGTAATGACAAAGATGTCGATGATGTTACCGTCCTTGGCGAAGATGAGCGGTGGTGATGTTGATGTTGAACCGTACCTAGATGGCGAAACACAAAAGGATACGGAAACCCCAACTCAAATTCTCAAGGCAAAATTTGGCAACATTGTCGGAATTGGTAGTGGGAAAGGCTATGGTGGTGTTATGCGGAAGTGGTGGAGGTATATGGAAGTGTATGTGGGCACGGGATAAAATTTGGCGAAAGTTAGGCGGTGAACGGGTGGTGGATGGGGATTGATGCTGCCAGAGCCGGATTTCGGTGGAAGCCGGATGTCCGGGCGCCGGATGTCCGGGCTGGTCGGGCGGATGTCCGGGATGCGGATGTCCGGCTCGATGAACACCGCGTGGAGAGGTCAAATCCGGTCAAAATTTGGGCGATTTTGTGGATGGAAATTGTGGAAATGGTGGGGAAAGCTAGATCTACACGCAACACACGAAATCCGTGGATCAAATCCAACAAAACTTCATCACACCAACAAATCACAAAAAATTTGGGGCTATTTTTGTGGGGAATTTTCGGAATTAGGACAAAAACAACAAAATCAAGCTAGAAAAAGAGGGGTAGGGGCTCCAAAAACGTGATCAACGTGGCTCTTGATACCATAGATGATGTAGGGCGGAACCCTACATGGATGATCTTTCACGTTGGAGCGGATCCTACAGTGAATCACGAAGAACACGCGGAAGAACAAGAGGGAAAACACGGGGAAAACGAGAGAGAATTCACTCAACCGACAAGAGATCAATCACACAAGTGCTAGATCGATGAACACAAAGGGAGATACATGATTCAAGGTCAACAAAGGACGACACAAGCGGTAGCCGTTCTTCTCCGTGAGGAGGCCTTGAGGGGTCCACCCTAGAAGGGGGCTTGAATCCGCTTAGGGATCTTCTCCGTAGAGGTCCCGATCTCCGAGGAGAAGTAGCCAAGTGGATGAGCAAAGGCTCTCACACAAGAATATGAGCTAATCCAATGCTAACCCTAGAAAGAGGAAGGGATGAAGTATATATAGTCTCGGGGCGAAGGGGTACAAGGGACTTGTCCGGATACATCAGCAGTGGGAGGCCGGATGTCCGGGCGACGGGCCGGATGTCCGGGCCTTCGCGAGGCGCCGGATATCCGGGCTACCCGGTCGGATGTCCGGGCTGTGGCGTCTGTTTCTGCCGAATCGGGTGAGAGGCGCCGGATTTCCGGGCTTCAGGCCGGATATCATTGGGGCCGGATGTCCGGGCTTGGACGCGGATGTCCGGGCCTGTAAACAGCTTGATTTGGCTGATTCCTAGGTAGATGCTCCAGGGGCCGGATGTCCGGGGCCATGGCCGGATGTCCGGGGCCTGGAAGGTGATCTGGCCCGTCTCCGTTGGTTCTCTTCATCCATGGACTTGGTGGCTTGTCCATCTTCACGTGCATCCTCGGAGGTTCCCTTGACACCTAATCATGCATAGCATATCGGACTTAGGTAGTAGCCATGTCTCGAGTGGATCATATGTGATATCAATAAGGAAGGAGGTCACCTCGTTCTCGAGAGCTCTAGTTCTAGCTCGTGTCATGGGTCCTCTTGGCTCTTGATGAGACGGTTGTGGATGCATGGGGATGATCGTGGGATGCTCTGCATCACATTATCTATCATCTCTATCAGATCTCACTCTCGTAAGTGACCGTGAAGGGATTGACAACCCTTATTCGCGTTGGTTGCGAGGAGTTATTTGCTTTGTGTAGGTACGAGGGACTCGCGCGTAGCCTCCTACTGGATTGATACCTTGGTTCTCAAAAACTGAGGGAAATACTTACACTACTTTGCTGCATCATCCATTCCTCTTCGGGGAAATACAACAGAGTGCTCAAGAGGTAGCACCGACGTCGTCACCAGGGCCTGAGAGACTGCGGGTTCCGGAGCAGTCAGGACCTACTCTGCCAAGCCAGGCGCCGGCACCTCCGGGGCCACCGGGGCCATGGGGGCTGACCCCTCCTGGCGACGCTCTTCTTGGCCTCGTGAGGACGACCGGGCTGGGGAGGTGCGAGCGCTGATGTTTCCTTTCTCAGTAGAAGGGAGCGCAGCCACCGTACCCTCCCTCCTCCTCTTCATCGCAGACAGCGGCCTGAACAACCAAAGACGAAAGTCAGGAATCAGCGATGTGAGCAAAAACAAGATGGAGATCAAGCACTTACTGGTCCACCGCGGCGTATTCCACCCTCCGCTTGAGAAGCTTGAGGCCTGGAAGCATCGGGGCTTGAGAAGTGGACGCGCGGGATCCGGCGGCAGAAGGCGGCGCAGCAGGAGGACCGGAGCCAGCCCCGGGAGGTGTCAAGACGGAGGAAGAATCGGGAGGAACCAACGACGACCTACCCCTTGTCGGGATGAGGGGGTGCTCCCTTTCCTCCAGCCGAGCGTCGGTCTCGGCGTCGTCTGGCAGGGCGCGGAGGATCTCGGCCTTGCTCAGAGGAGAAGTCTCCCCCACCTCTTCAAGAGTCTTCTCCGATTCCACCTCCTCTTCCTCCTCCCCACGGGACTCGTCAGAGGACACCTCCACTGGCTTCGGTGCTGCAGAGGCCCCTATCAGCGCCGGCGGCACTAGCCCGCGCACATCAAAGGTCGGCCTGGAGGCGACAAATTCCTCCCAGTCCTTGCGGTGGAACAGAGGAACGAAGGCGCTCGGCGTGTACTCCTGGTTATCCCCAACCAGGAGGCGTAGGACAGCAGCCAGTTCATCGTCAGGCAGGGCCCCTGGCCTCAGGCGGGTCTTGTCTCCTTCATCTCCGAGCTTCCACAGGGGGCGCGCGCGCCTGAAGTGGAGCAATTCGCATCATCAAGAATTCCCTCAGGAGCATGACCCCCGTCACCTTGGCTGCTTTCGCGTTGCCCGGCTTCAAGTCGGTCGTCATCTGCCCCAACACAGATGACGCCCTCTCATCAGTGAGCTCCACGCGGGGCCACCCCTTGTTGAACTGGGGCGCCTCCGTTGGCAATGCGAAACGAGGATGGGCGCGCTTGGCGTCCGTCATGACCCATTTGGCTCGGATATTGTCGGCCCTCTTCCCGGTGCTCGAGATCGAGTTGGCCTTGCCAGATGCGATGAAATTGGCGCACCCGGAGATGTGTCCATCACTGACGCAAAGGAAGAAGAAGTGGCGTAGAAGCGCCAGGGGTGGCATCACACCCAGGTACGCCTCGCAGTAGTAGGCAAAGATGGACAGGAGGAGGATAGAGTTGGGATGGAGGTGCAACGCCTGCAGCCCGTAGTGATCGAGGACCTCGTAAAAGAAATCGGAGAAGGGGGGAACCAACCCGACGGTGACGCTGCTCGAGAAGAAGGGGAAGAAGGTGCTTCCCTCTGGCTCCGGCTTGTCGGAGGCAAGCCGGAGCTCCGTCTTCCCCCATTCATTGCTCTCCCCCGCCGTCATCAGGCGCGCGGAGGCGAGGCTCTTCTCTATGACGTTGGGCGCTTCGAGAGCTGGCTCATACCAAGCCGGCGCCGAGGAGGACTTGGCCTTGCGCGGCGCCATGGATCGAAGATGCGGAACAAGATTGGAGCAGATCTGGAGGTATCGGTGGCGAGGAGCGAGAAAGGGGATCTGGAGCGAGGCATGGAAGAAGCAATGAAGGCAAGTACTGGCTGCGCCAGCCTTTTGTCAAGTTGAGAAGTTGCCGAGGCAGCGTGGGGCGAAGACGCCCACGTCCAATCAACCGCCACGCGTCGACCAAGCCGCAGGCTTTTGGGGCCCGTGGCGCTCCGAACTTGACCTTTGGCTTCGCCTCGAAGCCAAGCCCGAGCGCACCTTGGGCCCGGGGGCTACTGTCGGCGTTCTGGGAACGGGGGTCCCCAGACTTTCCTGCCTGCGGCCCACAGCGTGGCTATGCGAGCAGGCCTGTATGGCCCATCTTCATCGACAAGGCGTTCAAGACCCTCGCGAGGGGCCAAGCCTCGCAGGGAGGACGGCACAAGGCCTCCTCAGGAGCGGCCTCACCAGGCAGGCTCGTGAGGAGCGGAGATATCAAGGCGGGGCAAACCTTGCGAGGCTCTCGTGATGTGAGCCATGACGATCGACACCAGGCGGGCGCCAACGCGTGAAGTGTCCTTGTTTCCTCTTTGATGCAAAGGAAGCAAGCACAGGCGCAGAGTACAGAGGCATCAAGCAAAGGTTTCCATATCGGTGCAACGAGACCAAAGACCAGAAGGACGGCAAGACGGAGGTCGCCATAGAGCCTTTAGCAGGCGAAGACCACTTTTGTCAGGATAGCTTGTACTAGCTGTCCCGTTTCAAATAGCCCGCCGTTGTTGGCTCCCTTCCCGCACAGTATTTGGGAAGAGGACCAGGGCCTATATAAGTAGAGCTAGCCACCACCGTAGAAAACAACTCATTCAGAGGCACCTCACCAACACAAGTTCACCAAACACAAGAACACCTCAACCTCAGGAGGCGGTTCTTCCACTTGTACTGTTCATCATCAGCCCAAGAGGCAATCCACCGCCACCACACTGGAGTAGTGTATTACACCACAACGGTGGCCCGGACCAGTATTAGTCTCGTGTCTTTCTGAGTTGCGAGTTCGTCGAGTTCGTCCGTGAGATCTTTGCGAGCTAGGGCGTAGATCGATAGGAGGGAAAGAACTTCGCGCGCACCCCAGAGTTTGAACCTTAAGGGTTTTGCCGGAACCCCAGATCCGACAGTACCGTCTTGGTGTTGATGCTTGATACGGAGCATCCCACGTTCATCCCCATGTACACTTCGACTACTCTCCAAACCCCAAGTGGACATATGACGAGACCTCGAACAAACGCCATTGGACACAAGGTGAATTCGCACCTCTCCGAACCTTCACTTTCTACATGTGAGACATGGTTACACCTCAAATATATGTGCTATGCATGACCAGGAACAAGGAGGAAGACCATGGACAAGACGGCGAGGACACCAAGTACAAGGACCAAGAGAAGAAGCTGCCCGAGGCTACAGCGGCCGGACGTCCGACCAGGACCGGACGTCCGACGAACTCCAGGCACCGGAGGACCGACCCCCTCCGGACGTCCAACAGAAGCGCATCCAAGCCGAATCTACGGATGTCCGAAGAGCACCGGACGTCTGACGCCTGTCTGCGCACAGTGTTTCGGGCTGAGGCCCATGTACCCCTTCACTTCGCCCCCATTTGCACTAAGACTATAAATAGACCCCCTCCTCCTCCTAGTTAGGGTTAGCGTTGATTTAGCTCATTGTTAGATAGAGCAGCATCATCCATACGGATCTACTCCACGAGAGAGACCGCGGCCCCTCTTCGGAGAAGATCCACCTTGGATTCAAGACCCCCTCTTGGGTGGCCCCCATCAAGACCTCCTCACGGAGAAGAACGGCTACCGTTTGTATCGTCCTTTGTTGACCTTGAATCATGTATCTCCCTTTGTGTTCATCGATCTAACACATGTGTGATTGATCTTGTTGGTTTGAGTGATTCTCTTGTGTTTTCCCCGAGATTTCCCTCGTGCTCTTCCGCTCGTTCTTCGTGTTCCTCATAGGGACCCTCTCCAAACGTGAAAGATCATCCACATAGGGTTCCTCCCTACATCATCTTGGATCAAAGCAAGGTTGATCACGTTTTGGAGACCCTACCCCGTGTTTTCTAGCTTGATTTTGTTGTGTTCTTCCCCAATTTCGAAAATCCCCACCAAAAATAGCCCCAATTTTTTTTTGTGATTTGTTGGTTAGATGATGTTTTGTTGATTTTGATCCATGGATTTGCTTGGTTTCGAGTGGATCTAGAATTTCCCCAAGTTTCCCCATCTTTCATCCACGAAATCTCTTCAATTTTGACCCCGAAATCTCCATTTTCCGCTCAAAATCGCGCCCCCGAACTCGGATCTCGCGTTGATCCCGACCCAACGGACGACCGACGTTTTACGGACGTCCGGAGCCCCAGGAACGACCGGACGTCCGACCTTTTCCGGACGACCGAAACCCCTAACCTGAACTGAATTTACGGATTTCCGACTTTTCCGGACGTCCGACGCCCCGGACATCCGACCTTTTCCGGACGTCCGTAACATGTAGATTCCCACTTCGGCTGATTTTTGTTTTGTCCATAACTAATTCATCCGAACTCCGATTTTGTTGTTCTTTAGCTCGTTTTGAAGCTATTGACATCCCCCTTCCAACAAAAATACCACCAACATCATTTGACTCCATCAAATTTCGTGATCTTTGGCATCTTTGCCTAGGGCTTCCACCACATCCTCCGCTACTCCATCACTGACTTCCGCAACCTAACCAATTTTGTTTCCCATGGTTGTTTGAGTTGTAATTCGAGTCTCCTAAGGTGTTTCGGCTACTTAGGGACGGTTGCTTTTTCATCAACCACCACCGCCAATTCCGCATAGGCTTGACCACCATACACTTCCACCACCCCCAACTTAACCCAATTTTGTTTGTGTTGAGAGTTGTGTCTCCTAAGGTGTTCAGGCTACTTAGGGACCGTGCTTGCAACTCCGACATCATGTATAGTTCACCATCTTACCCTCCACTTCCGCATTGCGTACACCATAACCCATAATTGCATTTCCGCAATCCCATTGAGCTTCCGCAACCACCACCGCTTTCCGCTACCACCATTTGACTTTTGTCTTTGAGATTTTGAGTTCACGGTTTTTCCGTTTCCTAAGGTGTTTCGGCTACTTAGGGACGAGTCTCCACCATCTTGGCATCTACATCAAGAACACCGCCACTCATCATCACAAAGGACGGTAACCTCGACGACACCATTGTATTTTCCCCTTGCAAATTGCATTGATAACCCCTAGCCCATTTTGCGTTACTTGCCTATCGAGACTAGCCATTCGAGTATTGCCGGCAACGTGACTTGTGCACATTAGTGATCATACTTCCCATAGCATACATACCATATCATCTTGGTATCATTTTGGCATCATATCATCTCTTGTGCCACAAGTTTGTTCCCGCATATACACAATTGCTATCTTGGTTTGTGCATTGTGCAAAGTGGCCATACATACAAAAAAAGAAATAAAGCTTTTAAGCAAAAGAGAGAGAGCAAAGAAGCTTCTAAGCAATAGCCATAGCATCATACCACATTGCATATAAGATTGTCATATCCGATCATCTTGGATCATCTTGAGAAACACCGGGAACCATACATACATAGCATACTTGGGATAGAAAGTTTATCCATTTTGCATCTTATAGGTTGTGCACAATTGTCGTATCCGCCTATTGAGCAATCGTGCTAGCGTCTCTCTTGAGTTGTGCAACACGACCGTTTTGGTGGATTCCACATTTTGAGCTCATTCCTTGGTTGCACGGCCCCATTTATCTATCCGTGTGTGTGTTTCCATGTGCCACATTTGCTATTGGTCTACTTGTTTCGTTTGCGAATTTGTAAATCTCTTTCAACATTATTGACTCTTGCTAACATTTTTGCATCAAATTTTTGTGCCACTATCCTCACCGAGCTCCACCATAAGCCTTACTTGTGTAGGTGTGAGAACCGACAAGAATTGGTACCAATTGTGCTATTTCCTTGTTACACATTTGAGTGATCATTGATCCATTTTCAACATCGGTCAAGGTACATTTGGTATAAGTTCTTCTCTTCCTCCCACTCATATTTGCTCGAGTTTTGTGATGGATAGGCAAGGCATTCCCTCTCCGGTCTTCGACAACAACGACGGCGTGAACAACTACATCACCAAAGCGTCTATCTTCGATCTACAATAACAAGTGCAAGGCGCGCAATCTACCTTGCAAGAGCGCATCGAGAACCTCTCCATTGACATTCATCTCTCCGAAGCAAGGAAAAGGGACTACATCGACAAGAAGCTTTCCGCACATAAAGAGGAGCGAGATGCAAGGATGGAGGAGATTAGAGCCTTGATCAAGTCTTCTTCCCCTTCTTCATCTTCAAGGCGGCGACATTCAAGCCAGAAGTCTTCGGAGCGCCCAAGCGATGCAAGCGCAATTCGTCCACGTCCACATCTCCATGGCGACCACCATCACGTTCGTGATCCACATCGTCATGAAGGGCAAGTCACCTCCAAGCATCATGTGCATGACGCATTTACGAACGACATCTACTACGAGATCAAGCACGACAACGACATCATCATCATGAAGATGCTCCACAAGCGCAAGTGCACAAGTCCCAACAAGCCCTACTTCACGCCAAGTCCAAGCTTCATGAGCACAAGAGAAGACCGCGATACGACCACCACCAAGACGGCACTATGTCTACATCAACCACTTCGGCATCTTCGCCAAGTGTTCTCAAGGCATCTTCACCTTTGGACGTACGGCATCTTCGCCTACTTCCCACGAGTACGCCTACAACGACTTCATCAAGTCCAAGGCGACCACCTACGAGCGAGGGCGACACTTCCATCTTCGGAAGCCCCCCAAGGAAGATGGCCGAGCATGGGACATTCCCTTCGGTCATGGAGATGAGCTACGAGGTGCCACATCATATGGGCCTCCCACACCAAGACGGTGACAAGAAGGTCGAGCAAGGGCCATCCCCTTCGACCACGGCGATAGGAATTGAGCATGGAGACATTTGCACCTACATCTCTCCGACACCCACATATAAAGAGATGACCCAATTCCCATGTGAGGAGAGCCACCCCACCATGAGTGATATGAGTGACTCCACCATATGTGACATTGAGTGCATTTCCTATGAGAGGATGAGTGTGACCACCACTAGCCCCACACTTGAGAGCATGCCACACATACTATGTGAGGTTGAGCGCCATTTGAGTGACTCCACCAACCATATGAGTGAGAGCATCCAAGAGGGAGTGAGTGAGCCACAACACTTAGTGAGTGAGGTAGTTGAAACAGCATGTGAGGCCACCATGATTTCTAATGACTTAACTTCCACTCCTAATGTGTTTTCTTCTTTGGTGCTTGGTCTCCTACATGACGACATGCCTATCCTCGACGAGTCCATCCCTCAAAAGGGAAAACCGATGGCCATGATGGACGATGATGAACCCCCCACATGGTACCATCAAGTTGCAACGTCACCTACAACACACGAGCTACGCTCCAAAGGTAACATAGGTGACAATGTTTCTCTTGACATCGATTGCTCCCATGATGTTGACCAACCTATTACCATGCTTCATGCTAGTGAAACTTCTTCATGCCTTGACTTACCTATTTATGATGAATATGATGATGAGCATGTTGAGTTGCCTAGTTGTGATGCTATGCTTCATAGGATACCTTGTGAAAATTCTTTTGGTCACATCATGTTTGACAATCCATTGACCTTGTCATATGCTATGAGTGAGATCTCCCATATTGCATCATTTCAATCTCAACATAGTAACTATGCATGACCCATTAAAATCAATCCCATTTGCACTTATGGCATAGATGACGAGATGATGGTCATTGGCTTTTGTTTTTCATGTGATGATATTGCAATGCTTCCTTTACATGATTTATAATTCATCTACTATGTCATGCCATGATCACATTGTTCCAAATATGCATTGTTTTGGATGTTGTCAATATTCTCCATGTGATGTTTCCATTAATGATCATGAGGAGACCCCCATAGTTTCCTCATATATATTAGGAGATTTTGATACATTCCATACTTTGCATGATTCCCATAATTGCGTGCACCATATGCATTTCATGAATAACAATGCTCTACATATTTCTCATGATGCATTACACAATTTGAGTCTCCATTATGCTATACATAACAACAAACCTCTCTTGATGGATGACATGTTTCTATATCACGCATCTCATTTATTTGATCATTGGATATTTTGTGCTAACCGACACATGCACGTGCACATCATGACGGATGATGTGTACATCTACCATGCACACACAATTTTCCCTTTGTCTTTGTTTTGTGTAGGTACCCACATACAATCGTCAACTTCTCAATCCCATGAGTTGACGAAACGAGCTCTTGAGAGCAACGATGACTTGGGATCCCGTGCACTTTCATTCCCACCATTCCTTTTGCGCAAGGACTACGTGCATCTCTTTTACTTGTCTCTCACACGGCTATGGGCCATTTACCATTTGTCCCCTTATGCTCATTTTACCGTGTTCACTTTGCATGTTATGCCTCTTTACATGATTTTGCCATGCAATTGTGACCCTTGCTTGCATCTACCCATGATTCACCATTATGCTACTCCTATGTGTATTTGCATGCTTGGTGGAGATCCTAGTAGCTATTGCCATGATTTCTTTGTGCCCCATGGTATTGATGCTTGTTGTGTTGGGAGAGTCATGATGTCCCATTGCTATTTATATATGGTATCTCGCCAATACATTGATGCTATTTGCCTCACATTTTGCTTTCATGCTTGTGCTATGACATGTGAATTATTCATGCCCACTATTTGCACCAATGACATGCTTGCCATGATTCCTTCTAGTACGTTGCATCTTCGCACTACTAGCTTGCTTGACTTGATCGCTATGATTGCTTGCTATGTTGCATCACCCATGTTCCACTATCACTTGCTTTCTTGGGTTGATGACATATATGTTCATGCCTCTCACTTGATTTGTCTTGATCATTATCTCTTGTCTCCATTAGTTGCATCTCTCATATCACCTTGTGTTGAGTGCCAACTTGCTATGCTTATTGATCGTGGAGACTTGGACATATCACTTGTGATGCATGCTTGCTTACTTGAGCCTATTGTCTTTGGTTGTAGTTTGATGAGGACATGATTACCCTGGATACGACCAAAAATATTGCATACATGTATATTTGTGAGGTGATTTCTAATGCAAACTATGCAATAATTTATTTATGTCATCCAGGACAAAAATACTTCACAAACTTTTGTGCCATGTCTAATTGCAGGTGTATGGGACATTTGTACAATCCACATATGAAGATAAGGGAGAAAGAGATGTTTACCTGCTGTTCAAAAAGTTCTCTCACGTCACTTTTGGCCCAAGAGAAGATCGAGTCCAAGTCTCTCACGTTCTGGACTCAGATTCGGACTGCAGACATACACGACTCAAAACGTCAATAACTTTTTCATACGGACTCCAAATTGGTTGATTCTTTTTGTTGGAAAATAGATTTCGTGCATTTTCCAATCCAATAGGAATCACCTTAAAATCCGTCCGGGCGTTGAGTTATGGACGAAACAATCTGATGTCAGCAGAATCCGAGTCAAACTACAAGTCCAAAGGTGTTACGTCACCTCCACTTGGGCCCATTGGCCTTGTACGACCAAGGGTTAGTGTTAGGCTGCCTTGGGATGTCCTCCCACCTCCTTGGCCGCCACCCCTTGCTCCTATATAAGTAGATCCATCTAGTAGCTTTTTCCTTGGGATTTGTTTAGTTAAAGTTAGCCATTGCAACTTCGTGTACTTCGTTTGTGTCCAACGACTGCACCAAGACCGCCACGGATCCCCACCATTATCAATACTTCATATATATTCGCAATATTCAGATTGCTTTATCATATTCTTGCTTGTTCTTGATTGCTTGCAGGAATAGACCTTCGTGGTCGCTGATTTTGCTTCCAAGATCGCCAAGTAACCTCGGGAGATTGGTTTAGCGATTGCTAAGGCACAACGTCGTGCATGTTTGTAGTCGGATCGTCAAAGTCGACTCCAACAAATCGATAGTTATCATCTCATCGAAAGATCGGGACACCCCCGCATCTATCAAGTGGTATCCGTTTTTAGGTTGCTCGGTGAGAATTTTCAATTATCCCTAGATTAGATCTATTTTCTTACCTATTGTCCAAGAAAAAGCCACAAAAAAAGTTAGATCTATTCATCCTTTGTCCAAGCCGATCGAGCCTTTGCAGTTTTCTTTTTATTGTTTGCATTATTGAATTATCGGTTGCATCGTCGTGTCGAGTTGCTGGTCTTAGTGTCTAGTTCGTTTAGAGTTTCGAGTTCTGTTCACATTAGTCACGCCGTCGCTGCATCGTTATCCTTTCCGTTGACCACCATCCATCCATCAATTTCCACCACGTGCTACCCACCGTTCATTGTCATATTCATAGTTGAGATCGTTCACATCTTCACTTGATCCAATCTGCATCTTATCTAGTTTGTCTGGAAAGAGGGAGAGAGAAAAAAAGAGAGAAAAAAAGTAAAAAAAAAGAGTCAGAGAAAAAAAGAAAGAAAGAAAAAGGAGAAAAAAGTGTGAGAAAAAAAGAGAGAAGAAAAAAAACAAAGTTCGGATCTATCTAGACTCAATCTCGTAGCTGAATTCGGATTGGAATCTGTTTTGTGCACTGTTCAGTAAAACAGGCATACCTTCCTCATACAAAGTCCGTTTTGGCTCCGCGAGTACTCAAATTAAAGCTAGAGACGAGCCACATCTAAATAGTTGCAGAAGCTAGTTCAATATTTGGCTCCTCAAAATCGGCTTCTAAATAGGTCTTTTTGCCCTCCGAAGTTCGTGAACACAGCTTATTCCAGTTTTTCAAACCAGTTTTAGAATTTTTTGACTCCTCATATCAACTCAGAATTGAGTGATTCTTTTTGCATTGGAAAGCTTGAGTTAGTAGCATTCTTTGGAAAAAGTTATCAGAAAATTGGCTCAAATTTTCAAGAGAAAAATTGGAGAGAGAGTTGTTGTATATCCTGCTTGGCAGTTGTTTTTCATCATTATCTTTACTGCCGTTGTTATCTTCACTTATATTTTGCTGTCCAGAGCTACTTATTATCCTTCATTGATGCTAGTTGTGCTACGCCGTGACCTCATTAGTGTTCTAGGCTCGCGTCTCTAGTCCGGTCTAGCCTAGGACCAAAGACAGATCACCGTCGTTGAGCGTTTATTCAATATTGCATCTCTGAATTGATTATTGCTAATCTTTTGCTACCATATATAGCCAACCCAGCTCCACATATTTCTACACCGTGTATCCGTACGTTCCCATAGCAATTGCTTTACACAATCTTCGGAGTTATTTGACACCGCTGGTTGCCTGTCACCACCTGCCGCATGGTAAGAACTTGTAAGATATTGATATTTGCTTTACTGTGAGCACTTTACAACCACATCCTAGTAGTTCATCGGAACATTATTCTCGAATTTTGTTTCTTGTTTCTACTAATCATGACAGGTTCCAGAGATAGAAATTCTTGGACGACGGACACATCTTCACCATCACGAGAGTTGGGACAACACACACAAGCATATGGTCAGGTTATGTCTTTACCATCATTTGAGGGTAGATTTAGTCCTGCTATTTATCTAGCTTGGGAGCTTGAATTAGAAGAAGTTTTTAGTCACCATGATTTTTCTGAACTTGAGAGAGTACTACCTACCAATAGAGCATTTAATGGTTTTTCTTAATATTGGTGTAGTGTACATTGTAAGAAAAACATAGAAAACCAAACCACAACATGTAAAGTTTTGAAAGCTGTAATGAGACAACAATTTTTTCCTCCTTACTATAAATCGTGGAATTGCTTCGCAAATTGGAACAATTAAAACAAGGCAGTAACACTGTTCATGCTTACTACCAAGAGTTCAAATCTTATATGCATCATTGTGACATAGAAGAATCGAGGATGATACAATGAATAGATTTTTGGTGGTTTGAACCATGATATCCGTGCAAGATTTCACTATATTCCTCGTTGCATTACTGGTATGTATGTTCGCGCTTGTACCTTTGAGAGACAGGTACAGGAGGATGCATTGGGTGACTACAACAATTACTATTCCAGTTCATGCTCACCATCGCCGGTTGGTTCCTCCACCGTTGCACCAACTAGAGCAGCCCCACCCAGATTGTGAGCGAGACATCATCTCAAGTGTATGGTGCATTGTCAATGCCCGTACCTACATTAGCTACGTCTTTGCGACAAGGTAACAGTAAAGATATTAGTGATATAACTTCACATGAGAATGATGTATCCCTAGTTAACTTGAATGCATCATGTGTTGAGTTACCTGGTGATTTGAGCACATCACCTATTTTAGAGAATCTTGATACTATCATGAATGCGTCATGTGATCAAACAACTGAAATACCAACAATTTTGAGTGCACCCATTGAATTAACTATTGATGCAAAAGAATCAATATTTAATCATTTTGATATGACCTCTAATCTTGGTGATGATTCTTTGTCGAATGACTTATTGCATGTTTGCTTATTTAAGCATGTTGTAGCATGTAAACTTGATGCAAGTAAGGTTTATTCACCAATGTTGGGATGGTTTAATGATGAACATTGTCAATCTTTTGAAATGAATAAGAGCTTCACTTATATGTGCAAACTGAGTTGTAATATTTTCATGCCTTCTACTTCTTGTGATAATGTTTTGGCTTTAGATTTTATGAACTATGAAAGTTACTCATCTATTCATGTGTCATATGTTCAAAAATCAAGGGAAGTAAAATGGATGACATATACATATACAACATGTACACCTTGTCTCTTTTGTTAGCCATATTTCAGACTAAGCAACGCCGAGGACGGCTTTGTTTTCAAGAAGGGAGGATGATGAGGACATGATTACCTTGGATACGACCAAAAATATTGCATACATGTATATTTGTGAGGTGATTTCTAATGCAAACTATGCAATAATTTATTTATGTCATCCAGGACAAAAATACTTCACAAACTTTTGTGCCATGTCTAATTGCAGGTGTATGGGACATTTGTACAATCCACATATGAAGATAAGGGAGAAAGAGATGTTTACCTGCTGTTCAAAAAGTTCTCTCACGTCACTTTTGGCCCAAGAGAAGATAGAGTCCAAGTCTCTCACGTTACGGACTCAGATTCGGACTACTGCAGACATACCTGACTCAAAACGTCAATAACTTTTTCATACGGACTCCAAATTGGTTGATTCTTTTTTTGTTGGAAAATAGATTTCGTGCATTTTCCAACCCAATAGGAATCACCTTAAAATCCGTCCGGAGCGTTGAGTTATGGACGAAACAATCTGATGCTACAGCAGAATCCGAGTCAAACTACAAGTCCAAAGGTGTTACGTCACCTCCACTTGGGCCCATTGGCCTTGTACGACCAAGGGTTAGTGTTAGGCCGCCTTGGGACGTCCTCCCACCTCCTTGGCGGCCACCCCTTGCTCCTATATAAGTAGATCCATCTAGTAGCTTTTTCCTTGGGATTTGTTTAGTTAAAAGTTAGCCATTGCAACTTCGTTATTGCCGTTTGTGTCCAACGACCAGACCAAGACCGCTTACGGATCCCCACCATTATCAATACTTCATATATATTCGCAATATTCAGATTGCTTTATCATATTCTTGCTTGTTCTTCGATTGCTTGCGGGAATAGACCTTCGTGGTCAGGCTGATTGTGCTTCCAGCATCGTCAGTAACCTCGGGAGATTGGTTTAGCGATTGCTAAGGCACAACGTCGTGCATGTTTGTAGTCGGATCGTCAAAGTCGACTCCAACAAATCGATAGTTATCATCTCATCGAAAGATCGGGACACCCCCGCATCTATCATAGTTGCATCATTTGCTTTCATACCATACCATACCTTGTTCTTTCTTATGACAAGAATGATGAAAACACTTGTTGGGTATCTTACCACACGAATGATAGGTTTTGCACTTCCACTAACCTCATTTGTTTTTTCGAGTGTTTGTCATGTTCTTTCATTTTGAAGGATTCACAAGGCGGTAACATCAAGAGACAACTTGGTTATCTGAAGGCATACTAATAGAGGCAAAGGTGTCCCGATGTTTCGATGAGATGGTGGCTATCGTTTCTGTGGGAGTCGACCTTGACGATCCGACTACGTCGTCTTGAGACGTCGCGCTTAGCAATCGCTAAACCAACTTCCGAGGGTTATTGACCACGCCGGAGCACGCATCAACTCGACCACGAGGGCCTGCTTTCCTCGCGAGCAAACGAAGAACAAGCAAGAAACTAAGATGGCAATCTGGATATTGCGAATATAAGAGGAAAGCTTTATTAATGAAGGTGGGGTTACGAGACGCCTTGGTCCGGTCGTTGAACACAAACGGCACGCCGGTTGCAGCTATGGCGAACTTTTGATCTAAACAAAACCCCAAGGTCTAAACGATGCCCTAAGGGCTGTATATATGGAGAAAGAGGAGGTAATTTCGTGGCCCTTGAGGGAGGGGTCCGAAACCAACCCTAACTCTTGTTTCCCCACACATACGGACTCTAAAAACAGCCTACACTTAAGTATTTCGAAATTACATGGGCCTGGCCCAATAATAAGGTGACGCAGCACCTAGAATAGCCTATGGACGAAATTTATGAAGTGGCATCTTGTATATTTCGTCCAAGGCCTCATGCTCTCATTAGGGTGGCTTCAAAGTCCTGGAATCATCACTTGTAACTCCGTTCTTGTTTCCCTATGCATGCCAACATCTCCATGCTTGAACTTGCTCCAAGGTTCATCTTTCTTGTCCATGGTAGGCCCTTCATTTGTAAGCAAACCAAATGTATCCAATTTAGGCAGCATCATATTCTCATGAACATTGGAATCGTTACCAAGAAACGAAAGTACCTGATAATTCAATTGGCGTGCGCGAGCTCTAGTAATTGGTCCAATATGTATAGCAGCAGGGGCTGTGGGTGTAACAATGGTATTGATGTCCTCATCACATACAATATGCGCAACTCCATCATCCTTGAGAACCTCCTAAAGGTGACCTCCTTCCCTTTGAGCCATCCTCAATTCCACATATTGGATGGGTCACTCTTTCATTGTTGTTTCCTTCTTGTTGTCTACATGATACATCTCATGAGCGGAGGAGCGACATTGGCGATTGGCTCTATGGACCTTCACATTGAGGAGCGCTCTCACTTCTTGGATGCACCTTCGGAACTCCACTCATGCCTCGACATCGAGCTTTGGTACACCAACACCTATATTTGTTGATTCTGCTCATACATGTCATGCTCGATGGACATGTCATGCTCGATGGACATATCATACTCACCACAAGTTTGCACCCCATGCATGGATTGACTCACATTATGCTTGTCTTGTTGCATCTATTTCCATGTCATCCATGATATATGAACTTGTGCATTTTCTTAGCAAATTTGTTGTGATCTTTCTTGATTGCATCTTCATACATAATGATCACATTGCCTATCATCAATTGCATGATAACATAATCATGTTGAGCATCCATTGCCATATTCATGCTATTGATAAACAGTCTCACTATGATATCATTTTGCACCGTGGTTGCATTGATCACAATCACGACACCTTTGTGTGCCCAATGCATGAATTTTCTCTCGTGAATGCTTTACATGTCATTTTACATCATTTGGATAAGCATCTCATGCCTTGCCATGAACAATTCCTTTGTACGGACTCATTCTTAAATGCTGGACACTTTATGTGCGCTAACCATTGTATTTCCGAGTGTTGCTTGTGTTTGCTCTTTTTGCATGACTATCACTCCGGCGACACCTTGGACTACTTGGATTGCGCCATGTCTTCAACTTCGTCCAACTACAAGTTCATCTACGACAACCGTTTCCATGGTGATGAGGATCACGATCCGAGGTTGGATCTTTCCCAAGGGGGGGGGGGGAGATGATGCGGAGCATCCCACGTTCATCCCCATGTACACTTCGACTACTCTCCAAACCCCAAGTGGACATATGATGAGACCTCGAACAAACGCCATTGGACACAAGGTGAACTCGCTCCTCTCCGAACCTTCACTTTCTACATGTGAGACATGGTTACACCTCAAATATATGTGCTATGCATGATGATGAGGACATCAATACCATTGTTACACCCACAGCCCCTACTGCTACATATACTGGACCAATTACTAGAGCTCGCGCACGCCAATTAAATTATCAGGTACTTTCGTTTCTTGGTAATGATTCTAATGTTCATGAGAATATGATGCTGCCTAAATTGGATACATTTGTTTTGCTTACAAATGAAGGCCCTAGCTTGGAGAAGGATGGACATTGGAGCAAGAACAAGCATGGAGATAATGCCATGCATAAGGGGAACAAGAACGGAGTTACAAGTGATGATTTCAGGACTTTGAAGCCACCATAATGGGTGCATGAAGCCTTGGACGAAATATACAAGATGCCACTTCATAATATTCGTCCATAGGCTATTCTAGGTGCTGCGTCACCTTATTATTGGGCCAGGCCCATGTAATTTCGAAATACTTAAGTATAGGCTGTTTTAGAGTCCGTATGTGTGGGGAAACAAGAGTTAGGGATGGTTTCGGACCCTCCCTCAAGGGCCACGAAATTCCTCCTCTTCCTCCATATATACAGCCCTTAGGGCGTCGTTTAGACTTTGGGTTTTGTTTAGATTAAAAGTTCGCCATAGCTGCAACTTCGCATTTCGCTTGTGTTCAACGACCGGACAAAGGCGTCCAGAACCCCACCTTGATCAATAAAGCTTTCATCTTATATTCGCAATATCCAGATTGCAATCTCAGTTTCTTGCTTGTTCTTCGTTTGCTCGCAGGAAGCAGACCCTCGTGGTCGAGTTGATCGTGCTCGGCGTGGTCAATAACCTCTCGGAGTTGGTTTAGCGATTGCTAAGGCGCGACGTCCTCGCACGTTCGTAGTCGGATCGTCAAAGTCGACTTCCTCCAAAGTGAAAACCAACATCTCATCGAAAGACGGGACACCTTTGCCTCTATCACATGACCAGGAACAAGGAGGAAGACCATGGACAAGACGACGAGGACACCAAGTACAAGGACCAAGAGAAGAAGCTGCCCGAGGCTACAGCGGCCGGACGTCCGACCAGGACCGGACGTCCGACCAGGACCAGAACCCTCCGGACGTCCGACGCCTGTCTGCGCACAGTGTTTCGGGCTGAGGCCCATGTACCCCTTCACTTCGCCCCCATTTACACTAAGACTATAAATAGAACCCCTCCTCCTCCTAGTTAGGGTTAGCGTTGATTTAGCTCATTGTTAGATAGAGCTTCGCTCATCCATACCGGATCTACTCCACGACAGAGACCGCGGCCCCTCTTCGGAGAAGATCCACCTTGGATTCAAGACCCCCTCTTGGGTGGCCCCCATCAAGACCTCCTCACGGAGAAGAACGACTACCGTTTGTATTGTCCTTTGTTGACCTTGAATCATGTATCTCCCTTTGTGTTCATCAGATCTAGCACATGTGTGATTGATCTTGTTGGTTTGAGTGATTCTCTTGTGTTTTCCCCGAGATTTCCCTCGTGCTCTTCCGCTCGTTCTTCGTGTTCCTCGTAGGGACCCTCTCCAAACGTGAAAGATCGTCCACATAGGGTTCCGCCCTACATCAATGCTCATGAGGTTCATCTGATCTTGCCAAGTCCTATTGTGTCAGCAGTGCTTCGGAAGTAGTGTTAGGTGTGAAGGCAGCTTGGAAACTGGCCGCCCGGAGCAAGCGAACGAGTAACTTCGTTGAGATCTTTGAAATGCAGTTGAAGCGGATGCTGCAGCTGGTGGAGCAGGTGATACTGTGTTTGTAGATTTAGCCGGTGGACTTGGACCTTCTACTACACTATAAGTACCAGCAGAATCTGGACGGCAGATCCTTTTCCATTTCACCCGACGAGTAACACCACTCCCTACTATATTATTTTCCTTGCTTTTTTTTGACTTTGCCATGTCAAGCTGTACCCACAACACAAAAGAATAAAATCGCTCTTTAGAACTCATTGATGCATGATACAGAGAAGCAATACTTTGATGTAAGACAACCGTATGAGGATGGAATATGTAAGGAAAACAGGACGACATGACATATTCACAGCTACTATGTGTAAACTAAGCAGGAGGGTTTTCAAGAAAATAGAAGTAATGCAAGCTAGACACCATATGAAAGATGCAACCAATATTGCTCTGCCAAGTTAAAAGTGTCTTGTCATAAGTGGCAATTCGAAAAATTAGAAGCAGTACAACGTAGAAATCAATGCAAGATGCAACCACTATCAAACTGCCATGTTGATGTAGGGCGGAACCCTACGTGGATGATCTTGCACGTTTGGAGTGGATCCTACGGGGAGACACGAAGAACGAGCGGAAGAACACGAGGAAATCACGGGGAGGAACGAGGGAAAACACTCAACCAACAAGGAATCGGTCACACAAATGCTAGATCAAAGAACACAAAGAGATACACGAGATCCAAAGTCAACAAAGGTAGAGGATACAAAGGAACCATTCTTCTCCGCGAGGAGGGCTTGAATCCACAAGGGGATCTTCCCACAAGGGGGTCTTGATGAGGACATCAATACCATTGTTACACCCACAGCCCCTGCTGCTATACATACTGGACCAATTACTAGAGCTCGCGCACGCCAATTGAATTATCAGGTACTTCCGTTTCTTGGTAACGATTCCAATGTTCATGAGAATATGATGCTGCCTAAATTGGATACATTTGTTTTTCTTACAAATGAAGGGCCTACCATGGACAAGAAAGATGAACCTTGGAGCAAGTTCAAGCATGGAGATGTTGGCATGCGCAAGGTGAACAAGAACGGAGTTACAAGTGATGATTCCAGGACTTTGAAGCCACCCTAATGAGAGCATGAGGCCTTGGACGAAATATACAAGATGCCACTTCATAATATTCGTCCATAGGCTATTCTAGGTGCTGCGTCACCTTATTATTGGGCCGAGCCCATGTAATTTCGAAATACTTAAGTATAGGCTGTTTTAGAGTCCGTATGTGTGGGGAAACAAGAGTTAGGGTTGGTTTGGACCCCTCCCTCAAGGGCCACGAAATTCCCTCCTCTTCCTCCATATATACAGCCCTTAGGGCATCGTTTAGACTTTGGGTTTTGTTTAGATTAAAAGTTCGCCATAGCTGCAACTTGGCGTGCATTTCGCTTTGTGTTCAACGACCAGACAAAGGCGTCACAGAACCCCACCTTGATCAATAAAGCTTTCATCTTATATTCGCGATATCCAGATTGCAATTTCAGTTTCTTGCTTGTTCTTCATTTGCTCGCAGGAAACAGACCCTCGTGGTCAGGTTGATCGTGCTTCGGCGTGGTCAATAACCTCTCGGAGTTGGTTTAGCGATTGCTAAGGCGCGACGTCCTCGCACGTTCGTAGTCGGATCGTCAAAGTCGACTTCCTCCAAAGCGAAAACCAACATCTCATCGAAGGACGGGACACCTTTGCCTCTATCAAGTGGTATCAGATTTTCAGGTTGCTCGGTGAGATTTTAAAGTTTTTCGTAGATTAGATCGAGTCTGTTCTTCATACCTAAAGTCCACGAAAAAGCCACACAAAAAAAATTAGGGTTAGTTCATCATATCCGAACCAATCGGAGCCTTCGCATAATCTTTTTAGGGTTTTTGCTTTGTTGAATTTGCGGTTGCATCGTCGTGTCAAGTTGCTGGTCTTAGAGTCTAGTCTTTTAGAGTTTCGAAGTTACGGTCATAAGTTGTCACGCCGCGCGCACCATCATCATCGCCTTGCCATCTACCACCCTTCTTATCCACCACCAATCCGTAGCCATATACCACCACCGCTGCCATATACCACCACCGCTGCCATATACCACAACCATATATCCACCACCAATCCGAGTTCTTCTCATATTAGGTTTGTTTTCGAGATCCATCTAGTATTCGATTCGTGTTTCCTAGCCGGAGTAGGTTTCGGAAAAAAAATTCCGAAAACGCACTTGTCGAAAAATTTTCTGGCTATCCTATTTTTAGGTGTTTCTAAGCGTATTGAGACAGTCGCCATTATAGAAAGTTTTTTTTTGACCCGTTTCCAGTTTTTGGGTCCGGGCAGTCGAAAAAAAAAATTGGTCGAAAAAATTCCGTGCCCATCCTGTCAGTTTGACCTGGGAAGAGTTTTGAGACACTCGCCATTATAGTGACTTTTCGCAAAAAAAAAAAAAAGAGCAGCGCAAAAAAAAAAGCAACGCAAAAAAAAAGAGCGAAAAAAAAATTCCAGAGTGTGCTTTTCCTTTGTTTTCGTGCAGCGCCGTGATTTTGTTAGTGTTCTAGGCTCGCGTCTCTAGCACGGTCTAGCCTAGGACCAGACAAGATCTGCGTCGTTGAGCGTTCATTCAACTTTGCATCTCTGAATTGATTATTGCTGACCCTTTTTGCTACCATATTATAAGCCTTCCCAGCTCCACATACATCTACATCGAGCGTTTGACTCTCCCTGGTAATCGCTCTATCCAAGCTTTGAGAGTTTTGACTACATCGGTTGCCGATCACCGCCTGCTGCTGGGTAAGAACTGGTAAGAATTTGAGATTTGCTTGACGGATTTGTGACTGTCCACCACACCACCACCACCACTTCCTAGTAGTCCGTCGAATCATATTCTTGTGTGTTTCTATTGCTGCTAACCATGGCAGGATCACAAGCCGACGAGACTGACTGGGAGAACATGACAAACAAAGCGCTACATGATAAGTTTCAACAAATGATGAGTGGGCAGGTGGAAGATGTTCTAAATAGATTTGAAGAGGCCATGGAGAAGATAGATGGCATTGAGAAGGCGTTGAAACAAAGCTCGATAACAAGTTTAATGAATTGCTTGCGTCTACCACCACCACCACCGGCTGCACCTAATGCACCTCTACAACAACAACAACGACTACCTCCACATCGCTGAAGCAGCCCTCCGCCGAAGCGAGCCGTGTCCCTCTTCAGCCTGGCCAAGCTGCTGGTGCTGCTGTTGATACTTCTGTGGCTCCTGCTGCTGATGTGCGGGAGGATGATTATGTGAGAGAGTACGAGGATGAGGTTGATCAACTTCAGAACTACGTGCTTGCACCAGCACCACAACCACCAGCACCACAACCACCCGGTCGTCCACATGCAAATAATGGCAATGTTAGGGCTTCCCCTCAGGTACGAGATCATGACCATCTCCCTAAATTGAAGTTGAATATTCCACCATTTGAGGGTAGATATGTTCCTGATATATATCTTACTTGGGAGTTAGAAACTGAACAACGATTTACATGTTTACAATATCCTGAGGAGAGACGTGTTCCCGCTGCTGTTTGTGCTTTCACTAGCTTTGCATGTGTTTGGTGGTCTGAACATTGTAGATTATATCTGATGAGGACATGACTACCTTGGATAAGACCAAAAATATTGCATACATGCATATTTGTCAGGTGATTTCTAGTGCAAACTATTCAATAATCTATTTATGTTATCCAGAACAAAAATACATCACATACTTTTGTGTTTTGTCTAATTGTAGGTGTATGGGACATTTGTACAATACACATATGAAGATAAGGGAAAAGGAGAAGTTTAGGTGCTGTTCAAAAGTCCTCTCACGTCACTTTTGGACCAAGAGAAGATAGAGCCAAGTCTCTCACGTTCGGACTCAGATTCGGACTACGGACATACCTGACTCAAAACGTCAATAACTTTTTCATCCGGACTCCAAATTGGGTGATTCTTTTTTTGTTGGAAAATAGATTTCGTGCACCTTCCAACCCAATTGGATTCACCTTCAAATTCGTCCGGAGCGTTGTGTTATGGACGAAACAATCTGATGCTGCAGCAGAATCCGAGTCAAACTACAAGTCCAAAGGTGTTACGTCACCTCCGCTTGGGCCCATTGGCCTTGTATGACCTAGGGTTAGTTTTAGGCTGCCTTGGGACGTCCTACCACCTCCTTGGCCGCCAGCCCTTGATCCTATATAAGTAGATCCATCTAGTAGCTTTTTGCTTGGGATTTGTTTAGTTAAAAGTTAGCCATTGCAACTTCGTGTACTTCGTTTGTGTCCAACGACCAGACCAAGACCGCCACGGATCCCCACCATTATCAATACTTCATATATATTCGCAATATTCAGATTGCTTTATCATATTCTTGCTCGTTCTTCGATTGCTTGCAGGAATAGACCTTCGTGGTCGGTGATCGTGCTTCCGGCATCGTCGGTAACCTCGGGAGATTGGTTTAGCGATTGCTAAGGCGCAACGTCGTGCGTTTGTAGTCGGATCGTCAAAGTCGACTCCACCAAATCGATAGTTATCATCTCATCGAAAGATCGGGACCGTCGCCTCTATCAAGTGGTATCAGTTTTCAGGTTGCTCGGTGAGATTTTCTAGTTATCCCTAGATTCGATTTATTTTCTTACCTATTGTCCAAGAAAAGGCCACTAGAAAAGTTAGATCTATTCATCATTTGTCCTAGCCAGTCCAAGCCTTTGCAATTTTCTTTTCATTGTTTGCATTATTAAATTATCGGTTGCATCGTCGTGTCGAGTTGCTGGTCTTAGTGTCTAGTTCCTTTAGAGTTTCGAGTTCTGTTCACATTAGTCACGCCGCCGCTGCATCATTATCCCTTCCGCTATCCACCATACCATCCATCAATTTCCACCACGTGCTACGCACTATTCATTGTTATAATCATAGTTGAGGTCATTCACATCTTCGCTTGATCCAATCTGCATTTTATCTAGTTTGTTTTGGAAAAAGAGAAAAAAAGAGAAAAAAAAGAGAAAAAAAGTAAAAAAAGTCAGAGAAAAAAAAGAAAGAAAGAAAAAGGAAAAAAAGTGTGAGAAAAAAAAAGAGAGAAGAAAAAAACAAAGTTCGGATCTATCTAGACTCAATCTCGTAGCTGAATTCGGATTGAAATCTGTTTTGTGCACTGTTCTGTAAAACAGGCATAACTTCCTCATACGAAGTCCGTTTTGGCTCCGCGAGTACTCAAATTAAAGCAAGAGACGAGCCGCATCTAAATAGTTGCAGAAGCCAGTTCAATATTTGGCACCTCAAAATCGGCTCCTAAATAGGTCTTTTTGCCCTCCGAAGTTCGTGAACACAGCTTATTCCAGTTTTTCAAATCAGTTTTAGAATTTTTTGACTCCTCATATCAATTCGGAATTGAGTGATTCTTTTTGCATTGGAAAGCTTGAGTTAGTAGCATTCTTTCAAAAAAGTTATCAGAAAATTGGCTCAAACTTTTCAAGAGGAAAACTGGAGAGAGTTGTTGTATATCCTGCTTGGCAGTTGTTTTTCATCATTATCTTTACTGCCATTGTGCTCTTCACTTATATCTTGCTGTCTAGAGCTACTCATTATCCTTCATTGATGCTAGTTGTGCTACGCCGTGACCTCATTAGTGTTCTAGGCTCGCGTCTCTAGTCCGGTCTAGCCTAGGACCAGCACTGATACCGTCGTTGAGCGTTTATTCAACATTGCATCTTTGAATTGATTATTGCTAATCTTTTGCTACCATATATAGCCAACCCAGCTCCACATTTTTCTACACCGTGTATACGTCGCTCCCCGGCAATCTCTTTACACAATCTTCAGAGTTACTTGACACCGCTGGTTGCTGTCACCGCATGCTTTGCATGGTAAGAACTTGTAAGACATTGATATTTGCTTTACTGTGAGCTGCTTTTACCACCACATCCTAGTAGTTATAGAAACATTATTTTTGGATTTTGTTTCTTGTTCTACTAATCATGACAGGATCCAGAGTCAATTCATGGGCTTTGTCGATCATGGAGACATGCCACCACCTATGCAAATACCACAACCGTCACGAGAGGTGCACAAACATCCAAATGCACATGATCAGGTTCATGTTTCTATACCACCATTTAATGGCCGTTTTAGACCTCCTTTATATATTGAATGGGAGTTAGACATAAATAATATATTTGCTTCCCATAATTTTGATGAACGTAAAAAAGTTATGGTTGCGGTTGGTTCTTTCACTGGTTATGCTCTAGTTTGGTGGAGTGAATATTGTCGGTTACACCCTGATTATGTACCTAATACTTGGGATGATTTAAAACATGTCACGAGAGATAGATTCGTCAATGTTTATTATACTCGTGGCATGATTAAAACCTGGAACATTTAAAACAAGGTAGTGACACCGTAACAAAATATTATGATGATTTACAAACTACCTTGTTGCACTCATTTTTAGAAGAAAGTGAAGAAGATTTTATGGATAGATTTTGGGGAGGATTAAACCATAATATTCAGGAGATACTAATTCATGAAGAGTGTTATCCTATGGACCATTTGTTTCGTCTTGCTTGCAAAGCTGAACAGGAAATAAAACGACGTGTTGCCCACAAGGAGAACAAGCGACGGTGCACATTCCAACTGTTGATACATATGTTTATTCAACTACTAGGCGTACTATGACAACCACATCCGTTGTTGCGAGGACTACATCATCTCCACCATGTGACACATCATCATCGAGAGTGCCTGCATCATCTGAGTTGACTATAAGAGGTAATGACAAAGGTACAGATTTTCCACTTTTACATGAGAATGATGCATGCCTAGTTAACTTGAATACATCATGTGTTGAGCTACCCACTACTTTGATCACACCACCTATTTTAGAGGATTATATTGATAATTTGACTTTGCCATGTGATCAAACAACTGAAATACCAACAATTTTGAGTGCACCCATTGAATTAATTGTTGATGCAAAAGAATCAATATTTAATCATTTTGATATGACCTCCAATCTTGGTGATGATTACGTGTTGAATGACTTATTGCATGTTTACTTATTTAAGCATGTTGTAGCATGTAAACTTGATGCAAGTAAGGTTTATTCACCAATGTTGGGATGGTTTAATGATGAACATTGTCAATCTTTTGAAATGAATAAGAGCTTCACTTATATGTGCAAACTGAGTTGCAATATTTTCATGCCTTCTACTTCTTGTGATAATGTTTTGGCTTTAGATTTTATGAACTATGCAAGTTACTCATCTATTTATGTGTCATATGTGCAAAAATCAAGGGAAATAAAAATGGATGACATATACATATACAACATGTACACCTTGTCTCTTTTGTTAGCCACATTTCAGACTAAGAACATGAGGACGGCTTTGTTTTCAATAATTGGATTATTATGAGTACATGACTACCTTTGATAAGAACAAAAATATTGCATTAATTCATATTTGTCATGTGATTTCTAGTGCAAACTATTAAATAATCTATTTATGTTATCCAGAACAAAAATACATCACATACTTTTGTGTTTTGTCTAATTGTAGGTGTATGGGACATTTGTACAATACACATATGAAGATAAGGAAAAGGAGAAGTTTAGGTGCTGTTCAAAAGTCCTCTCACGTCACTTTTGGACCAAGAGAAGATAGAGTCCAAGTCTCTCACGTTACGGACTCAGATTCGGACTACAGACATACCTGACTCAAAACGTCAATAACTTTTTCATCCGAACTCCAAATTGGATGATTCTTTTTTTGTTGGAAAATAGATTTCGTGCACTTTCCAACCCAATTGGATTCACCTTCAAACTCATCCGGAGCATTGAGTTATGGACGAAACAATCTGATGCTGCGGCAGAATCCGAGTCAAACTACAAGTCCAAAGGTGTTACGTCACCTCCGCTTGGGCCCATTGGCCTTGTACGACCTAGGGTTAGTTTTAGGCTGCCTTGGGACGTCCTACCACCTCCTTGGCCGCCACCCCTTGATCCTATATAAGTAGATCCATCTAGTAGCTTTTTGCTTGGGATTTGTTTAGTTAACAGTTAGCCATTGCAACTTCGTGTACTTCGTTTGTGTCCAACGACCAGACCAAGACCGCTTACGATCCCCACCATTATCAATACTTCATATATATTCGCAATATTCAGATTGCTTTATCATATTCTTGCTCGTTCTTCGACTGCTTGCGAGAATAGACCTTCGTGGTCGGTGATCGTGCTTCCGGCATCGTCAGTAACCTCAGGAGATTGGTTTAGCGATTGCTAAGGCGCAACGTCGTGCACGTTTGTAGTCGGATCGTCAAAGTCGACTCCACCAAATCGATAGTTATCATCTCATCGAAAGATCGGGACCGTCGCCTCTATCAAGTGGTATCAGTTTTCAGGTTGCTCGGTGAGATTTTCCAGTTATCCCTAGATTCGATTTATTTTCTTACCTATTGTCCAAGAAAAGGCCACTAGAAAAGTTAGATCTATTCATCATTTGTCCTAGCCAGTCCAAGCCTTTGCAATTTTCTTTTCATTGTTTGCATTATTGAATTATCGGTTGCATCGTCGTGTCGAGTTGCTGGTCTTAGTGTCTAGTTCCTTTAGAGTTTCGAGTTCTGTTCACATTAGTCACGCTGCCGCTGCATCATTATCCCTTCCGCTGTCCACCATACCATCCATCAATTTCCACCACGTAATACGCACTATTCATTGTCATAATCATAGTTGAGGTCATTCACATCTTCGCTTGATCCAATCTGCATCTTATCTAGTTTGTTTTGGAAAAAGAGAAAAAGAGAGAAAAATAGAAAAAAGTAAAAAAAACGTCCGAGAAAAAAAAGAGAGAAAGAAAAGGAAAAAAAGTGTGAGAAAAAAAGAGAGAAGAAAAAAAAACAAAGTTCGGATCTATCTAGACTCAATCTCGTAGCTGAATTCGGATTGGAATCTGTTTTGTGTACTGTTCAGTAAAACAGGCATAACTTCCTCATACGAAGTCCGTTTTGGCTCATGAGTACTCAAATTAAAGCTAGAGACGAGCCGCATCTAAATAGTTGCAGAAGCTAGTTCAATATTTGGCACCCCAAATCGGCTCCTAAATAGGTCTTTTTGCCCTCCGAAGTTCGTGAACACAGCTTATTCCAGTTTTTCAAATCAGTTTTAGAATTTTTTGACTCCTCATATCAATTCGGAATTGAGTGATTCTTTTTGCATTGGAAAGCTTGAGTTAGTAGCATTCTTTCAAAAAAGTTATCAGAAAATTGGCTCAAACTTTTCAAGAGGAAAACTGGAGAGAGTTGTTGTATATCCTGCTTGGCAGTTGTTTTTCATCATTATCTTTATCGCCATTGTGCTCTTCACTTATATCTTGCTGTCTAGAGCTACTCATTATCCTTCATTGATGCTAGTTGTGCTACGCCGTGACCTCATTAGTGTTCTAGGCTCGCGTCTCTAGTCCGGGTCTAGCCTAGGACCAGCACAGTACCGTCGTTGAGCGTTTATTCAACATTGCATCTTTGAATTGATTATTGCTAATCTTTTGCTACCATATATAGCCAACCCAGCTCCACATTTTTCTACACCGTGTATCGTCGCTCCCCCGGCAATCTCTTTACACAATCTTCAGAGTTACTTGACACCGCTGGTTGCCTGTCACCGCATGCTGCATGGTAAGAACTTGTAAGACATTGATATTTGCTTTCTTGTGAGCGCTTTTACCACCACATCCTAGTAGTTATAGAAACATTATTTTTGGATTTTGTTTCTTGTTCTACTAATCATGACAGGATCCAGAGTCAATTCATGGGCTTTGTCGATCGCGGAGACATGCCACCACCTATGCAAATACCACAACCGTCACGAGAGGTGCACAAACATCCAAATGCACATGATCAGGTTCATGTTTCTATACCACCATTTAATGGCCGTTTTAGACCTCCTTTATATATTGAATGGGAGTTAGACATAAATAATATATTTGCTTCCCATAATTTTGATGAACGTAAAAAAGTTATGGTTGCGGTTGGTTCTTTCACTGGTTATGCTCTAGTTTGGTGGAGTGAATATTGTCGGTTACACCCTGATTATGTACCTAATACTTGGGATGATTTAAAACATGTCACGAGAGATAGATTCGTCAATGTTTATTATACTCGTGGCATGATTAAAAAACTGGAACATTTAAAACAAGGTAGTGACACCGTAACAAAATATTATGATGATTTACAAACTACCTTGTTGCACTCATTTTTAGAAGAAAGTGAAGAAGATTTTATGGATAGATTTTGGGGAGGATTAAACCATAATATTCAGGAGATACTAATTCATGAAGAGTGTTATCCTATGGACCATTTGTTTCGTCTTGCTTGCAAAGCTGAACAGGAAATAAAACGACGTGTTGCCCACAAGGAGAACAAGCGCACGGTGCACATTCCAACTGTTGATACATATGTTTATTCAACTACTAGGCGTACTATGACAACCACATCCGTTGTTGCGAGGACTACATCATCTCCACCATGTGACACATCATCATCGAGAGTGCCTGCATCATCTGAGTTGACTATAAGAGGTAATGACAAAGGTACAGATTTTCCACTTTTACATGAGAATGATGCATGCCTAGTTAACTTGAATACATCATGTGTTGAGCTACCCACTACTTTGATCACACCACCTATTTTAGAGGATTATATTGATAATTTGACTTTGCCATGTGATCAAACAACTGAAATACCAACAATTTTGAGTGCACCCATTGAATTAATTGTTGATGCAAAAGAATCAATATTTAATCATTTTGATATGACCTCTAATCTTGGTGATGATTCTGTGTTGAATGACTTATTGCATGTTTACTTATTTAAGCATGTTGTAGCATGTAAACTTGATGCAAGTAAGGTTTATTCACCAATGTTGGGATGGTTTAATGATGAACATTGTCAATCTTTTGAAATGAATAAGTGCTTCACTTATATGTGCAAACCGAGTTGCAGTATTTTCATGCCTTCTACTTCTTGTGATAATGTTTTGGCTTTAGATTTTATGAACTATGCAAGTTACTCATCTATTTATGTGTCATATGTGCAAAAATCAAGGGAAATAAAATGGATGACATATACATATACAACATGTACACCTTGTCTCTTTTGTTAGCCACATTTCAGACTAAGAACCGCCGAGGACGGCTTTGTTTTCAAGAAGTGGAGGATGATGAGGACATGACTACCTTGGATAAGACCAAAAATATTGCATACATGCATAGTTGTCGTGTGATTTCTAGTGCAAACTATTCAATAATCTATTTATGTTATCGAACAAAAATACATCACATACTTTTGTGTTTTGTCTAATTGTAGGTGTATGGGACATTTGTACAATACACATATGAAGATAAGGGAAAAGGAGAAGTTTAGGTGCTGTCCAAAAAGTCCTCTCACGTCACTTTTGGACCAAGAGAAGATAGAGTCCAAGTCTCTCACGTTACGGACTCAGATTCGGACTACAGACATACCTGACTCAAAACGTCAATAACTTTTTCATCCGGACTCCAAATTGGGTGATTCTTTTTGTTGCAAAATAGATTTCGTGCACCTTCCAACCCAATTGGATTCACCTTCAAATTCGTCCGGAGCGTTGAGTTATGGACGAAACAATCTGATCTGCAGCAGAATCCGAGTCAAACTACAAGTCCAAAGGTGTTACGTCACCTCCGCTTGGGCCCATTGGCCTTATGCGACCTAGGGTTAGTTTTAGGCTGCCTTGGGACGTCCTACCACCTCCTTGGCCGCCACCCCTTGATCCTATATAAGTAGATCCATCTAGTAGCTTTTTGCTTGGGATTTGTTTAGTTAAAAGTTAGCCATTGCAACTTCGTGTACTTCGTTTGTGTCCAACGACCAGACCAAGACCGCTTACGATCCCCACCATTATCAATACTTCATATATATTCGCAATATTCAGATTGCTTTATCATATTCTTGCTCGTTCTTCGACTGCTTGCAGGAATAGACCTTCGTGGTCGGTGATCGTGCTTCCGGCATCGTCGGTAACCTCGTGGAGATTGGTTTAGCGATTGCTAAGGCGCAACGTCGTGCACGCGTTTGTAGTCGGATCGTCAAAGTCGACTCCACCAAATCGATAGTTATCATCTCATCGAAAGATCGGGACCGTCGCCTCTATCAAGTGGTATCAGTTTTCAGGTTGCTCGGTGAGATTTTCCAGTTATCCCTAGATTCGATTTATTTTCTTACCTATTGTCCAAGAAAAGGCCACTAGAAAAGTTAGATCTATTCATCATTTGTCCTAGCCAGTCCAAGCCTTTGCAATTTTCTTTTCATTGTTTGCATTATTGAATTATCGGTTGCATCGTCGTGTCGAGTTGCTGGTCTTAGTGTCTAGTTCCTTTAGAGTTTCGAGTTCTGTTCACATTAGTCACGCCGCCGCTGCATCATTATCCCTTCCGCTGTCCACCATACCATCCATCAATTTCCACCACGTGCTACGCACTATTCATTGTCATAATCATAGTTGAGGTCATTCACATCTTCGCTTGATCCAATCTGCATCTTATCTAGTTTGTTTTGGAAAAGAGAAAAAGAGAGAAAAATAGAAAAAAGTAAAAAAAGTTAGAGAAAAAAAGAGAAAGAAAAAGGAAAAAAAGTGTGAGAAAAAAAGAGAGAAAAAAAACAAAGTTCGGATCTATCTAGACTCAATCTCGTAGCTGAATTCGGATTGGAATCTGTTTTGTGCACTGTTCAGTAAAACAGGCATAACTTCCTCATACGAAGTCTGTTTTGGCTCCGGGAGTACTCAAATTAAAGCTAGAGACGAGCCGCATCTAAATAGTTGCAGAAGCTAGTTCAATATTTGGCACCTAAAATCGGCTCCTAAATAGGTCTTTTGCCCTCCGAGTTCGTGAACACAGCTTATTCCAGTTTTTCAAATCAGTTTTAGAATTTTTGACTCCTCATATCAATTCGGAATTGAGTGATTCTTTTTGCATTGGAAAGCTTGAGTTAGTAGCATTCTTTCAAAAAAGTTATCAGAAAATTGGCTCAAACTTTTCAAGAGGAAAACTGGAGAGAGAGTTGTTGTATATCCTGCTTGGCAGTTGTTTTTCATCATTATCTTTACTGCCATTGTGCTCTTCACTTATATCTTGCTGTCTAGAGCTACTCATTATCCTTCATTGATGCTAGTTGTGCTACGCCGTGACCTCATTAGTGTTCTAGGCTCGCGTCTCTAGTCCGGTCTAGCCTAGGACCAGCACAGTACCGTCGTTGAGCGTTTATTCAACATTGCATCTTTGAATTGATTATTGCTAATCTTTTGCTACCATATATAGCCAACCCAGCTCCACATTTTTCTACACCGTGTATACGTACGCTCCCCTGGCAATCTCTTTACACAATCTTGAGTTACTTGACACGGCTGGTTGCTGTCACCGCATGCTGCATGGTAAGAACTTGTAAGACATTGATATTTGCTTTCTTGTGAGCGTTTTACCACCACATCCTAGTAGTTATAGAAACATTATTTTTGGATTTTGTTTCTTGTTCTACTAATCATGACAGGATCCAGAGTCAATTCATGGGCTTTGTCGATCATGGGAGACATGCCACCACCTATGCAAATACCACAACCGTCACGAGAGGTGCACAAACATCCAAATGCACATGATCAGGTTCATGTTTCTATACCACCATTTAATGGCCGTTTTAGACCTCCTTTATATATTGAATGGGAGTTAGACATAAATAATATATTTGCTTCCCATAATTTTGATGAACGTAAAAAGTTATGGTTGCGGTTGGTTCTTTCACTGGTTATGCTCTAGTTTGGTGGAGTGAATATTGTCGGTTACACCCTGATTATGTACCTAATACTTGGGATGATTTAAAACATGTCACGAGAGATAGATTCGTCAATGTTTATTATACTCGTGGCATGATTAAAAAACTGGAACATTTAAAACAAGGTAGTGACACCGTAACAAAATATTATGATGATTTACAAACTACCTTGTTGCACTCATTTTTAGAAGAAAGTGAAGAAGATTTTATGGATAGATTTTGGGGAGGATTAAACCATAATATTCAGGAGATACTAATTCATGAAGAGTGTTATCCTATGGACCATTTGTTTCGTCTTGCTTGCAAAGCTGAACAGGAAATAAAACGACGTGTTGCCCACAAGGAGAACAAGCGACGGTGCACATTCCAACTGTTGATACATATGTTTATTCAACTACTAGGCGTACTATGACAACCACATCCGTTGTTGCGAGGACTACATCATCTCCACCATGTGACACATCATCATCGAGAGTGCTGCATCATCTGAGTTGACTATAAGAGGTAATGACAAAGGTACAGATTTTCCACTTTTACATGAGAATGATGCATGCCTAGTTAACTTGAATACATCATGTGTTGAGCTACCCACTACTTTGATCACACCACCTATTTTAGAGGATTATATTGATAATTTGACTTTGCCATGTGATCAAACAACTGAAATACCAACAATTTTGAGTGCACCCATTGAATTAATTGTTGATGCAAAAGAATCAATATTTAATCATTTTGATATGACCTCTAATCTTGGTGATGATTCTGTGTTGAATGACTTATTGCATGTTTACTTATTTAAGCATGTTGTAGCATGTAAACTTGATGCAAGTAAGGTTTATTCACCAATGTTGGGATGGTTTAATGATGAACATTGTCAATCTTTTGAAATGAATAAGAGCTTCACTTATATGTGCAAACTGAGTTGCAATATTTTCATGCCTTCTACTTCTTGTGATAATGTTTTGGCTTTAGATTTTATGAACTATGCAAGTTACTCATCTATTTATGTGTCATATGTGCAAAAATCAAGGGAAATAAAAATGGATGACATATACATATACAACATGTACACCTTGTCTCTTTTGTTAGCCACATTTCAGACTAAGAACATGAGGACGGCTTTGTTTTCAAGAAGTGGAGGATGATGAGGACATGACTACCTTGGATAAGACCAAAAATATTGCATACATGCATATTTGTCAGGTGATTTCTAGTGCAAACTATTCAATAATCTATTTATGTTATCCAGAACAAAAATACATCACATACTTTTGTGTTTTGTCTAATTGTAGGTGTATGGGACATTTGTACAATACACATATGAAGATAAGGGAAAAGGAGAAGTTTAGGTGCTGTCCAAAAAGTCCTCTCACGTCACTTTTGGACCAAGAGAAGATAGAGTCCAAGTCTCTCACGTTACGGACTCAGATTCGGACTACTACAGACATACGACTCAAAACGTCAATAACTTTTTCATCCGGACTCCAAATTGGGTGATTCTTTTTGTTGCAAAATAGATTTCGTGCACCTTCCAACCCAATTGGATTCACCTTCAAATTCGTCCGGGCGTTGAGTTATGGACGAAACAATCTGATGCTTGCAAAGAATCCGAGTCAAACTACAAGTCCAAAGGTGTTACGTCACCTCCGCTTGGGCCCATTGGCCTTGTACGACCTAGGGTTAGTTTTAGGCTGCCTTGGGACGTCCTACCACCTCCTTGGCCGCCACCCTTGATCCTATATAAGTAGATCCATCTAGTAGCTTTTTGCTTGGGATTTGTTTAGTTAAAAGTTAGCCATTGCAACCGTGTACTTCGTTTGTGTCCAACGACCAGACCAAGACCGCTTACGATCCCCACCATTATCAATACTTCATATATATTCGCAATATTCAGATTGCTTTATCATATTCTTGCTCGTTCTTCGACTGCTTGCAGGAATAGACCTTCGTGGTCAGGCTGATCGTGCTTCCGGCATTGTCAGTAACCTCAGGAGATTGGTTTAGCGATTGCTAAGGCACACCGTCGTGCACGTTTGTAGTCGGATCGTCAAAGTCGACTCCACCAAATCGATAGTTATCATCTCATCGAAAGATCGGGACCGTCGCCTCTATCAAGTGGTATCAGTTTTCAGGTTGCTCGGTGAGATTTTCCAGTTATCCCTAGATTCGATTTATTTTCTTACCTATTGTCCAAGAAAAGGCCACTAGAAAAGTTAGATCTATTCATCATTTGTCCTAGCCAGTCCAAGCCTTTGCAATTTTCTTTTCATTGTTTGCATTATTGAATTATCGGTTGCATCGTCGTGTCGAGTTGCTGGTCTTAGTGTCTAGTTCCTTTAGAGTTTGAGTTCTGTTCACATTAGTCACGCCGCTGCATCATTATCCCTTCCGCTGTCCACCATACCATCCATCAATTTCCACCACGTGCTACGCACTATTCATTGTCATAATCATAGTTGAGGTCATTCACATCTTCGCTTGATCCAATCTGCATCTTATCTAGTTTGTTTTGGAAAAAGAGAAAAAAGAGAAAAAATAGAAAAAAGTAAAAAAAGTCAGAGAAAAAAGAGAGAAAGAAAAAGGAAAAAAGTGTGAGAAAAAAGAGAGAAGAAAAAAACAAAGTTCGGATCTATCTAGACTCAATCTCGTAGCTGAATTCGGATTGGAATCTGTTTTGTGTACTGTTCAGTAAAACAGGCATAACTTCCTCATCTGAAGTCCGTTTTGGCTCATGAGTACTCAAATTAAAGCTAGAGACGAGCCGCATCTAAATAGTTGCAGAAGCTAGTTCAATATTTGGCACCTAAAAATCGGCTCCTAAATAGGTCTTTTTGCCCTCCGAAGTTCGTGAACACAGCTTATTCCAGTTTTTCAAATCAGTTTTAGAATTTTTTGACTCCTCATATCAATTCGGAATTGAGTGATTCTTTTTGCATTGGAAAGCTTGAGTTAGTAGCATTCTTTCAAAAAGTTATCAGAAAATTGGCTCAAACTTTTCAAGAGGAAAACTGGAGAGAGTTGTTGTATATCCTGCTTGGCGCTTGTTTTTCATCATTATCTTTACTGCCATTGTGCTCTTCACTTATATCTTGCTGTCTAGAGCTACTCATTATCCTTCATTGATGCTAGTTGTGCTACGCCGTGACCTCATTAGTGTTCTAGGCTCGCGTCTCTAGTCCGGTCTAGCCTAGGACCAGCACAAGACTGCGTCGTTGAGCGTTTATTCAACATTGCATCTTTGAATTGATTATTGCTAATCTTTTGCTACCATATATAGCCAACCCAGCTCCACATTTTTCTACACCGTGTATAATGCACGCTCCCCTGGCAATCTCTTTACACAATCTTGAGTTACTTGACACCGCTGGTTGCTGTCACCGCATGCTGCATGGTAAGAACTTGTAAGACATTGATATTTGCTTTCTTGTGAGCGTTTTACCACCACATCCTAGTAGTTATAGAAACATTATTTTTGGATTTTGTTTCTTGTTCTACTAATCATGACAGGATCCAGAGTCAATTCATGGGCTTTGTCGATCGCGGGAGACATGCCACCACCTATGCAAATACCACAACCGTCACGAGAGGTGCACAAACATCCAAATGCACATGATCAGGTTCATGTTTCTATACCACCATTTAATGGCCGTTTTAGACCTCCTTTATATATTGAATGGGAGTTAGACATAAATAATATATTTGCTTCCCATAATTTTGATGAGCGTAAAAAAGTTACGGTTGCGGTTGGTTCTTTCACAGGTTATGCTCTAGTTTGGTGGAGTGAATATTGTCGGTTACACCCTGATTATGTACCTAATACTTGGGATGATTTAAAACATGTCACGAGAGATAGATTCGTCAATGTTTATTATACTCGTGGCATGATTAAAAAACTGGAACATTTAAAACAAGGTAGTGACACCGTAACAAAATATTATGATGATTTACAAACTACCTTGTTGCACTCATTTTTAGAAGAAAGTGAAGAAGATTTTATGGATAGATTTTGGGGAGGATTAAACCATAATATTCAGGAGATACTAATTCATGAAGAGTGTTATCCTATGGACCATTTGTTTCGTCTTGCTTGCAAAGCTGAACAGGAAATAAAACGACGTGTTGCCCACAAGGAGAACAAGCGCACGGTGCACATTCCAACTGTTGATACATATGTTTATTCAACTACTAGGCGTACTATGACAACCACATCCGTTGTTGCGAGGACTACATCATCTCCACCATGTGACACATCATCATCGAGAGTGCCTGCATCATCTGAGTTGACTATAAGAGGTAATGACAAAGGTACAGATTTTCCACTTTTACATGAGAATGATGCATGCCTAGTTAACTTGAATACATCATGTGTTGAGCTACCCACTACTTTGATCACACCACCTATTTTAGAGGATTATATTGATAATTTGACTTTGCCATGTGATCAAACAACTGAAATACCAACAATTTTGAGTGCACCCATTGAATTAATTGTTGATGCAAAAGAATCAATATTTAATCATTTTGATATGACCTCTAATCTTGGTGATGATTCTGTGTTGAATGACTTATTGCATGTTTACTTATTTAAGCATGTTGTAGCATGTAAACTTGATGCAAGTAAGGTTTATTCACCAATGTTGGGATGGTTTAATGATGAACATTGTCAATCTTTTGAAATGAATAAGAGCTTCTGATAGAGGCAAAGGTGTCCCGTCTTTCGATGAGATGTTGGTTTTCGCTTTGGAGGAAGTCGACTTTGACGATCCGACTACGAACGTGCTAGGACGTCGCGCCTTAGCAATCGCTAAACCAACTCCGAGTGGTTTTTGACCACGCCGGAGCACGATCAACCTGACCTCGTGGGTCTGTTTGCTGCGAGCAAACGAAGAACATGCAAGAAACTGAGATTGCTATCTGGTTATTGCGAATATAAGATGAAAGCTTTATTGATCAAGGTGGACGCCTTGGTCCGGTCGTTGAACACAAGCGAAATGCACGCGAAGTTGCAGCTATGGCGAACTTTTGATCTAAACAAAACCCAAAGTCTAAACGACGCCCTAAGGGCTGTATATATGGAGGAAGAGGAGAATTTCGTGGCCCTTGAGGGAGGGTCCGAAACCATCCCTAACTCTTGTTTCCCCACATACGGACTCTAAAACAGCCTATACTTAAGTATTTCGAAATTACATGGGCCTGGCCCAATAATAAGGTGACGTGACACCTAGAATAGCCTATGGACGAATATTATGAAGTGGCATCTTGTATATTTCGTCCAAGGCTTCATGCACCCATTATGGTGGCTTCAAAGTCCTGAAATCATCACTTGTAACTCCGTTCTTGTTCCCCTTGCGCATGGCATTATCTCCATGCTTGTTCTTGCTCCAATGTCCATCCTTCTCCAAGCTAGGGCCTTCATTTGTAAGCAAAACAAATGTATCCAATTTAGGCAACATCATATTCTCATGAACATTAGAATCATTACCAAGAAACGAAAGTACACGATAATTTAATTGGCGTCATGTGAGCTCTAGTAATTGGTCCAAAGATATGTGGCAGTAGGGGCTGTGGGTGTAACAATGGTATTGATGTCCTCATCATCCTCCCCTTCTTGAAATGAAGTCGTCCTCAACGGAAGCTCATATTCCTCACCCAAATAAGGCTTCAAATCTGCAATGTTAAAAGTGGGACTAACCCCAAAATCTGCAGGTAGCTCAAGTTTATATGCATTATCATTTATTTTCTCTAACACCTTAAATGGACCATCTGACGTGGCATTAGCTTTGATTTGCAAACTAGGAAACCTATCCTTACGCATAAATGTAACCAAACAAGATCTCCGGTGCAAAGACAACATGTTTTCTACCCTTATCTCCAAAGACGTTTATATTTAGCATTCATACGCTCAATGTTTTCCTTAGTTATCTCATGCATTTTTAAAATCAATTCAGCACGTTCTTTAGCATCAAAATTAACCTTCTCCGAAGATGGAAGAGGCAACAAATCAATAGGTGCACGAGGTAGGAAGCCATACACAATTTCAAAAGGGCACATCTTAGTAGTAGAATGCAATGAACGATTATAAGCAAATTCAATATGAGGCAAGCATTCTTCCCACATTTTCTTATTATTCTTCAAAACAGCCCTAAGCATAGTAGACAATGTTCTATTGACTACTTCAGTTTGTCCATCGGTTTGGGGGTGACAAGTAGTACTAAAAAGCAGTTTAGTCCCCAACTTAGCCCATAAACATCTCCAAAAGTGGCTAAGAAATTTAGTATCACGATTTGAAACAATAGTATTTGGCACACCATGCAAGCGAATAATTTCACGAAAGAACAAATCAGCAACATTAACAAAGATCATCGCTTTTATGACATGGTATAAAGTGTGCCATTTTCGAGAATCTATCCACGACAACAAATATGCTATCCCTCCCTTCTTTGTTCGAGGTAAACCTAAAACAAAGTCCATAGATATATCCTCCCAAGGAACACTGAGGCCTTTGGCAAAGGCATATATAAACCATGAGGATTGAGTCGTGACTTAGCTTTTTGACATGTAGTGCAGCGAGCAACAAAACGGTCAACATCCCGTCTCATCTTTGGCCAAAAGAAATGTGTAGCAAGTATATCCTCCGTCTTCTTCACGCCAAAGTGTCCCATTAATCCTCCTCCATGCGCCTCTTGCAACAACAAAAGACGAACAGAGCTAGCAGGAATGCATAGCTTGTTAGCACGGAACACAAAACCATCATTAATAACGAACTTGTTCCATGTTCTTCCTTCTTTACAATTCTGCATTACATCTTTAAAATCAGCATCATGCACATATTGATCTTTGATGGTCTCCAAACCAAATATTTTGAAGTCAAGTTGTGAAAGCATAGTATATCGACGAGACAAAGCATCAGCAATAACATTTTCTTTACCCTTCTTGTGTTTAATGACATAAGGAAAGTCTCAATGAATTCAACCCATTTAGCATGTCTACGATTCAGTTTAGCTTGACTTTTAATATGTTTCAAAGATTCATGATCAGAATGTATAACAAATTCTTTGGGCCATAAATAATGTTGCCATGTCTCTAAAGTCCGAACAAGAGCATATAATTCTTTGTCATAAGTAGAATAGTTCAGACTAGGCCCACTCAATTTTTCAGAAAAGTATGCAACAGGTTTGCCATCTTGTAATAACACACCTCCTAATCCAATTCCACTAGCATCACATTCAAGCTCAAAAGTCTTATTAAAGTCGGAAGTTGGAGTAAAGGAGCATGTGTCAACTTATCTTTCAATACCGTGAAGGCTTCTTCTATGCGGTACCCCAAACAAAAGGCACATCCTTCTTTGTAAGCTCATTGAGAGGTGCAGCAATGGTGCTAAAGTCTCTCACAAAACGCCTATAGAAACCAGCGAGTCCAAGAAAACTCCTCACTTGTGTGACCGTTTTGGGCTGCGGCCAACTCTCAATAGCTTCAATCTTGGCCGTATCAACTTCAATTCCACGTGGAGTAACAACATAGCCAAGAAAAGATACTAAATCGGTGCAAAAGGTGCACTTCCCAAGGTTACCAAACAAGCGTGCATCACGTAGAGCATTAAAAACAGCACGCATAAATGTTCCAAATGTTCTTCCAAAGATTTGCTATAAATCAGTATATCATCAAAGTAAACTACCACAAATCGTCCAATGAAAGCACGTAAAACTTCGTTCATTAATCTCATGAAAGTACTAGGTGCATTAGTTAACCCAAAAGGCATGACTAACCACTCATATAATCCAAACTTAGTTTTAAATGCTGTTTTCCATTCATCTCCCAATTTCATACGAATTTGATGGTATCCACTACATAAATCAACTTTGGAGAATATTGTAGAGCCACTCAATTCATCAAGCATATCATCTAGCCTAGGAATAGGATGACGATAACGAATAGTAATATTATTAATGCCTCTACAATCAACACACATACGCCGACGTACCATCCTTTTTAGGCACTAGTATAATAGGAACAGCACAAGGACTAAGAGATTCGCGTATATAACCTTTGTCGAGCAGCTCTGTACTTGACGCATAATCTCCTTCGTCTCCTCCGGATTGGTGCGGTATGGTGCACGGTTGGGTAGCGATGCACCGGGAATTAAATCAATTTGATGCTCAATCCCTCGAATAGGTGGTAATCCCGGTGGCACGTCTTGTGGGAAGGCGTCGGCGAACTCTGCAAAATGTTAGTGACAGCGGGGGCAAAGAGGAAGGCACGTCCTCGAATGAAAATAATGCCTCTTTGCACACAAAACCATAGCAAACAGATTTGCTAGAATCTAGCTCATCAATATCAGATTTGGTGGCAAATAAACATGCACTTTTCAGTTTAATTTCAGAAGCAACATTAGATGGTTTATTATTAGGCTTCATTTGTTGCTCAAATTCTTTTGCCACAATCTGATTTTCACTCTTATTTTTCTCCTGTTTTGCTTTATTAGCTCTATTAATATCATCTTTCAAAATGGAATCAGGAGTCATAGGAAGCAAAGTAATATTTGTATCCTTGTGAACAAGAGTATACTGATTGTTTCTACCATGGTGTACAGAATTTTATCAAATTGCCATGGTCTACCAAGTAATAAGGAACATGCTTGCATAGGTACCACATCACAATCAACATAATCAGCATATGTAGAGATACTAAAATGCACACGAACAAAGACGTGTTACCTTAACCTTGCCGCTGTTGTTGAACCATTGGATGTAGTAAGGATGTGGATGTGGTCTTGTGGTGAGAGAAAGCTTCTCCACCATATCCATGCTAGCCAAGTTGTTGCAGCTCCCTCCATCTATGATGGCCTTGAATATAACGTTCCTTCACAACTCCCTTTGTATGGAACAAGTTATGCCTCTGATTTTGCTCAGCTTGTGTAACCTGCACACTCAAAACACGTTGAGCAACTAAACATTCATACATGTCGGCATCTTCAGCCATGTATTGCGTCTCAAGATCGAATCATCTCCACCGTGTTCTTCATGTGTAATAAGAGCCAAAGTCTCTTCATCATAGTCACTAGCGGACTCATACCCACCATCCTCGGTTAGCAATCATCACACGCTGAGATTGGCATTCTCTCATAAAATGTCCTCTTCCCTTACAACGACGACAAATAATATCACTTGTGTGCCCTGTTGACGCCATGGAAGAAGAAGAGCTCTGTGTAGGCCCGGCGGTGTACTCTTGGCGAGATAGTGGTGGTTGTGCACGCTTTCTTGTATCACGGTTGGAGGTGGCAGCCGACGGAGGTGCCGGTGTAGTAGAACGTGTGGAAGTAGATGATGCACGTGGTGTCCATGATGAAGGTCGACCTGCGAGAAAAGTTAGTCAGCGCCAAGGCACATCGATCCTGCACTTCACGTTCAGCTTTACAAGCAAGATGGAATAATCGAGTGATATTATTATAATCCTTGTAGTCTAGAATGGTCTGAATCTCTCTATTTAATCCACCCAGAAAACGGGCAAGCGTAGCTTCATTCTCCTCAACAATACCACATCTAATCAAGCCAGTTTGTAATTCCTGATAATATTCTTCTACCGAATTTTTTCCTTGTCTTAAGCGCTGCAATTTTTGAAGTAATTCACGCTGATAATATGGTGGAACCCAACGAGTACGCATAGCAGTTTTCAAAGCAGCCCAAGTAGCTGGAATAGGATATAATCTACAATGTTCAGACCACCAAACACATGCAAAGCTAGTGAAAGCACAAACAGCGGCAGGAACACGTCTCTCCTCAGGATATTGTAAACATGTAAATCGTTGTTCAGTTTCTAACTCCCAAGTAAGATATATATCAGGAACATATCTACCCTCAAATGGTGGAATATTCAATTTCAGTTTAGGGAGATGGTCATGATCTCGTACTGAAGGGGAGCCGAACATTGCCATTATGTGCATGTGGACGACACGGTGGTTGTGGTCTTTGAGTGGTTGCACGTAGTTACGATGTTGATCAACCTCATCCTCGTAATCTCTCACATAATCATCCTCCGCACATCAGCCAGCAGGAGCCACGAAGTATCAACAGCAGCACCAGCAGCTTGGCGGTGAAGAGGGACACGGCTCGCTCGGCGGAGGGTTGCTTCAGCGATGTGGAGGTAGTCGTTGTTGTTGTTGTAGAGGTGCATTAGGTGCAGCCGGTGGTGGTGGTGGTAGACGCGCAAGAAATTCATTAAACTTGTTATCGAGCTTTGTGTCGAACGCCTTCTCAATGCCATCTATCTTCTCCATGGCCTCTTCAAATCTATTTAGAACATCTTCCACCTGCCCACTCATCATTTGTTGAAACTTATCATGTAGCGCTTTGTTTGTCATGTTCTCCCAGTCAGTCTCGTCGGCTTGTGATCCTGACATGGTTAGCAGCAATAGAAACACACAAGAATATGATTCGACAGACTACTAGGAAGTGGTGGTGGTGGTGTGGTGGATGATCACAAATCCGTCAAGCAAATCTCAAATTCTTACCAGTTCTTACCCAAAGAAGAAAGCGGTGATCGGCAACCGATGTAGTCAAAACTCTCGAGCTTGGATAGAGCGATTACTGTGGAGAGTCAAACGCATACGATGTAGATGTATGTGGAGCTGGGAAGGCTTATAATATGGTAGCAAAAAGGGTCAGCAATAATCAAGTCAGAGATGCAAAGTTGAATAAACGCTCAACGACGCAGATCTTGTCTTGGTCCTAGGCTAGACCGTGCTAGAGACGCGAGCCTAGAACACTAACAAAATCACGGGCACAAGTAGGAAACAACGGAAAAGCACACTCTGGAAATTTTTTTTTCGCTCTTTTTTTTGCGCTGCTTTTTTTTTTTTGCTCTTTTTTTTGAAAAATCACTATAATGGCGAGTGTCTCAAAACTCTTCCAGTGTCAAATCGACAGGATAGGCACGGAATTTTTTCGACCAAATTTTTTTTTTTTACTGCCCGGACCCAAAAACTGGAAACGGGTCAAAAAAAACTTTCTATAATGGCGACTGTCTCAATACGCTTAGAAACACCTAAAAATAGGATAGCCAGAAAATTTTTCGACAAGTGCGTTTTCGGAAAATTTTGGGCCTAAATTTTTTTTTTCCGAAACCTACTCAGGCAAGGAAACACGAATCGGAATTTAGATGGATCTCGAAAACAAACCTAATATGAGAAGAACTCGGATTGGTGGTGGATATATGGTGGTGGTATATGGCAGCGGTGGTGGTATATGGTAGCGGAGGTGGTATATGGATACGGATTGGTGGTGGTATATGGATACGGATGGGTGGTGGTATATGGATACGGATTCAGAGCGGTGGCGGATACGAAGGATGGTAGATGTCAAGGCGATGATGATGGTGCGGTGGCGTGACAACTTATGACCAGAACTCGAAACTCTAAAAGACTAGACTCTAAGACCAGCAACTTGACACGACGATGCAACCGCAAATTCAACAAAGCAAAACCCTAAAAAGATTATGCGAAGGCTCAGATTGGTTCGGATATGATGAACTAACCCTAATTTTTTTTGTGGCTTTTTCGTGGACTTTAGGTATGAAGAACAGACTCGATCTAATCTATGAAAAACTGTAAAATCTCACCGAGCAACCTGAAAATCTGATACCACTTGATAGAGGCAAAGGTGTCCCGTCTTTCAATGAGATGTTGGTTTTCGCTTTGGAGGAAGTCGACTTTGACGATCCGACTACGAACGTGCGAGGACGTCGCGCCTTAGCAATCGCTAAACCAACTCCAAGAGGTTATTGACCACGCCGGAGCACGATCAACCTGACCACGAGGGTCTGTTTCCTGCGAGCAAACGAAGAACAAGCAAGAAACTGAGATTGCAATCTGGATATTGCGAATATAAGATGAAAGCTTTATTGATCAAGGTGGACGCCTTGGTCTGGTCGTTGAACACAAACGAAGTACGCGAAGTTGCAGCTATGGCGAACTTTTGATCTAAACAAAACCCAAAGTCTAAACGACGCCCTAAGGGCTGTATATATGGAGGAAGAGGAGGGAATTTCGTGGCCCTTGAGGGAGGGGTCCGAAACCAACCCTAACTCTTGTTTTCCCACACATACGGACTCTAAAAATAGCCTATACTTAAGTATTTCGAAATTACATCGGCCTAGCCAAATAATAAGGTGACGGGGCACCTAGAATAGCCTATGGACGAATATTATGAAGTGGCATCTTGTATATTTCGTCCAAGGCTTCATGCACTCATTATGGTGGCTTCAAAGTCCTGAAATCATCACTTGTAACTCCGTTCTTGTTCCCCTTGCATGGCATTATCTCCATGCTTGTTCTTGCTCCAATGTCCATCCTTCTCCAAGCTAGGGCCTTCATTTGTAAGCAAAACAAATGTATCCAATTTAGGCAGCATCATATTCTCATGAACATTAGAATCATTACCAAGAAACGAAAGTACCTGATAATTTAATTGGCGTGCGCGAGCTCTAGTAATTGGTCCAGTATATGTGGCAGTAGGGGCTGTGGGTGTAACAACGGTATTGATGTCCTCATCAGCTTCACTTATATGTGCAAGCTGAGTTGCAATATTTTCATGCCTTCTACTTCTTGTGATAATGTTTTGGCTTTAGATTTTATGAACTATGCAAGTTACTCATCTATTTATGTGTCATATGTGCAAAAATCAAGGGAAATAAAATGGATGACATATACATATACAACATGTACACCTTGTCTCTTTTGTTAGCCACATTTCAGACTAAGAACCGCCGAGGACGGCTTTGTTTTCAAGAAGTGGAGGATGATGAGGACATGACTACCTTGGATAAGACCAAAAATATTGCATACATGCATATTTGTCGGTGATTTCTAGTGCAAACTATTCAATAATCTATTTATGTTATCCGAACAAAAATACATCACATACTTTTGTGTTTTGTCTAATTGTAGGTGTATGGGACATTTGTACAATACACATATGAAGATAAGGGAAAAGGAGAAGTTTAGGTACTGTTCAAAAGTCCTCTCACGTCACTTTTGGACCAAGAGAAGATAGAGTCCAAGTCTCTCACGTTACGGACTCAGATTCGGACTACACAGACATACCTGACTCAATACGTCAATAACTTTTTCATCCGGACTCCAAATTGGGTGATTCTTTTTTTGTTGGAATATAGATTTCGTGCACCTTCCAACCCAATTGGATTCACCTTCAAATTCGTCTGGAGCGTTGAGTTATGGAAGAAACAATCTGATGCTGCAGCAGAATCCGAGTCAAACTACAAGTCCAAAGGTGTTACGTCACCTCCGCTTGGGCCCATTGGCCTTGTACGACCTAGGGTTAGTTTTAGGCTGCCTTGGGACGTCCTACCACCTCCTTGGCCGCCACCCCTTGATCCTATATAAGTAGATCCATCTAGTAGCTTTTTGCTTGGGATTTGTTTAGTTAAAAGTTAGCCATTGCAACTTCGTGTACTTCGTTTGTGTCCAACGACCAGACCAAGACCGCTTACGGATCCCCACCATTATCAATACTTCATATATATTCGCAATATTCAGATTTCTTTATCATATTCTTGCTCGTTCTTCGATTGCTTGCAGGAATAGACCTTCGTGGTCGGTGATCGTGCTTCCGGCATCGTCAGTAACCTCAGGAGATTGGTTTAGCGATTGCTAAGGCGCAACGTCGTGCACGTTTGTAGTCGGATCGTCAAAGTCGACTCCACCGAATCGATAGTTATCATCTCATCGAAAGATCGGGACCGTCGCCTCTATCAATATCCTGTTCCAGCTACTTGGGCTGCTTTGAAAACTGCTATGCGTACTCGTTGGGTTCCACCATATTATCAACGTGAATTACTTCAAAAATTGCAGCGCTTAAGACAAGGAAAAAATTCGGTAGAAGAATATTATCAGGAATTACAAACTGGCTTGATTAGATGTGGTATTGTTGAGGAGAATGAAGCTATGCTTGCACGTTTTACGGGTGGATTAAATAGAGATATTCAGACCATTCTAGACTACAAGGATTATACTAATATCACTCGATTATTCCATCTTGCTTGTAAAGCTGAACGTGAAGTGCAGGATCGTGAGGCGTTGGCGGCGGACTAACTTTTCTGCAGGTCAACCTTCATCATGGACACCACGTGCATCATCTACTTCCACACGTTCTACTACACGGCACCTCCGTCGGCTGCCACCTCCAACCGTGATACAAGAAAGCGGGCACAACCCCCACTATCTCGCCAAGAGCGCACCTGTTGGGCCTACACAGAGCTCTTCTTCTTCCATGGCGTCAACAGGGCACACAAGTGATATTATTTGTCGTCGTTGTAAGGGAAGAGGACATTTTGCCAGAGAATGCCAATCTCAGCGTGTGATGATTGCTACTGAGGATGGTGGGTATGAGTCCGCTAGTGACTATGATGAAGAGACTTTGGCTCTTATTACACATGAAGAACATGGTGGAGATGATTCTGATCATGAGACGCAATACATGGCTGCTGAAGATGCTGACAGGTATGAACGTTTAGTTGCTCAACGTGTTTTGAGTGTGCAGGTTACACAAGCTGAGCAAAATCAGAGGCATAACTTGTTCCATACAAAGGGAGTTGTGAAGGAACGTTCTATTCGCGTCATCATAGATGGAGGGAGCTGCAACAACTTGGCTAGCATGGATATGGTGGAGAAGCTTTCTCTCACCACAAGACCACATCCACATCCTTACTACATCCAATGGTTCAACAACAGCGGCAAGGTTAAGGTAACACGTACTGTTCGTGTGTATTTTAGTATCTCTACATATGCTGATTATGTTGATTGTGATGTGGTACCTATGCAAGCATGTTCCTTATTACTTGGTAGACCATGGAAATTTGATAAAAATTCTGTACACCATGGTAGAAACAATCAGTATACTCTTGTTCACAAGGATAAAAATATTACTTTGCTTCCTATGACTCTGATTCAATTTTGAAAGATGATATTAATAGAGCTAATAAAGCAAAACAGGAGAAAAATAAGAGTGAAAATCAGATTGTGGCAAAAGAATTTGAGCAACAAATGAAGCCTAATAATAAACCATCTAATGTTGCTTCTGAAATTAAACTGAAAAGTGCATGTTTACTTGCCACCAAATCTGATATTGAGGAGCTAGATTCTAGCAAATCTGTTTGCTATGCTTTTGTGTGCAAAGAGGCATTATTTTCATTCGAGGACGTGCCTTCCTCTTTGCCCCCTGCTGTCACTAACATTTTGCAGGAGTTCGCTGACGTCTTCCCACAAGACGTACCACCGGGATTACCACCTATTCGAGGGATTGAGCATCAAATTGACTTAATTCCCGGTGCATCGCTACCCAACCGTGCACCATACCGTACCAATCCAGAGGAGACGAAGGAGATTATGCGTCAAGTACAGGAGCTGCCCGACAAAGGTTATATACGCGAATCTCTTAGTCCTTGTGCTGTTCCTATTATACTAGTGCCTAAAAAGGATGGTACGTCGCGTATGTGTGTTGATTGTAGAGGCATTAATAATATTACTATTCGTTATCGTCATCCTATTCCTAGGCTAGATGATATGCTTGATGAATTGAGTGGCTCTACAATATTCTCCAAAGTTGATTTGCGTAGTGGATACCATCAAATTCGTATGAAATTGGGAGATGAATGGAAAACTGCATTTAAAACTAAGTTTGGTTTATATGAGTGGTTAGTCATGCCTTTTGGGTTAACTAATGCACCTAGTACTTTCATGAGACTAATGAACGAAGTTTTACGTGCTTTCATTGGACGATTTGTGGTAGTCTATTTTGATGATGATTTATAGCAAATCTTTGGAAGAACATTTGGAACATTTACGTGCTGTTTTTAATGCTCTACGTGATGCACGTTTGTTTGGTAACCTTGGGAAGTGCACCTTTTGCACCGACCGAGTATCTTTTCTTGGCTATGTTGTTACACCACAGGGAATTGAAGTTGATAAAGCCAAGATTGAAGCTATTGAGAGTTGGCCGCAGCCCAAAACGGTCACACAAGTGAGGAGTTTTCTTGGACTCGCTCGTTTCTATAGGCGTTTTGTGAGAGACTTTAGCACCATTGCTGCACCTCTCAATGAACTTACAAAGAAGGATGTGCCTTTTGTTTGGGGTACCACACAGGAAGAAGCCTTCACGGTATTGAAAGATAAGTTGACACTTGCTCCTTTACTCCAACTTCCTGACTTTAATAAGACTTTTGAGCTTGAATGTGATGCTAGTGGAATTGGATTAGGAGGTGTGTTATTACAAGATGGCAAACCTGTTGCATACTTTTACGAAAAATTGAGTGGGCCTAGTCTGAACTATTCTACTTATGACAAAGAATTATATGCTCTTGTTAGGACTTTAGAGACATGGCAACATTATTTATGGCCCAAAGAATTTGTTATACATTCTGATCATGAATCTTTGAAACATATTAAAAGTCAAGCTAAACTGAATCGTAGACATGCTAAATGGGTTGAATTCATTGAGACTTTCCCTTATGTCATTAAACACAAGAAGGGTAAAAAAAATGTTATTGCTGATGCTTTGTCTCGTCGCTATACTATGCTTTCACAACTTGACTTCAAAATATTTGGTTTGGAGACCATCAAAGATCAATATGTGCATGATGCTGATTTTAAAGATGTAATGCAGAATTGTAAAGAAGGAAGAACATGGAACAAGTTCGTTATTAATGATGGTTTTGTGTTCCGTGCTAACAAGCTATGCATTCCTGCTAGCTCTGTTCGTCTTTTGTTGTTGCAGGAGGCGCATGGAGGAGGATTAATGGGACACTTTGGCGTGAAGAAGACGGAGGATATACTTGCTACACATTTCTTTTGGCCATAGATGAGACGGGATGTTGAGCGTTTTGTTGCTCGCTGCACTACATGTCAAAAAGCTAAGTCACGACTCAATCCTCATGGTTTATATATGCCTTTGTGCCTAGTGTTCCTTGGGAGGATATATCTATGGACTTTGTTTTAGGTTTACCTCAAACAAAGAAGGGGAGGGATAGCATATTTGTTGTCGTGGATAGATTCTCGAAAATGGCACACTTTATACCATGTCATAAAAGCGATGATGCTGTTAATGTTGCTGATTTGTTCTTTCGTGAAATTACTCGCTTGCATGGTGTGCCAAATACTATTGTTTCAGATCGTGATACTAAATTTCTTAGCCACTTTTGGAGATGTTTATGGGCTAAGTTGGGGACTAAACTGCTTTTTAGTACTACTTGTCACCCCCAAACTGATGGACAAACTGAAGTAGTAAATAGAACATTGTCTACTATGCTTAGGGCTGTTTTGAAGAATAATAAGAAAATGTGGGAAGAATGCTTGCCTCATATTGAATTTGCTTATAATCGTTCATTGCATTCTACTACTAAGATGTGCCCTTTTGAATTTGTGTATGGCTTCCTACCTCGTGCACCTATTGATTTGTTGCCTCTTCCATCTTCGGAGAAGGTTAATTTTGATGCTAAAGAACGTGCATGAATTGATTTTAAAAATGCATGAGTTAACTAAGGAAAACATTGAGCGTATGAATGCTAAATATAAACTTGCTAGAGATAAGGGTAGAAAACATGTTGTCTTTGCACCTGGAGATCTTGTTTGGTTACATTTGCGTAAGGATAGGTTTCCTAATTTGCGCAAATCAAAGCTAATGCCACGTGTTGATGGTCCATTTAAGGTGTTAGAGAAAATAAATGATAATGCATATAAACTTGAGCTGCCTGCAGATTTTGGGGTTAGTCCCACTTTTAACATTGCAGATTTGAAGCCTTATTTGGGTGAGGAAGATGAGCTTCCGTCGAGGGCGACTTCATTTCAAGAAGGGAGGATGATGAGGACATCAATACCATTGTTACACCCACAGCCCCTGCCGCTATACATCTTGGACCAATTACTAGAGCTCGCGACGCCAATTGAATTATCGTGTACTTTCGTTTCTTGGTAACGATTCCAATGTTCATGAGAATATGATGCTGCCTAAATTGGATACATTTGTTTTGCTTACAAATGAAGGGCCTACCATGGACAAGAAAGATGAACCTTGGAGCAAGTTCAAGCTCGGAGATGTTGGCATGCGCAAGGGGAACAAGAACGGAGTTACAAGTGATGATTCCAGGACTTTGAAGCCACCCTAATGAGAGCATGAGGCCTTGGACGAAATATACAAGATGCCACTTCATAATATTGGTCCATAGGCTATTCTAGGTGCTGCGTCACCTTATTATTGGGCCGAGCCCATGTAATTTCGAAATACTTAAGTATAGGCTGTTTTTAGAGTCCGCATGTGTGGGGAAACAAGAGTTAGGGTTGGTTTCGGACCCCTCCCTCAAGGGCCACGAAATTCCCTCCTCTTCCTCCATATATACAGCCCTTAGGGCATCGTTTAGACTTTGGGTTTTGTTTAGATTAAAAATTCGCCATAGATGCAACTTCGCGTACTTCGTTTGTGTTCAACGACCAGACAAAGGCGTCACAGAACCCCACCTTGATCAATAAAGCTTTCATCTTATATTCGCGATATCCAGATTGCAATTTCAGTTTCTTGCTTGTTCTTCGTTTGCTCGCAGGAAACAGACCCTCGTGGTCAGGTTGATCGTGCTCCGGCGTGGTCAATAACCTCTCGGAGTTGGTTTAGCGATTGCTAAGGCGCGACGTCCTCGCACGTTCGTAGTCGGATCGTCAAAGTCGACTTCCTCCAAAGCGAAAACCAACATCTCATCGAAAGGCGGGACACCTTTGCCTCTATCAGGTCTTGAATCCGATAGGATCTTCTCCGAAGAGGCCGCGGTCTCTCACGAGGAGGAGATCCGATGGATGAGCGAAGCTCTATCTCTAACTTGAGCTAAATCAACGCTAACCCTAAAACGGAGGTGGAGGGGAATATATATAGTCTAAGGGGCGAAGGGTACATGGGCCTCGGCCGGATGCTGCAGACGCGCAGGTGAGAGGCCGGATGTCCGGGCGACGGGCCGGATGTCCGGGCTTTCCCGAGACGCCGGATGTCCGGGCTGGGAGGCCGGATGTCCGGGCTGGCTTGGGTCTTCCAGATGCGTTCGGTGATGGAGGGGCCGAATTTCCGGGCGAAGGGGGCCGGATGTCCGGGGCTTCAGGAAGAGCCGGATGTCCGGGGCATGGTGCCGGATGTTTGGGCTGCGCTGGTCCTTTTCGGTGTTCTCTGGATAGCCGATGCTGGATTTCCGGGGCAAGGGCCGGATGTCCGGGCTGGGCCGGATGTCCGGGCTGGGGCCGGATGTCCGGCCATTTATGTGGCTCTTCTTCCTTCTCCTTCCTTCGCTTCACAAGACGTTTGGCCTTGGTCCTTGGGCTCTCCATGGTCTCCTCGGGTGTACTGAGTATGCACAAGGTCCGGCTTGAAGTAGCATCCATGTCTTACATGCGGAAAGGGAAGATTTGGAAAGGAGCGAATTCACCTTAGGTCCAATGGCGTAGGCTCGAGTGTACATGGGGATGATCGTCGGATGCTCCGCATCATCTCCCCTCCCTTGGGAAAGATCCGACCTCGGATCGAAATCTTCATCACCATGGAAACGGTTGTCGTGGATGAACTTGTAATTGGACGGAGTGGAAGTCATGGCGCAATCCAAGTACTTGAAGATGTCGTCGGGATGGTAGACATGCAAAGAGAGCAAACACAAACGACACTCGGAAATACAATGGTTAGCGCACACAAAGTGTCCCTCATGTAAGAATGAGTCCGTGAGGCAAGATTGTTCATGACAAAGCACATTAAGCTTAGCAAGATAATATGGAATGAGATGTAAAGCATTCATTGTGCACATAAATGTGTTGTAAATATGATCAATGCAACCACGGTGCAAAATGATGTCATAGTGAGACGGTTTATCAATAGCATGAATATGGCAATGGATGCTCAATATGATTAAGTTATCATGCAATTGATGGTAGGCAATATGATCACGATGTATGAATATGCCATCAAGAAAGATCACAACAAATTTGCTAAGAAAATGCACAAGCTCATATATCATGGATGACATGGGAATTGATGAGGACATGACTACCTTGGATAAGACCAAAAATATTGCATACATGCATATTTGTCAGGTGATTTCTAGTGCAAACTATTCAATAATCTATTTATGTTATCCAGAACAAAAATACATCACATACTTTTGTGTTTTGTCTAATTGTAGGTGTATGGGACATTTGTACAATACACATATGAAGATAAGGGAAAAGGAGAAGTTTAGGTGCTGTTCAAAAAGTCCTCTCACGTCACTTTTGGACCAAGAGAAGATAGAGTCCAAGTCTCTCACGTTACGGACTCAGATTCGGACTACTGCAGACATACCTGACTCAAAACGTCAATAACTTTTTCATCCGGACTCCAAATTGGGTGATTCTTTTTGTTGGAAAATAGATTTCGTGCACCTTCCAACCCAATTGGATTCACCTTCAAATTCGTCCGGAGCGTTGAGTTATGGACGAAACAATCTGATGCTGCAGCAGAATCCGAGTCAAACTACAAGTCCAAAGGTGTTACGTCACCTCCGCTTGGGCCCATTGGCCTTGTACGACCTAGGGTTAGTTTTAGGCTGCCTTGGGACGTCCTACCACCTCCTTGGCCGCCACCCCTTGATCCTATATAAGTAGATCCATCTAGTAGCTTTTTCCTTGGGATTTGTTTAGTTAAAAGTTAGCCATTGCAACTTCGTGTACTTTGTTTGTGTCCAACGACCAGACCAAGACCGCTTACGGATCCCCACCATTATCATTACTTCATATATATTCGCAATATTCAGATTGCTTTATCATATTCTTGCTCGTTCTTGATTGCTTGCAGGAATAGACCTTCGTGGTCAGGCTGATCGTGCTTCCGGCATCGTCAGTAACCTCGGAGATTGGTTTAGCGATTGCGAAGGCGTCGCGTCGTGCGTTTGTAGTCGGATCGTCAAAGTCGACTCCACCTAATCGATAGTTATTATCTCATCGAAAGATCGGGACACCCTCTCCTCTATCAAGTGGTATCAGTTTTCAGGTTGCTCGGTGAGAATTTCCAATTGTCCCTAGATTCGATTTATTTTCTTACCTATTGTCCAAGAAAAGGCCACCAGAAAAGTTAGATCTATTCATCATTTGTCCTAGCCAGTCCAAGCCTTTGCAATTTTCTTTTCATTGTTTGCATTATTGAATTATCGGTTGCATCGTCGTGTCGAGTTGCTGGTCTTAGTGTCTAGTTCCTTTAGAGTTTCGAGTTCTGTTCACATTAGTCACGCCGCCGCTGCATCATTATCCCTTCCACTGTCCACCATACCATCCATCAATTTCCACCACGTGCTATGCACTATTCATTGTCATAATCATAGTTGAGGTCATTCACATCTTCGCTTGATCCAATCTGCATCTTATCTATTTTGTTTTGTAAAAAGATAAAAAAAAAGAGAGAAAAAAAAGAGAAAAAAAAGTAAAAAAAAAGTCAGAGAAAAAAAAAGAGAAAGAAAAAGGAAAAAAAGTGTGAGAAAAAAAAAAGAGAGAAGAAAAAAAAAACAAAGTTTGGATCTATCTAGACTCAATCTCGTAGCTGAATTCGGATTGGAATCTGTTTTGTGCACTGTTCAGTAAAACAGGCATAACTTCCTCATACGAAGTCCGTTTTGGCTCATGAGTACTCAAATTAAAGCTAGAGACGAGCCGCATCTAAATAGTTGCAGAAGCTAGTTCAATATTTGGCACCTCAAAATCGGCTCCTAAATAGGTCTTTTTGCCCTCCGAAGTTCGTGAACACAGCTTATTCCAGTTTTTCAAATCAGTTTTAGAATTTTTTGACTCCTCATATCAACTCGGAATTGAGTGATTCTTTTTGCATTGGAAAGCTTGAGTTAGTAGCATTCTTTGAAAAAAGTTATCAGAAAATTGGCTCAAACTTTTCAAGAGGAAAACTGGAGAGAGAGTTGTTGTATATCCTGCTTGGCAGTTGTTTTTCATCATTATCTTTACTGCCGTTGTGCTCTTCACTTATATCTTGCTGTCTAGAGCTACTCATTATCCTTCATTGATGCTAGTTGTGCTACGCCGTGACCTCATTAGTGTTCTAGGCTCGCGTCTCTAGTCCGGTCTAGCCTAGGACCAGCACAGTACCGTCGTTGAGCGTTTATTCAACATTGCATCTTTGAATTGATTATTGCTAATCTTTTGCTACCATATATAGCCAACCCAGCTCCACATATTTCTACACCGTGTATCCGCACGCTCCCCTGGCAATCTCTTTACACAATCTTCAGAGTTACTTGACACCGCTGGTTGCCTGTCACCGTCTGCTGCATGGTAAGAACTTGTAAGACATTGATATTTGCTTTCTTGTGAGCGTTTTACCACCACATCCTAGTAGTTATAGAAACATTATTTTTGGATTTTGTTTCTTGTTCTACTAATCATGACAGGATCCAGAGTCAATTCATGGGCTTTGTCGATCAGGGAGACATGCCACCACCTATGCAAATACCACAACCGTCACGAGAGGTGCACAAACATCCAAATGCACATGATCAGGTTCATGTTTCTATACCACCATTTAATGGCCGTTTTAGACCTCCTTTATATATTGAATGGGAGTTAGACATAAATAATATATTTGCTTCCCATAATTTTGATGAACGTAAAAAGTTATGGTTGCGGTTGGTTCTTTCACTGGTTATGCTCTAGTTTGGTGGAGTGAATATTGTCGGTTACACCCTGATTATGTACCTAATACTTGGGATGATTTAAAACATGTCATGAGAGATAGATTAAATCGATGTTTATTATACTCGTGGCATGATTAAAAAACTGGAACATTTAAAACAAGGTAGTGACACCGTAACAAAATATTATGATGATTTCAAACTACCTTGTTGCACTCATTTTTAGAAGAAAGTGAAGAAGATTTTATGGATAGATTTTGGGGAGGATTAAACCATAATATTCAGGAGATACTAATTCATGAAGAGTGTTATCCTATGGACCATTTGTTTCGTCTTGCTTGCAAAGCTGAACAGGAAATAAAACGACGTGTTGCCCACAAGGAGAACAAGCGCACGGTGCACATTCCAACTGTTGATACAGATGTTTATTCAACTACTAGGTGTACTATGACAAGAACATCCGTTGTTGCGAGGACTACATCATCTCCACCATGTGACACATCATCATCGAGAGTGCCTGCATCATCTGAGTTGACTATAAGAGGTAATGACAAAGGTACAGATTTTCCACTTTTACATGAGAATGATGCATGCCTAGTTAACTTGAATACATCATGTGTTGAGCTACCCACTACTTTGATCACACCACCTATTTTAGAGGATTATATTGATAATTTGACTTTGCCATGTGATCAAACAACTGAAATACCAACAATTTTGAGTGCACCCATTGAATTAATTGTTGATGCAAAAGAATCAATATTTAATCATTTTGATATGACCTCTAATCTTGGTGATGATTCTGTGTCGAATGACTTATTGCATGTTTACTTATTTAAGCATGTTGTAGCATGTAAACTTGATGCAAGTAAGGTTTATTCACCAATGTTGGGATGGTTTAATGATGAACATTGTCAATCTTTTGAAATGAATAAGAGCTTCACTTATATGTGCAAACTGAGTTGCAATATTTTCATGCCTTCTACTTCTTGTGATAATGTTTTGGCTTTAGATTTTATGAACTATGCAAGTTACTCATCTATTTATGTGTCATATGTGCAAAAATCAAGGGAAATAAAAATGGATGACATATACATATACAACATGTACACCTTGTCTCTTTTGTTAGCCACATTTCAGACTAAGAACACTTGAGGACGGCTTTGTTTTCAAGAAGGGAAGGATGATGAGGACATGACTACCTTGAATAAGACCAAAATATTGCATACATGCATATTTGTCAGGTGATTTCTAGTGCAAACTATTCAATAATCTATTTATGTTAACCAGAACAAAAATACTTCACACACTTTTGTGTTTTGTTTAATTGTAGGTGTATGGGACATTTGTACAATACACATATGAAGACAAAGGAAAAGGAGAAGTTTAGGTACTGTTCAAAAGTCCTCTCACGTCACTTTTGGACCAAGAGAAGATAGAGTCCAAGTCTCTCACGTTACGGACTCAGATTCGGACTACGTACATACCTGACTCAATACGTCAATAACTTTTCATCCGGACTCCAAATTGGGTGATTCTTTTTTTGTTGGAAAATAGATTTCGTGCACCTTCCAACCCAATTGGATTCACCTTCAAATTCGTCTGGAGCGTTGAGTTATGGAAGAAACAATCTGATGCTGCAGCAGAATCCGAGTCAAACTACAAGTCCAAAGGTGTTACGTCACCTCCGCTTGGGCCCATTGGCCTTGTACGACCTAGGGTTAGTTTTAGGCTGCCTTGGGACGTCCTACCACCTCCTTGGCCGCCACCCCTTGATCCTATATAAGTATATCCAACTAGTAGCTTTTGCTTGGGATTTGTTTAGTTAAAGTTAGCCATTGCAACTTCGTACTTCGTTTGTGTCCAACGACGGACCAAGACCGCTTACGGATCCCCACCATTATCAATACTTCATATATATTCGCAATATTCAGATTGCTTTATCATATTCTTGCTTGTTTTTCGATTGCTTGCAGGAATAGACCTTCGTGGTCAGGTTGATTGTGCTCCGCGTGGTCAATAACCTCTCGGAGTTGGTTTAGCGATTGCTAAGGCGCAACGTCGTGCACGTTTGTAGTCGGATCGTCAAAGTCGTCTCCACCAAATCGATAGTTATCATCTCATCGAAAGATCGGGACACCCTCGCCTCTATCAATGATGAGGACATGACTACCTTGGATAAGACCAAAAATATTGCATACATGCATATTTGTCAGGTGATTTCTAGTGCAAACTATTCAATAATCTATATATGTTATCCAGAACAAAAATACATCACATACTTTTGTGTTTTGTCTAATTGTAGGTGTATGGGACATTTGTACAATACACATATGAAGATAAGGGAAAAGGAGAAGTTTAGGTGTTGTTCAAAAAGTCCTCTCACGTCACTTTTGGACCAAGAGAAGATAGAGTCCAAGTCTCTCACGTTACGGACTCAGATTCGGACTTCTGCAGACATACCTGACTCAAAACGTCAATAACTTTTTCATCCGGACTCCAAATTGGGTGATTCTTCTTTTGTTGGAAAATAGATTTCGTGCACCTTCCAACCCAATTGGATTCACCTTCAAATTCGTCCGGAGCGTTGAGTTATGGACGAAACAATCTGATCTTTGCAGCAGAATCCGAGTCAAACTACAAGTCCAAAGGTGTTACGTCACCTCCGCTTGGGCCCATTGGCCTTGTACGACCTAGGGTTAGTTTTAGGCTGCCTTGGGACGTCCTACCACCTCCTTGGCCGCCACCCCTTGATCCTATATAAGTAGATCCATCTAGTAGCTTTTTCCTTGGGATTTGTTTAGTTAAAAGTTAGCCATTGCAACTTCGTGTACTTTGTTTGTGTCCAACGACCAGACCAAGACCGCTTACGGATCCCCACCATTATCATTACTTCATATATATTCGCAATATTCAGATTGCTTTATCATATTCTTGCTCGTTCTTCGATTGCTTGCAGGAATAGACCTTCGTGGTCAGGCTGATCGTGCTTCCGGCATCGTCAGTAACCTCAGGAGATTTGTTTAGCGATTGCGAAGGCGCAACGTCGTGCACGTTTGTAGTCGGATCGTCAAAGTTGACTCCACCTAATCGATAGTTATTATCTCATCGAAAGATCGGGACACCCTCGCCTCTATCAGGAATACAAGATGCAACAAGGCAATCATAATGTGAGTCAATCCATGCATAAGACGCAAATTTGCTATGGGTATGATATGTCCATCGAGCATGACATGTATGAGCACAATCAACAAATATGAAGGTGTGGGTGCAATGTGTCAAAGGAGTGTTGATGTACCAATGCTCGATGTCGTGACATGAGTGGAGGTTCGAAGGTGCATCCCATAAGTCCAAGCGCTCCTCAATGTAAAGGTCCATAGAGCCAATCTCTAATGTCGCTCCTCCGTCCGTGAGATGTATATGTAGACAACAAGAAGGAAACAACAAAGAAAGAGTGACCCATCCAATATGCGTATTTGAGGATGGCTCAAAGGGAAGGAGTTCACCTTATGAATGTTCCGGAAGATGTTGGAGTTGCACATCATGTATGCCTTCACATAACCAATATGTCTCATGACGGTAATGCCTTGTGAATCCTTCAAAATGAAAGAACATGACAAACACTCGGAAAAACAAATGAGGTTAGCGGAAGTGCAAAACCTATCATTCGTGTGGTAAGTTACCGAACAAGTGTATGCATCATGCTCATCATAAGAAAGTACAAGGGAGCATTTCATAGTATGGAGGCATATGATGCGAGAACAACCAAATACAATATGCTCAATCAACCAAGCATTCATCACAAGTGAAGTGTCCAAGTCTCCAAGATCATTAAGCATAGAGGCAACTATTGGAGACAAATGACAAGGATCAAGATATATCATGTGAGAGGCATGAACATATATGTCATCAACCCAAGAAAGCAAGTGATAGTGGAACATGGGTGATGCAACATAGCTAGCAATCATAGAGATCAAGTCAAGCAAGCTAGTAGTGCAAAGATGCAACATACTAGGAGGAATCATGGCAAGCATGTCATGTGTGCAAATAGTGGGCATGGATAATTCACATGGCATAGCACAAGCATGAAAGCAAGATATGAGAAAATTATCATCAATGTATTGGCGAGAGACCATATGTAAATAGCAATGGGGCATCATGACTCTCCCAACACAACAAGCATCAATAACATGGGGCACATGATAAATATGGCAATAGCAACAAGTATCTCCACCAAGCATGCAAATACACATAGGAGTATCATAATGGTGAATCATGGGTATATGCAAGCAAGGGTCACAATTGCATGGCAAAGGCATAGAAGCAAGCATATCATGCAAAGTGAACACGGGAAAATGAGCATAAGGTGACAAGTGGTAAATGGCCCATAGCCGTGTGAGAGCCAAGTAGAAGAGATGTGCGTAGTCCGCGCGAAGGGAACGGTGGTAAGGATAGTCCACGGGATCCCAAAGCATCGTTGCTCTCAAGAGCTCGTTTAAATCAACTCTTGGGATTGAGAAGTTGACGAGTATACATGAGTACCTACACGTAACAAAGACAAAGGAAAAATTGTGTGTGCATGGTATATGTACACATCATCCATCATGATGCGCACATGCATGTGTCGGTGAGCACAAAATAGCCAATGCTCAAATAAATGAGATGCGTGATATAGAAACATGTCATCCATCATGATAGGTTTGTTGTTATGCATGGCATAATGGATACTCAAATTGTGTAATGCATCATGAGAAATATCTAGAGCATTGTTATTCATGGAATGCATATGGTTCACGCATAATTATGGGAATCATGCAAAGTATGAGATGCATCAAAATCTCCTAATATGTATGAGGAAACTAGGGGGTCTCCTCATGAGCAAGAGTAGAAACATCACGTGGAGGATATTGAGAACATCCAAAACAATGCATATTCGGAACAATGTGATCATGGCATGACATAGTAGACGAATTGCATAAATCATGTAAAGGAAGCATGGCAATATCATCACAAGAGAAGCAAAAGCCAATGACCATCATCTCGTCATCTATGCCATAAGTGCAAATGGGATTTATTTCAATGGGGCATGCATAGTTACTATGTTGAGATTGAAATGAGGCAATATGGGAGATTTCACTCATAGCATATGACAAGTTCAAAGGATTGTCAAACATAATGTGACCAATAGAATTTTCACATGATATCCTATGAAGCATAGCATCACAACTAGGCAACTCAACATGCTCATCATCATAATCATCATAAATAGGTAAGTCAAGGCATGAAGAAGTTTCCCTCGCATGAAGCATGATAATAGGTGTGTCAACATCATCGGAGCAATCAATGGTAAGAGAGTCCACTAGTGGAACAAGAGAAGCACCATCACCTATGTTACCTTTGGAAGGACGCTCATGAGTTGTAGGTGAGGTGTTGAAGATCGTCTCGTTGTCATCTTCATCTTGATGGAACCATGTGGGGGGTGTATCATCGTTCACCATGGCCATAAATGCGTCTCCAATGTAGGGATGGACTGGCCGAGGATAGGCATGTCGTCATGTAGGAGACCTAGCACCAAAGAAGAAAACACACTAGGAGTAGAGGTTAAGTCGTTAGAAATCATAGTGGCCTCATGTGCCGTGTCAACTACCTCACTCACTAAGTGTTGTGGCTCACTCACTCCCTCAAGGATGCTCTCACTCATATGGTGGGTGGAGTCCCTCAAATGGCGCTCAACCTCACATAGGATGTGTGGCATGCTCTCATGTGTGGGGCTAGTGGTGGTCACACTCATCCTCTCATAGGAAATGCTCTCAATGTCACGTATGGTGGAGTCACTCATGTCACTCATGGGGTGGTGGCTCTCCTCACATGGCAATTGGGGCATCTCGACATATGTGGGTGCCGGAGAGATGTAGGTGCAAATGTCTCCATGCGAGGTCGCGTATCTTGACTCGGAGTATGAGTCCAATGTGGGCGTCGTCTTCATGTTGTTGAAGAGGTTCACGCTCGTCGCCGTGGTCGAAGGGGATGGACCTTGCTCGACCGTCTTGTCACCGTCATGGTGTTGGAGGCCCATATGATGTGGCAGCTCATAGCTCGTCTCCATGACCGAAGGGAGTTTCCCATGTTCGGCCATCTTCCTTGAGGGGCTTCCGAAGATGGAAGTGTCGCCCTCGGTCGTAGGTGGTCGCCTTGGACTTGTTGAAGTCGATGTAGGCGTACACGTGGGAAGTAGGCGAAGATGCCGTACGTCCAAAGGCGAAGATGCCTTGAGAACACTTGGCGAAGATGCCGAAGTGGTTGATGTAGCCGTAGCGCCGTCTTGGTGGTGGTCGTCTCTCTGTATTCTCTTGTGCTTATGAAGCTTCGGCTTGGCGTGAAGTAGGGCTTGTTGGGACTTGTGCATTTGCGCCGTGGAGCATCTTCATGATGATGATGTCGTTGTCGTGCTTGAGCTCGTAGTAGATGTCGCTCGTGGTAAATGCGTGCACATGATGCTTGGAGGTGACTTGCCCTTCATGACGATGAGGATCACGAATGTGATGGTGGTCGCCATGAAGATGTGGACGACTTGCGCTTGCATCGCTTGGGCGCTCCAAAGACTTGTGGTTTGAACGCCGCCGTCTTGAAGATGATGAAGGGGAAGTCGACTTGAGCAAGGTCCGAATCTCCTCCATTCTTGCATCTTGCTCCTCTTTATGTGCGGCGAGTTTCTTGTCGAAGTAGTCCCTTCTCCTTGCTTCGGAGTGATGAATGTCGATGGAGATGTTCTCGATGCGCTCTCACAATCTTGATTGTGTGCCTTGCACTTGTCGTTGTAGATCGAAGATAGACGCTTTGGTGATGTAGTTGTTCACGCCGTCGTTGTTGTCGAAGACCGGAGATGAAATGCCTTGCCTATCCATCACAAGACTCGAGCAAATATGAGTGGGAGAAAGAGAAGAACTTATACCAATGTACCTTGACCGATGTTGACAATGAATCAAGTTCACTCAAATGCGGACAATGAAATAGCACTATTGGTACCAATCCTTGTCGGTTCTCACACCTACACAAGTAAAGCTTATGGAGGAGCTCGGTGAGGATAGTGGCACAAAAATTTAATGCAAAATGTTAGCAAGAGTCAATAATGTTGAAAGAGATCCACAAATTCACAAGTGAAACAAATGGACCAATAGCAAAGAATGGCACACGGAAACACACACACGGATAGATAAATGGGGTCGTGCAACCAAGGAATGAGCACAAAATGTGGAATCCATGAAAACGCTCGTGTTGCACAACTCAAGAGAGACGCTAGCACGATTGCTCAATAGGCGGATACGACACTTGTGCACAACCTATAAGATGCAAAATGGATAAACTTTCTATCCCAAGTATGCTATGTATGTATAGTACCCGGTGTTTCTCTCAAGATGATCCAAGATGATCGGATATGACAATCTTATGTGCAATGTGGTATGATGCTATGGCACTTGCTTACAAGCTCTTTGCTCTCTTTCTTTTGCTTAAAAGCTTTATTTCTTCTTCTTTTTTGTATGGCCACTTTGCACAATGCACAAACCAAGATAGCAATTGTGTGTATGCGGGAACAAACTTGTGACACAAGATATGATACCAATATATGCACCACAATGATATGGTATATATGCTATGGGAAGTATGATCACTAATGTGCACAAGTAACGTTGCCGGCAATACTCAGATGGCTAGTCTCGATAGGCAAGTAATGCAAAAGTAAGGCTAGGGGTTAACAATGAAATGGAAAGGGGAATATACAATGGAGGGATACCACGATACCAAGATGATATGGAGGTTACCGTCCGGCGATGATGAGTAGCGGTGTTTTTGATGTAGATACCAAGATGATGGAGACTCGTCCCTAAGTAGCCGAAACACCTTAGGAAACGAAAAAACCGCGAACTCAAAATCTCATACGTCAAATGTCAAAATGGTGGTAGCGGGAATGCGGTGGTGGTTTGCACTTGGCAATGCGGAAGTGGAATGATGGGCTATACACGTGTCGGAGTTGAAGTTGCCATCCCTAAGTAGCCGAAACACCTTAGGAGACACAAGCCACAACTCAAACAAGCTCAAACAACTATTGGGTTAAGTTGAGGTGGTTGAAGTGTATGGTGGGCAAGCCTATGCGGAAGTTATGGTGGTGGTGGTGGTTGATGAAGATGCAACCGTCCCTAAGTAGCCTAAACACCTTAGGAGACTCGAATCACAACTCAAACAACCTCAAATGCAAAGGGGAACAAAATTGGTTAGGTTGCGGAACTCGTTGGTGGTTATGCGGAGGATGTGGTGGAAGCCCTAGGCAAAGATGCCAAAGTTCCGAAAATTTGATGGAGTCAAATGGTTGTGGTAGTATTTTTATGGGATGGTGGATGTCAACAGCTTCATAACGAGCTAAAGAACGTCAAAAACGGACTCCGGATGAATTAGTTATGGCCGAAACGGTGAAACGGGGAGGCTGAAATCTACAGGGGCCGGATATCCGGGGTTAGGGCCGGATTTCCGGGGGTGTATGTCCAGAACCGAGCGGATTTGGTGCTCCAGGGCCCGGATGTCCGGCTTGGGGCCCGGATGTCCGGCCCGACGAATCCAGATCTCGTTTGGGGCGGAAATTTTCGAATTGGGGGCGGAAATTGATGATTTCGGGGGCAAAATTTGATGGATTTCGTGGATGGAAGGTGGGGAAACTTGGGGAGATGCTAGATCCACTTGAAACCAAGCAAATCCACGGATCAAAATCAACAAAACATCATCAAAACTAACAAATCACAAAAAAATTGGGGCTATTTTTGGTGGGGATTTTCGGATTTAGGACGAAATCAACAAAATCAAGCTAGAAATCACGGGGTAGGGGCTCCAAAAACGTGATCAACGTGGCTCATGATACCAAGATGATGTAGGGCGGAACCCTACGTGGATGATCTTTCACGTTTGGAGTGGATCCTACGGGGAGACACGAAGAACGAGCGAAAGAACACGAGGAAATCAGGGGGAGGAACGAGGGAAAACACTCAACCAACAAGGAATCGGTCACACAAATGCTAGATTAAAGAACACAAAGGGATACACGAGATCCAAAGTCAACAAAGGTAGAGGATACAAAGGAACCGTTCTTCTCCATGAGGAGGGCTTGAATCCACAAGGGATCTTCCCACAAGGGGTCTTGAATCCGATAGGATCTTCTCCGAAGAGGCCGCGGTCTCTCACGAGGAGGAGATCCGATGGATAATGACTCTATCTCTAACTTGAGCTAAATCAACGCTAACCCTAAAACATAGGTGGAGGGGAGTAAGTCTAAAGGGGCGAAGGGTACATGGGCTCGCCCAGGATGCATCTGCAGACGCGGTGAGAGGCCGGATGTCCGGGCGACGGGCCGGATGTCCGGGCTTTCCCGAGACGCCGGATGTCCGGGCTGGGAGGCCGGATGTCCGGGCTGGCCTGGGTCTTCCAGATGAGTTCGGTGATGGAGGGGCCGGATTTCCGGGCGAAGGGGGCCGAATGTCCGGGGCTTCAGGAAGAGCCGGATGTCCGGGGCATGGTGCCGGATGTCCGGGCTGCGCTGGTCCTTTTCGGTGTTCTCTGGATAGCCGATGCCGGATTTCGGGGGCAAGGGCCGGATGTCCGGGCTGGGCTGGATGTCCGGGCTGGGGCCGGATGTCCGGGCTGGGGCCGAATGTCCGCCGCCAGATTGTAGCCGCTCTTCTTCCTTCGCTTCCTTCGCTCACAAGACGTTTGGCCTTGGTCCTTGGGCTTTCCATGGTCTCCTCGGGTGTACCTGAGTATGCACAAGGTCTGCGCTTGAAGTAGCATCCATGTCTTACATGCGGAAAGGGAAGATCCGGAAAGGAGCGAATTCACCTTAGGTCCAATGGCGTAGGCTCGAGTGTACATGGGGATGATCGTCGCATGCTCCGCATCACATGTTAAATGTGTCCAATCATGAGGGACTGATGCAGGATACACAACAGCAGTACTTTGATGTAAGAACATGGTATGATAGATAGATGCAGTGTATTCTAGACACAGAACGCCATGTCATATGCACATGTATAACGTATGAACTCAGCAGGTGCAATTTAATCAAAATAGAAGAAATACAGGCTAGACAACATATGCAACATGAAACCAATTATCACAATGTAGACTTAGAGCAAGCACCTGCGATGGTAGAGTACGGGAGACGAACTCATCATGTAGACTTGGGAATTCAACTTCCTTAGCAGTAGCAGTGGCAAATCTAGAGAGTCTCTGTTTGCGTCAGTGCGGAGGACCACCAACATCCCCTAACTTACTCTTTTCCTTCCTATTTTCCGATATTGCCTTATGAAGTCAAAACCACAAGAAGATGAATAAACTTAGCTCTGCATAACTAGTTGATGCATGATACAGACGAACACTACTTTGATGTAAGGTAAGCGCAGGATAGGAGGATGGAATATATACAAAAAAAGACAGCGTTTCATATTCACACGTACAATAGGAGGATGGAATATGTATGAAAAAACAGTAAGCGGAAGGCATTTCAAAAAAATTAGAAGAAATGAAAGCTAGGCACCATATGAACATGCAACCAATATCACTCTATTAGGTAAAAAGTGTCTCGTCGTAAGTGCCATTTCAAGAAATTAGAAGCAGTACAAGCTAGAAGACAATGCAAGATGCAACCTACATCACAGTCCCAAGTTAAATGTGTCTTATGGGTAAGTGATCGTTGCAGGTATAAGTTGTAGGCTACGCAGATGCAATTCAACATAATCAGAAGCAATACAAACTAGACATCATACGGAAAACGCAACCACATATAACAGTTCCAAGTTAGAGCAAACACCTGTGATGGTGGAGTAGGGGAGATATGCTCATCATGTACACGTATGTTCTAGAAACAGGAACACGTGTCATATTGACAGGCATTATGTGTAAAGTAAGCAGATGCAATTCAACAAATTTAGAGGCAATACAAGCTACACATCATGCGCAAGATGCAACCACATATAATAGTGCCAAGTTAGAGCAAGCACCTGTGATGGTGGAGTAGGGGAGATGTGCTCATCATGTACACGTATGTTCTAGAAACAGGAACACGTGTCATATTCATAGGCATTATGTGTAAAGTAAGCAGATGCAATTCAACAAAGTTATAAGCAATACAAGCTAGACATCATACGCAACATGCACCCACATATAATAGTGCCAAGTTAGAGCAAGCACCTGTGATGGTGGAGTAGGGGAGATGTGCTCATCATCTTTTTTTTTGCGAATACGCAAAGCTTGCGTATCTTTCCATTGATAGAAGGAATAGAATGAGTACATAGGGGTACAACACATGACACGAACGCAGGCAGGCGTGAACATGGTGCCCGGAGTAGAGAGACAAGGGATGCTCGGCCCGAACAGATGATACATCACAGCTATACCTACCAAACCCGAACCACGAGCGACAATGCCAAACCGACAAGAATTCCAACATCACCCGAACCAACACCGGGGACACCGCGAGCAAGCTAGATAGCGCCTTCAAGAAGGTGGATGATGTCGAGACGCCGTTGCCATCCGGTCCGGGGTAACCAGACCTAGGTTTTCCCCTGAGCTCGAAGAGGGGCAAAGCTGCAGGCCTTGGAAGCGCCTGCAAGAAGGAAACAACACCCGCGGGCGCTGCCGCCAAAGACCGGTAAACCGAGCAGGGATCTCTCCCTGGCCTTAAACTGAGCAATCCCATAGCCGCCGAGTCTGGAATCAAAGATGAGGAAGTCCACGTTGGTCGGAATCGCCATGTCGGGATGGGGTTGGCAGGGCTGCACTTGCCGTTGGAGGGTGGTACCGCCACCGCACCCACGAGCGTTGGATCCAGCAAAAGGGGGAGGCTTTGAGGCCTCTGGGGTGGGGCAGGCAACGGAGTGAGCTACACGAAGGGTAAGGGACGACGTCATCCAGCAACGCCGACAAGCTAGGACTAGAGAGACGCAGATCCGAACTGCCGTGGCCATAGCCGTCGAGACATCGGCGCGCAAGGTAAGCTGGAAGGGACGCAGCTACCTGATGACCGAGGCCGGAGCTGCCCGGTAAAGAACACCGACAGCGAAGGACACCGGAGAGACGCGGACCTACGCCGTCGGGGCCAGAACAGCACCAGCGAGTGCCCGCCACGAGGGGCTCCATGTCTGCCACAACCACACATGCATCGCCGCACACCCGCAAGAATAATCACCGTGGCTCAGGGAGGGGGAGGGCCGCCGGAGAACAACGCCAGGAGCATCGGAACCGCTGCCGGCCAGCAAGCTCATGAAGCAGCTGGTGGAGGGCGCGCCGGGTGGGTCCCGAGGCAGAGGGGGAGGCTCACGGTGGGTGATGGCACCTGTAGCGGCTGAGGGTGGACGAGGGCGGGGCTGGCCGGAGCAGCCGGGCACGCCGTCGGGGAGGACCAGAGCCGGTGTCACCGGACGAGGAGAAGGCTACCGCCGCAGGGGTGGGGGCCTAGAGGCGCCAGCAGCGGCTGAGGACGGAGGGGGCGGGGCTGACCGGAGCCGCGCGGGCAGGCCGTCGAGGAGGGCCGGATCTGGCGTCGCCGGACCAGCAGGAGGCTGCCGCCGCGGGGTTGGGGATGGGGCGCGGGGTGAAGGGATGGGGGTGCCCGGGGTGCGAGGAGGTGGATCTGCCCTGCCGCCGCCATCCTGGGGCCCGGCGCGGCCACGGTAGCCCTCCGGCGGGCCAAGGTGGACGGCGGCGGAGAGGTCTACGAGCGGGCGGTGGCTAGGGTTCCCCCCGTGTCGCCAGAGGAGAGCGACGCGGGGGGGGGGGGGGGATGGTCTCCCACCGGACTCTGCTTGTCTGGTGAGAATACCTCTCCTGTGCTCATCATCTACACAGCTACGTTGACTGTCTAGCCTTGCGTTGTCTTGCGAATCTTGTTGGGAGGATGGCGGAGTAGAATCTGTAGAGAACCTCCGTTTTAGTTGCTCGGAAGGACCACCATCATCCAATGCCTTGCCAATTTCCTTCAGCTTTATTGATTTTGCATTGTGAGGTCAAGCCGACAAGAAAAAGGAATATAATTCGCTCTTCAGACTCATTCATGCATGATCTTGTGAACACTACTCGATGAAAGGCAAAGTCATGATACGAGGATGGGATATGTATGAAAAAATGGACGGACTTGACATATTCACACCTATGATGTGGTAACTAAGCGTATATGCGCTTCAACAAATTAGAAGCATCGCAAACTAGACACCATATGAAAGGTGCAATCAATATCACTCGCCAAGTTAAAACTGTCTCGTCATAGGTGGCGTTCATCAAACTAGAAGCAATACATGCTAGAAATCATATTCAAGACGCAAAACCAATATCACACTGCCAACTTAAAGGTATTCCATCATAAGTGACTGATGCAGGATACACAAGAAGAGTAGTTTCATGTAAGAACATGGTGTGATAGACAGATATAGTATGTACCAAAAACAGGAAAGCGTGTCATATTCACACGTATCATGTGTAAGCTAAGCAAATGCAGTTTTACACTAATTAGGAGCAATACAAGCTAGACACCATATGCAACATGCAACCAGATATCACACTGCCAAGTTAGAGCAAGCACCTTGGATGGTGGAGTAGGGGAGCGGAGACTTGGACCTTGTAATGCACTATCAGTATAAGGAGAATTGGTATAGATGCTCCGTTAACGTTGCTGCAGAGGACCACCATTATCGCCTTCCTTACTCTTTTCCTTCCTCTTTCTTGATTTTGCCTTGTCAAGTCAAACCCACAAGAAAAAGAAATAAAATTTGCTCTTTAGAACTCATTGATGCATGATACTGACGAACACTACTCTGATGAAAGGCAAAGTCATGACACGAGGATGGAATATGTACGAAAAAATGGATGGCTTGACATACTCACACCTATGATGTGGTAAATAAGGTAAGGCACTTCAACAAATTAGAAGCACTGCAAACTAGACACCATATGAAAGGTGCAATCAATATCACCCTGCCAAGTTAAAACTGTCTCGTCATAGGTGGCGTTCATCAAACTAGAAGCAATACATGCTAGAAATCATATTCAAGACGCAAACCAATATCACACGGCCAACTTAAAGGTGTTCCATCATAAGTGACTGATGCAGGATACACAAGAAGAGTAGTTTCATGTAAGAACATGGTGTGATAGATGATATAGTATGTACCAAAAACAGGAAAGCGTGTCATATTCACACGCACCATGTGTAAGCTAAGTAAATGCAGTTTTACACTAATTAGTGCAACCAGATATCACACTGCCAAGTTAGAGCAAGCACCTTGGATGGTGGAGTAGGGGAGCGGAGACTTGGACCTTGTAATGCACTATCAGTATAAGGAGAATTGGTATAGATGCTCCGTTAACGTTGCTGCAGAGGACCACCATTATCGCCTTCCTTACTCTTTTCCTTCCTCTTTCTTGATTTTGCCTTGTCAAGTCAAACCCACAAGAAAAAGAAATAAAATTTGCTCTTCAGAACTCATTGATGCATGATACTGACGAACACTACTCTGATGAAAGGCAAAGTCATGACACGAGGATGGAATATGTACGAAAAAATGGATGGCTTGACATACTCACACCTATGATGTGGTAAATAAGCAGAAGGCACTTCAACAAATTAGAAGCACTGCAAACTAGACACCATATGAAAGGTGCAATCAATATCACCCTGCCAAGTTAAAACTGTCTCGTCATAGGTGGCGTTTATCAAACTAGAAGCAATACATGCTAGAAATCATATTCAAGACGCAAACCAATATCACACGGCCAACTTAAAGGTGTTCCATCATAAGTGACTGATGCAGGATACACAATAAGAGTAGTTTCATGTAAGAACATGGTGTGATAGACAGATATAGTATGTACCAAAAACAGGAAAGCGTGTCATATTCACACGTACCATGTGTAAGCTAAGTAAATGCAGTTTTACACTAATTAGTGCAACCAGATATCACACTGCCAAGTTAGAGCAAGCACCTTGGATGGTGGAGTAGGGGAGCGGAGACTTGGACCTTGTAATGCACTATCAGTACAAGGAGAATCGGTACAGATGCTCCGTTTACGTTGTTGCAGAGGACCACCATCATCGCCTTCCTTACTCTTTTCCTTCCTCTTTCTTGATTTTGCCTTGTCAAGTCAAACCCACAAGAAAAAGGAATAAAATTTGCTCTTCGTAACTCATTTATGCATGATCTTGTGAACACTACTTTCATGTAAGGCAGCCGCATGATAGGAGGATGGAATATGTATGAAAAACAGGACGGCGTGACATATTGACATGTATGATGTACAAATTGTAAACTAAGCACAAGGTGCTTGAACTTGTTAAAATCAATGCAAGCTAGAAACCATATGAAAGATGAAACCAATATCACTCTGCCAGTAGCGATGCCTAAATCAATTCGGATCATTCTTGCTATAGCGGCATATTTCAACTATGAAATATGGCAGATGGATGTCAAAACGACTTTCCTTAATGGAAATTTAATCGAGGATGTTTATATGACACAACCCGAGGGTTTTGTCGATCCAAAGAAGTCTAGCATGGTATGCAAGCTTCAGAGATCCATTTATGGATTAAGGCAAGCATCTCGGAATTGGAACATTCGCTTTAATGAAGTCATCAAAGAGTTTGGCTTCATCAAGAACGACTGTGATCATTGTGTATTCAAGAAGGTCAGTGGGAGCTCAGTTGCATTTCTGGTCTTATATGTGGATGACATATTATTGATTGGAATGATGTTCAAATGCTTGAATCTGTCAAGGACTCATTGAAAATTTCTATGAAGGACTTGGGAGAAGCAGCTTACATTTTGGGAATCAAGATCTATAGATATAGATTGAGAAGGCTTATTGGATTAAGCCAGTGCGATATTGACAAGGTGTTGAAGCGGTTCAACATGCAAGATGCCAAGAAAGGTTTCTTGCCCATGTCACATGGCATTAGTCTTAGCAAGACTCAGAGTCCTATGACTCCTGATGAGCGAAGACACATGGATGGGATTCCGTGTGCTTCGGCTGTTGGTCCGTCATGTATGCTATGGTATGTACTCGTCCCGATGTTAGTTTTCCTCTTAGCGTGGTGGGCAGATACCAGGCTGATCCAGGGGAGAGTCACTGGATAGCGGTTAAGAATATCCTTAAGTACTTGAGAAGGACCAAGGATATGTTCCTGGTTTATGGAGGTGAGGATGAGCTCGTTGTAAAGAGTTACACCGATGCTAGTTTCCAAACAGATAGGGATGATAGTCGATCGCAATCTGGGTTTGTGTTCATTCTGAACGGAGGAGCAGTGAGCTCGAAGAGCTCCAAGCAAGATACGGTAGCTGATTCTACAACATAGGCCGAGTACATTGCGGCTTCTGAAGCTGCAAAAGAAGGTGTTTGGGTGAAGAATTTTATTTCTGATCTTGGTGTGGTTGAGGGCGCATCTAATCCATTGGACCTCTATTGTGATAATAGTGGTGCCATTGCGCAAGTCAAGGAACCACGGAACCATCATAAAACCCAACACATACTCAGGCGTTTTAACCTTATTCGCGACATTGTCGAAAGAGGTGATGTAAACATATGCAAGGCACAGACAGATGCAAATGTTCTTTGATCCACTGACGAAGCCTCTCCCACGTCCGAAGCATGAGGCGCACATGAGCTCCATGGGCATACGATGCCTAAATGATTGACTCTAGTGCAAGTGGGAGACTGTTGGAGATATGCCCTAGAGACAATCATGTGATGATGATATTTCCATATGTATTCATGAGTCCTTTGTATTGTCCTTGAACATCATCAATGATATGTATCAATAAGTATGTGACTTATTTATGGAACTATGTATTGTATGATGATTGTTTTAATGGTCCCGAGTTGATAAGGTTATGCGGACACATATCCTTGACTAGTATACGACTCGGTTGATGCTTATATTTCACAAGTCATGTGCATGGAGATGCTAAACCGATAGTGTGGGCTCGGGGATGGAGATCACCGAGCCGGACAGACCCACTTTGAGACGTAGCGAGATATAGTCATCTGTTAGTCTCAAGTGCAATGTATATGCCATGTCCTAGACTTGAGGTCCACGCATGTTCTCGGGATGAGGATTGACTCACTTAGGGTCTATCAAACGCTATTCCGTAACCGGGTAGTTATAAAGGTAGCTTTCGGGTGAGTCATGAGACCTGCCGCGAGACATGGTTGACCAAGATGGAATTTGCCCCTCCTATTTGGAGAGATATTCTCTGGGCCCTCTCGAGTGATCAGGTTGGGAAAGCATGGCCATGCGACTTGGGTTAAGTGTTAACCCTGTTCGGGAATCTGTATCATGGTTACGAGAAGAGAGGTCGAGCTAACACAAGGGTGACAAGTACTCGCCTTGAGCTCGACAACAAATATCGTGAGGCAAAAGGAATGTTGCATATGCCACATTGTTGAGGTTCGTCAAACGACTTTACGCCCACATGGGAGTTGGCACGTTCTGCTAGGAGCCGCTAGAAACTATCGACTCTGGTCGTGTCCATGTGTACGTGAACCTATAGGGTCGCACACTTAAGGGGCTGCAGCCCATTCGGATTGGATCAGAGTGGAAAATGGATGTGGACTCCTAGTGGGCTCAAGTGTTGAGCCCACCTCGGAGGTCTATATAAAGGGGAGTGGGCACACCACTTAGGGTTGATCGAATTGAACCCTGGTTAGCCACCGCCAGTCCCCACGCCCATGCCGCGCGATGGACCTAGTAGTCCGTCGCTCGACGCTGCTCCCCGTACGTGTGGATACCTTGGAGGCATCGCATCTGCGGTGCTTGGACGAACCGTTCGAGGGAACCACGAGGTGCCGTTCACGAGAGATCACCGATCGCGGGTCTTCGCTGTTCGCGGGAGATCGGCAACGCGAGGAGGAGACGGCCCGGGAGATCGGCTACAGGCATCACCAACTCTACTTCCGCTGCGGTGACTGCGTGTCTAGTGGTAAACCCGATCCCGTGATCTATTTCCAGCAGCATGATCTTGGGTGCGCGGTAGAAAATTTTATTTGGCGCTAGCATAGCGTACCGCGTGTTCCAACAGTGGTATCAGAGCCTCCGCTGTGTGGTAATAGATTCGATGATATGCATATGAGATATATAGATCGGTTCAGGTGCGGGTCGATAAGATCAGTCACACATGTCAGTGTTGAAGGTTGGTTTCGTGATCTTGTTTCCGTGATCGTGATGCAGAGGTCGTGACACGACTTACCCCTACCGGTCGGTTGTCCACCATCGGGGTAGACAGTGGAACGTAAACCCGGATGCAGCACGCGAAGATCAATGAGATTGATCGAATCGGAACATAGATCAACACCTTGGAAATGTGATTTCCGCGGTGCTAAAATCTGTTGGAGCGGTCTCGGTAAAACGGCTGTAACTTTTGCATACGAACTCCGATTTTGCTCCACGACCTGACATAACTGAAGCTAACAAAAATTTGGATTAGCGATGAAATTCTGGAACAGGATTTCGGCGCTTTTGGCTAGGCGAAAATCCACTTGGAAGATAGAGTTTCAGGAGGTTTTATCTTCGGCGGTAGAACATGTGACTCGTTTTTGCAGGGAATGACTGTGATTTGGTATAGCCCATGTATGTTGCTTGTATATTATTGTTTCATGACCTGCGTGTCATGAGTGCAGCAACCGGTAGGAGCCATATGGTTGTCCCAATATTGTATTAATGACCTGCGTGTCAACATGAGAAGCCATGTAATGTAATTTACTTTCAGTAGCTATTAGTTTTTAATAGCATAGTATCTTATGTAACACTTGGCGGTTGACACCATGGCGTGGAGATGGAGATCACCACGAGGACAACCATGCATGGGCAGACCGCGCACGTGGAGATGGAGATCACCACGCGCTGTGAAAAGGGGCTATACCATATCACACATACATAAACTGCCTGTGAAAGTTTATCCCTTTTATGCACCCTTCCTTTTGCATGGTAGATGTTTTAAGTAGGGTGATCGCTCAAAGAATGTCAAGTACATGCCTCCCCAATTGCTGCACCTTCACATGTCAAGTATATTTAGTGGCGGGCCTATGAAATTAGGGTGCCACTAGATCTCCTTGAAGTGATGGGGTTTGTGTCGGACACTTACACGCCGAGCATTGGTTGACTTGTCGTGGCTATCAAAACGGTTGTGGGCTACGAGGCATAGGTGTTGGCGAGGCATGAGATGTCCCCAACAACAAGAGTCGTATGGAGATACGATTAGCAAGAGTTGCTTATCGAGTGATCTTGTCCTGTAGCGGTGATGCAAAAGCTCACTAGTTGACATGTTGATCTTGGATCTTGAATCACTAAGTATCAACCGAGGGATGTTGATTTTAGTGGGAGTAATGATCTTATTAAAAATGTTTAATATGAATTACTCTTCATGAATATGTCTTAGTGTTTTATGATTGCATTGTAGATCAATGGCACCACCTGCTCATGTTACCCCTTTTGCGTTGAAATCAATCCTAGAAAAAGATAAATTGAATGGAACAAACTTTACCACCGGTATAGAAACACGAGAATTGTTCTTAGGCATGAAAAAGGAACAAGTTCTAGAGAATCCGCCTGCAGGAACTCCGCCGATGATGCTAATGCCACAGACTAGAAATGCCTACCGAAACTCATTGATGAATCAAACGAGATCATTTGTCTCATGCGGGCTTCTATGGAGCCCGATCTGCAGCAGTTCGAAAATATTGAGGCTTTCGATATGATCGAGAACCTTAAGAGCATGTTTCAAATGCAGGCTAGGACCAAAAGGTTCAACGTCTGGCGATCCTTGATGGATTGTAAGCTGAAAGAGGGTGATCCATTGAGCCCGCATGTGACCAAGATGATAGGGTACATGCAAGCTCTGGATAGGCTGGGCTTCCCACTTGGGGATGAGTTGTCCAAAAATACAATTCTGGGTTCTCTTCCAGACAGCTATGGGCCGTTCATCTCGAACTACCATATGCATGGCATGGAAAAGAAGCTCACTAAATTGCATGGGATGCTCAAAGTGGCATAGCAGAATATCAAGAAAGGTACACATCGTCAAATGTTGATGGTGCAGAACTCGGCTAAGTTCAAGAAGAGCTGGTCCAAGAAAAAGGCTAAGGCAAAGGGCAAAGAGAAGGAGGCAACTCCAACTGCAGCCGCTGCTCCTAAGTCAGGGACAGCATCGGGGAGTATTTGCTTTCATTGCAAGGAACCCGGACACTGGAAAAGGAACTGCAGCAAGTGGCTTGCGGAGAAGGGCTAGAAGACTGGAAGTATGACTTCTTCTTCAGGTACACTTGTTGTATATGTTATAGACATTTATCTTGCTGATGTTTCTAGTAGCTCTTGGGTATATGATACCGGATCGGTTGTTCAGATATGCAACTCGATGCAGGGGGCTAAGCAGAACTAGGAACGTCAGAAGAGGAGAAGTTGACATTCGCCGGAATAAAGCAAGAGTTGCTGCATTGGCCGTCGGCACTATGCAACTTAATTTACCTTCAGGATTTGTAATGGAACTTGATAATTGTTATTATGTTCCTGCTTTGAGTCGAAACATTATTTCTGCCTCATGTTTGATGAGACAAGGTTATGAATTCAGTATTAAGGATAATGGTTGTTCTATTTACTTGAATAATATGTTTCATGGCTTTGCGCCCGTTGTAAATGGTTTATTTATCCTAGATCTTGAAGGTGAATCAGTCTATAACATAAATGTCAAGAGGCATAAGCCTAATGAGATAAATCTGACTTACATCTGGCATTGTCGACTAGGACACATTAGTCAAAAGCGCATGAAGAAGCTCCATGATGATGGAATTCTAACTTCGTTTGAGTTTGAATCATTCGAGACATGCGAGTCTTGCCTACTTGGTAAGATGACTAAGACTCCTTTTGCAAAGAGTTGCGAGAGGGCGTCTGAGTTGTTGGAACTTATACATAGTGATGTATGTGGACCAATGAGCACGGCAACCAGAGGTGGTTTCCAATACTTCGTGACTTTCATGCATTGACTTGAGTAGATATGGATATGTCTACTTGATGAGGCACAAGTCAGAAACTTTTGAAAAGTTCAAGGAGTTTCAGAATGAAAGTGGAAAATCAACTCGGCAAGAAAATCAAACTTCTATGATCTGATCGTGGTGGTGAGTATATGAGCCAGGAGTTTGATGATCATCTGAAGAATCGTGGAATAGTTCCACAACTGACTCCTCCGGGTACGCCACAGAGAAATGGTGTGTCGGAATGGAGGAATCGGACCCTGTTGGACATGGTCCGATCGATGATGAGTCAGTCAGATTTACCATTGTCATTTTGGGGATACGCTCTAGAAACTGCAGCTTTCACACTAAACAGGGTACCATCTAAGTCCGTAGATAAGACACCATATGAGATATGGACTGCGAAGAGTCACAGTTTGTCTTTTCTGAAAATTTGGGGATGTGAAGCATATGTCAAGCGACTCCAGTCGGATAAGCTCCCCAAATCGGACAAGTGCATATTCGTGGGATATCCAACGGAAACCTTGGGATATTACTTCTACAACCGTGAAGAGGGTAAAGTGTTTTTCGCTCGACATGGAGTTTTCCTTGAGAAAGAGTTTCTCAATCGGAAGGCTAGTGGGAGGACGGTCCGACTAGAAGAAATTCGAGAACCACACGGGGACGTTCCGGTAGGTGATACTGTCACACCGGAGTTAGTCAGGGAACCCGTAGTGGAGTCGACAGCGGTTCCACGGAGGTCGAAAAGGTTATGCAATTTGCATGACTGCAATGTGTTGTTCTTGGAGAACAACGAGCCGACTACGTATGGGAAGCGATGGAGAGCCCTGATTCCGAGTTATGGCTTGAGGCCATGAGATCCGAATTAAAGTCCATGGATGACAATCAAGTTTGGAACTTGGTTGATCTGCCAGATGGCGTTCGAGCCATTGAGTGCAAGTGGATCTTTAAGAAGAAAAATGATATGGACGTAAATGTCACAGTCCATAAGGCTCGACTTATTGCTAAAGGTTATCGACAAGTTCAAGGAGTTGACTACGATGAGACTTACTCACCGGTAGCGATGCCTAAATCAATTCGGATCATTCTTGCTATAGCGGCATATTTCGACTATGAAATATGGCAGATGGATGTCAAAAGGCTTTCCTTAATGGAAATTTAACCGAGGATGTGTATATGACACAACCCGAGGGTTTTGTCGATCCAAAGAAGTCTAGCATGGTATGCAAGCTTCAGAGATCCATTTATGGATTAAGGCAAGCATCTCGGAATTGGAACATTCGTTTTAATGAAGCTGTCAAAGAGTTTGGCCTCATCAAGAATGACTGTGATCATTGTGTATTTAAGAAGGTCAGTGGGAGCTCAGTTGCATTTCTGATCTTATAGGTGGATGACATATTATTGATTGGAAATGATATTCAAATACTTGAATCTGTCAAGGACTCATTGAAAAATAGTTTTTCTATGAAGGACTTGGGAGAAGCAGCTTACATTTTGGGAATCAAGATCTATAGAGATAGATCGAGAAGGCTTATTGGATTAAGCCAGAGTGTGTATATTGACAAGGTGTTGAAGCGGTTCAACATGCAAGATGCCAAGAAAGGTTTCTTGCCACGGTCACATGGCATTAGTCTTAGCAAGACTCAGAGTCCTACGACTCCTGATGAGCGAAGATGCATGGATGGGATTCCATATGCTTCGGCTGTTGGGTCCATCATGTATGCTATGGTATGTACTCGTCCCGATGTTAGTTTTGCTCTTAGCGTGGTGGGAAGATACCAGGCTGATCCAGGGGAGAGTCATCGGACAGCGATTCTGAATATCCTTAAGTACTTGAGAAGGACTAAGGATATGTTCTGGTTTATGGAGGTGAGGATGAGCTCGTTGTAAAGAGTTTCACCGATGCTAGTTTCCAAATAGATAGGGATGATAGTCGCTCATAATCTGGGTTTGTGTTCATTACGAGCGTAGGGAGCGGTGAGTGGAGGAGCTCCAAGCAAGATACGGTAGCTGATTCTACAACAGAGGCCGAATACATTGCGGCCACGAAGCTGCAAAAGAAGGTGTTTGGGTGAAGAATTTTATTTCTGATCTTGGTGTGGTTGAGGGCGCATCTAATCCATTGGACCTCTATTGTGATAATAGTGGTGCCATTGTGCAAGTCAAGGAACCACGGAACCATCAATAAACCCAACACATACTCAGGCATTTTAACCTTATTCGCGACATTGTCGAAAGAGGTGATGTAAACATATGCAAGGTACACACGGATGCAAATGTTGCTGATCCATTGACGAAGCCTCTCCCACGTCCGAAGCATGAGGCGCACATGAGCTCCATGGGCATACAATGCCTAAATGATTGACTCTAGTGCAAGTGGGAGACTGTTGGAGATATGCCCTAGAGGCAATCATGTGATGATGATATTTCCATATGTATTCATGAGTCCTTTGTATTGTCCTTGAACATCATCAATAATATGTATCAATAAGTATGTGACTTGTTTGTGGAACTATGTATTGTATGATGATTGTTTTAATGGTCCCTAGTTGATAAGGTTATGCGAACACATATCCTTGACTAGTATACGACTCGGTTGATGACTATGTTTCACAAGTCATGTGCATGGAGATGCTAAACTGATAGTGTGGGCTTGGGGATGGAGATCACCGAGCCGGACAGACCCACTGTCTCAAGTGCAATGTCTATGCCATGTCCTAGACCTGAGGTCCTCGCATGTTCTCGGGATGAGGATTGACTCACTTAGGGTCTATCAAACGCTACTTCGTAACTGGGTAGTTATAAAGGTAGCTTTCGGGTGAGTCCTGAGACATGCCGCGAGACATGGTTGACCAAGATGGAATTTGCCCCTCCTATTTGGAGAGATATTCTCTGGGCCCTCTCGAGTGATCAGATTCGGAAAGCATGGCCATGCGACTTGGGTTAAGTGTTAACCTAGGTTCGGGAATCAGATCATGGTTTCGAGAAGAGAGGTCGAGCTAACACAAGGGTGACAAGTACTCGCCTTGAGCTCGACAACAAATATCGTGAGGCAAAAGGAATGTTGCATATGCCACATTGTTGAGGTTCGTCAATCGACTTTACGCCTGATGAGGACATCAATACCATTGTTACACCCACAGCCCCTGCTGCTATACATACTGGACCAATTACTAGAGCTCGCAAGACGCCCAATTGAATTATCGGTACTTTCGTTTCTTGGTAACGATTCCAATGTTCATGAGAATATGATGCTGCCTAAATTGGATACATTTGTTTTGCTTACAAATGAAGGGCCTACCATGGACAAGAAAGATGAACCTTGGAGCAAGTTCAAGCATGGAGATGTTGGCATGTAAGGGGAACAAGAACGGAGTTACAAGTGATGATTCCAGGACTTTGAAACCACCCTAATGAGAGCATGAGGCCTTGGACGAAATATACAAGATGCCACTTCATAATATTCGTCCATAGGCTATTCTAGGTGCTGCGTCACCTTATTATTGGGCCAGGCCCATGTAATTTCGAAATACTTAAGTATAGGCTGTTTTTAGAGTCCGTATGTGTGGGGAAACAAGAGTTAGGGTTGGTTTCGGACCCCTCCCTCAAGGGCCACGAAATTCCGTCCTCTTCCTCCATATATACAGACCTTAGGGCGTCGTTTAGACTTTGCGTTTTGTTTAGATCAAAAGTTCGCGATAGCTGCAACTTCGCGTACTTCGTTTGTGTTCAACGACCAGACCAAGGCGTCACAGAACCCCACCTTCATTAATAAAGCTTTCCTCTTATATTCGCAATATCCAGATTGCAATCTTAGTTTCTTGCTTGTTCTTCGTTTTCTCGCAGGAAACGGACCCTCGTGGTCAGGTTGATCGTGCTCCGGCGTGGTCAATAACCCTCGGAAGTTGGTTTAGCGAGTGCTAAGGCGCGACGTCTCGCACGTACTTAGTCGGATCGTCAAGGTCGACTCCCACAGAAACGATAGCCACCATCTCATCGAAACATCAGGACACCTTTGCCTCTATCAAGTGGTATCAGATTTTCAGGTTGCTCGGTGAGATTTTACAGTTTTTCGAAGATTAGATCGAGTCTGTTCTTCGTACCTAAAGTCCACGAAAAAGCCGCACAAAAAAAAATTAGGGTTAGTTCATCATATCCGAACCAATCTGAGCCTTCGCATAATCTTTTTAGGGTTTTTGCTTTGTTGAATTTGCGGTTGCATCGTCGTGTCAAGTTGCTGGTCTTAGAGTCTAGTCTTTTAGAGTTTCGAGTTCTGGTCATAAGTTGTCACGCCGCCGCTGCACCATCATCATCGCCTTGCCATCTACCACCCTTCTTATCCGCCACCGCTCTGAATCCGTATCCATATACCACCACCAATCCGTATCCATATACCACAACCAATCCGTATCCATATACCACCACCAATCCGTATCCATATACCACCACCGCTACCATATACCACCACCGCTGCCATATACCACCACCATATATCCACCACCAATCCGAGTTCCTTGCATATTAGGTATGTTTTCATCTAGTTTCAGATTCGTGTTTCCTTGCCGGCGTAGGTTTCGGAAAAAAAGGAGTCTGGAAACCACCCTCCGTTTAGGCCCAAAATTTTCCGAAAACGCACTTGTCGAAAATTTTTCTGGCTATCCTATTTTTAGGTGTTTCTAAGCGTTTTGAGACAGTCGCCATTATAGAAAGTTTTTTTTGACCCGTTTCTAGTTTTTGGGTCCGGGCAGTCAAAAAAAATTTGGTCGAAAAAAATTTCGTGCCCATCCTGTCAGTTTGACCTGGGAAGAGTTTTGAGACACTCGCCATTATAGTGATTTTTCGCAAAAAAAAAGAGCAGCGCAAAAAAAAAAGCAGCGCAAAAAAAAAGAGCGAAAAAAAAAATTCCAGAGTGTGCTTTTCCGTTGTCTCCGTGCAGCGCCGTGATTTTGTTAGTGTTCTAGGCTCGCATCTCTAGCACGGTCTAGCCTAGGACCAGCACAGTACCGTCGTTGAGCGTTTATTCAACTTTGCATCTCTGAATTGATTATTGCTGACCCTTTTTTCTACCATATTATAAGCCTTCCCAGCTCCACATACATCTACATCGTATGTTTGACTCTCCCCGGTAATCGCTCTATCCAAGCTTTGAGAGTTTTGACTACATCGGTTGCCGATCACCGCTTCTGGGTAAGAACTGGTAAGAATTTGAGATTTGCTTGACGGATTTAGACTGTCCACCACACCACCACCACCACTTCCTAGTAGTCTGTCGAATCATATTCTTGTGTGTTTCTATTGCTGCTAACCATGGCAGGATCACAAGCCATTTAGACTGACTGGGAGAACATGACAAACAAAGCGCTACATGATAAGTTTCAACAAATGATGAGTGGGCAGGTGGAAGATGTGCTTAATAGATTTGAAGAGGCCATGGAGAAGATAGATGGCATTGAGAAGGCGTTCGAAACAAAGCTCGATAACAGGTTTAATGAATTGCTCGCGCGTCTACCACCACCACCACCGGCTGCACCTGACGCACCTCTACAACAACAACAACGACTACCTCCACGTCATGAAGCAACCCTTCGCCGAAGCGAGCCGTGTCCCTCTTGACTGGCCAAGCTGCTGGTCTGCTTTGTTGGTATACGTGGCTCCTGCTGGCGATGTGGAGGAGGATGATTATGTGAGAGATTACGAGGATGAGGTTGATCAACATCGAACTACGTGCAACCACCAGCACCACAACCACCGTGTCGTCCACATGCAAATAATGGCAATGTTCGGGCTCCCCTTGGTCTGAGATCATGACCATCTCCCTAAACTGAAATTGAATATTCCACCATTTGAGGGTAGATATGTTCACGATATAGATCTTACTTGGGAGTTAGAAACTGAACAACGATTTACATGTTTACAATATCTGAGGAGAGGCGTGTTCCTGCTTCATTGTTTGTGCTTTCACTAGCTTTGCATGTGTTTGGTGGTGCGAACATTGTAGATTATATCCTGTTCCAGCTACTTGGGCTGCTTTGAAAACTGCTATGCGTACTCGTTGGGTTCCACCATATTATCAGCGTGAATTACTTCAAAAATTGCAGCGCTTAAGACAAGGAAAAAATTCGGTGAAGAATATTATCGGGAATTACAAACTGGCTTGATTAGATGTGGTATTGTTGAGGAGAATGAAGCTATGCTTGCACGTTTTACGGGTGGATTAAATAGAGAGATTCAGACCATTCTAGACTACAAGGATTATAATAATATCACTCGATTATTCCATCTTGCTTGTAAAGCTGAACGTGAAGTGCAGGATCGACAGGCATTGGCGCGGACTAACTTTTCTGCAGGTCGATCTTCATCATGGACACCACGTGCATCATCTACTTCCACACCGGCACCTCCGTCGGCTGCCACCTCCAACCGTGATACAAGAAAGCAGGCACAACCACCACTATCTGCCAAGAGCGCACCTGCTGGGCCTACACAGAGCTCTTCTTCTTCCATGGCGTCAACAGGGCACACAAGTGATTGATAGAGGCGAGGGTCCCGATCTTTCGATGAGATGATAACTATCGATTTGGTGGAGTCGACTTTGAAAATCCGACTACAAACGTGCACGACGTTGCGCCTTAGCAATCGCTAAACCAATCTCTCGAGGTTCTTGGCGATGCGGAAGCACGATCACCGACCACGAAGGTCTATTCCTCGCAAGCAATCGAAGAACGAGCAAGAATATGATAAAGCAATCTGAATATTGCGAATATATATGAAGTATTGATAATGGTGGGGATCCGTAAGCGGTCTTGGTGCAGTCGTTGGACACAAGCGAAGTACACGAAGTTGCAATGGCTAACTTTTAACTAAACAAATCCCAAGGGAAAAGCTACTAGATGGATCTACTTATATAGGAGCAAGGGTGACGGCCAAGGAGGTGGGAGGACGTCCCAAGGCAGCCTAAAACTAATCCTAGGTCGTACAAGGCCAATGGGCCCAAGTGGAGGTGACGTAACACCTTTGGACTTGTAGTTTGACTCGGATTCTGGTGCGACATCAGATTGTTTCGTCCATAACTCAACGCTCCGGACGGATTTTAAGGTGATTCCAATTGGGTTGGAAAGAGCATGAAATCTACTTTCCAACAAAAAAAGAATCACCCAATTCGGAGTCCGTATGAAAAAGTTATTGACGTTTTGAGTTAGTTATGTCTGTGCAGTCCGAATCTGAATCCAGAATGTGAGAGACTTGGACTCTATCTTCTCTTGGCCCAAAAGTGACGTGAGAGGACTTTTTGAACAGCACCTAAACTTCTCCTTTTCCCTTATCTTCATATGTGTATTGTACAAATGTCCCATACACCTGCAATTAGACAAAACACAAAAGTATGTGAAGTATTTTTGTTCTGGATAACATAAATAGATTATTGAATAGTTTGCACTAGAAATCACCTGACAAATATAGATGTATGCAATATTTTTGGTCTTATCCAAGGTAGTCATGTCCTCATCATCCTCCACTTCTTGAAAACAAAGCCGTCCTCGGCGTTGCTTAGTCTGAAATGTGGCTCTTATAGTCAACTCAGATGATGCAGGCACTCTCGATGGTGATGTGTCACATGGTGGAGATGATGTAGTCCTCGCAACAACGGATGTGGTTGTCATAGTACGCCTAGTAGTTGAATAAACATCTGTATCAACAGTTGGAATGTGCACCGTGCGCTAGTTCTCCTTGTGGGCAACACGTCGTTTTATTTCCTGTTCAGCTTTGCAAGCAAGACGAAACAAATGGTCCATAGGATAACACTCTTCATGAATTAGTATCTCCTGAATATTATGGTTTAATCCTCCCCAAAATCTATCCATAAAATCTTCTTCACTTTCTTCTAAAAATGAGTGCAACAAGGTAGTTTGTAAATCATCATAATATTTTTTTACGGTGTCACTACCTTGTTTTAAATGTTCCAGTTTTTTAATCATGCCACGAGTATAATAAACATCGACGAATCTATCTCTCATGACATGTTTTAAATCATCCCAAGTATTAGGTACATAATCAGGGTGTAACCGACAATATTCACTCCACCAAACTAGAGCATAACCAGTGAAAGAACCAACCGCAACCATAACTTTTTACGTTCATCAAAATTATGGGAAGCAAATATATTATTTATGTCTAACTCCCATTCAATATATAAAGCAGGTCTAAAACGGCCATTAAATGGTGGTATAGAAACATGAACACGATCATGTGCATTTGGATGTTTGTGCACCTCTCGTGACGGTTGTGGTATTTGCATAGGTGGTGGCATGTCTCCGCGATCGACAAAGCCCATGAATTGACTCTGGATCCTGCCATGATTAGTAGAACAAGAAACAAAATCCAAAAATAATGTTCCTATAACTACTAGGATGTGGTGGTAAAACGCTCACGATAAAAGCAAATATCAATGTCTTACAAGTTCTTACCATGCAGCAGGCGGTGATCGGCAACCAGCGGTGTCAAGTAACTCCGAATATTGAGTAAAGCGGTTGCCAGGGGAGCGTACGTATACACGGTGTAGAAATATGTGGAGCTGGGTTGGCTATATATGGTAGCAAAAGATTAGCAATAATCAATTCAAAGATGCAATGTTGAATAAACGCTCAACGGCAGTCTTGTGCTGGTCCTAGGCTAGACCGGACTAGAGACGCGAGCCTAGAACACTAATGAGGTCACGGCGTAGCACAACTAGCATCAATGAAGGATACTAAGTAGCTCTTGACAGCAAGATATAAGTGAAGATCACAACGGTAGTGAAGATAATGATAAAAAACAACTACCAAGCGGGACATACAACAACTCTCTCTCCAACTTTCCTCTTGAAAAGTTTGAGCCAATTTTCTGATAAATTCTTTCAAAGAATGCTACTAACTCAAGCTTTCCAATGCAAAAGAATCACTCAATTCCGAGTTGATATGAGGAGTCAAAGAATTCTAAAACTGGCACGAAAAATTGGAACAAGCTGTGTTCACGAACTTCAGAGGGCAAAAGACCTATTTAGAAGCCGATTTTGAGGTGTCAAATAATGAACTAGCTTCTGCAACTATTTAGATGCGACTCGTTGCTAGCTTCTATTTGAGTACTTACGGAGCCAAAACGGACTTCGTATGAGGAAGATACACCTGTTTTACTGAACAGTGCGCAAAACAGATTCCAATCCGAATTCAAGTACGAGATTGATTCTAGATAGATCCGATTTTTTTTCTTCTCTTTTTTTTTCTCACTCTTTTTTTTTCTTTTTTTCTCTCTCTTTTTCTTTTTTTTCTTTCCTTTTTTCTCTCTTTTTTTCTATCTTCTTTTTCTCCCTCTTTCCCAGACAAACTAGATAAAATGCAGATTGGATCAGGCGAAGATGTGAGTGATCTCAACTATGATTATGATGGTGGACAGCGGATGGGATAATGATGCAGCGGCGGCGTGACTAATGTGAACAGAACTCGAAACTCTAAAGTAACTAGACACTAAGACCAAGAACTGACACGACGATGCAACCGATAATTCAACTATGCAAGCAATGAACTCGAAACCCTAATTTTTTTTTGTGGCTTTTTCGTGGACTTTAGGTATGAAGAACAGACTCGATCTAATCTACGAAAAACTGTAAAATCTCACCGAGCAACCTGAAAATCTGATACCACTTGATAGAGGCGAGGGTCCCGATCTTTCGATGAGATGATAACTATCGATTTGGTGGAGTCGACTTTGAAGATCCGACTACAAACGTGCACGACGTTGCGCCTTAGCAATCGCTAAACCAATCTCCACGAGGTTCTTGGCGATGCCGGAAGCACGATCGGCTGACCACGAAGGTCTATTCCTGCAAGCAATCGAAGAACGAGCAAGAATATGATAAAGCAATCTGAATATTGCGAATATATATGAAGTATTGATAATGGTGGGGATCCGTAAGCGGTCTTGGTGCAGTCGTTGGACACAAACGAAGTACACGAAGTTGCAATGGCTACTTTTAACTAAACAAATCCCAAGGGAAAAGCTACTAGATGGATCTACTTATATAGGAGCAAGGGGTGACGGCCAAGGAGGTGGGAGGACGTCCCAAGGCAGCCTAAAACTAATCCTAGGTCGTACAAGGCCAATGGGCCCCAGTGGAGGTGACGTAACACCTTTGGACTTGTAGTTTGACTCGGATTCTGGTGCGACATCAGATTGTTTCGTCCATAACTCAACGCTCCGGACGGATTTTAAGGTGATTCGATTGGGTTGGAAAGAGCATGAAATCTACTTTCCAACAAAAAAGAATCATCCAATTCGAGTCCGTATGAAAAAGTTATTGACGTTTTGAGTTAGGTATGTCATGCAGTCCGAATCTGAATCGAGAATGTGAGAGACTTGGACTCTATCTTCTCTTGGCCCAAAAGTGACGTGAGAGGACTTTTTGAACAGCACCTAAACTTCTCCTTTTCCCTTATCTTCATATGTGTATTGTACAAATGTCCCATACACCTGCAATTAGACAAAACACAAAAGTATGTGAAGTATTTTTGTTCTGGATAACATAAATAGATTATTGAATAGTTTGCACTAGAAATCACCTGACAAATATGCATGTATGCAATATTTTTGGTCTTATCCAAGGTAGTCATGTCCTCATCAGTGATATTATTTGTCGTCGTTGTAAGGGAAGAGGACATTTTGCCAGAGAATGCCAATCTCAGCGTGTGATGATTGCTACTGAGGATGGTGGGTATGAGTCCGCTAGTGACTATGATGAAGAGACTTTGGCTCTTATTACACATGAAGAACATGGTGGAGATGATTACGATCATGAGACGCAATACATGGCTGCTGAAGATCTTGACAGTATGAATGTTTAGTTGCTCAACGTGTTTTGCGTGTGCAGGTTACACAAGCTGAGCAAAATCAGAGGCATAACTTGTTCCATACAAAGGGAGTTGTGAAGGAACGTTCTATTCGCGTAATCATAGATGGAGGGAGCTGCAACAACTTGGCTAGCATGGATATGGTGGAGAAGCTTTCTCTCACCACAAGACCACATCCACATCCTGACTACATCCAATGGTTCAACAACAGCGGCAAGGTTAAGGTAACACGTCTTTGTTCGTGTGTATTTTAGTATCTCTACATATGCTGATTATGTTGATTGTGATGTGGTACCTATGCAAGCATGTTCCTTATTACTTGGTAGACCATGGCAATTTGATAAAAATTCTGTACACCATGGTAGAAACAATCAGTATACTCTTGTTCACAAGGATAAAAATATTACTTTGCTTCCTATGACTCCTGATTCAATTTTGAAAGATGATATTAATAGAGCTAATAAAGCAAAACAGAGAAAAATAAGAGTGAAAATCAGATTGTGGCAAAAGAATTTGAGCAACAAATGAAGCCTAATAATAAACCATCTAATGTTGCTTCTGAAATTAAATTGAAAAGTGCATGTTTACTTGCCACCAAATCTATCTTGAGGAGCTAGATTCTAGCAAATCTGTTTGCTATGCTTTTGTGTGCAAAGAGGCATTATTTTCATTCGAGGACGTGCCTTCCTCTTTGCCCCGGCTGTCACTAACATTTTGCGGGAGTTCACGGCGTCTTCCCACAAGGCGTGCCACCGGGATTACCACCTATTCGAGGGATTGAGCATCAAATTGACTTAATTCGGTGCATCGCTACCCAACCGTGCACCATACCGTACCAATCCGGAGGAGACGAAGGAGATTATCGTCAAGTACAGGAGCTGCTCGACAAAGGTTATATATGCGAATCTCTTAGTGCTTGTGTTGTTCCTATTATACTAGTGCCTAAAAAGGATGGTACGTCGCGTATGTGTGTTGATTGTAGAGGCATTAATAATATTACTATTCGTTATTGTCATCTATTCCTAGGCTAGATGATATGCTTGATGAATTGAGTGGCTCTACAATATTCTCCAAAGTTGATTTGCGTAGTGGATACCATCAAATTCGTATGAAATTGGGAGATGAATGGAAAACAACATTTAAAACTAAGTTTGGTTTATATGAGTGGTTAGTCATGCCTTTTGGGTTAACTAATGCACCTAGTACTTTCATGAGACTAATGAACTAGTTTTACGTGCTTTCATTGGACGATTTGTGGTAGTCTATTTTGATGATATACTGATTTATAGCAAATCTTTGGAAGAACATTTGGGGGCTATTTTTGTGGGGAATTTTTGGAATTAGGATAAAAACAACAAAATCAAGCTAGAAAAAGAGGGGTAGGGGCTCCAAAAACGTGATCAACCTAAGCTCTGATCCATGATGATGTAGGGTGAGACCCTACGGGAGCGATCTTTCACGTTTGGAGAGAATCCCTACGAGGAACACGAAGAACGAGCGGAAGAACTAGAGGGAAACACGGGGAAAACGAGAGGAAATTCACTCAACCGACAAGAAAACAATCACACAAGCGCTAGATCGATGAACACATGGAGTAGCACAAGATTCAAGAACAATAAAAGTAAAGATACAAGAGTAGCCGATCTTCTCCGAGAGGAGGAGGTCTTGATGGGGTCCACCCTAGGAGGGGGTCTTGAATCCGCTTGGGGATCTTCTCCGAAGAGGTCCTGATCTCGAGGGAGAAGTAACCAAGTGGATGAGCAAAGTCTCTCTCACCTAAACATGAGCAAATCCAAAGCTACCCTAACTAGGAGACAGAAGGGTCCTATTTATAGTCTTAGTGCAAATGGAAGTCAAAACGAAGGGGTACATGGGCTTCAGCCCGCATCAGGTGTCGGACGTCCGGAAGGTGTCGGACGTCCGGAGGCTCGGGAGGGTCCGGTCGTCCGGACTCGTTCGGACGTCCATCTATTCTTTTCTGCCGTAGGTGTGTCGGTCGTCCGTAGCGGACCGGTCGTCCGGGGCTTCAGGAGGGTCCGGACGTCCGGAGACCGTCGGTCGTCCGTAGTTCCGGGTCGGGTGATGGTCGCCCGGATGTCCGGTCAACTCCGGCCGTCCGTAGGTTTGGTTCGGGTGATGAAGTCCGGACGTCCGGTCGACTCCGGCCCGTCCGTAGGTTTGATTCGGGTGATGAAGTTCGGACGTCCGGAGGGTGCTCGGACGTCCGTGTCACAGGGATCGTCGGACGTCCGGAGGTGGTCGGACGTCCGGGTCCTGCGAGCTTCAGTGCATCCCTTCTTCTTCTTCGACATACTTGGAGTTCTCGCCGTCTTGGCTCTTGCAAGTAGTAGATCCTTGGTTCGCCTCCATGTACCTGATTACACATAGGGTTTACTGAATGAGGTAGTAGCCATGTCTCATGGGTAGAAATAAGAAGTTCGGAGAGGAGCGAGTTCACCTTATCTTCAATAGCCTTAGCTCGGGCTCTTGTCATGGGTCCCGGTGGTGTTGAGGGAGATGTAAACGCGTCCGTGGGGATGAGTGAGGGCTGCTCCGCATCATCTCCCCCCCCCCCTTGGGAGAGATCCGACCTCGGACCAAAAACTTCATCTCCATGGACAGGTGCAAGGTCCTTGACGTTGAAGATGTCGCTCACGTTGTACTTGTCGCGAGGTATGTCGATTTTGTAAGCGTTGTCGTTGTAGCGTGCGAGCACTTTGAAAGGGCCATCGGCTCGAGGGAGAAGTTTGGACTTTCGTTCTTTGGGGAAGCGGTCCTTGCGAAGGTGTAGCCACACTTGATCGCCAATGTTGAAGACGATGTGTTGCTTGTTGGCGTTGAGCTTGTTTGCTTGGCGTTGTACTTGGCGCTCAATTGCGTGCCTTGTATCTTCGTGCATCTTCTTGATGTAGCTTGCTCGTTCACTTGCGTCCATGTTGGTGCGCTCTTGGAGAGGGAGTGGTAGAATGTCCAATGGGGACAACGGGTTGAAACCGTGAAGCGACTTGAAGGGGGACTTGCGGTAGTTGAATGTCTTGCACGATTGTAGGCGTACTCGGCGATGGGTAGACATGCTTCCCACTCCTTGATGTTCTTCTTGATCAAGACACGAAGTAGAGTGGATAGTGTGCGGTTCGTCACCTCCGTTTGGCCGTCGGTTTGAGGATGGTATGCCGAGGAGAACAATAGCTTGATTCCGAGCTTGGCGCATAGGGTCTTCCAAAAGTAACTCAAGAACTTGACGTCACGATCGGAGACGATTGTCTTTGGTACTCCATGGAGTCGCAAGATTTCCCTACAAAAGAGATTTGCAACATGTGAAGCATCATCTATCTTGTTGCAAGGAATGAAATGTGCCATCTTAGAAAATCTATCCACAACAACAAACACGGAATCCTTGCCATTTTGTGTCCTAGGCAAACCAAGTACAAAATCCATATTAATGTCTTCCCATGGTTGGTATGGAATAGGAAGAGGCATGTAAAGACCATGAGATTGAGCTTTAGACTTAGCTTTGCGACATGTATAGCATCGGTTGGTGAAGCGTTGAACGTCACGGAACATCTTGGGCCAAAAGTAGTTGTTGGAGAGCGTGGCGAATGTCTTGTCGCGTCCAAAGTGTCCCATGAGTCCGCCTCCATGAGCCTCTTGCAAAAGGAGCAAGCGAAGAGAAGACTCGGGAATGCAAAGTTTGTTAGCTCTCATAAGATAACCATCCTTGATGTAATATTTGTCCCAAGACGTGTCGTCAAGCACTTAGCATAAGGAGAAGCAAAAGATGGATCGTGCTCATACAAGTCTTTTATATGCTCAAAACCAATGACATTCAACTCAAGTTGAGTGACAAGCATGCATATGCGTGAAAGCGCGTCGGCAACTACATTTTCTTTACCCTTAATGTACTTGATCACATAAGGAAAAGATTCAATGAATTCACTCCATTTTGCGTGACGCTTGTTCAATTTAGTTTGACCTTTGAGGTACTTAAGCGTTTCATGATCGGTATGGATGACAAACTCGTGAGGTCTAAGGTAATGTTCCCAAACATGGAGCACACGCACTAAAGCATACAATTCTTTATCATAGATGGGATAATTAAGTTGAGCACCGGAGAGTTTTTCACTAAAATAAGCAATGGCTCGTTTTCTTGCATCAAAACTCCGCCAATTCCGGTACCACTTGCATCACAATGAACCTCAAAAGTTTTGTCAAAATTGGGCAAAGCAAGAATCGGAGCATGAGTAAGCAAAGTCTTGAGCTTATCAAAAGCGGCTGATTGCAAAGTTCCCCAAACAAAGGGAGTATTCTTCTTGCTCAAAGCATGCAAAGGAGCGGCAATTGTCTTGAAAACTTTCACAAAGCGACGATAGAAACCCATAAGACCAAGAAAACTTCGCACTTGTTGCAAATTGGTGGGTTGGGGCCAAGTTTGAATTGCTTGAATTTTAGATTCATCAACATGGACACCCTTTGAGGAAACAACAAAACCCAAGAAAACCACTTTGTCAACTCCAAAAGTGCACTTTTTCAAGTTTGCATAAAGGCTTTCTTTGCGAAGAGTTTGCAACACAGATTTTACATGATTGATGTGTTCTTTCATGGTTTTGCTAAACACAAGAATATCGTCAAAGTAGACCACAACAAAGACTCCAATGTAAGGACGAAGCACATGATGCATAAGGCCTTGCGAAAGTACCGGAGCTTCCGAAAGACCCATAGGCATCACTAACCACTCATATAAACCAAATTTGGTTTTGAAAGCGATTTCCATTCATCACCCTCTTGTATGCGGATTTGATAATAGCCACTTTTAAGATCAATTTTGAGAAAAAGTTGGCTCCACTAAGTTCATCAAGCATGTCATCTAAGCGAGGAATGGGATGCCTATATCGAGCAGTAATAGCATTGATAGGTCTACAATCGGAACACAAGCGGAAACTTCCATCGGGCTTAGGCACAAGAATAACCGGAGCGGCACAAGGGCTTAGGCTTTCACGTACATGACCGTTGTCGATGAGTTGTTGTACTTGCCGTTGAATCTCCTTGGTTTCTTCCGGATTAACTCGGTATGGAGCTTTGTTTGGTAGAGGCGCCCAGTGGATGAGGTCGATTCGATGCTCAATGCCTCGAAGAGGAGGTAGACCCGGAGGCAGCTCATCGGGAAAAACATCTTGGAATTCCTGCAAAGAGATTAAAACACCAAAGGTAGCTCGTGAATGGTGTTAGTTTTTGGTTCTCCATCCTTGCACACAAGGACAAAGTGCATCACGGTCGATGGGTTCTCTCACACTTCTCTCATCTCACTTTTGGTGGCACATAGAATGTGGTTACTCTCTCTAGTGAAGAGTCGCTCAAATTTGGCTTGTGGCTCTCACTCACTTTTTGGTGGGTCACTTTCTCACTCTTTTCTCTATGATGGGTGGCTTGCTTGTCGGCTATCACTTGACTAGGAGACATAGGTCGTAGTACATACTCCTTCCCTTTCATCTTGAAGCTATAGTGATTGGTTCGCCCATTGTGGATGACACCACGGTCGAATTGCCACGGTCGACCAAGAAGGAGGTGGCAAACGGTCATTGGGACCACATCACACTCCAAAGTGTCTTCATAAGCACCAATTTTGAAGGAGACTTGAACCGTATGCTCGACTCGTATAGTGCCGGAGTCACTTAGCCATTGAACCTTGTAGGGGTGCGGGTGCTTCTTCTTGATTAGTTGGAGCTTGGAGCATAGTTCTTCACTTGCTAAGTTGTGGCAACTACCTCCATCGATGATGACCTTGATGGACCGTCCATTGATGCCGGCTTTTGTGTGGAAGATGTGGCATCGTTGGTCTTCTTCTTGTTGATGTTGAAGTGTCAAGACTTTGGAGACAACGAGGCGGGGCTCGAATCCTCATCACAAAAGACTTGATCATCTTCATCTTCATTCACTTGCGGTGCATGGCCACTTGCTCAAGGGCTTCCATCTCCTCTTCACTCATGGAGTCGTATGTGCCATCGTCGTTGAGGATCATGGTGCGCTTGTTGGTGCATTCATATGACTTGTGGCCTCGGCCGCAAGTGAAACACTTGAAGGAGCTTGTCTTGATGGTCTCATCGGTCGGAGTAGAGGATGAAGCACGCGGCTTTAGGTTGTTTGTAGTAGGAGGAGGACGACTTGAATTTGTCGAAGTCTTCTTGTAACTTGACTTGTCGTCGTTTCTTGAAGAAAGCTTGGTCGAAGTAGATGTTGGAGTAGTTGTTGAAGCTTGGATGTTGGAGAAGCCGTAGGTCTTGGATGAGTACTTGGCGTACTTGAAGTCATCTTGCACTTGGCGTTCCGCCTTTGTAGCTTGATGCACGAGCTCAATGAGACATGAGTATGGTTGGAAGTCGGCGATCTTCTTGATGGGATGATTGAGTCCATTCAAGAAACGTGCCATATTTTGCTCATCATCTTCCTTGACATTGGCGCGAATCATGGCTATCTCCATCTCCTTGTAGTATTCTTCAACGCTCTTTGTTCCTTGCTTGAGTAGTTGGAGTTTCTTGAAGAGATCGCGGTTGTAGTATGTTGGCACAAAACGTGCTCGCATGACATCCTTCATTTGAGCCCAAGTGGTGATTGGAGGTTCACCTCTTGCTTGTAAATCGCTCAATGATTTGTTCCCACCATATGAGCACGTAATCTTGGAACTCAAGTGATGCCATAGCGATTTTCTTCGCTTCATCGTAGTTGTGCAAGCGGAAGATTTTGTCAACCTTCAATGCCCATGAGAGGTAGTCTTCGGGGTCATTGCTTCCATTGAACTTGGGCATGGTGAATTTTAGCTTGCCGTAGCGTTGCTCGTCATTGTGTTGTTGGCGTTGTTGATGATGACGTCCTTGACGTGGGATGTACTCGTCTTCATGTTGCTCTTGGCGCGGAGGAAGACCATGATCAACTTGCTCGTGTGGAATTTGAGGTTGAGGTGGAGCTTGACGAGCTTGTGGAGGAGCTTGAGGAACTTGACGTTGTACATTAGGTTGGTAGTTCCTCTCTTGTATTTCTTCTCGAAGGGCTTCCTCTTGATTGTGCCATTCGCGATTGCGGTTGGCGACGGCTCTACTTGATTCTTGAAGAACGCGTTGCGCCTCAAGAGCTTGCACTTCACGTTGTTGTTGTTGGCGATGTTGAGCATTGGCGTCTTGTTAAATCTTGGTGACGGCGTGCTCTTTCTTCCTCTTGTTGGCGACGAAGACGTTGCCTTTCTTGAGCTTGAGTAAAGGCCTCTTGGTTTGAATGAGGACGAGGAACTTGATCATCAACTTGCTCTTGTGAGTGCTTGTCATGTAGCGGGTTGCGAGATGCATGACGATCTTGGCGTGCGGCTCGTCGAAGAGAGTTCGATGACGGTGTACTTGAGTCGTAGAAGGTGTCGTCGGAGTGTCGACTCGAGCGGCTCCGTCTTGATGATGAAGAAGTGGAATGATGCCGGTTTCTCATCAACTTGCGGATCTCGTCCATTCTTGCATCATTCTCTTGCTTGTGCGCCTCGAACTTGTTGTCGAAGTAGTCTCTTGTACGTTGCTCGGAGAGTCGCAAGTCTGTGGCGAGGTTGTCGATGCGGTCGCTCATTGCTTGTTGTTCTTGGTGCAACGCTCGTTGTGCACCGAAGAGGTGGCCTTTGGTGACGTATGAGGACATGTCGTCGTCTTGCTCGATGAAGAGTGGGTTGGTAGAAGAACTTGGCCTATCCATCATTCCAAGCGAGATGTGAGTGGTAGAACGGAAAAGAACTTGTACCAATGTACCTTTGACCGATATTGAAAATGAATCAAGTTCACTCAAATGCGGACAAGGAAATAGCACTCTTGGTACCGATTCTTGTCGGTTCTCACACCTACACAAATAAAAGCTTATGGTGGAGCTTGGTTAGAATGGTGGCACAAAATTTGATGCAATTGTAAGTGAGACTCAATAAAGTTGGAAATGATTCACAAATTTGCAAATGCAACAAGTAGACCAATAGCAAGATATGGTACACGGAAACACACGCGCGAATAGATAATATGGGGTTATGCAACCAAGGATGAGCCAAAATGTGGAATACACCAAGATGCTCTTGTTGCACAACACTAGAGAGACGCTAGCACGATTGCACAATAGGCGGATCTGAACTTGTGCACAACCTACTAAGCAAAAATGCAACGACTTCTATCCCAAGTATGCTATATGTATGGTGTGTCGATGTGTTGATCCAAGATGATCAAGTATGACAATCTTAATGTTTGATGATGCTATGGTTCTTGCTCATAAGCTCTTTGCTTATCTTTCTCTCTTTGCTTAAAAGCTTGATTGGCTCTTTCTTTTATGAGCTCTTTTCTCATGCAAAACTTCACGAACCAAGATAGCAATTGTGTATGCGATGACAACTTTGTGACACACGAGTTGATGCTAAGATATGCACCACTATGGTATGGTATGTATGCTATGGAGTATGATCACTAAATGTGCACAAGTCACGTTGCCGGCAATACTCAAAGGCTAGTCTCGATTGGTAAGCTACGCAAAATGAGGCAATGTTGGTTATCAATGCAATAGCAAGGTAAGATAAAGATGTCGTCGAAGTTACCGTCCTTGCGATTATGACTGGTCTATGTAGATGAGCAGTGGTGATGATGACTTTGCACCGCACCTAGATAGCCGAAACACAAAAGGATACGGAAGCCACAACTCAAAGTCTCAAAGACCAAAATGTGTCAAAATCGTCATCGGAGGAATCGTGGAAGAATTTGGTGTATATGGGTTTGGGAGATGTGGAGAAATATGGGGTGGTTGTGGTGTCTGAACTGAAGAAATTCAGTTTGGTCAGGGTTTTACGGACGTCCGTGACCTTACGGTCGTCCGGACTGCGTCGGACGTCCGGCCTTGTCCGGATGTCCGGAGCCTGGGCGAAAATCAGGCTCGGGGAGAGGAACTGCAAAATTTCCGGGGAAGAAGATGCTTGTGAGGTCGAAATCGAGGGGTTTGGTGGATGGAAAAGGGAGGAGGGTGGGGAAAGCTAGATCCACACGTAGCAACACGAATCCATGGACCAAATCCAACAAAATCTCAACTCACAAACAAATCACAAAAAATTTGGGGCTATTTTGTGGGGAATTTTTGGAATTAGGATAAAAACAACAAAATCAAGCTAGAAAAGAGAGGGTAGGGGCTCCAAAAACGTGATCAACCTAAGCTCGATCCATGATGATGTAGGGTGAGACCCTACGGGAGGCGATCTTTCACGTTTGGAGAGAATCCCACGAGGAACACGAAGAACGAGCGGAAGAACTAGAGGGAAACACGGGAAAACGAGAGGAAATTCACTCAACCGACAAGAAAACAATCACACAAGCGCTAGATCGATGAACACATGGAGTAGCACAAGATTCAAGAACAATAAAAGTAAAGATACAAGAGTAGCCGATCTTCTCCGAGAGGAGGTCTTGATGGGGTCCACCCTAGGAGGGGGTCTTGAATCCGCTTGGGGATCTTCTCCGAAGAGGTCCTGATCTCGAGGGAGAAGTAACCAAGTGGATGAGCAAAGTCTCTCTCACCTAAACATGAGCAAATCCAAAGCTACCCTAACTAGGAGAGAAGGGTCCTATTTATAGTCTTAGTGCAAATGGAAGTCAAAGCGAAGGGTACATGGGCTTCAGCCGCGCCAGTGTCAGACGTCCGGAAGGTGTCGGACGTCCGGAGGCTTCGAGGAGGTCCGGTCGTCCGGACTCGTTCGGACGTCCGTCTATTCTTTTCTGCCGTAGGTGTGTCGGTCGTCCGTAGCGGACCGGTCGTCCGGGGCTTCAGGAGGGTCCGGACGTCCGGAGACCGTCGGTCGTCCGTAGTTCCGGTTCGGGTGATGGTCGCCCGGATGTCCGGTCAGCTCCGGTCGTCCGTAGGTTTGGTTCGGGTGATGAAGTCCCGGACGTCCGGTCAGCTCCGGTCGTCCGTAGGTTTGATTCGGGTGATGAAGTTCCGGACGTCCGGAGGGTGTCGGACGTCCGTGTCCTGGGGATCGTCGGACGTCCGGAGGTGGTCGGACGTCCGGGTCCTGCGACTTCATTGCATCCCTTCTTCTTCTTCGACATACTTGGAGTTCTCGCTGTCTTGGCTCTTGCAAGTAGTAGATCCTTGGTTCGCCTCCATGTACCTGATTACACATAGGGTTTCTGAATGAGGTAGTAGCCATGTCTCATGGGTAGAAATAAGAAGTTCGGAGAGGAGCGAGTTCACCTTATCTTCAATAGCCTTAGCTCGGGCTCTTGTCATGGGTCCCGGTGGTGTTGAGGGAGATGTAGGCACGTCCGCGGGGATGAGTGAGGGCTGCTCCGCATCAATGTGCCTTTTGTTTGGGGTACCGCACAGGAAGAAGCCTTCACGGTATTGAAAGATAAGTTGACACATGCTCCTTTACTCCAACTTCCTGACTTTAATAAGACTTTTGAGCTTGAATGTGATGCTAGTGGAATTGGATTAGGAGGTGTGTTGTTACAAGATGGCAAACCTGTTGCATACTTTTCTGAAAAATTGAGTGGGCCTAGTCTGAACTATTCTACTTATGACAAAGAATTATATGCTCTTGTTAGGACTTTAGAGACATGGCAACATTATTTATGGCCCAAAGAATTTGTTATACATTACGATCATGAATCTTTGAAACATATTAAAAGTCAAGCTAAACTGAATCGTAGACATGCTAAATGGGTTGAATTCATTGAGACTTTCCCTTATGTCATTAAACACAAGAAGGGTAAAGAAAATGTTATTGTTGATGCTTTGTCTAAATCGCTATACTATGCTTTCACAACTTGACTTCAAAATATTTGGTTTGGAGACCATCAAAGATCAATATGTGCATGATGCTGATTTTAAAGATGTAATGCAGAATTGTAAAGAAGGAAGAACATGGAACAAGTTCGTTATTAATGATGGTTTTGTGTTCGTGCTAACAAGCTATGCATTCCTGCTAGCTCTGTTAGTCTTTTGTTGTTGCAGGAGGCGCATGGAGGAGGATTAATGGGACACTTTGGCGTGAAGAAGACGGAGGATATACTTGCTACACATTTCTTTTGGCCAAAGATGAGACGGGATGTTGAGCGTTTTGTTGCTCGGTGCACTACATGTCAAAAAGCTAAGTCACGACTCAATCCTCATGGTTTATATATGCCTTTGCCTGTACCTAATGTTCCTTGGGAGGATATATCTATGGACTTTGTTTTAGGTTTACCTCGAACAAAGACGGGGAGGGATCGCATCTTTGTTGTCGTGGATAGATTCTAGAAAATGGCACACTTTATACCATGTCATAAAAGCGATGATCTCGTTAATGTTGCTGATTTGTTCTTCGTGAAATTATTCGCTTGCATGGTGTGCCAAATACTATTGTTTCAGATCGTGATACTAAATTTCTTAGCCGCATTTGGAGATGTTTATGGGCTAAGTTGGGGACTAAACTGCTTTTTAGTACTACTTGTCACCCCCAAACTGATGGACAAACCAAGTAGTCAATAGAACATTGTCTACTATGCTTAGGGCTGTTTTGAAGAATAATAAGAAAATGTGGGAAGAATGCTTGCCTCATATTGAATTTGCTTATAATCGTTCATTGCATTCTACTACTAAGATGTGCCCTTTTGAAATTGTGTATGGCTTCTTACCTCGTGCACCTATTGATTTGTTGCCTCTTCCATCTTCGGAGAAGGTTAATTTTGATGCTAAAGAACGTGCTGAATTGATTTTAAAAATGCATGAGTTAACTAAGGAAAACATTGAGCGTATGAATGCTAAATATAAACTTGCTGGAGATAAGGGTAGAAAACATGTTGTCTTTGCACCGGAGATCTTGTTTGGTTACATTTGCGTAAGGATAGGTTTCCTAATTTGCGCAAATCAAAGCTAATGCCACGTCTTGATGGTCCATTTAAGGTGTTAGAGAAAATAAATGATAATGCATATAAACTTGAGCTGCCTGCAGATTTTGGGGTTAGTCCCACTTTTAACATTGCAGATTTGAAGCCTTATTTGGGTGAGGAAGATGAGCTTCCGTCGAGGGCGACTTCATTTCAAGAAGGGGAGGATGATGAGGACATCAATACCATTGTTACACCCACAGCCCTGCTGCTATACATCTTGGACCAATTACTACTAGAGCTCGCGACGCCAATTGAGTTATCGGTACTTTCGCTTTCTTGGTAACGATTCCAATGTTCATGAGAATATGATGCTGCCTAAATTGGATACATTTGTTTTGCTTACAAATGAAGGGCCTACCATGGACAAGAAAGATGAACCTTGGAGCAAGTTCAAGCATGGAGATGTTGGCATGTAAGGGGGAACAAGAACGGAGTTACAAGTGATGATTCCAGGACTTTGAAGCCACCCTAATGAGAGCATGAGGCCTTGGACGAAATATACAAGATGCCACTTCATAATATTCGTCCATAGGCTATTCTAGGTGCTGCGTCACCTTATTATTGGGCCAGGCCCATGTAATTTCGAAATACTTAAGTATAGGCTGTTTTTAGAGTCCGTATGTGTGGGGAAACCAGAGTTAGGGTTGGTTTCGGACCCCTCCCTCAAGGGCCACGAAATTCCCTCCTCTTCCTCCATATATACAGCCCTTAGGGCGTCGTTTAGACTTTGGGTTTTGTTTAGATCAAAAGTTCGCCATAGCTGCAACTTCGCGTGCCGTTTATGTTCAACGACCAGACCAAGGCGTCACAGAACCCCACCTTCATTAATAAAGCTTTCCTCTTATATTCGCAATATCCAGATTGCAATCTTAGTTTCTTGCTTGTTCTTCGTTTGCTCGCAGGAAACAGACCCTCGTGGTCAGGTTGATCATGCTCCGGCATGGTCAATAACCCTCGGAAGTTGGTTTAGCGATTGCTAAGGCGCGACGTCTCGCACGTACGTAGTCGGATCGTCAAGGTCGACTCCCACCAAATCGATAGTTATCATCTCATCGAAAGATCGGGACCCTCGCCTCTATCACTTGTGCTTATGAAGCTTCGACTTGGCGTGAAGTAGAGCTTGTTGGGACTTGTGCATTTGCGCTTGTGGAGCATCTTCATGATGATGATGTCGTTGTCGTGCTTGAGCTCCTTGGCGTTCGTCGGTAAATGCGTGCACCACGATGCTTGGAGGTGACTTGCCCTTCATGATGATGTTGATCACGAACGTGATGGTGGTCGCCATGTAGATGTGGACAAGGACGATTTGCACTTGCGTCGTTTCTGCGCTCCGAAGACTTGTGGCTTGAATGTCGCCGCCTTGAAGATGACGAAGGGGAAGTAGACTTGATCAAGGCTCTAATCTCCTCCATCCTTGCATCTTGCTCCTCTTTATGTGCGGCAAGCTTCTTGTCGATGTAGTCCCTTCTCCTTGCTTTGAAGTGATGAATGTCGATGGAGATGTTCTCGATGCGCTCTCGCAATCTTGATTGTGTGCCTTGCACTTGTCGTTGTAGATCGAAGATAGACGCTTTGGTGATGTAGCTGTTCACGCCGTCGTTGTTGTCGAGGACCGAAGAGGAAATGCCTTGCCTATCCATCACAAGACTCGAGCAAATATGAGTGGGAGAAAGAGAAGAACTTATACCAATGTACCTTGACCGATGTTGACAATGAATCAAGTTCACTCAAATGCGGACAATGAAATAGCACTATTGGTACCAATCCTTGTCGGTTCTCACACCTACACAAGTAAAGCTTATGGAGGAGCTCGGTGAGGATAGTGGCACAAAAATTTAATGCAAAATGTTAGCAAGAGTCAATAATGTTACAAGAGATTCACAAATTCGCAAGTGAAACAAATGGACCAATAGCAAAGAATGGCACACGGAAACACACACACGGATAGATAAATGGGGTCGTGCAACCAAGGAATGAGCACAAAATGTGGAATCCACGGAAAACGCTCGTGTTGCACAACTCAAGAGAGACGCTAGCACGATTGCTCAATAGGCGGATACGACACTTGTGCACAACCTATAAGATGCAAAATGGATAAACTACTATCCCAAGTATGCTATGTATGTATGGTTCCCGGTGTTTCTCTCAAGATGATCCAAGATATGGCAATCTTATATGCAATGTGGTATGATGCTATGGCACTTGCTTACAAGCTTCTTTGCTCTCTTTCTTTTGCTAAAAAGCTTTTTTTTCTATGGCCACTTTGCACAATGCACAAACCAAGATAGTAATTGTGTGTATGCGGGAACAAACTTGTGACACAAGATATGATACCAATATATGCACCACAATGATATGGTATATATGCTATGGGAAGTATGATCACTAATGTGCACAAGTAACGTTGCCGACAATACTCAAATGGCTAGTCTCGATAGGCAAGTAACGCAAAAGTAAGGCTAGGTGTTAACAATGCAATGGCAAGGGGAATATACAATGGAGGGATACCACGATACCAAGATGATATGGAGGTTACCGTCCGGCGATGATGAGTAGCGGAGTTCTTGATGTAGATACCAAGATGATGGAGACTCGTCCCTAAGTAGCCGGAACACCTTAGGAAACGAAAAACCGCGAACTCAAAATCTCAAACGTCAAATGTCAAAATGGTGGTAGCGGGAATGCGGTGGTGGTTTGCACTTAGCAATGCGGAAGTGGAATGATGGGCTATACACGTGTCGGAGTTGAAGTTGGCGTCCCTAAGTAGCCGAAACGCCTTAGGAGACACAAGCCACAACTCAAACAAGCTCAAACAACTATTGGGTTAAGTTGGGGGTGGCGGAAGTGTATGGTGGGCACGCCTATGCGGAAGTGGTGGTGGTGGTTGATGAAGAAGCAATCGTCCCTAAGTAGCCGAAACACCTTAGGAGACTCGAAGCACTACTCAAGCAACCACTAATGCTATGGGGAACAAAATGGGTTAGGTTGCGGAAGTCGGTGGTGGCTATGCAGATGATATGGTGGAAGGCCTAGGCAAAGATGCCAAAGTTCCAAAAATTTGATGGAGTCAAATGGTGGTGATAGTATTTTTATGGGATGGGGGATGTCAATAGCTTCAAAACGAGCTAAAGAACGTCAAAAACAGACTCCAGATGAATTAGTTATGGACAAAACGGTGAAACGGGAAAATCTGAAATCCCAGGGGCCGGACATCCGGGGGTCGGGCCGGATTTCCGGGACCTGATGTCCAGAACCGCGCGCGAAATGCGCTCCAGGAGCCGGATGTCCGGGCTAATGGCCGGATTTCCGGGCTGGCCGGATTTCCGGGCTGGCCGGATGTCCGGGCTCCAAATCCGAGGATGAACTCGAGGAACTCGATTTGGGGGCGGAAATTGATAATTTCAAGGTCAAAATTGGAGAGATTTCGTGGATGGAAAGTGGGAAAACTTGGGGAAATGCTAGATCCACTCGAAACCAAGCAAATCCATGGATCAAAATCAACAAAACATCATCAAAACTAACAAATCACAAAAAATTTGGGGCTATTTTTTGTGGGGATTTTCGGATTTAGGACGAAATCAACAAAATCAAGCTAGAAAACACGGGGTAGGGGCTCCAAAAACGTGATCAACGTGTCTCATGATACCAAGATGATGTAGGGAGGAACCCTACGTGGATGATCTTTCACGTTTGGAGTGGATCCTACGGGGAATCACGACGAACGCGCGGAAGAACAAAGGGAAACACGGAGGAAACGAGAGAGAGATCGCTCAACCAACAAGGAATTAATCACACAAGTGCTAGATCACCGAACACAAAGAGATACACATGATCCACAATCAACAAAGGTAAGGTGATGTAGGGCGGAACCCTACGTGGATGATCTTTCACGTTGGAGCGGATCCTACGGTGAATCACGAAGAACACGCGGAAGAATAAGAGGGAAACAAGGGGAAAACGAGAGAATTCACTCAACCGTCAAGAGATCTATCACACAAGTGCTAGATCACCGAACACAAAGAGGTACATATGATCCAAAATCAACAAAGGTAAGGATACACGAGTAGCCGTTCTTCTCCGAGAGGAGGTCTTGATGGGGTCCACCCTAGAAGGGGGTCTTGAATCTGCTTGGGGGATCTTCTCCGAAGAGGTCCTAAGCTCCGAGGAGAAGTAACCAAGTGGATGAGCAAGGCTCTCACACAAACATGAGCTAAACCTAAGCTAACCTTAATACGAAGCTAGGAGAAGAGTATATATAGTGCTAAGCCATGAAGGGGGTAAGTGAGGGCGAAGGGGTACACGGGCTCGGCCCAATACACTGTCTTGTGACAGGCCGGTTGTCTGCGGTCAAGCGGTTATTGTACTGAGAGCTCCTGAGGGGCGGTAGTTCCGGCCGAGGAGGGCGGTACTACCGCTGGGAGGTCAGCACTGGCTTCTGGAGGTGGGCGTCGAAGGAGCCAGCGGTTGTACCGGATGTCGGGGCGGTTGTTCCGGTCTTTGGGCATAAACTGGTAGAACCGGTCTTTGTACGGCCTTGCACCGCTTGATCACCGAATGGTGGCGGTTGTTAGGCGGTGGCTAGCGGTTGTTCCGCCCGCGGTGGTTGGGCGGTTGAACCGTCCGGTGGCTTAACGGTAGTACCGCTTTGTAGTGGGCGGTAGTTCCTCGTCTTTGGAAGCGGCGGGTTCTCTTCCTCCTTCTCTTCCATGCTTGGCCTCGGTCCTTGGATTCTCCATGGTCGTCTCGGTCGTACACTGAGTATATGCAAGATCCATGCATGAGGTAGTAGCCATGTCTCACATGTAGAAAGTGAAGGTTCAAGAGGAGCGTGTTCACCTTGTGTCCAATGGTGCATATTCGTGGTCTCTTCATATGTCCTCTTGGGGCTTGGAGAGTAGTCGGAGTGTACATGGGGATGAACGTGGGATGCTCCGCATCATCTCCCCCCCCCCTTGTGAAAGATCCGACCTCGGATCGTGATCCTCATCACCATGGAAACGGTTGTCGTGGAGGGACTTGTAGTTGGACGAAGTTGAATACATGGCGCAATCCAAGTAGTCCAGGGTGTCGCCGGAATGATAGACATGCAAAAAGAGCAAACACAAGCAACACTCGGAAATACAATGGTTAGCGCACACAAAGTGTCCATCATGTAAGACTGAGTCCGTGCGGCAAGATTGGTCGTGACAAAGCGCATGAAGCTTATCAAGTTGATCTAGAATGAGATGCAAAGCATTCATGGGTGGAAAAGCAATCATTGTGTACACAAATGTTTTATGAATATGAGCAATGCAACCACGATGCAAAATGATGTCATAATGGGATGGTTTATCAAATGCATGAACATGGCAATGGATGCTCAACATGTGGATATTATCATGCAATTGATGGTGGACAATATGATTATGATGTATGAATATGCCATCAAGGTAGATCACAACAAATTTGCTAAGGAAGTGCACAAGTTCATATATCATGGATGACATGGGAATACAAGATGCACCAAGGCAATCATAATGCAAGTCAACCCATGTATAAAGTGCAAACTTGTTATGAGAGTTGTTCTACCATGGCTCAATGTGGTGGAAGAAATAGTGGTCCGTTGGTGAATCCACTAAGTCCGAGCACTCCTCAACTTGAAGGTCCATAGGGTCCATCTCCAATGCCGGTCCTCCATCCAATAGATGTATCATGTAGATAACAAGAAGGAAACAACAATGAAAGAATGGCCCGTCCAATATGTGTATTTGAGGATGGCTCAAAGGGAAGGAGGTCACCTTTAGTAGGTTCTCGACGATGTTGGAGTTGCACATCATGTATGCCTTCACATAACCAATATGTCGCATATCGGCACCGCCTTGTGAATCCTCCAAAATTAAAGAACATGATAAACACTCGGAAAAACAAATGAGGTTAGTGCAAATGCAAGACCTATCATTCGAGGGGCGAGATACCCAACAAGTGTTTTCATCATTCTTATCATAAGAAAGAACAAGGTCTGGTATGGTATGAAAGCATATGATGCAACTATAACCAAAGACAATAGGCTCAAGTAAGCAAGCATGCATGACAAGTAATATGTCCAATTCTCCATGATCAATAAGCATAGCATGGGTGCACTCACTACAAGGTGATATGAGAGATGCAACTAATGGAGACAAGAGACAATGATCAAGATATATCATGTGAGAGGCATGAACATATATGTCATCAACCCAAGAAAGCAAGTGATAGTGGAACATGGGTGATGCAACATAGCAAGTAATCATAGCGATCAAGTCAAGCAAGCTAGTAGTGCGAAGATGCAACATACTAGAAGGAATCATGGCAAGCATGTCATGTGTGCAAATAGTGGGCATGAGTAAATCACATGACATAGCACAAACATGCAAGCAAGATATGAGGACAATAGCATGAATGTATTGGCGAGGAGCCATATGTAAATAGCAATGGGTCATCATGACTCTCCCAACACAACAAGCATCAATAGCATGGGGCATAAAGAAATCATGACAATAGCTACTAGGATCTCCACCAAGCATGCAAATACACATAGGAGTAGCATAATGGTGAATCATGGGTAGATGCAAGCAAGGGTCACAAGTGCATGGCAAAGGCATATAAGCAAGCATAACATGCAAAGTGAACACGGTAAAATGAGCATAAGGTGGCAAGTGGTAAATAGCCCATAGCTGTGTGAGAGCCAAGTAGAAGAGATGCGCATAGTCCTTGCGCAAAAGGAATGGTGGGAATGAAAGTCCACGTGATCCCAAGTCATCCTTGCTCTCAAGAGCTCGTTTCGTCAACTCATGGGATTGAGAAGTTGACGAGTATACATGAGTACCTACACAAAACAAAGACAAAGAGAAAATTGTGTGTGCATGGTATATGTACACATCATCCATCATGATGCGAACGGGCATGTTTCGGTTTGAACAATTTATCCAATGCTCTAATAATTGGGATGCGTGATATAGAAAGCGTGTCATCCATCATGATAGGTTTGTTGTTATGTATAGCATAATGGAGACTCAAATTGTGTGATGCATCATGAGCAATATCTAGAGCATTGTTATTCATGGAATGCATATGGTTCAAGCAATCATGGAAATCATGCAAAGGATGGGATGAATCAAAATCTCCTAATATGCATGAGGAAACTATGGGGGTCTCCTCATGAGCATTAATGGAAACATCACATGGAGAATATTGACAACATCCAAAACAACGCATATTTGGTTCAATGTGATCATGGCATGACATAGTAGATGAATTGCGCAAATCATGTAAAGGAAGCATGACAATATCATCACAAGAGAAGCAAAAGCCAATGACCATCATCTCGTCATCTACGCCATAAGTGCAAATGGGATTTATGTTTACGGGGCATGCATAGTTACTATGTTGAGATTGAAATGAGGCTATATGGGAGATCTCACTCATAGCATATGACAAGTTCAATGGATTGTCAAACATGAAGTGAGGAATTCTACAATTTTCACAAGATGTCCTATGGAGCATAGCATCACAACTAGGCAACTCAACATGCTCATCATCATATTCATCATAAATAGGTAAGTCAAGGCATGAAGAAGTTTCACTAGCATGAAGCATGGTAATAGGTGGGTCAACATCATGGGAGCAATCGATGGCAAGAGAGTCCACTAGTGGGACAAGAGAAGCATAAATCACCTATGTTACCTTTGGAGCATCGCTCATGTGTTGTAGGTGAGGTGTTGAAGATCCATTCATTGTCATCTTCATCGTGATGGAACCATGTGGGGGGTGTATCATCGTCCACCATGGCCATCGTCGTCTCCAATGTAGGTATGGACTCGTCGAGGATAGGCATGTCGTCATCTAGGAGACCTAGCACCAAAGAAGAAAACACACTAGGAGTAGAGGTTAAGTCGTTAGAAATCATAGTGGCCTCATGTGCCGTGTCAACTACCTCACTCACTAAGTGTTGTGGCTCAATCACTCCCTCAAGGATGCTCTCACTTTCGTATGGTGGGTGGAGTCACTCAAATGGCGCTCAACCTCACATAGGATGTGTGGCATGCTCTCATGTGGGGCTAGTGGTGGTCACACTCATCCTCTCATAGGAAATGCTCTCAATGTCACGTATGGTGGAGTCACTCATGTCACTCATGGGGTGGTGGCTCTCCTCACATGGCAATTGGGGCATCTCGACATATGTGGGTGCCGGAGAGATGTAGGTGCAAATGTCTCCATGCGTGGGTCGCGTAGCTTGACTCGGAGTATGAGTCCAATGTGGGCGTCGTCTTCATGTTGTTGAAGAGGTTCGCGCTCGTCGCCCGTGGTCGAAGGGATGGCCCTTGCTCGACCGTTTTGTCACCGTCTTGGTGTTGGAGGCCCATATGATGTGGCACCTCGTGGCTCGTCTCCATGACCGAAGGAGTTTCCCATGCTCGGCCATCTTCCTTGAGGGCTTCCGAAGATGGAAGTGTCACCCTCGCCGTAGTTGGTCGCCTTGGACTTGATGAAGTCGATGAAAGGCGTACGCGTGGGAAGTAGGCGAAGATGCCGTCGTCCAAAGGCGAAGATGCCTTGAGAACATTTGGCGAAGATGCGAAGTGGTTGATGTAGCCGTAGCGCCGTCTTGGTGGTGGTCGTCTCGCGGTCTTCTCTTGTGCTTATGAAGCTTCGACTTGGCGTGAAGTAGGGCTTGTTGGGACTTGTGCCTTTGCGCTTGTGGAGCATCTTCATGATGTTGATGTCGTTGTCGTGCTTGAGCTCGTAGTAGATGTCGTTTGTCCTCGTCATGCAGATGATGCTTGGAGGTGACTTGCCCTTCATGACGATGACGATCAAGAATGTGATGGTGGTCGCCATGGAGATGTGGACGACTTGCGCTTGCATCGCTTGGGCGCTCCGAAGACTTGTGGCTTGAACGTCGCCGTCTTGAAGATGATGAAGGGGAAGTCGACTTGAGCAAGGTCCGAATCTCCTCCATTCTTGCATCTTGCTCTTTATGTGCGGCAAGTTTCTTGTCGAAGTAGTCCCTTCTCCTTGCTTCGGAGTGACGAATGTCGATGGAGATGTTCTCGATGCGCTCTCGCGATCTTGATTGTGTGCCTTGCACTTGCCGTTGTAGATCGAAGATAGATGCTTTGGTGATGTAGTTGTTCACGCCGTCGTTGTTGTCGAAGACCGGAGATGAAATGCCTTGCCTATCCATCACAAGACTCGAGCAAATATGAGTGGGAGAAAGAGAAGAACTTATACCAATGTACCTTGACCGATGTTGACAATGAATCAAGTTCGCTCAAATGCGGACAATGAAATAGCACTATTGGTACCAATCCTTGTCGGTTCTCACACCTACACAAGTAAAGCTTATGGAGGAGCTCGGTGAGGATAGTGGCACAAAAATTTAATGCAAAATGTTAGCAAGAGTCAATAATGTTGAAAGAGATTCACAAATTCGCAAGTGAAACAAATGGACCAATAGCAAAGAATGGCACACGGAAACACACACACGGATAGATAAATGGGGTCGTGCAACCAAGGAATGAGCACAAAATGTGGAATCCACGGAAAAGCGCCGTGTTGCACAACTCAAGAGAGACGCTAGCACGATTGCTCAATAGGCGGATACGACACTTGTGCACAACCTATAAGATGCAAAATGGATAAAGTTTCTATCCCAAGTATGCTATGTATGTATGGTTCCCGGTGTTTCTCTCAAGATGATCCAAGATGATCGAATATGACAATCTTATATGCAACGTGGTATGATGCTATGGCACTTGCTTACAAGCTCTTTGCTCTCTCTTTTTCTTTTGTTTAAAAGCTTTTTTTTTCTATGGCCACTTTTGCACAATGCACAAACCAAGATAGCTATAGTGTATGTCGGGAACTAACTTGTGACACAAGATATGATACCAATATATGCACCACGATGATATGGTATGTATGCTATGGGAAGTATGATCACTAATGTGCACAAGTAACGTTGCGGCAATACTCAAATGGCTAGTCTCGATAGGCAAGTAACGCGAAATGGGCTAGGGGTTAACAATGCAATGGCAAGAGGAATATACAATGGAGGGATACCACGATACCAAGATGATATGGAGGTTACCGTCCGGCGATGATGAGTAGCGGCGTTCTTGATGTAGATACCAAGATGATGGAGACTCGTCCCTAAGTGGCGAAACACCTTAGGAAACGGAAAAACCGCGAACTCAAAATCTCAAGCGTCAAATGTCAAAATGGTGGTAGCGGAAGCGGTGGTAGTGTGCACTTGGCAATGCGGAAGTGGAATGATGGGCTATACACGGTGTAAGAGTTGGAAGCACACGGTCCCTAAGTAGCGAAACACCTTAGGAGACACAAGCCACAACTCGAAAAAGGTCAATCAACAATTGGGTTAAGTTGGGTTGCTCGGAAGTGTATGGTGGGCAAGGTTATGTGGAAGTGGTGGTGGTGGTGGTGGTTGATGAAGAAGCAACCGTCCCTAAGCAGCCTAAACACCTTAGGAGACTCAAATCACAACTCAAACAACCACTAATGCTATAAGGAACAAAATGGGTTAGTTTGCGGAAGGCTATGGTGGTATTGCGGATGATGTGGTGGAAGCCCTAGGCAAAGATGCCAAAGTACCAAATATTTGATGGTGTCAAAAGGTGGTGGTAGTATTTTTGTGGGATGGGGGATGTCATTAGCTTCAAAACGAGCTAAAGAACGCGAAAATCGGAGTCCGGATGTGGAAGTTATGGCCGAAACGGTGAAACTCTGTACGCTGAAATTGGGAGGGGCGGTAGTACCGCTTGTGAGGGCGGTTGTACCACTCGAGGTACTCAGCGGTAGTACCGCTCGGAGGGGCGGAAGTACCGCTCGTGTCGGGATTTTTCGCAGATCGACTCGAATTCGCGATTTTTGGGCGGAAATGGATGATTTCGGGACCAAAATTGGGTGGATTTCGTGGATAAGAAGAGGGGAAACTTGGGGAAATGCTAGATCCACTCGAAACCAAGCAAATCCATGGATCAAAATCAACAAAACTTCATCTAACCAACAAATCACAAAAAATTTGGGGCTATTTTTGGTGGGGATTTTCAAAATTTAGGACGAAATCAAACAAAAGAAGGCTAGAAAACGGTGTGAGGGACTCCAAATACGTGATGAGCGTGGCTCATGATACCATAAATGATGTAGGCGGAACCCTCGTGGATGATCTTTCACGTTGGAGCGGATCCTCACGGTGAATCCACGAAGAACACGCGGAAGAATAAGAGGGAAACAAGGGGAAAACGAGAGAGAATTCACTCAACCGTCAAGAGATCAATCACACAAGTGCTAGATCACCGAACACAAAGAGGTACATATGATCCAAAATCAACAAAGGTAAGGATACACAGTAGCCGTTCTTCTCCGAGAGGAGGTCTTGATGGGGTCCACCATAGAAGGGGGTCTTGAATCCGCTTGGGGGATCTTCTCCGAAGAGGTCCTGAGCTCCGAGGAGAAGTAACCAAGTGGATGAGCAAGGCTCTCACACAAACATGAGCTAAACCTAAGCTAACCTTAATCTGAAGCTAGGAGAAGAGTATATATAGTGGTAAGCCACGAAGGGGGTAAGTGAGGCGAAGGGTACACGGCTCGGCCCAATACACTGTCTTGTGCAGACAGGCCGGTTGTACGGTCATGAAGCGGTTGTACCTTGAGAGCTCTGAGGGCGGTAGTTCCGGCCGAGGAAGGCGGTACTACCACCGGGAGGTCGGCATTGGCTTCGGAGGTGGGCGTCGAAGGAGCCAGCGGTTGTACCGGATGTCGGCGGTTGTTCGGTCTTTGGGCATAAACTGGTAGAACCGGTGCTGTACCGGCCTTGCACCGCTTGATCACCGAATGGTGGCCGGTTGTTGGGCGGTGGCTAGCCGGTTGTTCCGCCCGTGCGGTGGTTGGGCGGTTGAACCGGTCGGGTGGCTTCAGCGGTAGTACCGCCTGTAGTGGGTGGTAGTACCGCTCGTGCTGGAGCGGCCGGGTTCTCTTCCTTCTTCTCTTCCATGCTTGGCCTCGGTCCTTGGATTCTCCATGGTCGTCTCAGTCGTACCTGAGTATATGCAAGATCCATGCATGTAGAAAGTGTAGCCATGTCTCACATGTAGAAAGTGAAGGTTCGAAGAGGAGCGAGTTCACCTTGTGTCCAATGGTGCATATTCGAGGTCTCGTTTCCTCTTGGGGCTTGGAGAGTAGTCGGAGTGTACATGGGGATGAACGTGGGATGCTCCGCATCATAAGGATACACGAGTAGCCGTTCTTCTCCAAGAGGAGGTCTTGATGGGGTCCACCCTAGAAGGGGGTCTTGAATCCGCTTGGGGGATCTTCTCCGTAGAGGTCCTGAGCTCCGAGGAGAAGTAACCAAGTGGATGAGCAAGGCTCTCACACAAACATGAGCTAAACCTAAGCTAACCCTAGAAAGGGGAAGGGGATGGAGTATAAATAGTCCACGGGGGCGAAAGGGTACATGGGCTTCGGCCCTTTACTGTTCACACACAGGCGAGGCCGGATTTCAAGGCGTCGTGCAGGATGTCCGGGGCTTGAGGGGGCGGATGTCCGGGCTGGGGGCCGGATGTCCGGGCTGGCGTCAACAAGTTTCTATGGTCTCTGGATAGGCGAGGCGGATTTACAGGCTGGGGGCCAGATTGCGGGGGCTTCGTGGGAGGCCGGATGTCCGGGCTGGGGTAGGATGTCCGGGCCCCTGTAGCACTTCGATGGCTGGGCTGCCGCTGTTGTTGACATCTTGAGGGTCGGATGTCGGGCGGGGCTGGATGTCCGGTCCTGTAGCCTTTCTCCGGTTCCTCTCGTCGTGCTCCTTCATCCTTGTACTTGGGGACTTGTCCATCATTCCGAGCATCTCCGAGAGGGTCTCCTTGGTACCTACGCATGCATAGTCTCCTTGCATTAGGTAGCAACCATGTCTCTCACGAATGGAAAGGGGAAGCATTTAGGAACGGGTTCACCTTGTGTCCAATGGCGAATAGTCGAGGTCTCATCTTATGTATCCTTGGGGCTTGGAGAGTAGTCGGAATGTACATGGGGATGAACGTGGTATGCTCCGCATCAGATATCAACAAGGCTTGTCCTTGTTGGTACACGCGATACGCTATGCTAGCGCCAAATAAAATTTTCTACCGCGCACCCAAGATCATGCTGCTGGAAATAGATCACGGGATCGGGTTTACCACTAGACTTCATGATCACCGCAGCGGAAGTAGAGTTGGTGATGCACATGGCGATCTCCGGGCCGTCTCCTCCTCGCGTTGCCGATCTCCCGTGAACAGCGAAGACCCGCAAACGGTGATCTCTCGTGAACGGCACCTCGTGGTTCCCTCGAACGGTTCGTCCAAGCACCGCAGATGCGATGCCTCCAAGGTATCCACACGTACGGGGAGCAGCGTCGAGCAGCAGACTGCTATGTCCGGTCGCGTGGCATGGGCATGGGGAGTGGCGGTGGCTAACCAGGGTTCAATTCGATCAACCCTAAGTGGTGTGCCCACACCCCTTTTAATAGACCTCCGAGGTGGGCTCAACACTTGAGCCCACTAGGAGTCCGCATCCATTTTCCACTCTGATCCAATCCGAATGGGCTGCAGCCCCTTAAGTGTGCGACCCTATAGGTTCACGTACACATGGACACGACCAGAGTCGATAGTTTCTAGCGGCTCCTAGCAGAACGTGCCAACTCCCATGTGGGCGTTTATAGAGGCAAAGGTGTCCTGATGTTTCGATGAGATGGTGGCTATCGTTTCTGTGGGAGTCGACCTTGACGATCCGACTACGTACGTGCGAGACGTCGCGCCTTAGCAATCGCTAAACCAACTTCCGAGGGTTATTGACCACGCCGAGCACGATCAACCTGACCACGAGGGTGCATTTCCTGCGAGCAAACGTAGAACAAGCAAGAAACTAAGATTGCAATCTGGATATTGCGAATATAAGAGGAAAGCTTTATTAATGAAGGTGGGGTTACGTGGACGCCTTGGTGCAGTCGTTGAACACAAGCGAAATCTGTGAAGTTGCAGCTATGGCGAACTTTTGATCTAAACAAAACCCAAAGTCTAAACGACGCCCTAAGGGCTGTATATATGGAGGAAGAGGAGGGAATTTCGTGGCCCTTGAGGGAGGGGTCCGAAACCAACCCTAACTCTGGTTTCCCCACACAAACGGACTCTAAAAACAGCCTATACTTAAGTACTTTGAAATTACATGGGCCTGGCCCAATAATAAGGTGACGCAGCACCTAGAATAGCCTATGGACGAATATTATGAAGTGGCATCTTGTATATTTCGTCCAAGGCCTCATGCTCTCATTAGGGTGGCTTCAAAGTCTGGAATCATCACTTGTAACTCCGTTCTTGTTCCCCTTGCGCATGCCAACATCTCCATGCTTGAACTTGCTCCAAGGTTCATCTTTCTTGTCCATGCTAGGCCCTTCATTTGTAAGCAAAACAAATGTATCCAATTTAGGCAATATCATATTCTCATGAACATTGGAATCGTTACCAAGAAACGAAAGTACCTGATAATTCAATTGGCGTCTTGTGAGCTCTAGTAATTGGTCCAGAATGTATAGCCGCAGGGGCTGTGGGAGTAACAATGGTATTGATGTCCTCATCATCCTCCCCTTCATGAAATGAATTCGTCCTCGACGGAAGCTCATCTTCCTCACCCAAATAAGGCTCCAAATCTGCAATGTTAAAAGTGGGACTAACCCCAAAATCTGCAGGCAGCTCAAGTTTATATGCATTATCATTTATTTTCTCTAACACCTTAAATGGACCATCAAGACGTGGCATTAGCTTTGATTTGCGCAAATTAGGAAACCTATCCTTACGCAAATGTAACCAAACAAGATCTCCGTGTGCAAAGACAACATGTTTTCTACCCTTATCTCCAAAGCAAGTTTATATTTAGCATTCATACGCTCAATGTTTTCCTTAGTTAACTCATGCATTTTTAAAATCAATTCAGCACGTTCTTTAGCATCAAAATTAACCTTCTCCGAAGATGGAAGAGGCAACAAATCAATAGGTGCACGAGGTAGGAAGCCATACACAATTTCAAAAGGGCACATCTTAGTAGTAGAATGCAATGAGCGATTATAAGCAAATTCAATATGAGGCAAGCATTCTTCCCACATTTTCTTATTATTCTTCAAAACAGCCCTAAGCATAGTAGACAATGTTCTATTGACTACTTCAGTTTGTCCATCGGTTTGGGGGTGACAAGTAGTACTAAAAAGCAGTTTAGTCCCCAACTTAGCCCATAAACATCTCCAAAAGTGGCTAAGAAATTTAGTATCACGATCTGAAACAATAGTATTTGGCACACCATGCAAGCGAATAATTTCACGAAAGAACAAATCAGCAACATTAACAACATCATCGCTTTTATGACATGGTATAAAGTGTGCCATTTTAGAGAATCTATCCACGACAACAAATATGCTATCCCTCCCTTCTTTGTTCGAGGTAAACCTAAAACAAAGTCCATAGATATATCCTCCCAAGGAACACTAGGTACAGGCAAAGGCATATATAAACCATGAGGATTGAGTCGTGACTTAGCTTTTTGACATGTAGTGCAGCGAGCAACAAAACGCTCAACATCCCGTCTCATCTTTGGCCAAAAGAAATGTGTAGCAAGTATATCCTCCGTCTTCTTGACGCCAAAGTGTCCCATTAATCCTCCTCCATGCGCCTCCTGCAACAACAAAAGACGAACAGAGCTAGCGAGGAATGCATAGCTTGTTAGCATGGAACACAAAACCATCATTAATAACGAACTTGTTCCATGTTCTTCCTTCTTTACAATTCTGCATTACATCTTTAAAATCAGCATCATGCACATATTGATCTTTGATGGTCTCCAAACCAAATATTTTGAAGTCAAGTTGTGAAAGCATAGTATAGCTGACGAGACAAAGCATCAAGAATAACATTTTCTTTACCCTTCTTGTGTTTAATGACATAAGGGAAAGTCTCAATGAATTCAACCCATTTAGCATGTCTACGATTTAGTTTAGCTTGACTTTTAATATGTTTCAAAGATTCATGATCAGAATGTATAACAAATTCTTTGGGCCATAAATAATGTTGCCATGTCTCTAAAGTCCGAACAAGAGCATATAATTCTTTGTCATAAGTAGAATAGTTCAGACTAGGCCCACTCAATTTTTCAGAAAAGTATGCAACAGGTTTGCCATCTTGTAATAACACACCTCCTAATCCAATTCCACTAGCATCACATTCAAGCTCAAAAGTCTTATTAAAGTCGGAAGTTGGAGTAAAGGAGCATGTGTCAACTTATCTTTCAATACCGTGAAGGCTTCTTCCTGCGGTACCCCAAACAAAAGGCACATCCTTCTTTGTAAGTTCATTGAGAGGTGCAGCAATGGTGCTAAAGTCTCTCACAAAACGCCTATAGAAACCAGCGAGTCCAAGAAAACTCCTCACTTGTGTGACCGTTTTGGGCTGCGGCCAACTCTCAATAGCTTCAATCTTGGCTTTATCAACTTCAATTCCTGTGGTGTAACAACATACCCAAGAAAAGATACTCGGTCGGTGCAAAAGGTGCACTTCCCAAGGTTACCAAACAAACGTGCATCACGTAGAGCATTAAAAACAACACGTAAATGTTCCAAATGTTCTTCCAACGATTTGCTATAAATCAGTATATCATCAAAATAGACTACCACAAATCGTCCAATGAAAGCACGTAAAACTTCGTTCATTAGTCTCATGAAAGTACTAGGTGCATTAGTTAACCCAAAAGGCATGACTAACCACTCTTATAAACCAAACTTAGTTTTAAATGCTGTTTTCCATTCATCTCCCAATTTCATACGAATTTGATGGTATCCACTACGCAAATCAACTTTGGAGAATATTGTAGAGCCACTCAATTCATCAAGCATATCATCTAGCCTAGGAATAGGATGACGATAACGAATAGTAATATTATTAATGCCTCTACAATCAACACACATACGTGACGTACCATCCTTTTAGGCACTAGTATAATAGGAACAGCACAAGGACTAAGAGATTCGCGTATATAACCTTTGTCGAGCAGCTCACATGACTTGACGCATAATCTCCTTCGTCTCCTCTGGATTGGTGCGGTATGGTGCACGGTTGGGTAGCGATGCACCGGGAATTAAGTCAATTTGATGCTCAATCCCTCGAATAGGTGGTAATCCGGTGGCACGTCTTGTGGGAAGACATCGGCGAACTCTGCAAAATGTTAGTGACAGCAGGGGGCAAAGAGGAAGGCACGTCCTCGAATGAAAATAATGCCTCTTTGCACACAAAAGCATAGCAAATAGATTTGCTAGAATCTAGCTCCTCAATATCAGATTTGGTGGCAAGTAAACATGCACTTTTCAGTTTAATTTCAGAAGCAACATTAGATGGTTTATTATTAGGCTTCATTTGTTGCTCAAATTCTTTTGCCACAATCTGATTTTCACTCTTATTTTTCTCCTGTTTTGCTTTATTAGCTCTATTAATATCATCTTTCAAAATTGAATCAGAGTCATAGGAAGAAAAGTAATTTTTTATCCTTGTGAACAAGAGTATACTGATTGTTTCTACCATTGTTTAATAAATTTTTATCAAATTGCCATGGTCTACCAAGTAATAAGGAACATGCTTGCATAGGTACCACATCACAATCAACATAATCAGCATATGTAGAGATACTAAAATACACACGAACAGTACGTGTTACCTTAACCTTGCCGCTGTTGTTGAACCATTGGATGTAGTCAGGATGTGGATGTGGTCTTGTGGTGAGAGAAAGCTTCTCAACCATATCCATGCTAGTCAAGTTGTTGCAGCTCCCTCCATCTATGATGACGCGAATAGAACGTTCCTTCACAACTCCCTTTGTATGGAACAAGTTATGCCTCTGATTTTGCTTTCGACTTGTGTAACCTGCACACTCAAAACACGTTGAGCAACTAAACATTCATACTGTCGGCATCTTCACAGCCATGTATTGCGTCTCATGATCGTAATCATCTCCACCATGTTCTTTATGTGTAATAAGAGCCAAAGTCTCTTCATCATAGTCACTAAGCGGACTCATACCCACCATCCTCGGTAGCAATCATCACACGCTGAGATTGGCATTCTCACGGCAAAATGTCCTCTTCCCTTACAACGACGACAAATAATATCACTTGTGTGCCCTGTTGACGCCATGGAAGAAGAAGAGCTCTGTGTAGGCCCAGCAGGTGTGCTCTTGCCAGATAGTGGTGGTTGTGCCTGCTTTCTTGTATCACGGTTGGAGGTGGCAGCCGACGGAGGTGCCGGTGTAGTAGAACGTGTGGAAGTAGATGATGCACGTGGTGTCCATGATGAAGTTAGTCCGCGCCAACGCCTGTCGATCCTGCACTTCACGTTCAGCTTTACAAGCAAGATGGAATAATCGAGTGATATTATTATAATCCTTGTAGTCTAGAATGGTCTGAATCTCTCTATTTACTCCACCCGTAAAAGCGTGCAAGCATAGCTTCATTCTCCTCAACAATACCACATCTAAGCAAGCCAGTTTGTAATTCACGATAATATTCTTCTACCGAATTTTTTCCTTGTCTTAAGCGCTGCAATTTTTGAAGTAATTCACGCTGATAATATGGTGGAACCCAACGAGTACGCATAGCAGTTTTCAAAGCAGCCCAAGTAGCTGGAGCAGGATATAATCTACAATGTTCAGACCACCAAACACATGCAAAGCTAGTGAAAGCACAAACAGCAGCAGGAACACGTCTCTCCTCAGGATATTGTAAACATGTAAATCGTTGTTCAGTTTCTAACTCCCAAGTAAGATATATATCAGGAACATATCTACCCTCAAATGGTGGAATATTCAATTTCAGTTTAGGGAGATGGTCATGATCTCGTACTGAAGGGGAGCGAACATTGCCATTATTTGCATGTGGACGACACGGTGGTTGTGGTGCTGGTGGTTGCACGTAGTTCGATGTTGATCAACCTCATCCTCGTAATCTCTCACATACTCATCCTCCTCCACATCAGCAGCAGGAGCCACAGAAGTATCAACGGCTGACACCGGCAGCTTGGCGGTGAAGAGGGACACGGCTCGCTCGGCGAAGGGCTGCTTCGCGACGTGGAGGTAGTCGTTGTTGTTGTTGTAGAGGTGCGTCAGGTGCAGCCGGTGGTGGTGGAGGTAGACGCGCGAGCAATTCATTAAACCTGTTATCGAGCTTTGTTTCGAACGCCTTCTCAATGCCATCTATCTTCTCCATGGCCTCTTCAAATCTATTAAGCACATCTTCCACCTGCCCACTCATCATTTGTTGAAACTTATCATGTAGCGCTTTGTTTGTCATGTTCTCCCAGTCAGTCTCGTCGGCTTGTGATCCTGCCATGGTTAGCGACAATAGAAACACACAAGAATATGATTGACGGACTACTAGGAAGTGGTGGTGGTGGTGTGGTGGGCGATCACAAATCCGTCAAGCAAATCTCAAATTCTTACCAGTTCTTACCAAAGAAGGCGGTGATCGGCAACCGATGTAGTCAAAACTCTCAAAGCTTGGATAGAGCGATTACCGGGGAGAGTCAAGCATACGATGTAGATGTATGTGGAGCTGGGAAGGCTTATAATATGGTAGCAAAAGGGTCACAATAATCAATTCAGAGATGCAAAGTTGAATAAACGCTCAACGACGATCTTGTCTTTGGTCCTAGGCTAGACCGTGCTAGAGACGCGAGCCTAGAACACTAACAAAATCACGGCGCTGCACGTAAACAAGGGAAAAGCACACTCTGGAATTTTTTTTCGCTCTTTTTTTGTGCTGTTTTTTTTGTGCTGCTCTTTTTTTTGCGAAAAATCACTATAATGGCGAGTGTCTCAAAACTCTTCCCACGTCAAACTGACAGGACGGGCACGAAATTTTTTCGACCAAATTTTTTTATTTGCCGGACCCAAAAACTAGAAGCAGGTCAAAAAACTTTCTATAATGGCGACTGTCTCAAAACGCTTAGAAACACCTAAAAATAGGATAGCCAGAAAATTTTTCGACAAGTGCGTTTTCGAAAATTTTTGGGCCTAAACGGAGGGTGGTTTCCAGACTCCTTTTTTTCCGAAACCTACGCCGGCAAGGAAACACGAATCGGAAACTAGATGGATCTCGAAAACAAACCTAATATGCAAGGAACTCGGATTGGTGGTGGATATATGGTGGTGGTATATGGCAGCGGTGGTGGTATATGGTAGCGGTGGTGGTATATGGATACGGATTGGTGGTGGTATATGGATACGGATTGGTTGTGGTATATGGATACGGATTGGTGGTGGTATATGGATACGGATTCGAGGCGGTGGCGGATAAGAAGGGTGGTAGATGGCAAGGCGATGATGATGGTGCGGGCGGCGTGACAACTTATGACCGAACTTCGAAACTCTAAAAGACTAGACTCTAAGACCAGCAACTTGACACGACGATGCAACCGCAAATTCAACAAAGCAAAAACCCTAAAAAGATTATGCGAAGGCTCAGATTGGTTCGGATATGATGAACTAACCCTAATTTTTTTTGTGTGGCTTTTTCGTGGACTTTAGGTACGAAGAACACTCTCGATCTAATCTACGAAAAACTGTAAAATCTCACCGAGCAACCTGAAAATCTGATACCACTTGATAGAGGCAAAGGTGTCCTGATGTTTCGATGAGATGGTGGCTATCGTATCTGTGGGAGTCGACCTTGACGATCCGACTACGTACGTGGGAGACGTCGCGCCTTAGCAATCGCTAAACCAACTTCCGAGGGTTATTGACCACGCCGGAGCACGATCAACCTGACCACGAGTGCATGCTTCCTGCGAGCAAGCGAAGAACAAGCAAGAAACTAAGATTGCAATCTGGATATTGCGAATATAAGAGGAAAGCTTTATTAATGAAGGTGGGGTTACATGGCGCCTTGGTGCAGTCGTTGAACACAAACGAAACGCTGTGAAGTTGCAGCTATCGCAAACTTTTGATCTAAACAAAGCATAAAGTCTAAGCAGCGCCCTAAGGTCTGTATATACGGAGGAAGAGGATGGAATTTCGTGGCCCTTGAGGGAGGGGTCGAAACCAACCCTAACTCTTGTTTCCCCACATACGGACTCTAAAAACAGCCTATACTTAAGTATTTCGAAATTACATGGGCCTGGCCCAATAATAAGGTGACGCAGCACCTAGAATAGCCTATGGACGAATATTATGAAGTGGCACCTTGTATATTTCGTCCAAGGCCTCATGCTCTCATTAGGGTGGTTTCAAAGTCCTGGAATCATCACTTGTAACTCCGTTCTTGTTCCCCTTGCGCATGCCAACATCTCCATGCTTGAACTTGCTCCAAGGTTCATCTTTCTTGTCCATGGTAGGCCCTTCATTTGTAAGCAAAACAAATGTATCCAATTTAGGCAGCATCATATTCTCATGAACATTGGAATCGTTACCAAGAAACGAAAGTACCTGATAATTCAATTGGCGTGCGCGAGCTCTAGTAATTGGTCCAGTATGTATAGCAGCAGGGGCTGTGGGTGTAACAATGGTATTGATGTCCTCATCAGGCGTAAAGTCCTAGGCTAGACCGTGCTAGAGACGCGAGCCTAGAACACTAACAAAATCACGGCGCTGCACGGAAACAACGGAAAAGCACACTCTGGAATATTTTTTTCCGCTCTTTTTGACCAGACTGACAGGATGGACACGAAATTTTTTCGACCAAATTTTTTTTTCGACTGCCCGGACCCAAAAACTGGAAACGGGTCAAAAACAACTTTCTATAATGGCGACTGTCTCAATACGCTTAGAAACACCTAAAAATAGGATAGCCAGAAATTTTTTCGACAAGTGCGTTTTCGGAAAATTTTGGGCCTAAATGGAGGGTGGTTTCCAGACAAGGAAACACGAATCCTGCGCAGGCAAGGAAACACGAATCGGAATTTATATGGATCTCGAAAACAAACCTAATATGAGAAGAACTCGGATTGGTGGTGGTATATGGCAGCGGTGGTGGTATATGGTAGCGGTGGTGGTATATGGATACAGATTGGTGGTGGTATATGGATACAGATTGGTTGTGGTATATGGATACGGATTGGTGGTGGTATATGGATACGGATTCAGAGCGGTGGCGGATAAGAAGGGTATTAGATGGCAAGGCGATGATGATGGTGCGGCGGCGGCGTGACAACTTATGACCAGAACTCGAAACTCTAAAAGACTAGACTCTAAGACCAGCAACTTGACACGACGATGCAACCGCAAATTCGACAAAGCAAAAACCCTAAAAAGATTATGTGAAGGCTCAGATTGGTTCGGATATGATGAACTAACCCTAATTTTTTTTGTGCGGCTTTTTCGTGGACTTTAGGTCTGAAGAAACGGACTCGATCTAATCTACGAAAACTGTAAAATCTCACCGAGCAACCCGAAAATCTGATACCACTTGATAGAGGCAAAGGTGTCACGATGTTTCGATGAGATGGTGGCTATCGTTTACGTGGGAATTCGACCTTGACGATCCGACTACGTCACGTGGGAGACGTCGCGCCTTAGCAATCGCTAAACCAACTTCCGAGGGTTATTGACCACGCCGAGCACGATCAACCGACCACGAGGGTCTGTTTCCTGCGAGCAAGCGAAGAACAAGCAAGAAACTAAGATTGCAATCTGGATATTGCGAATATAAGAGGAAAGCTTTATTAATAAAGGTGGGGTTCTGTGGCGCCTTAGTGCAGTCGTTGAACACAAGCGAAATCTGTGAAGTTGCAGCTATCGCGAACTTTTGATCTAAACAAAACGCATGATCTAAACGACGCCCTAAGGTGCATATATATGGAGGAAGAGGACGGAATTTCGTGGCCCTTGAGGGAGGGTCAAAACCAACCCTAACTCTTGTTTCCCCACACATACGGACTCTAAAAACAGCCTATACTTAAGTATTTCGAAATTACATGGGCCTGGCCCAATAATAAGGTGACGCAGCACCTAGAATAGCCTATGGACGAATATTATGAAGTGGCATCTTGTATATTTCGTCCAAGGCCTCATGCTCTCATTAGGGTGGTTTCAAAGTCCTGGAATCATCACTTGTAACTCCGTTCTTGTTCCCCTTAGCATGCCAACATCTCCATGCTTGAACTTGCTCCAAGGTTCATCTTTCTTGTCCATGGTAGGCCCTTCATTTGTAAGCAAAACAAATGTATCCAATTTAGGCAGCATCATATTCTCATGAACATTGGAATCGTTACCAAGAAGCGAAAGTACACGATAATTCAATTGGGCGTGCATGAGCTCTAGTAATTGGTCCGGTATGTATAGCGGCAGGGGCTGTGGGTGTAACAATGGTATTGATGTCCTCATCGAGCGTAAAGTCCTAGGCTGAACCGTGCTAGAGACGCGAGCCTAGAACACTAACAAAATCACGGCGCTGCACGGAAACAACGGAAAAGCACACTCTGGAATATTTTTTTCCGCTCTTTTTGACCAGACTGACAGGATGGACACGAAATTTTTTCGACCAATTTTTTTTTTCGACTGCCCGGACCCAAAAACTGGAAACGGGTCAAAAAAAACTTTCTATAATGGCGACTGTCTCAATACGCTTAGAAACACCTAAAAATAGGATAGCGAAATTTTTTCGACAAGTGCGTTTTCGGAAAATTTTGGGACTAAATGGAGGGTGGTTTCCAGACAAGGAAACACGAATCCTGCGCAGGCAAGGAAACACGAATCTGAATTTATATGTATCTCGAAAACAAACCTAATATGAGAAGAACTTCGGATTGGTGGTGGTATATGGCAGCGGTGGTGGTATATGGTAGCGGTGGTGGTATATGGATATGATTGGTGGTGGTATATGGATCTGATTGGTTGTGGTATATGGATACGGATTGGTGGTGGTATATGGATACGGATTGAGGCGGTGGCGGATAAGAAGGGTATTAGATGGCAAGGCGATGATGATGGTGCGGCGGCGCGTGACAACTTATGACCGAACTTCGAAACTCTAAAAGACTAGACTCTAAGACCAAAGCAACTTGACACGGCGATGCAACCGAAAATTCAACAAAGCAAAAACCCTAAAAAGATTATGCGAAGGCTCAGATTGGTTCGGATATGATGAACTAACCCTAATTTTTTTTGTGCGGCTTTTTCGTGGACTTTAGGTACGAAGAACAGACTCGATCTAATCTACGAAAAACTGTAAAATCTCACCGAGCAACCTGAAAATCTGATACCACTTGATAGAGGCAAAGGTGTCCTGATGTTTCGATGAGATGGTGGCTATCGTTTCTGTGGGAGTCGACCTTGACGATCCGACTACGTACGTGGGAGACGTCGCGCCTTAGCAATCGCTAAACCAACTTCCGAGGGTTATTGACCACGCCGGAGCACGATCAACCTGACCACGAGGGTCTGTTTCCTGCGAGCAAACGAAGAACAAGCAAGAAACTAAGATTGCAATCTGGATATTGCGAATATAAGAGGAAAGCTTTATTAATGAAGGTGGGGTTACGTGGCGCCTTGGTGCAGTCGTTGAACACAAGCGAAATCTGTGAAGTTGCAGCTATCGCGAACTTTTGATCTAAACAAAACGCAGTCTAAACGACGCCCTAAGGTCTGTATATATGGAGGAAGAGGACGGAATTTCGTGGCCCTTGAGGGAGGGGTCCGAAACCAACCCTAACTCTTGTTTCCCCACACATACGGACTCTAAAAACAGCCTATACTTAAGTATTTCGAAATTACATGGGCCTGGCCCAATAATAAGGTGACGAGGCACCTAGAATAGCCTATGGACGAATATTATGAAGTGGCATCTTGTATATTTCGTCCAAGGCCTCATGCTCTCATTAGGGTGGTTTCAAAGTCCTGGAATCATCACTTGTAACTCCGTTCTTGTTCCCCTTGCATGCCAACATCTCCATGCTTGAACTTGCTCCAAGGTTCATCTTTCTTGTCCATGGTAGGCCCTTCATTTGTAAGCAAAACAAATGTATCCAATTTAGGCAGCATCATATTCTCATGAACATTGGAATCGTTACCAAGAAAGCGAAAGTACACGATAATTCAATTGGCGTCTGTGAGCTCTAGTAATTGGTCCGATATGTATAGCGGCGGGGGCTGTGGGTGTAACAATGGTATTGATGTCCTCATCAGCGTAAAGTCCTAGGCTAGACCGTGCTAGAGACGCGAGCCTAGAACACTAACAAAATCACGGCGCTGCGGAAACAACGGAAAAGCACACTGGAATATTTTTTCCGCTCTTTTGACGGTAGCGGGATGGACACGAAATTTTTCGACCAAATTTTTTTTCGAACGCCCGGACCCAAAAAGCTGAAACGGGTCAAAAACAACTTTCTATAATGGCGACTGTCTCAATACGCTTAGAAACACCTAAAAATAGGATAGCCAGAATTTTTTTCGACAAGTGCGTTTTCGGAAAATTTTGGGCCTAAACGGAGGGTGGTTTCCAGACAAGGAAACACGAATCCTGCGCAGGCAAGGAAACACGAATCGGAATTTAGATGGATCTCGAAAACAAACCTAATATGAGAAGAACTCGGATTGGTGGTGGTATATGGCAGCGGTGGTGGTATATGGTAGCGGTGGTGGTATATGGATACAGATTGGTGGTGGTATATGGATACAGATTGGTTGTGGTATATGGATACGGATTGGTGGTGGTATATGGATACGGATTCAGAGCGGTGGCGGATAAGAAGGGTATTAGATGGCAAGGCGATGATGATGGTGCGGCGGCGTGACAACTTATGACCGTAACTCGAAACTCTAAAAGACTAGACTCTAAGACCGGCAACTTGACACGACGATGCAACCGCAAATTCGACAAAGCAAAAACCCTAAAAAGATTATGTGAAGGCTCAGATTGGTTCGGATATGATGAACTAACCCTAATTTTTTTTGTGCGGCTTTTTCGTGGACTTTAGGTACGAAGAACAGACTCGATCTAATCTCTGAAAACTGTAAAATCTCACCGAGCAACCTGAAAATCTGATACCACTTGATAGAGGCGAGGGTTCCGATCTTTCGATGAGATGATAACTATCGATTTGGTGGGAGTCGACCTTGACGATCCGACCACGACGCGGCGAGACGCCGCGCCTTTAGCAATCGCTAAACCAACTTCCGAGGGTTATTGACCACGCCGAGCACGATCAACGACCACGAGGGTCTGCATTTCTGCGAGCAAACGAAGAACAAGCAAGAAACTAAGATTGCAATCTGGATATTGCGAATATAAGAGGAAAGCTTTATTAATGAAGGTGGGGTTACGTGGCGCCTTGGTGCAGTCGTTGAACACAAGCGAAATGCTGTGAAGTTGCAGCTATCGCGAACTTTTGATCTAAACAAAACCCAAAGTCTAAACGACGCCCTAAGGGCTGTATATATGGAGGAAGAGGAGGGAATTTCGTGGCCCTTGAGGGAGGGGTCCGAAACCAACTCTAACTCTGGTTTCCCCACATACGGACTCTAAAACTGCCTATACTTAAGTATTTCGAAATTACATGGGACTGTACCAATAATAAGGTGACGCAGCAACTAGAATAGCCTATGGAAGAATATTATGAAGTGGCATCTTGTATATTTCGTCCAAGGCCTCATGCTCTCATTAGGGTGGCTTCAAAGTCCTGGAATCATCACTTGTAACTCCGTTCTTGTTCCCCTTAGCATGCCAACATCTCCATGCTTGAACTTGCTCCAAGGTTCATCTTTCTTGTCCATGGTAGGCCCTTCATTTGTAAGCAAAACAAATGTATCCAATTTAGGCAGCATCATATTCTCATGAACATTGGAATCGTTACCAAGAAACGAAAGTACCTGATAATTCAATTGGCGTGCGCGAGCTCTAGTAATTGGTCCAGTATGTATAGCAGCAGGGGCTGTGGGTGTAACAATGGTATTGATATCCTCATCAACAAGAGAAGACCGCGAGACGAGCACCACCAAGACGGCGCTACGGCTAAAACAACCACTTCGGCATCTTCGCCAAGTGCAATCAAGGCATCTTCGCCTTTGGACGTACGGCATCTTCGCCTACTTCCCACGTGTACGCCTACATCGACTTCATCAAGTCCAAGGCGACCACCTCTGACGAGGCGACACTTCCATCTTCGGAAGCCCCTCAAGGAAGATGGCCGAGCATGGGAAACTCCCTTCGGTCATGGAGACGAGCTATGAGGTGCCACATCATATGGGCCTCCAACACCAAGGCGGTGACATGACGGTCGAGCAAGGGCCAACCCCTTCGACCACGGCGACGAGCGCGAACCTCTTCAACAACATGAAGGCAGCGCCCACATTGGACTCATACTCCGAGTCAAGCTACGCGACCGCGCATGGAGACATTTGCACCTACATCTCTCTGACACCTATATATGTCGAGATGCCCCAATTGCCATGTGAGGAGAGCCACCACCCCATGAGTGACATGAGTGACTCCACCATACGTGACATTGAGAGCATTTCCTATGAGAGGATGAGTGTGACCACCACTAGCCCCACTCATGAAAGCATGCCACACATCCTATGTGAGGTTGAGCGCCATTTGAGTGACTCCACCCACCATACGAGTGAGAGCATCCTTGAGGGAGTGAGTGAGCCACAACACTTAGTGAGTGAGGTAGTTGACACGACACATGAGGCCACTATGATTTCTAACGACTTAACCTCTACTCCTAGTGTGTTTTCTTCTTTGGTGCTAGGTCTCCTACATGAAGACATGCCTATCCTCGGCAGTCCATCCCTACATTGGAGGCAGCGATGGCCATGGTGGACGATTATACACCCCCCACATGGTTCCATCAAGATGAAGATGACAACGAATGGATCGTTAACACCTCACCTACAACACATGAGCGATGCTCCAAAGGTAACATAGGTGATGGTACTTCTCTTGTCCCACTAGTGGACCATCTTGACATTGATTGCTCCCATGATGTCGACCCACCTATTACCATGCTTCATGCTAGTGAAACTTCTTCATGCCTTGACTTACCTATTTATGATGAATATGATGATGAGCATGTCGAGTTGCCTAGTTGTGATGTTATGCTCCATAGGATATCATGTGAAAATTCTTTTGGTCACATCATATTGGACAATCCATTGAACTTGTCATATGCTATGAGTGAGATCTCCCATATTGCATCTTCACAATCTCAACATAGTAACTATGCATGCCCCATTAAAATAAATCCCATTTACACTTATGGCATAGATGACGAGATGATGGTCATAGGCTTTTGCTTCTCTTGTGATGATATTTCCATGCTTCCTTTACATGATTTGCGCAATTCATCTACTATTCCATGCCATGATCACATTGTTCCAAATACGCATTGTTTTGGATGTTGTCAATATTCTCCATGTGATGTTTCCATTAATGCTCATGAGGAGACCCCCATAGTTTCCTCATACATATTAGGAGATTTTGATTCATCCCATACTTTGCATGATTCATATAATTGCTTGCACCTTATGCATTCCATGGATAACAATGCTCTAGATATTTCTCATGGTGCATTACACAATAGTCTCCATTATGCTATACATAACAACAAACCTATCATGATGGTTGACATGTTTTCTATATCACGCATGTCATTTATTTGAGCATTGGATATTTTGTGCTAACCGACACATGCATGTGCGCATCATGATGGATGATGTGTACATATACCATGCACACACAATTTTTCCTTTGTCTTTGTTTTGTGTAGGTACTCATGTATACTCGTCAACTTCTCAATCCCAAGAGTTGACGAGCTCTTGAGAGCAACGATGCTTTGGGATCCCGTGGACTATCCTTACCACCGTTCCCTTCGCGCAAGGACTACGCACGTCTCTTTTACTTGGCTCTCACACGGATATGGGCCATTTACCACTTCTCACGTTATGTTCATTTTACCGTGTTCACTTTGCATGCTATGCTTGCTTCTATGCCTTTGCCATGCAATTGTGACCCTTGCTTGCATTTACCCATGATGCACCATTATGATATTCCTATGTCTATTTGCATGCTTGGTGGAGATCCTTGTTGCTATTGCCATGTTTATCATGTACCCCATGCTATTGATGCTATTTTGCTCATATCTTGCCTTTATGCTTGTTCTATGACTTGTGAATTATTCATGCACACTATTTGCACCCATGACATGCTTGCCATGATTCCTTCTAGTACGTTGCATCTTCGCACTACTAGCTTGCTTGACTTGATCTCTATGATTGCTTCCTATGTTGCATCACCCATGTTCCACTATTACTTGCTTTCTTGGGTTGATGACATATATGTTCATGCCTCTGACATGATATATCTTGTGTATTGTCGCTTGCCTCCTATAGTTGCCTCTATGCTTAATGACCTTGGAGACTTGGACACTTGACTTGTGATGCATGCTTGTTTGATTGAGCCTATTTTACTTGGTTGTTCTTGCATCATATGCCTCCATACTATGACACGCTCCCTTGTACTTTCTTATGATGAGCATGATGCATACACTTGTTGGGTATCTTACCACTCGAATGATAGGTTTTGAATTTCCGCTAACCTCATTTGTTTTTCCGAGTGTTTCTCATGTTCTTTCATTTTGGAGGTTTCACAAGGCGATGTCGTTATGCGACATATTGGTTATGTGAAGGCGTACATGATGTGCGACACCAACATTCTCGAGAAACTACTAAAGGTGAACTCCTTCCATTTGAGCCCTCGTCACATATGCATATTGGATGGGCCATACTTTCATTGTTGTTTCCTTCTTCTTGTCTACATGATGCATATATTCGATGGAGGACCGACATTGGAGATGGACCCTATGGACCTTCAAGTTGAGGAGTGCCACGACATCGAGCTATGGTACAACACCTCCCATGACAAATTTGCACCCTATGCATGGATTGACACACATTATGATTGTCTTGTTGCACCTATTCCCATGTCATCCATGATATATGAGCTTGTGCATTTTATTAGCAAATTTGTTGTGATCTTTCTTGATGGCATATTCATACATCGTGATCATATTGCCTACCATCAATTGCATGATAACTTAATCATATTGAGCATCCATTGCCATATTCATGCTATTGATAAACCGTCTCACTATGACATCATTTTGCACCGTGGTTGCATTGATCACATTCACAATACATTTGTGTGCACAATGAATGTTTTTGCTCCCACGAATGCTTTACATGTCATTTTACATCATTTGGATAAGCATCTCATGCCTTGTCATGAACAATTCCTTTGGACGACCTCATTCTTACATGATGGACACCTTGTGTGCCCTAACCATTGTATTTCAAAGTGTCGTTTGTGTTTGCTCTTTTTGCATGTGTACCACTCCGGAGACACCTTGGAGTACTTGGATTGCGCCATGCCTTCCACTTTGTCCGACTACAAGTCCGTCCACGACAACCGTTTCCATGGTGATGAGGATTTCGATCCGAGGTCGGATCTTTCCCAAGGGAGGGGAGATGATGCGGAGCATATGATGTAGGGGGGAACCCTACGTGGATGATCTTTCACGTTGGAGCGGATCCTACGGTGAATCACGAAGAACACGTGGAAGAACAAGAGGGAAACACGGAGGAAACGAGAGAGAAATCACTTAACCAACAAGGAATCAATCACACAAGTGCTAGATCACCGAACACAAAGAGGTACATATGATCCACAATCAACAAAGGTAAGGATACATGAGTAGCCGTTCTTCTCCGAGAGGAGGTCTTGATGGGGTCCACCCTAGAAGGGGGTCTTGAATCCGCTTGGGGATCTTCTCCAAGAGGTCCCGAGCTCGAGGAGAAGTAACCAAGTGGATGAGCAAGGCTCTCACACAAACATGAGCTAAACCTAAGCTAACCCTAATGAGGAGGTGGGGGAGTTCTATTTATAGTCTTAGTGCAAATGGGGGCGAAGTGAAGGGGTACATGGGCCTCATGCTCGAGCCCTGTGCGTAGATAGGCCGGTTGTTCCAGTCGAGGGGGCGGTTGTACCGCTGGCGATCCAGGGGGAGCAGAAGTACCGGTCGAGGTAGGCGGTACTACCGCCGGGGTCAGGTGTTGGCGTCTGCAGCTGGGCCTCGGGGTCCCCAGCGGTTGTACCGGTCGTGGGGCCGGTAGTTCCGGTCATTGGGGTTTTACCGGTACATCCGGTGCTGTACCGGCCTTGCACCGCTTGATCACCGAATAGCGTCCGGTTGTTGGGCGGTAGTCGGCCGGTTGTTCCGCCCGGCCGGTTGTGGGGCGGTTGTACCGGTTCCTCCAGGTGGCGAATGCTTCCTTGATCTTGATGCCCGTCTTGCACCGTTCCTTCTCCTTGGTTGCTTACCTGGTACCTGAGCACACAAAGCATCTCCGTTTGAGGTAGTAGCCATGTCTCAAGTGGGTCAAAGTGAAGTTCAACAAGGAGAGAGTTAACCTCAGATTGAATAACACGTGCTCGAGCTCTCGTCGTGGGTCCTCGTGGGGTTGGATGTGTCGATGTAGAGTCCATGGGGATGATGGAAGGATGCTCCGCATCATCTCCCCTCCCTTGGGAAAGATCCGACCTCGGATCAAAATCTTCATCACCATGGAAAGGCGAGAGATCTTTGACGTTGAAGATGTCGTTCACGGTGTACTTGTCTCGTGGGAGTTCAATCTTGTAGGCGTTGTCGTTGTAGCGTGCTAGCACCTTGAAGGGTCCGTCGGCTCGCGGGAGAAGCTTGGACTTGCGTTCGTTGGGGAAGCGGTCCTTGCGAAGGTGTAGCCACACGAGGTCTCCAATGTTGAATGTCTTGGGCTGCTTGTTGACGTTGAGCTTGGACGCTAGTCGTTGTACTTGGCGCCGATGGTGTGCCTTGTATCCTCATGCATCTTCTTGATGTAGCTTGCCTGCACTCGCATCCATGTTGGTGCGCTCTTGTAGAGGGAGAGGTAGAATGTCCAATGGGGACAACGGGTTGAAGCCGTTGGCGACCTCGAAGGGGACTTGCCGGTAGTCGAATGTCTTGCACGGTTGTAGGCGCATTCGGTGATGGGTAGACATGCCTCCCACTCCTTGATGTTCCTCTTGATCAAGACACGAAGTAGAGTGGATAGTGTGCGGTTCGTCACCTCCGTTTGGCCGTCGGTTTGAGGATGGTATGCCGAGGAGAACAAGAGCTTTATTCCGAGCTTGGCGCATAGGGTCTTCCAAAAGTAACTCAAGAACTTGACGTCACAATCGGAGACGATTGTCTTTGGTACGCCATGGAGTCGCAAGATTTCCCTACAAAAGAGATGTGCAACATGTGAAGCATCGTCTCATCTTGTTGCAAGGAATGAAATGTGCCATCTTAGAAAATCTATCCACAACAACAAACACGGAATCCTTGCCATTTTGAGTCCTAGGCAAACCAAGTACAAAATCCATACTAATGTCTTCCCATGGTTGATAGGGAATAGGAAGAGGCATGTAAAGACCATGAGATTGAGCTTTAGACTTAGCTTATGCGACATGTATAGCATCGGTTGGTGAAGCGTGAGACGTCATGAAACATCTTGGGCCAAAAGTAGTTGTTGGAGAGCGTGGCGAATGTCTTGTCGCGTCAAAGTGTCCCATGAGTCCGCCTCCATGAGCCTCTTGTAAAAGGAGCAAACGAAGAGAAGACTCGGGAATGCAAAGTTTGTTAGCTCTCATAAGATAACCATCCTTGATGTAATATTGTTCCCAAGACGTATGCGTCAAACACTTAGCATAAGGAGAAGAAAAAGATGGATCATGCTCATACAAGTCTTTTATATGCTCAAAACCAATAACATTCAACTCAAGTTGAGTGACAAGCATGCATATGCGTGAAAGCGCTTGCCACTACATTTTCTTTTACCCTTAATGTACTTGATCACATCAGGAAAAGATTCAATGAATTCACTCCATTTTGCATGACGCTTGTTTAATTTAGTTTGACCTTTGAGGTACTTAAGCGTTTCATGATCGGTATGGATGACAAACTCGTGAGGTCTAAGGTAATGTTCCCAAACATGTAGCACACGCACTAAAGCATACAATTCTTTGTCATAGATGGGATAATTAAGTTGAGCACTTTGGAGAGTTTTTCGATAAAATAAGCAATGGCTCGTTTTCTTGCATCAAAACTCCGCCAATTCGGTACCACTTGCATCACAATGAACCTCAAAAGTTTTGTCAAAATTGGGCAAAGCAAGAATCGGAGCATGAGTAAGCAAAGACTTGAGCTCATCAAAAGCGGTTGATTGCAAAGTTCCCCAAACAAAGGGAGTATTCTTCTTACTCAAGGCATGCAAAGGAGCGGCAATTGTACTAAAATCTTTCACAAAGCGATAAAAACCCGCAAGACCAAGAAAACTTCGCACTTGTTGCAAATTGGTTGGTTGGGGCCAAGTTTTAATTGCTTGAATTTTAGATTCATCAACACGGACACCCTTTGAGGATACTACAAAACCCAAGAAAACCACTTTGTCAACTCCAAAAGTGCATTTTTTCAAGTTTGCATAAAGACTTTCCTTGCGAAGAGTTTGCAACACAGATTTTACATGATTGATGTGCTCTTTCATGGTTTTGCTAAACACAAGAATATCATCAAAGTAAACCACAACAAAGACTCCAATATAAGGACGAAGCACATGATGCATAAGACGCACAAAAGTACCGGAGCTTCCGAAAGACCCATAGGCATCACTAACCATTCATATAAACCAAATTTGGTTTTGAAAGCAGTTTTCCATTCATCACCCTCTTGTATGCGGATTTGATAATAGCCACTTTTAAGGTCAATTTTGGAGAAAAAGTTGGCTCCACTAAGTTCATCAAGCATATCATCTAAGCGAGGAATGGGATGCCTATAACGGACGGGGATCGCATTGATAGGTCTACAATCTGAACACAATCTAAAACTTCCATCGGGCTTATTCACAAGAATAACCGAACGGCACAAGGGCTTAGGCTTTCACGCATTACATGGCCGTTGTCGATGAGTTATTGTACTTGTCGTTGAATCTCCTTGGTTTCTTCGGGATTGACTCGGTATGGAGCTTTGTTTGGTAGAGGCGCTCCGGGGATGAGGTCGATTCGATGCTCTATGCCTCGAAGAGGAGGTAGCTCATCGGGGAAAACATCTTGAAATTCCTGCAAAAGAGATTGAAACACCAAAGGTAGCTCGTGAATGGTGTTAGTTTTGGTTCTCCATCCTTGCACACAAGGACAAAGTGCATCACACTCGATGGGTTCTCACACACTTCTCTCATCTCACTTTTGGTGGCAAATAGAATGAGGTTTTTCTCTCTAGGCGAAGAGTCGCTCAAATTTGGCTTGTGGCTCTCACTCACTTTTGGGTGGATCACTTTCTCACTCTTTTCTCTATGATGTGTGGCTTGCTTGTCGGCTATCACTTGACTAGGAGACATAGGTCGTAGCACATATTCTTTCCCTTTCATCTTGAAGCTATAGTGATTGGTACGCCCATTGTGTATGACACCACGGTCGAATTGCCATGGTCGACCAAGAAGTAGGTGACAAACGGTCATTGGGACCACATCACACTCCAAAGTGTCTTCGTATGCACCAATTTTGAAAGAGACGAGGACCGTATGCTCAACTCGTATAGTGCCGGAGTCACTTAGCCATTGAACCTTGTAAGGGTGCGGGTGCCTCTTCTTTACCAATTGGATCTTGGAGCATAGTTCTTCACTTGCCAAGTTGTGGCAACTACCTCCATCGATGATGACCTTGATGGACCGTCCATTGATGTCGGCTTTTGTGTGGAAGATGTGGCATCGTTGGTCTTCTTCTTGTTGATGTTGAAGAGTCAAGACCTTGGAGACAACGAGAGCGGGGCTCGAATCCTCATCACAAAAGACTTGATCATCTTCATCTTCGTTCACTCGCCGGTGCATGGCCACTTGCTCAAGGGCTTCCATTTCCTCATCACTCATTGAGTCATATGTGCCATCGTCGTTGAGGATCATGGTGCGCTTGTTGGTGCATTCGTATGACTTGTGGCCTCGGCCGCCGCAAGTGAAACACTTGAAGGAGCTTGTCTTGATGGTCTCATCGGTCGGAGTAGAGGATGAAGCACACGGCTTGAGGTTGCTTGTAGTAGGAGGAGGACGACTTGAACTTGTCGAAGTCTTCTTGTAAATTGACTTGTCGTCGTTTCTTGAAGAAAGCTTGGTTGATGTAGATGTTGGAGGAGTCGTTGAAGCTTGGTTGTTGGGGAAGCTGTAGGTCTTGGATGAGTACTTGGCGTACTTGAAGTCATCTTGTACTTGGCGTTCCGCCTTTGTAGCTTGATGCACGAGCTCAATGAGGGTTGAGTATGGTTGGAAGTCGGCGATCTTCTTGATGGGATGATTGAGTCCATTCAAGAAACGTGCCATAGTTTGCTCATCATCTTCTTTGACATTGGCTCGAATCATGGATATCTCCATTTCCTTGTAATATTCTTCAACGCTCTTTGTTCCTTGCTTGAGTAGTTGGAGTTTCTTGAAGAGGTCGCGGTTGTAGTAGTTTGGCACAAAACGTGCTCGCATGACATCCTTCATTTGAGCCCAAGTGGTGATTGGAGGTTCACCTCCTGCTTGTCGTCGCTCAATAATTTGTTCCCACCATATGAGCACATAGTCTTGGAACTCAAGTGATGCCATAGCGATTTTCTTCGCTTCATCGTAGTTGTGCAACCGGAAGATTTTGTCAACCTTCAATGCCCATGAGAGGTAGTCTTCGGGTCATTGCTTCCATTGAACTTGGGCATGGTGAATTTTAGCTTGTCAGAAGCGTTGCTCTTCATTGTGTTGTTGGCGATGTTGATGATGACGTCCTTGACGTGGATTGTAATCGTCTTCATGTTGCTCTTGGCGCGGAGGAAGACCATGATCAACTTGCCCTTGTTGAACTTGAGGTTGAGGTGGAGCTTGACGAGCTTGTGGAGGGGCTTGAGGAACTTGACGTTGTACATGAGGTTGGTAGTTCCTCTCTTGGATTTCTTCTCGAAGGGCTTCCTCTTGATTGCGCCGTTCGCGATTGCGGTTGGCGAAGGCTCTACTTCATTCTTGAAGGGCACGTTGGGCCTCAAGAGCTTGCGCTTCACGTTGTTGTTGTTGAAGACGTTGAGCCTTGGCGTCTTGTTCGTCTTGGTGAAGACGTGCTCGTTCTTCCTCTTGTTGGCGAAGAAGACGTTGTCGTTCTTGAGCTTGAGCAAAAGCCTCTTGGTTTGATTGAGGACGAGGAACTTGATCATCAACTTGCTCTTGCGAATGCTTGTCATGTAGCGGGTTGCGAGATGCATGACGGTCTTGACGAGCGGCACGCACGAAAAAGTGTTCGAAGTAGGTGTACTTGAGTCGTAGAAGGTGTCGTCGGAGTGTCGACTCGAGCGGCTCCGTCTTGCTGATGAAGAAGTAGAATGATGTCGGCGTCTCATCAAGGCGCGTATCTCGTATATTCTTGCATCATTCTCTTGCTTGTGAGCGTCGAACTTGTTGTCGAAGTAGTCTCTTGTACGTTGCTCGGAGAGTCGCAAGTCGGTGGCGAGGTTGTCGATGCGGTCGCTCATTGCTTGTTGTTCTTGGTGCAACGCTTCGTTGTGCACCAAAGAGGTGGCTCTTGGTGACGATGATGACATGTCGTCGTCTTGCTCGATGAAGAGTGGGTTGGTAGAGGTACTTGGCCTATCCATCATTCCAAGCCAAATGTGAGTGGAAGAACGGAAAAGAACTTATACCAATGTACCTTTGACCGATGTTGAAGATGAATCCAGTTCACTCAAATGCGGACAATGAAATAGCACTCTTGGTACCAATCCTTGTCGGTTCTCACACCTATACAAATAAGAGCTTATGGTGGAGCTTGGTGAGGATGGTGGCACAAAATTTGATGCAATTGTAAGTGGCGTCAATAATGTTGGAAAAGGTACACAAATTTGCAAATGCAACAAGTAGACCAATAGCAAGATATGGTACACGGAAACACACACGCAAATAGATAATATGGGGTTATGCAACCAAGGATGAGCCAAAATGTGGAATTCACCAAGATGCTCTTGTTGCACAACACTAGAGAGACGCTAGCACGATTGCACAATAGGCGGATACGAACTTGTGCACAACCTACTAAGCAAAAACGCAACGACTTCTATCCCAAGTATGCTATATGTATGGTGTTTCGATGTGTTGATCCAAGATGATCAAGTATGACACTCTTAATGTTTTATGATGCTATGGTTCTTGCTCATAAGCTCTTTGCTTATCTTTCTCTCTTTGCTTAAAAGCTTGATTGGCTCTTTCTGTTTTGAGCTCTTTTCTCATGCGAAACTTCACGAACCAAGATAGCAATTGTGTATGCGATGACAACTTTGTGACACACAAGTTGATGCTAAGATATGCACCACTTTGGTATGGTATGTATGCTATGGAGTATGATCACTAATGTGCACAAGTCACGTTGCCGGCAATATTCAATGGCTAGTCTCGATGGGTAAGCTACGCAAAAATAAGGCCATGTGGGTATCAATGCAATTGCAAGGTATGACAAAGATGTCGTCGAAGTTACCGTCCTTGGCGATGATGACTCCTTGGCGAAGATGAGCGGTGGTTATGTTGACGTCGAACCGTACCTATATAGCCGAAACATAATAGGACACGGGAACCACGACTCAAATTCTCAAAGACCAAAAGCAACAATGGTGGAAACAGAAAGTGGTGGTGGATGGGGGATGCCAATAGCTTCTCAACGAGCTAACGAACGCGAAAATCGGATTCCGGATGTGGAAGTTATGCTGAAAATGGTGAAACTCAGAATGCTGAAATTGGACTGGGCGGTAGTACCGCTCGGATGGGCGGTTGTACCGCTCGAGGTACTCAGCGGTGGTACCGCTCGGAGGGGCGGTTGTACCGCTCGAGTCGGGAAACGATTTTGTGGCGGAAATGGAGGATTTCGGGGGCAAAATTGGGTGGGTTTCGTGGATAGAAAGAGGTGGGGAGGGTGGGGAAAGCTAGATCCACACGCAGCAACACAAATCCATGGACCAAATCCAACAAAATCTCAACTCACAAACAAATCACAAAAAAAAAATTTGGGGCTATTTTTTGTGGGGAATTTTCGGAATTAGGACAAAAACAACAAAATCAAGCTAGAAAAAGAGGGGTAGGGGCTCCAAAAACGTGATCAACGTGGCTCATGATACCATAGATGATGTAGGGCGGAACCCTACGTGGATGATCTTTCACGTTGGAGCGGATCCTACGGTGAATCACGAAGAACACGCGGAAGAACAAGAGGGAAACACGGAGGAAACGAGAGAGAAATCACTTAACCAACAAGGAATGAATCACACAAGTGCTAGATCACCGAACACAAAGAGGTACATATGATCCACAATCAACAAAGGTAAGGATACATGAGTAGCCGTTCTTCTCCGAGAGGAGGTCTTGATGGGGTCCACCCTAGAAGGGGGTCTTGAATCCGCTTGGGGGATCTTCTCCGAAGAGGTCCTGAGCTCCGAGGAGAAGTAACCAAGTGGATGAGCAAGGCTCTCACACAAACATGAGCTAAACCTAAGCTAACCCTAATGAGGAGGTGGGGGAGTTCTATTTATAGTCTTAGTGCAAATGGGGGCGAAGTGAAGGGGTACATGGGCCTCGTGCCCGAGCCCTGTGCGCAGACAGGCCGGTTGTTCCGGCCGAGGGGGCGGTTGTACCGCTGGCGATCCAGGGGGAGCGGAAGTACCGGTCGAGGAAGGCGGTACTACCGCCGGGGTCAGGTGTTGGCTTCTGCAGCTGGGCGTCGGGGTCCCCAGCGGTTGTACCGGTCGTAGGGCCGGTAGTTCCGGTCATTGGGGTTTTACCGGTACATCCGATGTCAGACCGCCTTGCACCGCTTGATCACCGAATAGCGTTCGGTTTGTTACGATAGTCGGTCGGTTGTTCCGCCCGACGGTTGTGGGCGGTTGTACCGTTCCTCTGTGGTGGCCCGAATGCTTCCTTGATCTTGATGTCCGTCTAGCACCGTTCCTTCTCCTTGGTTGCTTACCTGGTACCTGAGCACACAAAGCATCTCCGTTTGAGGTAGTAGCCATGTCTCAAGTGGGTCAAAGTGAAGTTCAACAAGGAGAGAGTTAACCTCGGATTGAATAGCACGTGCTCGAGCTCTCGTCGTGGGTCCTCGTGGGGTTGGATGTGTCGATGTAGAGTCCATGGAGATGATGGAAGGATGTTCCGCATCAGCATACCACGTTCATCCCCATGTACACTCCGACTACTCTCCAAGCCCCAAGGATACATAAGATGAGACCTCGACTATTCGCCATTGGACACAAGGTGAACCCGTTCCTAAATGCTTCCCCTTTCAATTCGTGTGAGACATGGTTGCTACCTAATGCAAGGACACTATGCATGCGTAGGGTACCAAGGAGACCCTCTCGGAGATGCTCGGAATGATGGACAAGTCCCCAAGTACAAGGATGAAGGAGCACGACGAGAGGAACCGGAGAAAGGCTACAGGACCCGGACATCGGCCCGGCCGGACATCCGCCCTCGAAGATGTCAACAACAATGACATCCCAGCCATCGAAATGCATAGGCCCGGACATCCGCCCAGGGCCGGACATCCGGCCTCCCACGAAGCCCCGAATCCGCCCCAGCCCGAAATCCGCCTCGCCTATCCAGAGACCACAGAAACTTGCCACGCCAGCCCGGACATCCGCCCCCAGCCGGGACATCCGCCCGACGCAGGACATCCGGCCTCACTGTGTGAACAGTAAAGGGCGAAGCCCATGTACCCTTTCGCCTCGTAGACTATTTATACTCCATCCCCTTCCTCTTTCTAGGGTTAGCTTAGGTTTAGCTCATGTTTGTGTGAGAGTTTTGCTCATCCACTTGGTTACTTCTCCTGAGCTCGGGACCTCTACGGAGAAGATCCCCAAGCGGATTCAAGACCCCCTTCTAGGGTGGACCCCATCAAGACCTCCTCTCGAGAAGAACGGCTACTCGTGTATCCTTACCTTTGTTGATTGTGGATCATGTGTATCTCTTTGTGTTCGGTGATCTAGCACTTGTGTGATTAATTCCTTGTTGGTTGAGCGATCTCTCTCTCGTTTCCTCCGTGTTTCCCTTTGTTCTTCCGCGTGTTCTTCGTGATTCCCCGTAGGATCCACTCCAAACGTGAAAGATCATCCACGTAGGGTTCCGCCCTACATCAATATCTATGTAGTCAATACACATCCTCCATTTCCCATTTGCCTTGCGCACCACTACCGGATTGGCCAACCATGTCGGGTGGAGCACTCCTCTCACCAAACCTGCCGCTTCCAACTTCCTGATCTCCTCTGTGATGAACTCCTACCTCTCCAGAGCCTGCTTTCTGACCTTCTGCTTGACGGGCCGCGCATGAGGATAGACAGCTAGGTGGTGCTCAATCACCTCCCTGGGAACACCGGGGATGTCGGATGCTTGCCACGCAAACACGTCGACATTCGCCCGCAGGAAGGTGACGAGCGCGCCTTCCTATTTGCTGCCAAGGGTGGAGCCTATGGTGAAGGCCCCTCCCGTGCCATCCTCCCTGACGGACACCTTCTTGGTCTGCGGCGGCTCAGCTCTGGATTTCTTTCTCTTGCCAGTAGAGCTCTCTGGCACGTACTCGACGGTAGCACAACACTCCGAGGAGGTGCGCTTGCCGGAGTGGGTGCGAGAGGTCTTGCCGGGCTTCTTCTTCCCTCCCGGGCCTTCAGCTGCAGGAGCGGGTGCCTTGACGGCAGCTGCTGCAACTGCCTCTCGGTAGAGTTGGTCGGCGCAGATCAGTGTCTCCTTCTTGTCAGAGGGGACGGAGATGATGGTCAACAGCCCAGGCATCTTTAGCATGTTGTAGGCGTAGTGTGATGCTGCCATGAACTTGGCTAGTGTCGGGCGGCCGAGGATCCCGTTATAGGGCAAGGGGATCTCGGCCACGTTGAAGATGATCCTCTTCGTCCTGTAGTTCAACTCCCCTCCAAACGTCACGGGCAGCGTGACCTTCCCCCTCGGATTGACCCCTTGAAACGTGCCCATTTCCTCGAGGTCTCCATCAGGGATTCACAATCTTTTGATCACGACAGGCGAGATCAAGTTCAGGCCGGCCCCACCGTCAACCAACATCTTGTTCACCCTGAGGTTGCGTACCGTTGGTGAGACCAACAATGGTAAACACCCGACCGCGGTTGTGTGGTCAGGGTGGTCCTCGGCGTCAAAGATGAGGGGCATGCTGGACCACTCCAGCGGCTTCTGAGCGTCGAACGACGGCTCCACTGCTGTAATCCCACGCGCCCACTGCTTGAGCTGGCAGTGAGCAGTATGCAACAAGGCGCCACCATCAACGCACATGGCCTCTGTAGCCTTCTGGAAGTCTTTCTCACCGGACTCGTCGTCCTCGTCGTGATCATCGTCTTCTTGTTTCTTGTCACGGCCCCAGGCGGGCCTCTCTTGCTGGTTGTCCTTGCTGCAGCGGCCTCCTTGGCCGCCATGCTTCTTGCCGGATCCCTCGGCACCATCCTGGTCTTTCTCCTTGTCCCTCCTCTCGTACTCAGCTTTTTGCTTCTCAGCAAGCAGCTCGACTTGTCGGCAGTTCTGGAGGTCGTGGCCCTTGGTGCGGTGGATCTTGCAATATTTCTTGCCGGAGCTTCCTGGCTTGTTGGTAGCCGCCAAGGCCCGGCAGGCGGTGCACCCGGCAATCTCCTCGCCGGGGGCGTCTGCCTTGACCTTCTTGGCAGCGCCGGTGCCGTCAGATCCTTCAACAGCAAGCACGGGCCTTTGCGTTTCCAGTTGCGACGCCGACCCTTCGGTAGAGTCGGTTTCCGCACCGGCGTCTTCGCCGGGGTACTTCCTTCCCTCTTCAGCCCAGGCGCACCTATCGGCCAGAACGTGGAGCTCGGCCACATCCTTAACCTTGGTCATCGCCAGCTCTTGACGCATCTTGCGGTTGCGCACGTTTCGATGGAACGCGGCGATCCTGCCGGCGGGATGAACGTCAGGGATGTTGTACTGCACCCGGCTGAACCTCTGGATGTACTTGCGCAGGGTTTCCCCTTCCTTCTAGAGGATGATTTGCAGATCACTGGCCTGGCCATGAGCTTGGTGGCCTCCTGTGAAGGCGCCAACGAACTCATGGCACAGATCCGACCAAGAAGAAATGGAATCCGCCGGCAAGTGCATCAACCAAGACAAAGACATTGGGCTTCAAAGTGCCGAAATAGTTGGCAAGAACCTTGTGGTCGCGAGCCCCAAAGACCGCATCGCGATGGTGTAGAATCTTTGAGGAACTTCGGACGGATGGGTCTTGCTAGTGTACTTCGCCGACGCCGCTTGAACGTGCGGTGGGACGGCCACTGGAACTGCCGCAGCTCACGGGTAAAGGCCGGGCAGCTCACCTCGTAAGGTAGGCCGCCGGAGCCCCCCGGTGCTGGGTGGTCCATAGCGGGACCCGCCCGCTTGTCCGGCTGGTGGTGTGTATCACGCCGACACTCAATAGTGGTCCGAGCATCTTTGTGAGCTCGTTCTCAAAGAACTTGGCGCTGGTCGCGGTGGTTCCGCGGGTCGGACGACGCTATAGAGATGTTATCACAAGCGTCGTCACGACGGGCAGACGCCCGCGGCGGCTGGCGAGGAGGAGGAGAGTGCACCATCGCTGCAGCTCCCCCGGTTCTCCTAGCGCCAGCATGTGGTGGCTCGGTGGAGCGCCGCCCCAAGGGCCCCGCCGGTCGCGGATCATCTTTGTTGGCGATGACGACGAGGCTCCGTATGGTGGCCCTCCACTCATCGAGTTTCTCTGGAGCAGGAGGGAAGTCGAGGAGCAGCTGCGCGCGTGCAAAGCTTCTGCTGGCGTGGGCGGCGGCGACAGCTGCGTGGATCGCAGCGCGCTTCGACTTCTAACCACGTTAGAAGGAGCTCCGTTACGATCCAGCGGCTGCGTGCCATTTTTTCCAGCACTTCGGCGGGCCTGCCGAACTCCTTCATCCTGTGGACGACGCACATGGCTCTTCCCATGGCGGTACCGTGCATTGCCCTTTCTCACATTGAGAGTTGGTGCAAACTTCGCCGGTGCATCCAAACCTCGTGATATGATACGCTCTTTCACACATAAACATCCTTATATCTTCCTCAAAACAGCCACCATACCTACCTATTATTGCATTTCCATAGCCATTCCGAGATATATTGCCATGCAACTTTCCACCGTTCCGTTTATTATGACACGCATCATCATTGTCATATTGCTTTGCATGATCATGTAGTTGACATCGTATTTGTGGCAAAGCCACCTTTATAATTCGTTCATACATGTCACTCTTGATTCATTGCATATCCCGGTACACCGCCGGAGGCATTCACATAGAGTCATATTTTGTTCTAAGTATTGAGTTGTAAGTAAATAAAAGTGTGATGATCATCATTATTAGAACATTGTCCCAAGTGAGGAAAGGATGATGGAGTATATGATTCCCCCACAAGTCGGGATGAGACTCCGGACGAAAAATATATATATAAGAGGCCATAAAAAAGAAGAAGGCCCAAATAAAAAATGAGAGAAAAAGAGAGAAGGGACAATGTTACTATCCTGTTACCACACTTGTGCTTCCAAATAGCACCATGATCTTCATGATAGAGAGTCTCCTATTTTGTCACTTTCATATACTAGTGGGAATTTTGCATTATAGAACTTGTCTTGTATATTCCAATGATGGGCTTCCTCAAAATGCCCTAGGTCTTCGTTAGCAAGCAGGTTGGATGCACACCCACTTAGTTTATTTTGTTGAGCTTTCATACATTTATAGCTCTAGTGCATCTGTTGCATGGCAATCCCTACTCCTTGCATTGACATAAATTGATGGGCATCTCCACAGCCCGTTGATTAGCCGCGTCAATGTGAGACTTTCTCCCTTTTTGTCTTCTCACACAACCTCAATCATTATATTCTATTCCACCCATAGTGCTATGTCCATGGCTCGCGCTCATATATTGCGTAAAAGTTGAAAGAGTTTGAAAATGCTAAGTATGAAACAATTGCTTGGCTTGTCATCGGGGTTAGTCGGTGTGGAACGACACCTATGGGATCACAAGAATCCCTACTACGGTTGCCGGGGCGCGGGGTTGCGAGAAGAGCAGGATCAGTATCCAGCACGAGGATCGTTTACCCAGGTTCGGGCCGCGAGATGCATAAAACCCTAGTCCTGCTTTGGTGGGTGTATTTCAGAGAGTTCTTGAGCTCTCGAACTAGATGTGGTGAGTGTGTGGTTCGAAAGAGCCGAATCCTTCTCCGGTATGCCATGGGCCTCCTTGTATAGTCGAAAGGGGCTGCCACAGTGGCGCACAGGAGGTGGAAAGGCGCACAGTGCTATGAGCTTATCGCTTGTATTACAGGACAAGACGCATTTAATGCGTAGCTTAGGTGTCCTCTTGCTTTATTGGGGACGGGGGCGAGGCCCGTCCCGTCCGTCGCCGCTCCTCCTTGCTTCGACACGCGCCCTAGCTAGCGATGCATCTGGCGCCACGTAGGCAGGCAGGCAGCTGAGGGGGCACGGTGGTGGAGCCTCTACGAAGATCTATATGTCGCCACGCAGCCTCTTGATGAGTTGGCCTGGGAGCTGCTTGCTGCCACGCAGGTGCCCGCCCCAGCTGGTTGGGCTGGCAGCTGCATGTGAACGGCGGTGGAAACTTGGTTGGCGCGGGCCTCGCGGTGGCCCCGCTGGCGTACTTGGTGAGGGCCTTGCCGTGTGGCCCGGCAAGGGTCTTGCCGTGGCGCGCTGTCGTCCCCGGCAAGGACCTTGCCGGGGGTCTAGTGGCCTTCCTCAGCAAGGATCTTGCCGAGGATCGTCATCTTCTAATCCTCATCTAATCTTGAGTGTTCCTTGTCTTCACAAAGATCTGCATGCCACCATGGAGGTGCCTCCCGAGCCCTGGCCCAACGTGATGTTGGAGACCGTGGGCTCAAGGGTGGCTCGCTCTGTTGGTGTGGGGCGAGCTGCCCCGGCAAGGGTCTTGCCGGGGCTGCTGAGGCTCCCCCGACAAGGGTCTTGCCGTGGGAACCTGCTTCGTCCCTCTGCTCTTCGTGGTCTTGGCCTTGGCATTGCTCTTATTATCTTGGGCTTTGGTCTTACCTTGGCTCACCTCCCCTGTTCTGCTTGTGTGACCGTGGGCGCGGCTCCGACTGCCCGTGCACAGGTAAAGGGGTACAAAAGTGCGCCCCTCTTTTTGTACACCGACAGGGTTGTGCATGATGAGAGCATTTTGTGTGACGAAAATGAAGCATAGCCAAACTATATGATTTTGTAGGGATAAGCTTTCTTTGGCTATGTTATTTTGATAAGACATTATTGTTTGGTTAGCATGCTTGAAGTATTATTATTTTATGTCAATATTAAACTTTTATCTTGAATCTTTCGGATCTGAACATTCATGCCACAATAAATAAAATTACATTGAGAAACATGCTAAGTAGCATTCCACATCAAAAATTCTGTTTTTATCATTTATCTACTCGAGGACGAGCAGGAACTAAGCTTGGGGATGCTTGATACGTCTCCAACGTATCTATAATTTTTGATTGCTCCATGCTATTATATATTCTATTTTGGATGTTTAATGGGCTTATTTATACACTTCTATATTATTTTTGGGACTAACCTATTAACCCAAGGCCCAAAGGTAAATTGCTATTTTTTTGCCTATTTCGGTGTTTCGCAGAAAAAGAATATCAAACGGAGTCCAAATGGAATGAAACCTTCGGGAGCGTGATTTTTGGAACAAACGTGATCCAGAGGACTTGGAGTGGACGTCAAGCAATCAACGAGGAGGCCACAAGGCAGGGAGCGCGCCTACCCCCCTGGGCTCGCCCTCCACCCTCGTGGGCCCCTCGTGGCTCCACCGACCTACTTTTTCCTCCTATATATACCTACGTACCCCGAAACCATCGAGGAGCACCTCGAAAGCCTAATTCCACCACCGCAACCTTCTGTACCCGTGAGATCCCATCTTGGGGCCTTTTCCAGTGCTCTGCCGGAGGGGGCATCGATCACGGAGGGCTTCTACATCAACACCATAGCCTCTCCGATGATGTGTGACTAGTTTACCACAGACCTTCGGGTCCATAGTTATTAGCTAGATGGCTTCTTCTCTCTCTTTGGATCTCAGTACGAAGTTCTCCTCGATCTTCTTGGAGATCTATTCGATGTAGCTCTTTTTGCGGTGTGTTTGTCGAGATCCGATGAATTGTGGGTTTATGATTAAGATTATCTATGAACAATATTTGAATCTTCTCTAAGTTCTTTTAGGTATGATTGGTTATCTTTGCAAGTCTCTTCGAATTATCAGTTTGGTTTGGCCTACTAGATTGATCTTTCTTGCAATGGGAGAAGTGCTTAGCTTTGGGTTCAATCATGCGGTGCTCGATCCCATGTGATGAGGGGAAGCGACACGTATAGTATTGTTGCCATCGAGGATAAAAAGATGGGGTTTATATCATATTGCATGAGTTTATCCCTCTACATCATGTCATCTTACCTAATGTGTACCCTGTTCTTATAAACTTAATACTCTAGATGCATGCTGGATAGCGGTCAATGTGTGGAGTAATAGTAGTAGATGCAGGCAGGAGTCGGTCTACTTGTCACAGATGTGATGCCTATATACATGATCATGCCTAGATATTCTCATAATTATGCACTTTTCTATCAATTTCTCGACAGTAATTTGTTCACCCACCATAATACTTACGCTATCTTGACAGAAGCCACTAGTGAAACCTATGGTCCCCTGGTCTATTTTCCATCATATAAGTTTCCAATCTATTTTTACTTTGCAATCTTTACTTTCAATCTGTATCATAAAAATACAAAAAATATTATCATCTCTATCAGATCTCACTTTTGCAAGTGGCCGTGAAGGGATTGACAACCCCTTTATCGCGTTGGTTGCAAGGTTCTTATTTGTTTGTGTAGGTACGAGGGACTTGCGTGTGGCCTCCTACTGGATTGATACCTTGGTTCTCAAAAACTAAGGGAAATACTTACGCTACTTTGCTGCATCACCCTTTCCTCTTCAAGGGAAAACCAACACAATGCTCAAGAGGTAGCATGGACTTGCCTAAAGGCTCTGATGCATGACGCTTCCTGAAAAGATGATGAATTGTAGTTGCAAAGTTGATTGAGAACATAGTTTGTTGATTTTTAATAGAGTTTTTGCTTTATACTTCAATAGTGTGATGAATTGTCACTTATTCATGAGAAGTCTATGATAAGAGCTTTATGATAAGAGTCTTAATTATGTTTAAGTTTGTTGATGTTATAATAGTGAAAATGATGATTCTATGTCCGTAATTTTGTTTTTATCGACACCTCTCTCTCTCTCTCTCTAAGCATGTGGACATGTTTTTTGATTTTGGTTTTTCACTTCAGGACAAGCGACGTCTAAGCTTGGGGGAGTTGATACATCCATTTTGCATCATGTTTCCTTACTATTATTTATGATGTTTCTATCCATAATAATGCTTTTGGGAGTAATTCTGATGCGTTTTCTCTAATAATATGCAAGGTATACACAAAGAGGGAGAATTCCGGCAGCTGGAAATCTGGACCTGGAAAAGCTACGCTAGGCCACCTATTCTGCACAACTCCAAACAAGCTGAAACTTCGCGAAGAATTTTTATCAAATATATGATGAATATTGGAACAAATAACTACCAGAGGGGGCCCACCAGGTGGGCACAACCCACCTGGGTGCGCCTGGTGGGTTGTGCTCACCAAGGCCCACCTCCGGTGCCCATCTTATGGTATATAGGTCATTTTGACCAAGAAAAATAAATAAGGAGAGGTCTTTCGGGACAGAGCGTCGCCGTCTCAAGGCGGAATTTGGGGAGGAGCACTTTTGCCCTCTGGAGGAGCGATTCCACCGGGGGAACTTCCCTCCCGGAGGGGGAAATCATCGTCATCATCATCACCAACAACTCTCCCATCTTGGGGAGGGCAATCTCCATCAACATCTTCAACAGCACCATCTCATCTCAAATCCTAGTTTATCTCTTGTGTTCAATCTTGTTACCGGAACTATAGATTGGTGCTTGTAGTAGTGTTGATTACATCTTGTAGTTGATTACTATATGGTTTATTTGGTGGAAGATTATATGTTCAGATCCAATATGCTATTTAATACCCCTCTGATCTTGAGCATGATTATCATGTGTGAGTAGTTACTTTTGTTCTTGAGGTCACGGGAGAAATCATGTTGCAAGTAATCATGTGAACTCGATATGTGTTTGATATTTTGACAGTATGTATGTTGTGATTACCTTAGTGGTGTCATGTGAACATTGACTACTTGACACTTGACCATATTTGGACCTAAGGGAATGCATTGTGGAGTAGCAATTAGATGATGGGTTGTGAAAGTGATAGAAGCTTAAACCCCAGTTTATGCGCTATTCCGTAAGGGGCCGATTGGATCCAAAAGTTAATGCTATGGTTAGAATTTATTCTTAATACTTTTATCATAGTTGCGGATGCTTGCGGGAGGGTTAATGATAAGTAGGAGGTTTGTTCAAGTAAGTACATCACCTAAGCACCGGTCCACCCACATATCAAATTATCAATGTACCGAACACAAATCAAACCAACATGGTGAAAGTGACTAGATGAAAACCCGTGTACCCTCAAGAATGCTTTTGCTTATCATAAGAGACCGTATTGGCTTGTCCTTTGCCTCAAAAGGATTGGGATACCTTGCTGCACTTTTGTTACTACTATTGTTACTTGCGCGTTACAAATTATCTTGCTATCAAACTACTCCGCTACTTATAATTTCAGCACTTGCAGACATTGCCATGTTGAAAACTACTTGTCATTTCCTTCTGCTCCTCGTTGGGTTCGACACTCTTACTTATTGAAAAGAGCTACAATTGATCCCCTATACTTCTGGGTCATCGAGGGGCTTACAAGGGGCGAAGCTCGAGGCACACCCTAGGGGTAGGGCGTGCCCCCCAGGCTTGTCACCACCTGGTGGGTCCCCTGCTGTTATTTCTTTGCCCATTATTTTTTATATATTCCAAAATAATTCTTTGTAAAGTTTCAGGACATTTGGAGTTGTGCAGAATAGGTAACTCAGATTTTCTCCTTTCCGGTCCAAAATTCCAGCTACCGGCATTCTCCCTCTTCATGTAAATCTTGTAAAATAAGAGAGAAAAGGCATAAGCATTGTACTATAATGTGAACTAACAACCCATAATGCAATAAATATCAACATTAAAACATGATGCAAAATGGATGTATCAACTCCCCCGAGCTTAGACCTCGCTTGTCCTCAAGCGAAAGCCGAAATCGATAATCATGTCCACATGTTTAGAGATAGAGGTGTCAATAAAAATAAAATATGGACATGAGGGCATCATGGTCATCTTTAGAACAACAAGATATTGTCATACAATTTCTTATGCTAGAGTGATAATTCATTCACAAGGTAGAGTATGAACCAAAAACTTCATTGAAAACTAACAAACTATGATCTCGGTCATTGAAGCAATTGCAATTTATCATAATATCGGAAAGAGTCAATGTAAGAGCTTTTATGTAGCAAGTCCACATACTCAACCATCTTTTAGTCTTTCATAATTGCTAACATTCACGCGATATTTATGAGATCAAATCCTCAATCAGACACAAAGAAAGATAGGAGCTTATAGCTTCACCTCCCAACCATTTACCTCAAGGGTAATGTCAACAATAATGTATGTCTGGATCTTTCCCCAACACATAGTGCTTGCCAAATAGAGAAAGTGTAAAAGGAAGGGTGAAAATCACCATGACTCTTGCATAAAGGTAGAAAGTAAAATCACTATGAAGCAGAGGTTGTCATGCGCTTTTATGGTTGGATGCACGAAATCTTAATGCAATGGAACGTCACTTTATATTGCCGCTTGTGATAGAGAACTTTATTATGTAGTCCGCCGCTTTTATTTCTTCCATATCACAAGTCCGTATAAAGTTTACTTTCCTCGCACTAAAAGATCATACATATTTAGAGAGCAATTTTATTGCTTGCTCCGCTGACAACTTACTTGAAGGATCTTACTCAATCCATAGGTCGATATAGTGGACTCTCATGGCAAAACTGGGTTGAAGGTTTTTTTTGGATGCACAAGTAGTATATCTCAACTTGTTGCGAAATTTTGGCTAGCATAGGATGAGAAGCAAGCTCAACATGTTGGAGGATCCATGACATTATAACTTCTATTCGGATAAGGGAACATAACACATTATATTGTCTTCCTTGTCCAACATCAACTTATTAGCATATAACTAGTAAATATGCCCGTGCATTGCTACGGGTGACACTGCGGTTAAATGAATCAAACAAATGATGAAGTTACATGGATGACTTCTTGACAATGGAAAGCATGGATAGTATCATGGGGTGACACTAAGACCTACAAAATTTTATTCAATCACTGGTAGGATAGGTGCATCAATGAATAGTATCATGGCATTGCTTGGATCTCCTTCAACTTCGTGCTTCACCAACTACACGGATCGAAGGCCTCTCATAGTATAATTTGGTGAAGTTGCCGAAGCTTAGCTTCGTGAAGTCGAATGACACAACTTAATATATTTACAACAACAATGCCATTGCCAAGTGGCGTTACTTAGTTCTGAATTCGCCTTCTGACGAACCTAGTTGAAGCGCTATCCATGACATTGCCATTATTCCTTTCTCACAAGCCTGCCATCGCCAAGCCGCCAACCCTCCACCTCACTCTACATAGCTCGCCACCACGCCATTGCCTCCCTCTCCTACCATCGTCGTCCTCCCTCCATCACCCTCTTCCACATCATTGGCCTCCTCCCTGGCGTCGCTCTCTTCCCCGATATAGACCACCTACCCGCCATCGTCCTATCCTATGTTCGTGGTCAACCCCTCAACCAACATAAGTTGACCAACACGTGCAAAATGGTGCAGCTCCTCCACGGAAGCTGGAGCGCGGTGCTGAAGCTTCAATATTTCTAAACATTTCAGAATAGGCTTATACTGAAGAAATTGAAGGATATGTTATAAACTTCAGTGTCACTACATTTACAATCCATATGATAAACAATAATGGCCCGCAGCTCGTACATGTACAATATCCATGTTGGAAGGTCCAACACACTTTCCTGCTTCATCCTTACTACAATTAAGAGAATAGGCATACAATGTGTTATCCTTGCAATATGATAGGTAAAGTACAGACCCACAATATTATTTCAAGTAGAAATAAGAGAGAGAATATATTGCATTACTTCTATAAGGATGCTCCCAGTGCTCCACACTGGATGGTTCTAAGCCTGCCATGTAAGTTGAAAACTAATGTGGCATCTCAATTAAGAAGAGAGAGTCGTTTGGTAACCCCACAGAGAAACGATACCAGACGCAGGTACCTATTAGAAAAAAAAGTTAATCCGATCCCGCACCCGAACCAGTCGCCGCCTAACTCCCCATGCGCACCCAGTTTTAGCTTGCATCACTCCATCATGAGATGGAGGAGGTAGAAACCATCGTTCCTGCTTGGTTTTGGGACATGGATGCAGTAGAAGTTAGTTTTATGCGAGAAACCCGTCTTGCAGTTCCTTTGTTTCTGATCTGCAGGTGGCCACTCCTCAAGCTGAAGCCTTGGAGAGCATAATCTAGAATATTCATTACGTGGGTGTAGTCCTTCTTATCGTAGTTTCTTGTAGGGTCGAAATACACGGCGTGGGAGACTCGTGGGTAAAGAACGATAAGCATGGTGTGTCCGTTGCTGGAGGAAAAAACACCTCAAATTATTCTCCATATGAGCAATAAGGAATGATTGAAATGTACGAAAGGGTTTTCCGACGCCAATGTACATTGGATGATAAGGCAGGAGGATAATTAACTAGTCCTTATCCTATATCATGAAGTTTTCGAGGTACTCCCTAGCAGTTTTACGCTCAAAGTCGCCGAGACTCAAGAAGGTCTCGTGCATGTAGTATGGATCCACCACACAGATTTGCGAGACTTGTTCTCTCTTCATGACGGAACCCATATGTAGCACAAAAAGGCGGATGATTGTAAAATCGAGCCGCCTTGTCAGAAACATCTCGAAGATATGCTCAAACCGCAGGAAGAACACCTCAGTGGGCCATGTGTCGGCGTAGCACTTCCCCTCAGGAACACGAGCCGCGTATGTCGGATATCCTGGATCCTTTGAGGCTAGTAGGCTTTTCTCAGTCGACAACACATGGTCGTGCAGTCTCCTGATATCCCCTGATATTGCCTCCAGTGATTTCGGCGGTAGCATCGGCTCGCCCGTGACATGGAACATGGCCGCACCTTTGACGGGTACACACTCTTCAAAATCCGCCATCTGGCTGCTATGTGCGTGTCGGATCTCGGGTTCCGGCAAAACCCTTAAGGTTCGAACTCTGGGGTGCGCGCGAAGATCTCTCCCTCATAGATCAAGCCCCCACACGCTTCGCGATCTCTAGGCTAACTCAACGAACTCGCAACACAAGGGACAAAAGATTTATACTGGTTCGGGCCACCGTTGTGGTGTAATACCCTACTCCAGTGTGGTGGTGGTGGATTGCCTCTTGGGCTGAGGATGAACAGTACAAGGGGAAGAACAACCTCCAGAGGTGGGG